>CM027469.1:21227896-21933779 GCA_015776775.1 Magallana hongkongensis
ATCGGAGCTGTACCATTTAGATCTGAAATTTATGCAAATTTCCCCAAACGAAATTGTGTTTAAAATAGTTCAACTGACTAAAACACGAAAAGTGGGAATGGAACCTGTTAAATTGATATTCTAGGAGTATGAAAATGAACGACTTGATGTCAGAAAACACATTATGCAATATTTAAAAATCACAGAACCTATTAGAAATGGAGAAAATAAATTTTTTCTCAGTTTTTTGAAACCCCATAAGCCAGTTAGGTGCTGTACTATTGCTAAAAACAGTATTGGGAAATGCAGGAATTGATACAAGCATTTTTAAAGCACATTCTACAAGAGGGGCCAGTACTTCTAAAGCAAATAAGCTTGGATTGTCGGTCAAGCAAATTATGGAGTTAGCAAACTGGAAATCAGCAAATACTTTCTACAGCAAAACTCGAATATAACGAACACGGATATAGCGAATTTACGGCTATAACGAATTATTATTCATGTCCCGGCAAATTTCTTATATAAACCTATAGAAAATTGATGTATATAACGAACAAGGCTATAACGAATTTACGGCTATAACGAAGTAATTTTAAGACCCCCGCTGGCAAAATTTTAACGTTTTTTATCATTTTTATAACGAATTTTTTCCATACCAAATTCATTGAAGAAACATGCAATTTAATTTTTAAGATGCATATATAAAATACTCAAATTCAAATAGTATACGGTATTTTTTTTAAAAATTGAAATGAAATGGTTATATTGACATTTTTTGTAAATGACGGTAATACTAATTTTATAACTCACGATAGTTTAGAAAACTGTTAGCCGGAGAAACCCTTAATTTTTTTTTAATGAATTCGCTATAATATTTTTTACAAATTCGTTATAAACGTATAGCGAATTACGGCTATAACGAAGTTTTTCTATGGTCCCTTGAAATTCGTTATAAACGAGTTTTGCTGTATACGTTTTACAATAAACCAATTGAAAACGAGTCAGAATTTTCTAATTCAGTTCTGAAAATAAAAGAGAATTAAAATCTAAAACATATCAGGCTTTAAACATACATTTTTATACCTTACTTCAGTTTTATGAAATAAAATTAAAAATTTTATAAGTGCGCTTTAGCGCATGCAATGAAATTAAAATTTTATGAATAAAACTGACGCGTATTATATGTAGAGGAGGATCAATAAATTTTATAACATTGGTAAATGCATTTAATAAATGAACGGAACAGAATATAAAAAAAATGCTAGTAAATCCTGTTGATGTTTTATGATTGTTTTGGTCCAGTATGTAATTATTTGTTTAAAACGTACAATGTTTATCTAGAGTGTGGGATGTAAAATTATGTGTTTGACATTTGAAGGCTTTTAAAAATCCGCTTTTTACTAAACAGATCATTGTCACCCTTGAATATTAATAAAGGAATGTTAAACTGATAAAAAGATGCTGTTCGATGAAATCTAAATCATTTATGATTAAACTAGACTTTGACCCGGGCGAACATGGGTTGACATTGCATATGGTATCGGACATCTACGAAACATATAAATCGACACACCGTATTGTTTACATTTATATAACCAAGCTTTAAGCTTACAATAATGCTAATAATTTCTCGACACTCTGCTTAGTTAGAATAATCTAACTGTGTCTCGGAACAGTTAAAATGCATCCCATATACCCTTAATGTTGAAAAAATATGCAGAATCGCTCCGAAACGATCTAGAAGAAAATTAATGCATCTGCATTGAAAATAACAGTCAAATTATTCATAACTAACCATTTTGAGTCTTTGAATACCTTTCATCTAAACATTTAAATCATATAAATGAAAAATTTAACACTTTTTCACCGACGTTTTTTACTCGCTTCGAATTTACACATCGTGTTGATATTCGGAATTCTCGGAATATTTCATATTAAATGCAAAGAGTTAGAGTTATCTGTCGCATTTCTTTCGATGAACAGAATGCATGACAATTTTTCAATGAAAATGTAAACGTATTTTTAAATATCGTTTCTGAGCTTATTTATGCATATGTGATATTATGGAAACATAAACTACAGGGCCTTCCGTGATTTAGCGTGAATGTAATGCGCAAGATTGTAAAAGTCAGAAAATCCAGATGATTTTCGGAACTTTTAAAGGAATTTTCGTTGATTAATAATTAGCGAATCTTGATTAAGAAAAAATGAAAAAAATTGGTTATCTTCAAGTACCAATGATGTTTAAAATGTATGTATATAAATCAAAAGACATTACTTTTCCGATGTCTCGGTAAAAAAGCCAAAAAATTCGAGTCTATTATTTCAATATAGTAGTATAGGTAAGAATATGTATACTATTCCGCAAAAAATCGTATTAATATTGCCCGGACCTCATTTCGTTGTTATTTATTCTAGTAAAAAAACGAACTCTACACAAAGCCGCAGAATCTACTAGATAAGTAAAATGGATTTTTCAATTAAATTTTAAATTAAAAAAGGGTTTTCCTTGCGATTTTAAAATTTGTCTATGACCTATTGTTATTTCATTTTAATCAACGATCAACAGTTACAATTAGTTTGATTTAAAACACAATTACCATATACTGTATACAGGGAAATATTCGCCCCCATTTTAATATTATCTCTCTTTAAATACAACTGTGTCTGGGCGAATTTAGGAGGAGGCGACACTGTTTGCAATTGAAAAAAGGGCGAAGATTATACGGGGCCAAAATAACCCTGTAGGCGGTATCCATGAAATTTAACATGTTTTTTTTTTTTTTTGGGGGGGGGGGGGGGTTCAGATATAATTAAACCGATCTTTTTAGTAACTGAACAACTATTAATACTATCTGATATAAATCTCCGCTTATCTTTAAATTTAACAAACAACCATCACCTAAACATAGCAATAACAAGGTTGACCAACAAGAGGTTGGAGAACAACAGATAGAATGCAGCCACGGCTTGTACAGTCCAGTCTTCTTGAGGACAACGTTCTATAGAGGTGTCTGATTCCCATTCAGATAGAACGTTTGTACACTTGTTTCCACCATTTCCTGAAACAGGAAGTGTTATATAAAAGCAAATATGCGATAGATCTGTCAGCAATTGACATAAGCTTTTAGTCGTTCAGAGTCTATATGTGTGATTTGTTTACGTAAGCAATATTGTCAGCATATTGTTAATTGATGTCAATAAGTAGGCATTAAAAGACTTAACATGACACCTCTATTTTCTATTTAATGAATAAGAAATCAATCTTTAGGTAATAGGAGATAATACTTTTGGTCATTTTAGTTAAATTCAATCATGCAGTTAATAGAGAATGCGATCATTATAAAATAAATATATGTAATACGTTATCAATGGTCGCGATTTTCTTAATGCAATATTGCTACATTAATATCTTGAGAAAAGTGAGAAAATTCCAGGTCTGCAAGTGCAAGTATTAATTCCAAAAGAAAACTGACTCCCTCAAAGGGACCTAGGCACGATTTGAGATAGATTTCTTTATTGAAAATTCTAGACATTTAAAACTGAAAAAAATAAATTTAAAAAAATGAACTTAAATCGTATTCCATTCTATTTAAAGGTGCATGTATACTTTTATTGTTTACGATCACATAAAGTAAAGTAAAAAAGTATAACCTTCGAGGTAATCAAGATTCAGCTCTCCGTAAAGTTGCCAGTACGGGTAGTATATGATGGTCCATAGCCTCCAGTTTGTCCAATCACCATTCCATATTGTTTGGTGGTCCGGCCAAAGGTTTGCGTGGAAATAGATACCAACTCCCAACACAACAAATACAGCAATGGAGAGGAAACCCAATAGGTCCTTAAGCTAAATAAAGTTAAATTACAAACTATTTTATTTTCTATTAAAAAAAGTCATTTTTTATATTTGTTTTGATTTTGAGTAGAAGTTGACAGGAAAATATTGACAACGACAGATCGTTTATAAAACAAAAAATAGTGAAAATTACATACCATTTCTTTGATCATGATAAGAGTGGGACCCAATTTTCTGTGGATTAGGAAAACTTCCAAGAATCTCAGGTACATCACCAGCAAAGACAGAGAAAACATGCGTCTTGCAACAGTAAACTTTTGAGAAAGATGAAAGTGGCGTACGCATAAAGCGGCTATTAGTAAGACGTATGACAACAAGTCCACAACATTCCAGAAGTCGTTAAAGTATCTCTTCATCCTGCGGTAATAGCTTCTATGAGAACGACCTTGGTCTTCCATGCATCCCTATCATACAATTGGTCAATTATTTAAGTAGAAAATATATGTGATTAATAAAAAAAAACCACTCATACTAACCAACAAATACTTGATTTATTTTACTCAGAATGCATTTACATTTCTGATCTTTGTTGATTTATACAAAATTCACCAGCTATGTAAACTCGTGGATATTGACAACTAAAAGACATTGGATTAATGACAATACAATAATTATTTAAAGTATACACTGTTGTTTCATAGCAGCAAATGTTTAAAGCTGTTCTTTTTTATGACACCATTGTTTTTGTTTCATTACAGAAAAAAGTGATTTTACAAAATTTGATATTGCTCGTTTTGTTTTAATAGAAATGATGCTGTATTCCGACCATTCTAAACCACAAAATGATGCACTTAACGATTATTTGTCTCATAGAATTGGAAACAAAACAATCATATGATGCATCTAAATGCATACTACTTAACACATATTTTCATCTTAAAGGGGCATGGTCACGATTTTTGTCATTTTTTTAAATATTTTTTAATTGTTTATAATGATTTAGAAAGTAAATTCGAATGATAAAAAAACAAACTCTTTGTTATGTAAACAAGGCGATTGTGCCTTGTATTTGTTTACATTGGTTTAACATTTTAGCAAACGTTCTTTTCTACGTTGATTTCTCTATGTCCTATTTGTTTTTAACACAAATAATTAGTTCATGCCGTTTATTACATTCATTTTGTAATATAAAACTGAAATATTTACCTAAACCTTGTAAACAAAGGCATTACGTAGCTTTGTTTAGATTACATAAAATTTTGAGCACTGTATGTCGTTCAAACACGACAATTGACACTCAAACTTAGGTTGACTATATTAGAAATGCCATATTGAAGTATTTTTAACATTAAAACCGAAAAAATATTTTAGACCAAAATCGTGACCATGCCCCTTTTATTATCGAAACAGTAATATTATCAGTAATTATCATTCCAAACTACATTTTTTGTCAATGTGGAAATCATACATGTGAACATAATACTTTTTATGATGTGCACCAAGAAGAAAGAAAAAAACAATTTGAACTTGAGCATCTTCTGAAACCAGTAAAGCGTTGTCTAACGTTACTTCTTAACTGATCCTTGTAATTTAGAATGAATTTTACAAAAATCAGTACATGTTTATCTTTTAAATTATTCAAAGTGGTTTGCATTCTTGATATTCATATACAACTTCATAAAAAAAAAATCAGGCTTAAATGGAAGACTTACAAAACAGCTAATGAGTTCTTCAATCAGATCTCCAGCACCCCAAAAATACACATAATACTCGAACAATCGAGCGATATCCTGTACGTAGTATTCGGTGCCGATACTGGTTAGGACAAATGCGCTGTACATGAACAGCATTGTAAAAACATCATCTAAAATAAGAACTTGTTTTATCAAAAAGACCACGACATAACATCCCAAATGAATTATTCACACTTTAAATATTGATTTTTGCACATCTAAACGTTACTTAATTTGATTTTTTGATTATAGATAAGAGAAAGCAGGATGTGAAATTAATCTCTTTTTTTCAAGTTGTTTATATTTTACTTACATAATTGAATACGTATTTTGTTAGTGGTGCAGTGAAAAACTTTTTAGGCCTTTTCTTTGCTGACTGAAAAACAAATGATTAATACCATGGTTAATGTGTTACAAAACTTATAAATTAGCAAAAATGTCGTTTCAATCGTCTTCTTTTTTTCATAAAAAACGAAAGAAACCGTAGTCAGTCCGTTGTAGAGATTATGTTCAAACAAGTATGAACAACGTCAGTCAGCATGTGGCTTAATAAAACAGTGTATTACCTGACAAGTTTATTGTTTTGACCATAGAATTTTGGTAAAGATGATTTAATCGGACCCCTTGATGTTTTTGTTCTAACAATTTGTTTCTTGCAATTGGTAGGTTGCCTCTTTTAAGACATTATTCGTATAAATAAGGACCACACGGCGGGTGCAACCGGGCTGCAGAGGAATCTCATCCTCCTTGGCACCTGATCCTACCTCTATTTTTATTGGAAGTCCGTGTTGCCCTGGTTTGAATTTGGATTTTCAAAATTGTTGACGGTTTGTTTATGTAAGTTTTTTTTTCATGTAGAAAATGCTCTTGCATAACGGATAAGAAAAGTTAATTATAGTTAAGTAAATATCATAATGGTAAAGATGTTTATAATAATATGTATCAATCCTTGATCCAAGAGCCTTCTCACCTCTATTGAATTTTGTAACATTTTTTTTAAGTACACGTTCAGGAACTCAGTTTTTCTTGGCTTTGAAATGGTTACCTTGGCCCCTCTCGAGCCAAATCTCATCAAATACGAGATGCTGTCAAAGGACCAGGTAAGCAGGTGATGAAGGTATATTTCTTCATAAGAAAGGGAAGTTGACGATGGAAAAATTAAAATAATCATGCTTTAAATCTTTACGCTTTTTAAAATTCTGATTTAAGCACATTTAAGCCACCTTTCTGCTACGTTTAAAGCTTAAAGGTTGCTTAAAAATCGATTTAGGCTACAGATCCTGAAACGTGCTACTACACCTCTAAAACGAACCATAGGGTTTCGTGCAAGAAACGTACCGTACCGTACCGTTCACAAAGCGCACCCTACCGTTCACCAAACGAACCGTACCGTTGACAAAGCAAACCGTACCGTTCACAAAACGAACCGTATCGTGCAAAAAGTGTGCAAGATAATTTATGCAAGACCCGCCTTTAGACGAACAATAAAGCGTATCGTACCGTGCAATAAGCGTGCAACTTCCAAATACGGCTTATTAAATGTCTTTCGAAGAATACGGACGGAGATTATCGCTGACCAATTAAGTTTAATATTTTGCTACTTGTTTTCGTATGGGATTAGATAACACATACTATGATTTTAAACCGGTATTCTTATTAAAACAGTTACAAAGTATTTTGATTTTATTTCCTTTCTTAGACCTTAATCATTTCTTTGGTTTTCGACAAAACTTGCATCGCCGATTTCTTAATCATTGTAAATTATTAATGTTCACACAATTCGTGGTTATACTATTTTGATTATTTTAATGAAATGTTTGCAACAGTGGGTACGTACTGGACCTTACATAGCTTTAAGTGATTCTCAGGAGAGAGAGAGAGAGAGAGAGAGAGAGAGAGAGAGAGAGAGAGAGAGAGAGAGAGAGTTACCCGAGACGTTTAATAAATAGCGTACGTTTAGAAATAAATACATTATGGCTAAACAAGGGTTGAAATATTATGATATATAATTTTATATCCTTTTAAAATTAAAAAAAAGAATGTAACTTAAGTTACGCAGACCCAAAAAATTATCGCTGTTTTCAACGTGAAGTTAATTCTTTTTTTATCTGAAATCGTAAATGGGTACCTTTTGATTTATTTGTTCTTAGATAAATTGAAATTAATTTACCAAATAAACATATGTATTTACTTATCCATTGATATAATATCAAAATTCAAATCAATTAAAGTCATGAGCTGTTTTCCCTAAACAGACGTGTTGTTGTAACTGACAATCCGATTAAAATGTCGGGAGCGTGCCTTAACGTCTTATTTTCTGTTATCGGAAAAACCCTTTTGATAGAACATCTTTTGATTTGTTAATTAATCTACAACAAAACTTTTAACCAATTAATATGAGAATTTATAAGAAAACATTTTATGTTTTTAAATATATATGGATGTGCTGTAGTAAATGACAACCGCATATTACCGGTGACTCGAGTGATTTGTACTTGAGCTTTTTATGTAGCAATAAATAAACAAAAAATCACTCATATGATAAATTAGATATAAATACTTGTACAGAATCTTAGTAAATTTAAAGCAAGCAATGAATGGAAAAAAGTACACACAACACATTCCATAAAATAACTTCCAACTTTATTTACCGCATAGTTGGTAATGGCGTCATGATTTCACATGGACAAAAATCACTCTTGCGATGCATATGTATGTGTACAGAAGCTGATCAGATACATAACAGCGTCTTTCATCTTGGGTTCTATACACAACAGGTGTTATTGTCTTATTTTTTTTGTTAACAGTTATTTTACTTTACAATTAACTCTGTATATTTGGACGCCTAAACAGGTGTACACGACATGCCGGTATTCTCATCTTTCCACGGACACCTGTTAGGTAACTCATCACAATGAATCTGTAAATGTCGTGTGTATAGTCTGAATATATCTTACTTCTACTGTGTTAGTTTCATGGCTTTTCTAAAAAAACAACAATAGAACTGTCTGTAGATATGTACACAAACAACTATTTGTTGTAAACAACAAACAACTGTTTGCACACAATTACATACACTCTCAGAGAGAGAGAGAGAGAGAGAGAGAGAGAGAGAGAGACAGACAGACAGACAGACAGAGACAGACAGAGAGAGAGAGAGACAGACAGACAGACAGACAGACAGAGAGAGAAAGAGAGAGAGAGAGATACAGACAGACAGACAGACAGACAGAGAGAGAAAGAGAGAGAGAGGGAGAGAGAGAACTTGCGTGTTGATTATAGTTCTTAAAGTTTTATCACTGAACTCTATTTTTTCGCTTTAGGTTTCTATAATTGGTCATTTGAGCGGGATTTTATCTCAGAACTCCACGTGCTTCGCCTGTCAATCAGTTTAAGTTATAGGACAGATCACGCCATGTGCCGCGTGCTACATGGCTATTCCTATATGGTTAGATGAAAATCTTTGATTTATGTATATCCCTATTAAAAAGAATATTCCGATTTGAAATTATTCAAAAATAATTTCCTTCCGACTTCATGATTACATAAGTATGTACTGGCGATCAGTCTTTTTCCCTCGCGGTCGTATTGTTTTTGTTACTAAATAAATTCTTAATATATTCATCACTTTTAAAATTCATTTGTTGATTACTGGTTATTTTTCCGTGTCCTGTTTACAACTAGTATGTGAGTAAAAAGTAAAATATAAACATGTTAGTCAGCATTTGTAAAACGTCAGCTAAACTGCATGCATACAGTGAAGAGCGGACACTTGTTCAACAGAATAAAAATATCGCCATATATTTACATTTTCCAGTGTCTTTGCCTGTGATAACAATACATATCGATTTTGTACTATATAACCCATAATACAAATGACGCCAAATCGAGGCGCCAGCGGAGTTTGCTTATTCATATTTAAATATATAATCGTACGATCATAAAGCCCTTCGGGCTTTATTGGATTTGATCACACTTCGACCGAAATTATCACCTCATAATACTCAAAGAATTATTTCTTATTCCTTATTAAACGCTATTGACTTGTGTATATCCAGTTGCGTACATATCGTAAGAAATATGTTACATGTACAGTACATGTATAGTTTAACGGAAAAACAAAAACTTATAGTCATATTTCGACTATACACGCCATCTTAGAGAAGCAATGACGGGTTAAATGTAGGTATGATCTGTGTATACAAACAAGTGCAGAAAATCATAGAATCAATATTTAAATTCGGTTAAAAAAATACATAACAGTTGATATCGGAATAAAGTTGGGACAATTTTTCATAGCAATTTTAAATAGATTAGAAATATTTAATGACTTCAATTCAAGTACATGTATAGAAATAAAAACTTAAGATGCTTTGTAAAATTATCGACATCTCGCTAATTTAACAAAAAACTATCGGATTAAAGTCAAACAGTTCTTTTAATCTATCTTATTGATGACATTTTTTACTGGCCGCCGGAAGGCGGTCCATTATTTGATATACATTTAATTAGTGAGACGGCGTTTCTGCGGGATAGTTCTTTTTTAATAAAATTAATATTTTGCTTCTTTTTATGAATTGAGAGTAAATTTGCATGCCGATATATGTTTTATGCCTTTTAAAATACATCACATATTTTTTTGTTTTACTCGTAAATGAAAAATGGGTCATACTTAGTAGACTGTCGTATTTGGCGCATTTTTATCGAGACTATAATCCATTCGGAAAATTTCGGAGTTCTTCATTTTTTTCAAAACAATGCACCGGGATCGGTATGCGGGACATACTATAGACCCGAAATACTAAAAACCTGAATGTCATTAAATTTTATATAAATGATATATTTGAATTTCTATATGCCGTATCAAATAAAATGACTTTTTGTGTGTAATATATTTCCATGTAAAATGTGGTAAAACTGATCATGAAATGACATCCATATCAATTATTTTCACAAAAATATGAGAGAAATGAAAATTTGAATTGACTGGAACATTTGAATTAATCCATTACTATTTCATCATGTGGTCCCTTAAAAACAAATAAAGTAATGCATTACGTTTTCATTTAATACAATGCCACAAAAAATGGTTTGAAATACATAATCTCCAAGAGAAAAATGATGAGTTGAACTTTGTATAAGAGTAATGTACAAATCAATGTGTTTTCCATTAAAAACCATAAATCGGTTTTGGATATCTTCAATATTCCCATTAAACAAACCGAATTTGATTTACCATATTTGTACTGGATTCCAAGGCTTCCAGTATATAAATAAGTCATTGCAAATAAATATAAATATATATATATATATATATATATATATATATATATATATAAACACAAAAAATAAGTCCAATGCTCAAACAACCTTTATCTATAGCGCTTTCGTCCTACCGGGCTCTTCAGTAGATTTAAAAACAAAGCAAACAAGAACATTATGACGTCAATTTCGTGACGATAGGTAGGCAACGTTATACAAACAAACTGTAAATATATATATATAATTTAATTATGGTTGTAACGCGGCATTTGATTGGATAGAAAAATTTAGTTAAATTTGTATAATTTAATTCTGGTTGTAACGCGGCATTTGATTGGATAGAAAAATTTAGTTAAATTTGTATAACCTGGTTTGCACGTCACAAGACACGTCACAATGCACCAACGTACTAATTCACTTGACGTTACGTTTGAATTTTGAACAGATTTATATCATTTTTAAAAGCAAAACGGACTCAATTTGTACAGCAAATTCCAGAAAATTAAATTATAAGGAATGAACTCAATGTCTACCCAAGTTATACTCGTATAACCTGGGTTGGAGCAATTTACGCTTTTTTATAATCCGCTTCGCGGATTATAAAGCGTAAATTGCCCCAACCCAGGTTATACGAGTATAACTTGGGTAGACATTGAGTTCATTTCTTAAATAACCTGGTTTGCACGTCACAAGACACGTCACAATGCACCAACGTACTAATTCACTTGACGTTACGTTTGAATTTTGAACAGATTTATATCAATTTTAAAAGTAAAACGGACTCAATTTGTACAGCAAATTTCAGAAAATTAAATTATAAGGAATGAACTCAATATCTACCCAAGTTATACTCGTATAACCTGGGTTGGAGCAATTTACGGTTTTTTATAATCCGCTTCGCGGATTATAAAGCGTAAATTGCCCCAACCCAGGTTATACGAGTATAACTTGGGTAGACATTGAGTTCATTTCTTAAATAAATAAATAAATAAATAAATAAATAAATAAATATATATATATATATATATATATATATATATATATATATATATATATATATATATATATATATATATATATATCAAAACACAATAAAGTCCACAGTGGTCGGCGAGTTATAGATAAAAATTAAATAAGAAAACACGAAAAACGTTCAATATAGCTTCAGGACGTTGGATCCTGCGACAAAAGTCTCTAAGTTTTTTTCTAAAGTATTTTTTTAACATCTACACATATATCTAAACCAAAATTCAAAACAAAATTTTGGGGTCTATATGCTCCTTTCGGTGCTACGGTGTATTTAATATGACCTTTCTGCACTGAAAGTGCGAATTGCACATAAATTGCTTTTCCCTCTATAATTTTTTATCGAAATGAACCATGGTATCAAATACGAATTTACATTATTTAAAATTAATAAAATTAAAATTATCATAATGAAAAAGTTCGCAATTACTTCACCTTATGGATATTTTGACCTTTTTGCACTGAAAAAATACTATTTTTATTCATAACCGATTCAACATGCAATTAAATAATTAAAAAGTCTCAAACTTTTTCTCAAATTCTGACGGACTTGTCAGAAGAAACTTAAATATTCAGAAAATAAAACCAAAAGTGTGGGTCTATAATATAAATTTTGAGATATGGCATGAAATAAGCTAATTTTAGGGGAAAATTGGAGTTGATTTTTTCTTTACTTTTATGAAATATCACTTATACATGCCAATATATGTCGATAGAAATATTGAAATATTGTTGAAATATGTTTTTTGAAACAACACGAAGATATCCCAATGCATAAACTATCTGAAAATTTGGTCTGCACGGAAAATAAGAAAGCCAAAATGACGGTACTCTAAAACAACTGAGTTATGAAAAATGTTCATTTTCTTCTTAAAAACCTTCCGCCACAAAATATAGTCCCTTACTACACTCTCTAAATATGGAATTTTTCCTTCACTGTTTTATTCAAAATAGTTTATTCGGCATTGTAAAAAAGGAATTTACAAGTAGAATTCATATATGACACAGAATTTCCAGACTAGAGGTGACAGAAAATGGCTACCCAAAATCAGAGGATCGAACCTCTTTAAGCGCTTTCATTTTAAAATCTTCAGAAGCTATAAAATGGTAACATAGTAACGTGACGTCAAAAAACTTGAACGTTGAACGGCAATGTCTATTATGACGTCATAGCTAGATTTAGCGGAAAAAAACATAATTTGCAACATAGTAGATAACATACAATTCAATACATTATTATTAGAAACAGTTCAATTTGGGTTTAAAAATACGGATGAAATGTTTTTCTTTTTCTCTTCTTTGTACATTACTGTCACTCAACAGTTTGTAAAATGGAAATATTTTAAACTGTTTATTGCCGCAAGTGTCCAAATCCTCACTTAACGGTATCTGTCGATATCCCGGGGTTGTTTATGTGTTGTTTATGTACACGCACACGGGCCCGAAGTGGATTGCTTGTTTCCCCAATATAGTACTCGTTGCAGCCTGGACATGTTATAACATATAATACATTCTTAGTGTCACATGACATGTCCGTCTTTACCATGAATTCTTTTCCGCTGAAGTCGTACTTAGATCCCTCTGTAATATGGTCACAGGTCCAGCATCGTGGGTTTCTACACTTAGTAACTGTGTGTTGAGTATCAAAATTGGAAGTGCACAATATTCGTTTTAGATTTTTAGGCTGACGTCTGCTGTTAATGAAGTTCACATCTTTGTAAATTTCTTTCGTGGTTTGGTCGTTGATGAGGATATTATTAAAGTGATGAATTATTGGCGTAATGTTCATATTTCTTGGATTAAAAGTATGTACAAATGGAATAATATCAATGGTTTTTTGACGTCACGTTACTATGTTACCATTTTATAGCTTCTGAAGATTTTAAAATGAAAGCGCTTAAGCTATATTGAACGTTTTTCGTGTTTTCTTATTTAATATATATATATATATATATATATATATATATATATATATATATATATATATATATATATATATATATATATATATTAAAATGTTCAATTATTTTTTCAACGCTTTATACAACTTTTCTCCACGCCAAATTAAAATACGCTCAGAGTTTATTAAAATACTTGTACGTGAAAAAAAAAATAATTTACTCGTGGCCTCAAACTTTAAACTCAAGTATATCGACGACGTATTATCAATAAACAATTGCTATTTCCATACTTACGTCGACTCGATATATTCCAGTTACCTTGAACTTAAAGATACCACAGAGTCTGTGTCATCTGTTTTATATTTAGATATATTACTGGAAAGGGACATTGATGGTAACCAAACAGCAAAACTTTATGATAAACGTGATGGCTTCAATTTTGTAGCAAAATACCTTCATCACTTGCATATGGTATCTTTATCGATCAGTTAATTCAATACACAAAGGCATGCTCCTATTATGAACAGTTTCTAGGGCGAGGAAAACTACTGACAAACAAGTTAATAAAATAGTACTATCAACAGTTTCGTTTAGAAGTTATCCTTTCTTAAGTTTTATGGTCAATACAACGACCTTGTCAGCAAATACAATATTCTACTGGATTACATGCTGACTGGCGTGTTTCATACAAATCGTTAGACCATAATTAATCACTTAATTCTCTACGGACTTTTCAGGCTTTTTCCCGATAACAACAAAGAGCACTCGGCGGCGGACATGACCGGTCAGCAGAGGACGCTCACTTCTCACTAGGCACCTGATCCTACCTCTATATTTTTAGAGGTCCGTGTTGCCTTGCTTTGAAATTGTATTTCATTTTATGGATTTTTGAGGTGGTTGACAGTTTGTTATTGTCATTTTCCTTGTTAAATGCATCGTTTTAATTTTGCACGACTGTTTTATCTATTTAAAGCTTATATGAAATTGTTTCAGGATGTGTTTATTAAATTGACTTATCAAGAAATTAAAAATTGTTAAAGGGGCATTGTCACGATTTTAAGCGAACATTTTTTTAATTGTGATATTGACAATGCTTCAGTTAGTGATTTTTATAAGGCGACCAATATTTGAGTATCATTTGTTGAATTATAAGCGATTTAAAAAGCTTACAATTCTTTTTTATGTCAACAAAGCCTTTGTTTACATTTTGAATGTTGAAGTGAAAGTTCCAGTTTTAGGCCATAAATGAATGTGTTAAACGTTAAGAACTGTTTTCTATGCTTAACATGAACAAAAAGATAGACAAATAAACTTGAGGAACATTTTGACAGGTATACTGAACCTTTGTAAACAAAACACAACACGAACCTTACATGTACCATACTTATAAGTAACCGACTGATTCTCAAATTTCATTTGATCGCTAAAAATGCATTCCTAAAGCATTGTAAGTAATTAAAACAGAAAATATAATTTGACCTTATCCTGAACATGCCCCTTTAAATTTTTACGAGACTTTGACCCTTGCGTGCACGGGTTGACATTGTATATGATATCGGACATTTACGAAATAGATGAAACATCGACACATTGTATTGTTGCCATTTACACAATAAAGCTTTAAGCCTACAATTATGCTATTAATTTCACTACACTCTGCTTAGTTAGAATAATCTAACTGTGTCTCGGGACAGGCCTATACCACAGTTTAAAAGCCTCCTATATACCCGCAAAAATTGCAGAATCGCTCCGAAACGATTTTGGAGAAAATAAATGAAGCTGCATTGAATATATAAACTATTCATAATAAACCATATTGAGACTGTAAATACCTTTCATCTAAAAATTTAATTCAGATTATTGAAGAATTCATCACACTCTCCTGCAACTCGCTACGTGTTGACATTCGGAACTTTTGGCATTTTTCATGCTAAATGCACTGAGTTAGAGTTATCTCCCGTATTTTCTTTAATGAACAGAATATATATATGTCTTTAATGAACAGAATATATATATGACAAATGTTTAATGAAAATTAACACGTTTTTGTAATATTGTTTCTGAGTTTGTTCATGCAAATGTGCAATTGTGGAAACAAAAAGAGCCTCCTGTGATTTAGCGTAAATGTAATGCGCATGCGCAAGATTGTAAAATCCGAAAAGTCAATATTATTTCTGGATTTTTTAAAGGAATTTTCGTTGATTATTAAATAGCAAAGCTTGATTGAGAAAAAATAAAAACAAATTGGTAATCCTCAAGTGCTAATAATGTTTAAAATATATAAAACAAATGACAGTACTGTTCCGATTTCTCGGTATTAAAGCTTAAAATTCGAGTCAATTATTTTAATATAGTAGTATGGATACCATTCAATCACAATGTTAATTGATTTGATAAATTAATTCAGATTAATTGTATGTTCTTTAATTTGGAGCTTTCTATTTCAATCTTTTATTAAAATTGATTCTTTAAAAAGTAAGCGTGTTTTATAGTGAACTGAAATCTAAAATGTTTGTTTACCTCCAAAAACGGTTTAAGATCAGGTGTTAAGTCGTTGTACCACTGTTTATTCATATTTTTCTGGGAACAAGTGTGGGCAACTACATCGTACATAAAATTCTCGTAAGCAAAGGTAAGTGGGCTTGAATGTATTCCCCAGACATGAGCTTCGTCATCCATCAAATCAATAGCGTCTTTTGCGTTTTCGTTATACATACTATTCATCAAGGCAATGCACCGCTGTTCAAACATCCTGAAAGGTTCATTACATGCTTTTTATCGACTTGTTTGGATTGTATTTTATTACTTTTTTTCAAATCAAACCTAGTAGGATTTTTTGTTGTTGTATTTTTAATCATATATGACATATAAATGAAATGTTGAATATTATTATTGATAATAAAGACAAATTGAAAAAAAATAGTGTTTTACCGTGTATAAAAAATATGAAAGATGCATAGACACAATTAAATATACCAGCTTTTGTTTACTATGATTTAATAAACATTTCTCTAAATATATTTTCTTCGTGTAAAATGTTGTCTCAATAAAATAGTGTATTATTGGAATTTACAATTTAATAATAAAAACTTAATTTCGTTGATTAACAAAACAATGAATTTTAATAAAATTGGTATATAAGAAAATCTGCCATACTTTGAATGCTCCTCCAGGTCGTCCGATAATATTTGTTCTTTAACATTGTTTGCCTTCTTTGACAGCTTTTTGAGAATAGCCGAACACACCAAGCCAGTCACTACAATTGAATAAACCATTCTTATGTAAAAAAAAAATAATACTCATCACATCACTCTGGATACTAGACAGACAAAATGTAACATATGTTTATCAGCATATGCAATGAATAGTTGAATCGGACGCTTTTCATCAGCAGTTCTAATGCAAAATTTACACAATGACACAACATTCATCAATATACTACAAAATTGCTAGCTTACAGAGATGATTTTCACTTTTCAGCCAGCATATTTCCGCTATTTCCTTTCTATTGGCGAAGATTGCCCATAGTAAAATATCCGGAATAGTTGACGTATCTTCTCCCACTGCAAATTTATAATAGATATAGATTTAGACCATCGATACACAATGACTTGCTATGGCATGATATGACACAAGTAAGATATAACCATATATACAAATGCTTCTATAAGTGTTTTACAAAATATAGGCTGTAAAGATATGAACAGTACACCTATTAGAGAAACAAAAGAAAGGAAATTACTTCAGTAATAAAGTGTTTTACAAAAAGGAGGCTGTAAAAGTATGAACAGTACACCTATAAGAAAAACGAATTAAAAAAAAATAAATTCTGTAATAAAGTGAAAAGAATAGAATATGGCATAAATGAATATGACTGGAAAATAATTTTGAACTTCCATTTAAAATTACTTAAGAATGTAAACGCCAAAGGATACAATATCAATAATTGAACTGCATAGTTAACACGAATAATAGTCTTTATGAAATATTAAGCTTACATACTTTCTTCTTTGTAACTTCAGTAAATTAAAGATAGACACAATACGCAAGTATTTAAAGGCGATCGATTGAGTAAACATTCCTCTGATTAATACATTATGTCACAATAAGCAATATGATATCATAATTATCTCAAGAAACCAATTATTTTAAACTTTATCTATTGTCCAAATTATAAACACCTCAGGCTTAAGATGCCACATAAAACTCTTCTTATTAACTATATCTTTATTTATTTGCAATGCGCATCATATTTATTGATGATGCCATAAGCATGTTTAATAAATAAGGTAAATGAGGTTAATTCCGTGAGACAAATCATCGGAATGCAGTGTAAACAATACAAAGGAAAGTTTTACTAATACAGATACCCGAAATTTAGATGACTGTCAGGGTATATCAAGGATGATACAGGCATGTACAGATTACCAGCAAGTGTTATAAGTGAAGCAGATTTACATTCATACGGCTTGATCAGCCTTTCCTATGTCAGTATGTACAAAAAATGCAAGAATCTAACACTATAGCAAATAACAAAAGCATATGACTTAAAATAAAAACATGCCGCAAAAATCCTTTGCTGTGTTGTTTTCATTGAAAAATTTCATTCGACAATTAAGGGGGGGGGGCAGTTTATATTTGAGTTTGTTTGGGGGTGGGGGTTCCAAGTCAAATATATTTGACAATTTTTTGATGTAATTTAAAATAAGACTAAGCCATACTACATAAGACTAAGCCATACTACAGCCATGAACATGAATAGTATAGAACAAAACACAAACTAATTACATGTAAATACATAGGGAGTATTACAAAACATAGATGATTGATCTATATCTGAGTTCTTAAATTGAATCATATATCATGTACATATTATATTATTGTTTCTTTGTTCGAGGCATTTCAGATGGTATGTAGGTCAGGTAGATCCCAAGTGCTCTTCCTGAAATTATCAAATATAAAAAAAAACCATTGAGATCCCCACCTTAATTCAAATATATTATTCCTCCTTAGGTTATGGCGCATCAGATCATTATGGCATGTAAGTCGTGGCCCTAAGGGGTCATCCTGACCCCCTTAGAATCAGAAATTGTCAATTATCTTTAGAATATTGATGTTTGATGATCTTATCTCTATTTAATCTTTATTATTAGGTCTCCCGAATGACATTTGGTGACTTATTGTTTTTGTACGGTTCTAAATACATTCATTATTCTTCGTCTTCTTCTTTTTCTTCTTTCTCGCTCTGAACTTGTTTCTCTGAGATGGCTAAACAAAATTTTACAAAACTCTAGGATATGATAGGCCTGCATATTTACTTGTGCATCCTGGTTTGGTTTTTCTCATTTTGGGTTAGACAACCACTTTTCTGGGGGGGGGGGGGGCGGGGTGTTGAGTCAAAACGGTGTGGGGTCTAACATTGAACCTTGTAAGAAGAATAGTAGACTCTATTGTAAATGGTAACTTGAAAACGGACAAAGATAGTAATATGGGTTTTCATAACCATATATTGACTGTTACTGGCAATGTATGGGTTTATTTGATCTGACCCTTGGGGTCATCCCCACCCCCCCAGGAATTTGAAATTACCATATATCTCAGAAATTGTTATAATCATGACTCCTAAATCATATATATTCATGGTTCTGATGTCAAGGAGCATCAAATGTTATGTAGGTCATGGGAACTGTGGGTGGTCCTGACCCTCTCGAACAGCAAGTCCCTTAATATCTTCAAAACAGTTGAGATCACCACCCTTATACCATATATATATTCTTGTTTCTTATGTCAAGGAGTATCAAACAATATGTAAGTCATGGGCCCCGGGGGGTGGTCGTGACCCCTGCTGGAACAGTAAGTGCACGAATATCTCGAAAACGGTTGAGATTCTCACCCCTTAACCACATATATATTCTTGATCCTTAAAGGGCATCAAAGGGTATGTAGGTAATGGGCCTCAGGTTAAATTCAATTTTTCAAAACCGTAATGCACATCTGTAGTTCCTATCATATCCAAAGATATGATGTGTCTATCCTTTAAATCATAAGAGGAGCTCTTGGAGCTATGTTTTTTTTTCAGTGATAAACGTCAATTTTCCGCTACTATTTGACTCCGTGGATGAAATTTAAATTTTCAAAACCTTATTGCACATCTATTTGACAGCCCCAATTATATCACAAGAGCTGACGTAGCTACTCCAAAAGTTGTAGGAGGAGTTCTGGGAACCATACTTTTTGCAAAAAAACGTCATTTTTTGTTGCCCACTGATCCCCTTAATAAAAACAAAATTCTGGTACCTGATCACACTTCAATATGGCACCCTTAATCATATTCTAGAAGTTTATTTGGCTACTGATAAAACCAGTTTTTTTTTTGTTAAAAAAAAAACCTGTCATTTTTCAGCCATTAAATGATCCCCAGGACAAAATTGAAAATTCCGAAACATTATTGCGTATCTATAGAGATGATTTGTCTACTTTTGAAAATGTAGGAGGAGTTCGAGGAAGAAGTTTTTTGTGAAAAAACGTATGTTTACCAATATTTTGACCCCCAGGACTAACAGAGAATTTTTGAAACCTTTTTACAAAACAACATGATACCCAAAATCAAACTCCAAGAGTTCAGTTTGCTGGTTTATAAGATGTAAGAGCAGTGTGAGGAAGTAAAACGTGACAGACGGACTGTTTTTTCTGTTATTAAAAGGTTTCATTTAAGGTCTTCATAATTTGAAAAAATCTGAAATATTTCAATATTGAAAGCATGACGAAATAATCAAAATATCATAAAAATTTAAGAAAATTAGAGGAAATGCGGGCTAAATAACATTAATTTTGATTTAAATATTTATTCCAATTTAGGAGTATAAGTTGATATATCCTCCAATTTTCCATCATTTCATTGAAAATAGAAACTTCATATTTCAAGCAAATATTTATATTACTTCAGATAACTACACTTATTTTTATCATTCTTTAAGTTGAGGGGAAAAGTAGTGACCTTGACCTGACCTTGATGCAAAAACAAAAAGGTCAAATTTGATTAAACTGCTAGAATAATTTGGTAATATGATTTGTTTGACTGTGTCAAAATTTCATGCATTTCTTAATATAAGAAGTATGTCTGATAACGAGAAGACTCCTTCCTTAAGGAGAATCTCGCAAACAGCACAATATTTCAAATAAATGACCAAATTTGGAATTATTGATATACGCTATTTAATAGTCCATATGGACATTCCAAAAATAGTGGATATCTAGTTCAATTGATCATTTTTACGTTCATTAAAAAAGCCCTCCAAATTTTAATTTTAAAATTGAACAAGTTTGTTGAAATTTTTCAAAGTATGCCAAAAAGAAACATTGCTCCTGTTCAGAGACTAAAGAATAACGACAGAATTGCGGAACTGCCTGCACCATCAAGCATGTAATAAATTACTGTTTGATAGTATGTGTTATAATAATAACAACACCCCAAATTCGAATTTAAACTAAACATAATGTATTTGTAAAAAAAAAAAATGTATTCATCAAAAATCAAAACTGAAGGCAAACCAAAACCATTAACAACATACTGGCTTTACCCCGATCGTTAAAATTTAGTTTTTATTAAAAAAAAAAAATAAATAAATAAATAAATAGAGATGTTTATTTTCTTATCAACCAAAGCATGTTCATTGAGAGCTACAGATAGAATACAAAAGCATTCATCATGAGGATATATCGTAAGAGCTATTCTCAACATCATAGATTACATGTATTAAAATGGAAATTAAAAAGACATTGCTGAAACACATATATTGATTTTGTTAGCGTTATATACTAAAATAAGAACAGGGAAATAGTCTTAATTTCTATTTGAATTTGTTTTCTGAAAATCAAAAGACAGCATAATTTCAAGAACATTATTACGAGCATTTATGTTGATTATTGCTGAAAGAAAAGGGTAGTCATATAAAGATAAATTTCGTTTATTGCATTTTATCTAATACCATAAACCCCTTTTCGTGAACAGGAATAATGCGATTGATTATCATTATTACATGAACAAACAATTTTGCACAATAAATCTTTAGTAAGATTGTGTTAATTTGTAATAGTACATGTATTGATACTCACTGACTGACGGTTTCTTGTTTACAGACAGCGAAAAACAGCCCTTTTGAACTTCATTTTTACCTGTATATATGTTTTTCAGAAAAAAAATAATGAAAAACAAAATAGCTGAGCACATTTACTTTCCAAGATCTGTTTCGCAATATAAATGTTTAAAGACAGTGATGTAGTATTATTTCCTTTATATTTTCTAGGAATTTCCCTTTTATTTATTAATGATCTGATTGGACTTATAAGAACCAATAAAATCATTTAGTCATTATTTGTTAAGTGGTTTTGGATAGGAGAAAAAAAACATTCAAATGAGGAAATTTTCTTTGATGTTTTAAACTTTTTTTTCTGAAAAAGATGAAGACCATTCGCATAAACAGTCATAAAAATAAAGACTTCTGTTTACAGAACACATTTCATTTAATCCAACACTTTGATTTATGATTTTTATGTCAACATATTTTATTATACCTTTCACAGGGCAAAACAACAATCTTTAAGCAAGTCCTTAAAGGTGGATTAAAGGTGGCGTAAATGTGGCTTAAAGGATAAACAATGGCTTAAAGGATAAACAATCTTTAAGGCACCTTTAAGTCACCTTTAAGCTGAGCTTATAGGTCCTTAACGTCCAAACTTCTTAAAGTCACCTTTAAGCCATCTTTAAGCCATCTTTAAGCATCTTTAAGTGGCATTTACGCTCCCTTTAAGTTGTCTTTAAACCATCTTTGAGTTCCTTTTAAGTCAAGTTTGATCAAGCTTAACAATAAAAACATATTAAATGCAAAAGCCTATTTTTAGTGATGAGATGGGGTCATCTGAGTGATAATATAATTTCCAAGGAAGGGGGTGGGGGTGTTCAAGGCAGTTTTAATTGTCGCTCCATTAAACACAGATTGCTATCATCAACACCGCTCCGACGGACACAGATTGCCTTTATAAAATTCTTTATAATTTTTTTTTTTTTTGGGGGGGGGGGTTAATATTTTTGTAGGGGTAAGCGCAGTCTCTGTATTTTAATCTGTGCATGAAACTAATTAAAGTATGTTTGTATCCTATGATAAATTAATCGGTGAAATTTAATAATCGGTTTAAGGTTTGTATTTTTTTTTTCAATTTTCATTATTTCTCGGTCTAATTCTAGATTTGCTAGATACATGTTAAAGATGAAAAGACTCTCAACTGCCTTTGTTATATCGGGCAGGATATTACAGCTTTGTTTGTCTAGACATAGTTTTGTTTGTTTGTGTATATATATAATTAGAGTCTATTGTTTGTCCAACTTAAGACAACCCCTGGAACTAACACAGAATATACAAGTTATACACAACAGTTGTCTCGTGTGCCCAGATGTACGTTTGTGTATATCTAATTAAAGTCTATTGTTTATCCAACTTAAGTGAGCGTCTCAGAGAAAGTCATGCAATATTACCAAAATCGTCCACAAGCGTACATCTTAGATATTTTAAAAAGTGTTTAAAACTGAAAGATTATCTCATAAAAGTCCAAATTTTGAATTCAATTGCTTGCTGGTGACGTTCTATTTTTAGCTGTGACCTAATTTGAATAATGGCCCAAATATGGATTAAAAACCAAGAAAAATTATGGAAAACAATGCAGTTTGAGCACTAAAAAAAGAAAATAATAGAAAATTTCTCACAATTGTTTTATTTATATAAATGTTACCTAAACCTTCATTTTTCATAATAACAATTTAAATTATTAAAAACTGCCCATAGAACCATGAAAAAGAGATTTGGAAAACTGGAAGTTTGCCAATTTTGCTAGATGTATAAAAATAAACAACTTTGATAGAGGTATAAATATACATGTAAACGCCTGCATCTTCAAAATTTATCATGATTTTTTAAGGAGAAGGCATTGTGTAAAATGTAAATTTCTCAAAAATCCATTTTTGGACTCTAAAAGAATAACACGTAATGATAATTTATTGACTGATACATTCCATCAAAATAAGCATATTCTAGCATATTATTAAATATATTTATATTTCAAAAAAATAAGTTATTAAATGGATTTTGAAAGAATAAATTAATTCAAAATTGATATTTTCTTGTCATAAATATTTGTTATGTTGATATTATCGCTCCCCAAACCTGTAAATAAACTTTTGGCTGTGAAATATGATTTTTAAGATTTACCTCCCCTTTGATGCAGTCTCTAGGCAGAGGAGGTTAAAAAAGTGAAGAGACGCCAAATGGAGGTCACGTTGAACACATAATTTATGACAATGGGGTGAATACAAGTTATTTGATCATTATGACCTTATCATTTTCCATCAGAAGGAACCATGAGATTATTTTAATCTAGCTTGACCTATTTGTTCATGAAAATGGATGAAAACGCACTAGGTTTAGCTGCTGAATTTCCTACTATATGTAACTTTTATAATGGATCCGGAGGATCTGAATGTGATCTTGCAAACATTTGTTCTGTTTATGAGTGTGACAGGGATATTATGAATCACTTATACAGTTTACAAAGTGCACACATTCTATACAGGTGTGCGTCTAATGCTCACATATGTCCTGAGTACATAGTAATATTGTATCGAAGTGGGTATTTCATCATCGATAAAGCACTGCTTTCTATAAAAATATACCTGAAGCACCGCGAAGAGTTGGGAGCACGGTGGAAAAGATCAAAGAGAACTTGTTCTTATCCTGGTCATCGGGATAATATGAAAGCTGACAGAGGGGCCAGTCCAACAATGTGTAAAGAACTCTGGTTAAAAACAAGACAGATTATTCCAGTAGGATCAGGTAAGTTATTTTTACAGTCTTCTTAATTCAGGACGTATGAGTATGTAATATAAAATGTTATGAGAAAATAAGTGTATTATATAAAAAGGTGATATTTAGGAGGACCTCTATATCTAGATATAGATGCAATATAGATATGAGGGTCTGTAAAGATTAAAAATTACTTTAACAATTGACCTTAACTGTACATGCACGGATCCAGAATTTTTTTCCAAAAAGGGGGGGGGGGTCCAATGAGAGATAGATTTGTTTTCTGGGGGAGGGGGAAGGGGAGGTCTTATTGTGCATCACTACAGTGTGTTTAGCTTTAAAAACTACTTCAATTTTACAAACATATGAAAAATAAACTAAATGAAAATAACTTGTCACAATCAAAACATGTGTCAAATTGTGTTACAATGCACAGTGTAGTAATTGAACTTTGATCTTATGTGCAGTATTTACTTGTAGCAATTTGCAAAAGGTGCTCAATGGATCATAAGAAAAATGTGTTCCCATCATACAATGTAGAGTATGTAAAAGAACTAGGTAATAATTTTGCTGTATATTATTTAGTTATATACATAAATGTAATAAACTGACAAACATGCATGTATACAATTAGAAATTGTAAAGGAATATACCGGTATTCTAATTATTGAAAGCATTGTAACATGTCGAATGATATCATAAACATTTTAAGGATTAATTTCATAAGTCAAATGTTAAGAACATATATGAACATGTAGATATGCATGCATGAACAATGGATTTGAAGCTTAAGAAATTTTGAAAAATTTAAAACTGCATGTATTATGATATATTGTGCAATACATGTACCAGGTTTGTTAATTATAGATATATATTTACATCTACCAAGTATTATTCCCTCTATTTCTTACAAAAACTTATAGTTAATTCATAGCTCTATAGAAACAGCCAGATTGAAATCTACACGCCCCGTTTATTGATTGGTCGAAATCTACAGCGGCTGAAACTGACAAAAAAGTGTCAGGACCAAACTTGACACGCCCAGTTTATCGATTGGTCGAGACCTACAACTACCTAGGAAAAATCACGGACTGCACGAAATAATCATGACGACGTCAGACTCAAAGTCTCACAGGACACGATTTGGCTGTTTCTTTTAGTTAACGTACTTACGTACATTAACAGTAGTTTAGTGAATTTTACTTACTTTTCATAATCAACTTATCAATTGGCTAAAAGAAAGATGTAAATATAAACAATAAAATGCTTTCTTTGATGATTCATTCGGGTAATGAAGGTAGCGATCATTGCAGAAAAAATTTACATAACCCGCTAACGCAGGGTTATGTATTTTGTCTGCAATGTCGCTACCTTCATATCCCGAATGAATCACCAAAGAAGGCATTTTATTGTTTAACGTAGCTCGCGGGTTTGCTGACGTCACAATAGGAATCGACGTAAAGAGTTGACCGTCAAAGTAAATTCATACATTTTTTTAATGACTATTGGGATGTTTAGAGGCATCAAAGGAAATATTTCAAAAAACTTAAATGCAGTTTATTACTGTTTATACAAACATTTATAATTATCAAGTGCTGAAAATTCAAAGACGTCACAATCATTGTTACATTTTGTTCTATAAAGTATGAGTGTGCGTTGGAACTCTTCCATTTAAAATCATGTTTAAAAAAAGATAACTAGATTAATTGAGCCTTATGCATTAACTTTGCTTTTTTTTACAATTATAGCTTCGGTAAATTTAACTACCAATCGAATTTTTAAAATTCTGTTCAGCTAATTATTTTATACAAATACAAACTGATGATGTCAGTAGTTGCCTGGCAATTTTTTTTGGTATTGATTGATAAAAACAAAAATAGTAATTTTCTGTATATTTACAGCCTTACATTAATTGCATTTGTGCATTTGATAACATTCACAATAATGTCTAATTAGTATTTACATGTTCTAAAATGTGTTAATCAGCTAGTCTTGTCAATAAATGCATTTCAATTTAATTTAGGGTTCTCAGACTAAGGAAATGCTGACGTCGAGCTAACGTTGTAATGAAAATATAAGGTTTTGAGAAATCTTTTCAATCTTTAAAGTTGTTTTGCCAAAAACTGGCCGAGAACATATAATGATTATTTTTTATGAATTGATTCATAATTATCTCCTCCGTTATTGTATTGAGTATAATTAATTTCGTCTGAATCGTTTAAAAGTTTGGAGCATAGTTTTGTAGTGCGTTTCTCGGGTAAGATGTGCATTTTACTATATATTTCATTGAAATGGCGTTGCTTGATTTTATCAACGACACTGTATTTGAAACACGATAACATTATTACCGCGCAGACGAATCTCAAATAAATTTTAGAAATAAAACTCTGAAACCTATGGATCATGTGGACAAGTTTTCAAGGTAGGTTTTCTCACAAGCAGGTAAACCCGCGAGCTACCTTAAATATATGCAACTTGGGGTTGTCAATGATACCTTTTAGCTTTTCATATGGGTATTATTTTTAAAGTAATTGTTAAGATGACCTTATTATTTTACTTTCAGAGTGGTGTAGACAGATTTGTAGAATTCTTCACCCACACAACAGCAAAAAATCAAAGAGTCATGGTATCAGACACTACGGCGGCGTGGAAGGGCCAGATGAAAAAATAAAAAATTCTTATTTGTTCGGACAAATAAGTTATTTGTTCGGACGAATTACGATTTGTTCGGACGAATTAGTTATTTGTTCGGACGAATTACAATTTGTTCGGACGAATTAGGATTTGTTCGGACGAATAAGTTATTTGTTCGGACGAATTAGG
Source organism: Magallana hongkongensis (assembly GCA_015776775.1). Taxonomy (NCBI): domain Eukaryota; kingdom Metazoa; phylum Mollusca; class Bivalvia; order Ostreida; family Ostreidae; genus Magallana; species Magallana hongkongensis. Next base: position 21,255,270 of record CM027469.1, read on the forward strand.
ATTTGTTCGGACGAATTACGTTTTTGTTCGGACAAATAATTTATTTGTTCGGACAAATAAGTTATTTGTTCGGACGAATTACGATTTGTTCGGACGAATTAGGATTTGTTCGGACGAATAAGTTATTTGTTCGGACGAATTAGGATTTGTTCGGACGAATTACATTTTTGTTCGGACAAATAATTTATTTGTTCGGACAAATAAGTTATTTGTTCGGACGAATTACGATTTGTTCGGACGAATTACGATTTGTTCGGACGAATAAGTTATTTGTTCGGACGAATTAGGATTTATTCGGACGAATTACACATTTGTTCGGACAAATAATTTATTTGTTCGGACAAATAAGTTATTTGTTCGGACGAATTAGGATTTGTTCGGACGAATAAGTTATTTGTTCGGACGAATTACGATTTGTTCGGACGAATTAGATATTTGTTCGGACGAATTAGGATTTGTTCGGACGAATTAGGATGTCATAATCATGGATACATAAATGTGAAAAGTCTAATCAGTTTACATGATCATGCGCGGATCCAGAAAAATTTACCGGGGTAGTGGTGGTAGTGGTGGGGGGGGGGTCTGATAGATAGTTTTGTTTGTGGGGTGGGGGGGGGCAGGCCCCCCCCCCCCCCCCGACCACCCCGGCTCTAGATCCGCGTATAGATGTATGCCAACTCTAGTCAGTGCAGGTTTTTTCTTTGCTAACTATAAGTTTTATTTCGCGCAATGCCAGAAGAAATGATTCCAATAGTCATAATTATATGATTCCGCAGGTGGATTTCGATTGTCGATGTTTATATTGAAAATGTTGTCATTCTCCTGTTTACTTGGGACACTGGACATACGAAATTATCTTTCGCCTTAACTTTATACATATACATGTATACGATCAAAGTTAACTGATATGCTTCGTGGAATTGTAATAATCGCACAATTACTTAAGTGACTTATAAAATAAACTAGTTTTTACTTGCCTACGCTGCCTAGAGTTGGCATACATGAACATCTATACGCGGATCTAGAGCCGGGGTGGTCGGGGGGCCTTGCACCCCCACCCCGCAAACAAAACTATCTATCAGACACCCCCCCCCCACCACCACCACCCCGGTCAATTTTTCTGGATCCGCGCATGATCATGTTAACTGATTAGACTTTTCACATTTATGTATCCATGATTATGACATCTCTCTCTCTCTCTCTCTCTCTCATACATGTACCACTATTAATAACTTATTCGTCCGAACAAATCCTAATTCGTCCGAACAAATCCTTATTCGTCCGAACAAATCCTAATTCGTCCGAAAAAATAAGTTATTTGTCCGAACAAATCGTAATTCGTCCGAACAAATCCTAATTCGTCCGAACAAATAACTTATTTGTCCGAACAAATCATAATTCGTCCGAACAAATCCTAATTCGTCCGAACAAATATCTAATTCGTCCGAACAAATAACTTATTTGTCCGAACAAATCCTAGTTCGTCCGAACAAATAACTTATTTGTCCAAACAAATAGCTATTTCGTCCGAACAAATCTTAATTCGTCCGAACAAATAATTTATTTGTCCGAACGAATCCTAATTCGTCCGAACAAATCCTAATTCGTCCGAACAAATAACTTATTCGTCCGAACAAATAGCTAATTCGTCCGAACGAATAAGATTAATTTTTTTCTCATCTGGCCCTTCCACGCCGCCGTAAGACACATTTTTTCGATGAAATTTAATGCATTTTCCATATGTAAATGAATTATACCAGATCTTCTTTCTCAGTAAATGACTTGATTTTGGATATTCTCATGTATGCGCAAAAAAATGCAAGTTTACATTAAATTTCAAAGCTACATTACCCACATAAATGGGATGAAAGAATCATTTTTAGGGACAAATTATAAATCAATCTATTCATTTATCTGTAATTTCATCTGTCTGTTAGTTAAACCAAATTTTTATACAAAATTAAGAAATATACAACTATTTGTAATTTTAATTTTTATTTTAATTAACATAAAATCAATCTGAAAAGATTTGCATTATAACCATATAGGTGAACATCACAGTCCCACTTGATTGACATACGAGTGCCATATGTACCAGCTATAGTTGAAAACAAAGAAACAGCATTTGATATTGATGTACACAGTAAGTACACAGTTGAATTGAACAGAAACATGTATTGCCTGTGAAACAGCTACATCAGCATCATTGTTGGTGGTTTCTTAACTCGATCTAGATGCAACTAGAGGTATATGTGTAACTATATATGTAAAGATAAACCAATAACCTTTCCCAATTCTTATCAGAAACAGATAAATAATAAAAGAGTGTATATATATCTAAAGGTCTTTAGGCCAAAAAAATTTAATGATTTATTTCTCAGGCACCGCCGCATCAGTAAAATTATCGCCGCATCAAACTTTTTTATCGCTATTTTTCCGGATTTTTCATATTTTATCATTATCGGTTTTCTCTATTATGGAATATGGAACCAATGTAAACAAACGCTCGGAATATATGATTGTCTCTGTCAGTGAAAACGTTATTTTATCTGACACATCTACCCAATGACAAACCTAAGGGGCTTCTTGGGCTAAATACAAGGTTATGTAAATATAAGAACTCGCTTTGTTGTTGGTAACTTCGCCAGAATTTCCTCAGAAAGTGAGGTTGAAGTTGTCCTGTATTCTGATATCACGATCGTGAAAGTTAACCCCAAAAGTAATAAAATGAAAATTATCTAATTCAAAAGACATTTTCATAGCCTAAGTTAACCCCTACTGTGATTAATAACTAGCGACCGTCTTATCTTTAGAGGTTATAAATATGGTTGATGCACCACATACTGTGCACTGAAAATTACAACCGATGCTTATAACTTTAGGTGCTGATATTATAATTAGTTGGTAACTTGTAATAAGTTAATAACTCTGCCAAGTCAATGCTAAAATAATCATAAAACCGTTTGTTTACAGTTATGTTTAAAATTAAACAGATCCAACTAGGCCTATGTGACGGTTGTACATGTAATTGGGTCAAAGGGTTGGACTAATACCTTCAAAATACACTGAAACACATAGACTGGTTTTATTTGTCATTTAGCCAACGCCATTACGAAGCATATCATTTACAAAATGAATGAATATACCTAATAAATTAAATTTTAAAAAATTGGATAAGATTTTATTTTTAATTGACTTGCTTCTAATTCAATTTAAATTAAGGTTGAATCTGTGTATACATGTATTATCATCAGCATTACGCCACTGTCAAAGATTGGAAGTCCACCTGATTTCTCAAACTTCTCCCTATTTATCTGTGAGAGAAAATTTCAGAAATGAAGTCTTCCAAAACTTAAAGTTTGCTCTATCTTCGTCCCTGTTAACACTACCACTGAATTTTCTCTGTTATCTTCAGAAATTGAAGTCTCTGTGATATTGCCTAGTAGCAGGAATAAAGGACAATTCTATTGTTTGAAAATTTTTTTGATGACTTATTTACTTTTCCTTGATTTCTGTCTTCAAGGCAATGAAGATTAATAAGAATGCTTTATTTGATAAATTTTGATGTAGCAAATTCAACTAGTTAAATGCCACAAGAAGTCCTCTATTTCAGTTCAGACTTGTATTATTACTATGGAGGGGAAAGATGGGCTGCTAAATGAAGCAGAGGCACAAACCATTTGTCATGTTTGTTCAACAGCAAAAACGCAACCATTGAAAAGGAAACGGAGACAGTTTAAACTAAAAAGAACAAATTAAAAGAAATATTTAAACTTTGCCAATGTATCAGCCTGATGAATAAATCATAAAATATGGGTTACCGTCACTGTAAATTTTGTCGGTAAAAAAAAAAAAAAAAAAACCAATATTTCAATAGTTTGGCCCGAGAAACTAATGGTTAATTTTATTTTGGCCTTAGCAATATTGCTTTGTTTTAATTGATATGTGTGTTTTCCCTAAATACAGGTGTACCAAGTTCACAAGACACAGACACAGTGGGTACAGACATGGAGTTTGAAATTCTCTGTAAGTGTATGCATGCAGATAAATTAAGCCACAAATCAATTACATGTAAAGCATATTTACAAGCTATATTAGCCTCAACTGATGTATTTTTTGACGTTAATATGATTATCTTATTTCATATAAATTTGACAAATATTCTTCTTAGGTGTCAAATGTGTACTGTAAATGTTTAATGTGCATTGTGTAAAAAAAAATGCAGATAAATTAAGCCACAAATCAATTACATGTAAAGCATATTTACAAGCTATATTAGCCTCAACTGATGTATTTTTTGGCGTTAATATGATTATCTTATTTCATATAAATTTGACAAATATTCTTCTTAGGTGTCAAATGTGTACTGTAAATGTTTAATGTGCATTGTGTATAAAAAAAAAATTAAAAAATAAAAATATATGCAGTGCAGTATGCGAACCAATGTCAAAAGTAATTATGACTCGGTAAAAATTCTTGGAACTCTGAGAGAAATATCATTCTGTCCAACTGTCTGTCTGTCCATTAACACAATTGTGTGACACAATATGTCACAAGTAGACCATAAAAGGAGGATTGTATATCTTGAGACTATGTCAGATTTTTAGTATCTATAATGAATAATTAGTATCCCGCTCCGAAGGCGAAGGGGGTATACTGTTTTACCCTTGTGTGTCTGTCTGTCTGTAACAAAAATTTCTGTCACAGTTTTCTCAGCAACTGGCTATTCATCACAGATGCTTGAAATTTTAACACACACTTTGTATAGGCATGCCATATAGTGGGATTTATTTTTGTACCATGTGTACATCAACTTCCTGTTAAATGTAGACTTTGTTATTTTGTACATATATTCACATTACTAGTGAGCATTGGTCACTTGCATATATCTTGCTTCCATTATTAGAGCTGCATATTCATTTTATAACTCATAAGTGTATCTAAATATATCAAAGTTTGATCAATTAATAAATAGATCATGGTAAACCAATATACTGAGACAAATCATAGACATTGACTATGCAAATCATACTACCTGAGAAGATCATACACATAGCATTTATACATGAATTCACATTTTCTAGTTACCGGTAGATTTCTAGTAATGAAGCACACTGTATTGCTTTCTAGCCACAAGTTCTTGTTACCCTTCCTTACCATCATCCCAAGACTGGTATGAGCAGAACAAAACACCAAAAGAAAAACTAAATGAAGCATTACTGAGACTTTCAGGTAATTTAACTGAAATCAATTTATGCAGTAATTTTCAAGAAACTTGTTAGACAATTGCTTTCAAATATGCTGATGAATCAAAACGTCTTATTTGTTTAAAAAAACCCAGCATTCGGGATATGCTTGATTGTAACTAGTAAGACATGTATATATATATAAGAAATATAGTAAGGGATGCAAGCACTCACTAAGATCTGTTACACAGTGAGTGATGTGGCATTAGGGCTCTTTGTTTATTCTTAGTTTTGAAGATGGATAATATTTTAATGAGAGAAAACAAATTAAAAAGTAAAGTAGTTTGTAGAGTACATTACTTCATCTAACAAATTTGTGAATTTCTAAACATTTGCTGGTCCTTTCTGGTACGTCATATCATTTGTAAAATTATATCATAAAAATAACAACTCTGTTTATAGATAACAAGTTTCAACCTCTGAAGTCTCAACTTACAAGACCTTGGTCTGAATTAGCAAAGTCAGCAAAGTATTACTACATCAGCAAGGCCAAAGAAGCTGATATAATAGTCATGTCCATCATAGCACCAGGACAAGAGGACACCATTCTCTCAAAACTCAGTCCATCCTCTACAAATTAAAGTGATGCAACAGACAAAGCTACACAACAGTTGATAGAGGCATATCATGTCACAGCAGACAAAAAAACCCAACTGCAGATCTTGTCATTATTTGCGAACAACTTTACAAAGGAAAAGCTTCTTCAACTTGTACCATCACTGACACAATCCAAAATTGATGCTGCCAGAAAACATGCTTCAGTGATGGGACCAGAGAAAATACTAAATCCACCAAAGATATACAGAATACGTCTGACCAGATCAAAATTGTTACACTTTCTGGAATATGTATCAAAGAAAGTGATAAAAGTCCAAAATGAGCAAAAACAACATGCAATTTGAAGTTTTTATGAATAACAGTAATGTACGTAATGTACTTATATTATGGTGTTATTAATGACAACTTGTATTTCCTGTTTTGAAATATTCAAAGTTAATTTTTATTATTTTTTGCTGTATAAATTGTCAACATAATGCTGTGATATTTCAGAACATTTCTGGTATAGATTTAAATGAATTGAATGTTAGCCATTTTAACGTTTTTTTGTAAAAATGAAAATACCAGTCTTATTGGTGACCTCATATCTGACATATATTATAGAGTCCAAAGTCAGATTTTTTATATTGTACTATTCATGGTCTGTACTTATAGGTGTAATTGCAATAAATGAAATTGAAGCGTTTACAGACCCCAAAATAATGCTTTGTAGGTTGGTAAAATTTGAACATTTCATTAAACGTAGCAATTTGAAAAGTTTATGACCTTTTTGTACTTAAACTAGATAAGTTCTATATAAATGTACCTCCCCAGATGATATGCTAGACAATAGCTTTAACCTTCTTTAACTAGTTTCTATGCATGTGTTATCACTGTTAGTTGAGAGGTCCTGAAATATGTGTAGATTTCATGATTTTTGTTCCCATTTTTGACCCCTTGTTCTATTTTTAGTAACATGCCTTTTACTAATGAACTATGCCAACCATGACAAAAACATATGTTGCAAATTTTATGGCATATTGATACTATGTTGCACACCAAAATTGATATCGATACATCAACCATGCTTGTGGACTGTTTTGCATGACGTTCTCTGAGACGCTCACTTAAGAAAACCCCTGGAACTAACACAGAATATACAAGATATACACAACAGGTGTGTCGTGTTCCCAGGTGCACGTCAGGGTCTCTAAAGGCGTTGAAATCTTAGTATGTACGAGTATACGATAAGTCTAGTGAATTAAAGTTAATTAGGGCTTTTCGACTTTCGGTCGAAAAGACCTATTGTTTTCGTTCTGTTTTATTATTATTATTCTTCTCGACAAAGTTTCGTCATGGATTTTTTGAAAACGGAATGGAAAAATCAAAATTTAATGTTAGCTTCTTTTAGCAATTGTTTAGTTCTCCTGTATGTCCCTTTTTGGACTTCCGGTCTATATACTTCCGGTTTACACATGCAAAAAACAAAATATTAAAAGGACCTTTGTATCTATTTTATTTTTTGATTATTAATTAAGAAATTTTGGATTTAGATACTTCATAGTATTATATACAAAATCGTAAGCGACAACTTTTTGGTATCTCTTGCTGTTTTTGAGATATTAGACTTCAAACTATGAAAAAAGGGGGGATGAAAAAACTGAAAATTGAAATAACCACCAAATTTTTTAAACGAGGAATGGAAAATGTTAAAACTGTCATAATAATCATATATTTAAAGTTTCGTTTGAAACCATTGAGAACTTCCGGTTTTATAAGTTGATAAAAAATCGTCTATGAGTGTTTTAATGTTAATCTGAATTCATGCGTGCCACTTTTTCTCAAACAGTTTTCAAGTAAATATTTCCATATTTAATATTTATATTGAGGGACCTAATTTGCAAACTTGAAAATATTTTGAGATAAAAATTTTGAAAGATAAGGGATCTAGAGGGGTCAAAGCTAAAAACAACCCTTTAGCTGTATCTTTTTTATTTTTCATCCGATTTTTAAAATCTTTTCGGTTTTAAGTTTTGAGTAAAGAGTACAATTTAAAAATTATGGTCCGTAGGTCCATTATTTCACTTCTTATAGGAGTATTAAGGTTGTGAATATTGCAACTTTTTAAAAGTTGAAAAAGTGATTTAGAAAGAGTTATCTCGCTTTGCTAAATGAACGTAGAACATTAATACTCTAGGCATACCACGTTTCTATTTGAGAAAGGAATACTTACTTTTTTATGATTTTTTGGAAATATTCTTTTAGAAATTAAAAGTATATTTACTTTTAAATTGCTGAAGATATCTTTTTTTGACATTGCATTATTTATAAGGTTATATTTCTAATAGGCAACTGATTATACCAAGGCGGTTAAGAATTTTTAAATAAAAAATAGATACGATTTTACCTGACATTTACAATCAAAAAAGGGAAAGGGGATGTCGAAAAGCCCTTACTTTTTGTTGAAGACAAAAAAAGTTCTAGTTTACATTTGTAATTCATTTTCAAAGTATTATTTCCTAGCTCTGGGTTTCAAAAATGTTACGTCTACAAATTAACAATACATGTATGTAAGAGTAAAATCTTGAGGCTAATTAATTAATGTACCGGTGATCATAAATAGGGGTAATTATTTAAATACATGTATAAGGGTAAATATGTTACATACCCGGCCTGGTACAAGTATATGAATACATCATTTGCAATTGCCACATGCAGTAAATACGCCACCGGTAATTCATAATATTGTTTGTTATAGAATTAATAGTTTAAAAATCATGTATACAAATAAATATTTAAACATACTGGAACGGCGCCGCGATCATGAAAACCGGGAAATTGAACAAATACCCTAATAGTTTCAATGCATTTAATAAAAAAAATGATTTTATTTTTTTTCCTACATTTATAAATTAGATGAACGTTTATCTACTTGGTTTAAATTTATTATCTAAGAAGGCCCTAATACTGAGCCTAACGGTTTCCATTTCGGTATTATATATTTTTTTTCACTGAAGACCAAGTTCTGTATTTCATTCTAAATACATGCATGCATGTAATATATAAATTACATATAATTGATTGTTACAAACCGAATGGTTTGTCAATGGTTTGTCAAAATCTTTTCAAGTAAACACATTCAATACATTGATTCAATATCCACTGATATAAAACACCTGTAAATATGTAAGTTTCCGTGCGCAGAGGAAGGGTGGTGATGCTAGTAAACAAAGGGTCCGTGGTTCAATTCTAACCATGGGCGTTTTTTTTTTTTTCAATTTTTTTTTAGAACAAAATCCGTTTTTAATACCTTTTCTGTCATAAAGTTAATACATTTTGTTGGTAAATTAAGCACAACCTTGAATTAATTTTTTTTAATGGCTTAAAGGTGGCTTAAAGGTGGCTAAAAGATTGGACATTAAGGACCTATAAATAATCCTTAAAGGAGGCTTAAAGGTTGCTTAAAGATAGTCTTTAAGCTGCATTTAAGCCATCTATACGCTTTCTTTAAGCCACCTTTAAGCAAAACATATAGCTTAAAGGTGGCTTAAAAATCGTCTTTAAGCTATCTTTAAACAACTTTAAGCTATCTTTAAGGAGAACTTAAAGATGGTTATTCATCCTGTGATTTGAAACAAACGAAAATGAAATATATATATATATATATATATATATATATATATATATATATATATATATATATATATATATATATATATATATATATATATATATATATAATATTTCTTCGAACGAGTTAATTATAATCTTTTACCACATTGGTTGCATTCTTCATATCTTAAAATCGTGCGACACAAGGCTTTAGCTGCTTTAATAACTTTTTTTCCGATTATTTCCTTTTCTTTTTCTTCTATTTTGTCTTTTTCGTCTTTTTCTTCTGTTTTGTCTTTTATGTCTTGTTCTCCTGTTTCGTCTTGTTCTCCATTTTCGTCTTCTTTTTTCACAAATATGATGTCGCTATCGTCTTTGTCCAATTGCTATATGATAAGATAAAAATATGTTGTTATGTGAGTAGGATCCAATGTCTTAAGGTGGAACGCTACACCAAAGTTTGATTTTATGGATCGTTAGAGTATCATTTTTTAAGCCAGATTGCGTTGTTCAAAGAAGGAAATTCGCCTTTGATTTTTTATACGATTTTTTTTTTTTTGGTTATTTTTACGAAAAGGTGATAAATCTGTTTTGGTTGCAAGTAACACACTGTAGAGTTTAAAGTTTGATGTGAATAAATGCATAATGTAAATATCTAATACTCCATGACCAGTAATAACAAGATGTTTTAAATTGTTTTTTAATTAAAAAAATGTTTATGGAAAAAAAAAATCTTTTGTTTATATTTCTCAAACTTATGGATAAAATATTTCAAAGATTATAGAGAAGAAATATAAGTCAATCACTCTTCAAAAAAATTGACAAAATTTTAAAAATGTTGCTCCCGATTAAAAACAAACTGATCCCAATTTAGATTGCAAAAAAATTAACACCAACACTATTTCTTCATGTGCAGACAAGAAATTAATTGAATTTGTAATTGTTCTCCTAGTTTACAAACGATAGTACAACCAAACATCCTAGTTTTGGGGTAAAATTGTTATATATTTATTTTTGTATTTTTTTTAAATGATTTCTTTTTATTTTCTTTCTATAGAACACGCTTCTTTAGAACATGTTATCCATTAGTTTGAAAAATATAATTAAGTTTTTTTTATTTTCATAAATATTTTTATCAAAACAAATAAAACGTCTTTTTGACATTAGAATACATGATTTATTATAGATATTTATATTATGCATTTGTTCCCATCAAATTTTAAACTCTACAGTGCGTTACTTGCAACCAATATAGATTTTCTACTTTTTCGTTCAAAATACCCCCCCAAAAAAAAAAACCAAATTAAGAGCATATATCCTTCTTTGAATAACGCTGCCTTGCTACAGAATTGACACTCTAACGATCCATAAAATAAAATTTCTGTTTAGCATTCCACCTTAATTGACAAATACGCAATAAAATAGCAACATATTCACCTTTAAAATCCAGTGCATATGCAAGCATTCGTCATTCTCACATCCCTGACACGCAACAGTCTAAAAAGAATAACCATGGTCAGAATGTACATGCTATTCCTAAACGCTTTACAATAAAAAGAAATATAAAAAAAAAATGAAAATAAAATGCACACACCAGCCTGTACAGTTCAGGTAAATCATGTATCTTGAACTCCACACCTTTAGCCAACAACACTCGCACGTAATCACATCGATTAGCCTTGAGGGCTTCCAAAAGCAGGGTCTTTAAAAATAAATAAATTAGATGTATTTGTTGTTTTATCAAAGCTTGCGCATTTCGAACAATCAATCAGAATTTAAGCGTCAGTAGTGCATTTTACCCGACTTATTAACTATGGAACTAATTAATATTCCCATATTCTAAATTATTTAATTTCACATCGAACCATCTCAACCTTGCATTTTCTATTCAACTTTCAACAATTACATTAGCTTGTTCTATATAACTGAAAATTGTCAGTATCTATCGCACTGATACCATAATGACTGACACTGAAGTTTTGGTTGATTAATTGAAAAGCCTCACTGAATCACTGTATAGAGTAAAAACAATAGAAAATAAATAAATACCCCTTTGATCAGACTCTGTTACATGCATTTATATCTAAAACAAATATCTAACATATCATAGAATGCAAATATCTAAACTTACTGGTCCCAATTGGTCCAATTTGTTTGATTCTTGTAAAATCTGGTATACGAAGTAGAAATATAGTGGGAGTGATGTAGGTGTTGAATATTTCGGATTTAAGACATGGGCTCTAGATATCATCTTGGAACCTTTCACCATCGTATATCCTAGCTCATCTGAATTCTTTTGCAAAATTCTTTTAGTAAGGGACAAGCCTGTGAGTGGAGGTCCATACTCAGGAGGTTCTTGGCTGCCTTTTTTTGGAGTTTTTTTTTTCTGTTTTCTCATTACCTTTAAAAATTTGATATCATATCCATAAAGTTTCATTGAAAAAATAAATAAATAAAAAATCTAGTGCCGATTTAAATGCTACATCGAATTGACTAACGATTGAGTAGCATTGGTAATTAATTGCACATGCATGTGTGTTTGGATTTTTGTGGGTAAAAAATCATTTTATCGTATCTAGATAGAGTAAAAATCAAATACACAGAAACTTTTAAGGTGGAATTTCACACCAGAAAAAAGTCACTCGAATAATAGTAAACTATTGGATTATGCACGCTATAATAATGTGTAAACTATACATAAACTTGTATGTCTAATAACCGAAATGTTTGCAGTTTGGAAATAACAAATGAATATCTAAAAAAAGATTCATTCAGTAACTAACAACAAAAGCCCCTGCTGGATTCGAACTTGGGATGTACAGATCACAAACCGACACGTTATCCATTATGGAGTAAGTTACATGTTGCCTTCAATAAAATGCTTTTAATAAAATGAAATGCGTTTCAATCAGAGATCAGCCATTTTGTGATGATGCGTTATTCCATTTTACGTTGATACTGGTGGTATTGAAACTCAATAATATAAAGAATACTGATAACAGAACCTTTCTCCAATATAATTGCAACACAGTCAACTCATTGCTTTTGCTATAGTTTGAAAACGAGTTCTGTAATTTGCAAATCCAGCACTCTACCGATCCAGCTAATGGGTTAACCAACTAGCCAGAGCTAGTAAGAATGCCACATTCCTTACTTTACCACATTCTCCCTATCAAAGGACAGAGGTGTCATCGAAACTTTTGGAAACATTGTTTGTAAATCATCGACGGACTGCTCGATAGGTAACTTCTCAGAACCAAATAGTCGTTTGAACTTTACATTTACAGATACATTGTTTATTTACGGTGGAGAAAACATCTGCTCAACTAACATGATTGTTCTGTCTTTGTATAACGAGTAGGAATTCCTTAATTAATATTTGATTTAATTATAAATTTAGCTAAAGATACTTATTTTTGAATGCCATGTCATAAATTTAATCTGCTTAGTGAGTTGAATAAGGGTATATAATGATACTTAGAATAGCGTTATCATTTTGAATTTATTACAACAATGTTGATTGTAAATTTTAGTCATATCATTTGAGAAATAAAATTTCATGGCGATTTTAAGTGACTTCTATGGAAATTCATGAATTTTGAGAGAAAATTAGAGTGCTTGTTTTGTAAATTATATTAATTTTATATATGCGAAGGAAACTGTAAAATTAATCGGAATACGCAGTACAGTAGCTGCAATAATGTAGCCCTCTCCCGATTTTTTTTTTTTTTTGGGGGGGGGGGGAGGGCTACAACATAGGGCCTACATAGGGTCTCCGTAATGGTGCAGCATGTGCGGGAGTAATTCACTCCCGTAACGAGTTCGTCTCAAATCGTACATAAATTCAAATCATACATAAATCAACACAAGTTGAATTTGTCCGCCATGTTTACCGACCTTGACCGGTTTTATTTTGGGACAGCCAATGAGAATTCAGGGGCGGATCTTGAACTGAATATAGGAATTCCCATATTTTAAACATAATTAACGCTGTAAATATGAGTTTTCCATTATATACCATTTCCTGACACGATGTTTTAATGATAGAACGAGGTAAGATCGATTATTTACACTGTCATTCACGTTATTAAGCCAAGCAAAACTCAAAGTGTAAATCCCATTCAATCACGCGAGAACTGTCATGGCTGCTGAAAAAGACGACTTTTAAACATGCTTATGTGTTTTATCTTGTTTTGATTTATATACGGTTAGTTTGTTCAACCTGAATTAAAAAAATCATATTATCTAAAGAAAAGAAAATATAAAATTAGCTAGAAGTCAGTCGCATTAAAAAATTAAAGAGATTCTGCGGAATTGTAGCCCTCTCCAGTAAACATCAGATATAAAAAATTGATGAGGGCTACAATATTGCAGCTAGCAGTACAGTTAAGGCGGTCAATAAAAATATCGGCAAATGTTTGTGATGAAAACACGTATACCTTAGTTTAACTTGCATGTCTTTTTTAAAATCAATAACAGTTACTCAAATGCAATATTTTTCTTAAATACATATATAACAGTACAGTATTTTATGTTCATAGTGGTCACGTGATATGGCAGTCCCATGTTAATATTGCAAGGGCATAATCATGTCAAAATTCACAACTGAATTATGAAATAACTTGATGTTATATCGTAAATTTTGAAAAACGGTGCGAACTTTTTAAGATAAGAATATTTGTTAATAGAAACCGTAATTTATAATGCATTTGTTGAATAATTTTGAAGGTCACAGGGTTAATTTCATTAAAATATAATTAATTTCTAAGATTTTACAAGGATCGTAGAAGTTTTTAAGTTACATAAAATATTTCAAATTCACATGTAAAAGTTTGTCCGTGTATGCCCTTGCAATTAATTGTTTTATTTAGGTACTCAGCTTAAAGATATACGATATTTTATGCAAAACCGAGGTGGCTTCTTTATACGATGCAAACTTTCAACAAAATGAAAATAAGACTTTATAGGTAGCATTCTACTACTAATAATTTTAAACAAAATATTCATTTATATTTTTTCGTTAATGTATGACATTTATTTTTCTTCGCTTAATGCGTCATATTGAACTATATCACGTCATATTTTGTAGTACAGCGAGAACGACATCTCGCTTATTTTTCAGTGTTTACGATATAACAGACATCAAAATTGTAAGTTATAACAGTTGTTGTTTTCAATTAAAAGATTAGTATGAGTTAATTTTGATAAAAAATAAATTAATAAGTACTTTCGAGGTCTGGCGACCGTTTCACTAACAATTCGTAGATCGTAAACGTACGAGTACACTTACGATTTCCGGACGTGCACGTATCCGAGCGTTTCACTAAACATATCGTAAACGTAGCACTTACGATTTGCGAGTTACGTCCAACTTTGCGGAACTCTTCAGTCAACGGAGGTGTCTTCTACACGAAGCAGACGTAAACAAACTTTGACAGACGATCAACACGATCCACGAAATGGACAATTTAAATCGCAAAGCGAACTGGAACGAGTCGTCCGTCAGTTTACTGGTGGATCTCGTTACAGATCCCGAGCGATGGGCTGTAATTCGAGGGAAATTCAGCCCATCGCTCACCATCCAGAAAAAACAGAGAGTCTGGGAAGAAATTGCTGAGAGGTAACGTTATATGTACTTGTCATCCATCGTAAATAATGAAATATTCATATGTATACACATTTAAAAAGATTAATTTTACTCAAGTTCTGTTTTTTCTATTTACAAAAAATATATAATATTCTCTGTGTTTGATAATCATGAAATCAGACACCACATTTAAGAGGCTGTATACATTTAAAATTTACTTGTATAATAACAGTGTTTATATTGACATGGTGTGATCATGATAAATTAAAAAATATGATAAATATAATGTATCACAGTATTGAAATATCCATTTATGATAATATAGAATCAACGCCAGTTCAACATGCATGAGAAATTTGAAGGATGTTAAGAAAAAATGGCAAGATCTCCAAAGCCACACTAAAAAGAAGGAGGCCAGTAGGTAAGAGAAAAATAGAAGTTATAGCAATGAACATGCTATTGAATATTTTGATATGAAATGAGGAGGGGGGGGGGGGGTCAAAATTAGTTCACTTACATATATATATGTAGTACGCCAATGTTTAAAAATGGATCAGACCAGAGTATAATAAAAGAGAGATGATTTGATCTATTTTAACAAAAAATAAATGCATGAATGATAATTTGATTAAAATTAATTCAATAGAAAATTGGACCTCAAAAAGACAGGTGGTGGACCACCCCCTCCAGAACTAAAGTGTTGGGAGCAAAAGGTACAGCAATTACAATGTAAATAAACTGTAATTTAATCAATTGATAACCAAGGTAAGTATATTGTTATACATACCTTGAAATTTAAGAAGCATTATCAAATGACACCATTGTGAAAATTGGAATATTTTTAATAAAAGAGTACATTATTGTATTTTTGTCATTGGAAATGAGATATGTTTTCTTGTGACAATTGATATGATAAATAATTGGTGTGTTTTTGTTCCTCACATCCTATCTGACATCAAATTATGTCAATAAATTCATTTTAAGGACATAGAATATAGTTGATATATTGACTTGAAATCTATGGCAAATTATGGTTTTTTAAACTAAGGAGTTTGTCATAGTAACTTCTGTAAAACCTCAAAATTTTTTTTTATAAAGCTACATGAATGCATGTAGTACTTATTAATTTTAAAACAATATCTTTAGATCATTTCCGTCCTATCTAATGATGTTATTTCTGGTGTGGAGGGGGGATTCGACTCGCTAGACACTGCCAGTTTGTCCACAGGTAACCAAATATAGATAAAGTCATGTATTACGTACAGTTTGTAATTATTTTTTTAAGTGAATGATATGCAAGATCTGAAAAGAAACATAAGGTCTTAATACTGAGATTCTTTATCATGATAGCAATTATTTTTCAACCATCTTATCCTCCTTTTCAGATACCGGTACTCTCTGCGGGAAAGAATCATCAAAGAGAAGATATGGTATAAATATATTTTAAAAAAGACTCTTATTCCAAATTAAATAAATTTTGTATTTGATTTGAATTCTTGAATAATTTACATGTATTTAAAAATATTTTCATGGTAAAGGCTTTCAGATATTTGATTATGTACAAACCTATACAACTTTTTTCCCAGGGATATAAAATATCTTCATAATTAATTTATGTATAAAGAGACATTGATAATTATTGAGGTACCTATATCTGATTATCTTCGGAAACCAACGGACTGTCTCGCTTCTCTTACCGGGTTTCTGACGATAATCTGACAGAATGTAACATTTCAGGAGAGCTGGACAATGAACCAGAGGTGGGGATGGAGGCACCATCATCCTTCAGTAAGTTTCTTTGGATCTGGAATGCCCAATTCATAGGCATTGTTTTAGCCCCCCCCCCCCCCCCCACTTTTTATTTTGCATTGTTAGACATAATCAAAACAAAAACTTTTTTTTTGCTTGTCTAGATTTCTGATGATTCTAGCCCCCTCACTTTTATTTTGCATCTGACATCACTGCGATTGTTCATTAGTAATGTATTGTAAAGAATGATTGATTGTACTAAATCTCTGAATTATCCATGTAGGTTTCTATCAAACACAGAAGACATCTACATGTACCAGTAACAGTAGATCTTCATGTTCAAGTAAGTACAATTCCTTTATCATGTACTGGACATGCAGTATATGTACTGTTGCATAATAATTAACCTTGTAAAAAATAATGAATTGATACTTTGAATACAGATTGATTTGAAATCAAAATATCTGATCAATTTTCTTTATTCAAAATATTTGATTATAGACTTTTTTTCTATTTCAAAT
The DNA here is from genome assembly GCA_015776775.1 of Magallana hongkongensis. NCBI lineage: Eukaryota > Metazoa > Mollusca > Bivalvia > Ostreida > Ostreidae > Magallana > Magallana hongkongensis. Next base: position 21,272,522 of record CM027469.1, read on the forward strand.
AGCAGCAAATTTATTTATAAGGAATTAATTACCTCAATCTGTACAATTTTGAAACCTGGAATGGATCAGTTAAATTTACAATATTGCATAAACTGTTTCATTCCATATAACTTGAATATTCAACTTTTTGTTTGCTTTTCTTCTTTTAGATGACATGCAGTATTGAAAAAAGTTAAACCAATTTGGTTTGATATTCATATGTTCTTAATTCCAACACATTCATACTTATAGATGAAGAGGATAGCCAGCCAGCAGTACTTGTATCCCCAACAACTGCATTTACCAGTAGTAAGTAAAATTAAGTGGTATTTGAAGTATAAGGTAAAACTTAATTATTATAATAAACAAATTCCATTTATATTTTTATGCTAGAACATGTCCATGATTATGATGGTTGTTCATTAGTGTTGTTGACAGTAAAATCAAAGTACTGAAGTACTGACGGAGTTGATTTTATCGATTATTTTTTATTTTAAAATTTTGCGTGGCAAGTAGTTTCTAATCTGTATTAATTTGAATTACGCACATTTTCATAATATGAATTATCGGGCTTTGAAAATTTCGAGAAGAATTTCTAGAAAAGTACCCCATATGAATCATATTTAAATATTGAATTAATCCCATCAAACTATGTATCAGTAATCGAAATTATTCTAAAAATTGAACACACGTATGGATCCAAGCAATTGGATCAATTCGATCTAGTCTCGTTCAACCAGACGCTCGGCTGCCTCCATTATTCTCCGTCTAGCAAGAGAGACTTACGGAGACAGCTGAGCGTCTGGTTGAACACTCTGGCGTAGGAATAAATTTCACCTTTATATGAATAAAATGATGAACTTAATGAATAAAAAATCCAATAGAAATATCATTAAAAAATATTTTAATAGAGTATAGTTTTGGTGTTGTTTTTTTTTTTTTTGCTCAATTCTTTCATATCTGAAATTCAAACAAATTAATTCACATCTCTCAATATATATGGAATTCCTATTACAATGTCAATAACTAGATTTACAAATTAGCTGTAATCATTTGGTCAGATATACAAATTATTAAATATTATCTTAATTTATACAGAAATCATTAACACTAATATACATTCTAAAACACATATCTGATGCATATGCTAATTCTTAAATTGCATGCTATTTATAGAACATTACACAGAAGGTAGTGTTACATGTAACAACAGAAAGAAAGTCAATAGAGTCCCTCCAGAAAGCAGTAAGTACAGTACATCACAAAATTTCATTTTAATTATATATTGTTTAACAAACTATACTGTTTTGCCTATTCATGATTAAAAGAATCTTAAATGTTCTCATAAAGTTTAATATAGAACTACATGTAAATTTAGAAAGGGGTAAATTGATTATTCTGGAAGACTGGCTAAAGGAACATTAGAAGAAGTGTAATAGCTATTTTTTAAAGGGAGGGGGTTACAAATATCAATAAATCAATTTCTTAAAGGTATTAACCTACCTAAAAATGCATTGTTGTGTATTAAATTATAAACATGCTTTTTAGGTATGAATCAGCAGAGGTACATTGAAATAGAGGAGGAGAAATTGGCTATCATGAGAGAAAATTTAGAAATTGAAAAGAGAAAATTGGAGCTTTTGGAACAGTATGTCCAGTGGAGAGTGGAAACACCAGCCGACCACTTTGTAACACCATCAGTGTCTCCTATAATTAGAGGGCTCATTGCTTCTAACAAACATTTAACAGATTAAGATACTTATCACGAGATTACTATAGTATATCAATATTCATCTAACAATTGATATTGTTTTCATACAAAATATAGCTATAATTATAGAGACTCTCTCAAATGTTAATACATGTATAAGTAATAAATAGCAATGTTAAAAAGTTCATAGGGATATAATTTGGTGGGTATTTTGTGAAGCGCGAATATATTGATTATCTAGATAAATTAAACTCGGCTATATTGTCTGGCTTCAATGTAAGATATGTACATGTATATAAAGTTAAAGATTACAATTCTAATTAGAACCACCCCCCCCCCCCCCCCAAAAAAAAAAATAGATTATATATACATTGTATTTGCAAAGTGTCAGTTACAAATTTAGTAAGTTTGTGAAGGCTTAGGAATAATTAATATGTAAAGTTGACCACGATGAATTGTTTTAAATGCCATTACAACCAAATAAGTATTTAATTGTCAAATCTCTGTATTAGACGTAGTCTGACTGCTTGTCCAGTCTGGTCAACTCGTGCTGGGTTGGGTGGGAGCAGAACCTGGTCAGGAATCTGAACATCCACATCAGGGTCTTGTGGTAACCTCATCTCAAGGCACATGTTGTGAAGTTTCATTACTGCAGTAATGATCTGCACACATTTGCCAGGGGAAAATAGTAACATGCCGCCTGACTTATGTAGGCACCTGTAGCAAAAACATATTACTGATTTAACTCCACTTTACTTAATGACATAAAAATTAATTTTAATTAGTAAAGACTTTACTCACTAGTAATTTACTAAAATCTCGTTGATTTACTGTTTAATTTATAGAGAAGAACTTTTTAAACATTTCAATGTGCAATGTTGAATTAAATAGTTATTAATAAATTAAATTCCAACTAAAATTAATTATCAATCATTAAAATCCAATTCATAACATGTAATGCAATTAACAAATATATAAATACTTGTATGTAGAAGTGATATATTTCTTTATAATATGTGAATTTATTACATTTGGTTGTTATATACACGTTAGGAAAGAGTACACATACATGTATGTATTTGTTATGTATTTATTTTTGTTGGTGTTGTTGAATACACAATTGTTTAAACACGATCTTGTCATGTGTTTTTCTCTCTTTTTAAGAAATGATCACCTGAAGCGAGACTTGCAAACACCTAAGGCTCTTTCAACGACCACCCGTGTTTTACTATGGGCCTCATTGTAATTTTCCTCGGCTGGAGTCGAGGGGTTCAGTTTTGGGGTCATCATGTACTTTTTCAGTCCATAGGCAGAATCCCCCAGTAGCCAACCAACAGTTCTATTCAAGAACATGAAATCGGTTATTTGCATATTCAAAACAAAGATCTTTAAATAACATAATTTTAAACAAGAATATTGTTGTACATGTACCTAGCTTCAATTTTGGCCTTGAGTGATGAATTTTCAAACATGAAGGCGTCATGAACTGATCCTGGCCATTTGGCCACAACATTGGTAAATCTATGGAAAATGAAAAAAGCATATTAATAGCGGTTTACATGTTTTTCTCGTTGAATGAATAGTTTTAATTGGTTGAAGGGTAGATTAATGGAGAGAGAGAGAGAGAGAGAGAGAGAGAGAGAGAGAGAGAGAGAAAGAAAGAGAGAAAGAAAGAGAGAGAGAGCTGTTACTAAGACATAATTAAGCTATTCATTTTGTATACAAACCTTAGCCATGCATCTGCAACAACTTGGATATTCATAGCGTGATATCCCTTTCTACACACATACTCTGGCTCATTCACCTTTGGTGCCATAATGGGAATGAGAGTCCCATCAATGGCACCAAGGACATTGGGGAATCCAGCTATTTGGTAAAAATCATGTTTAACACGATTTGCCTCCTCCTCTGGAAAGAAAAAAACCCAATTTACATTAGAAAAATATTTTTAAATCTGGAGAATTTTTTGGTATTCGTACTCTTTTAATTAGTTAATTAATTAATTTATGAAAAAAAATTAAATTATTATGAAAATACCTGTTGGGAAGTGGATGTTGTCAAGTCTATGACAAATCGACTTTGTTACGGCATCAACAGCTCTGGAAACCCTGGCCCTAGAAATGCCGTGTAAATCGCCACACTCGGAGAAAAATGACGCCTTTGCAAGATACCTCACGGTCACTAGAACCTTTGAAAAATGAATTAAATTTCTCATTGCTTAATATGTGCATAAATATGTATCAATAATTTTCTCTTACAGAATAAAATAAAGTGCAGCTAAAAATATGTATGAATGCTTTAGATGTTCAAATTGCATTTGTATTACGAGAGAGAGAGAGAGAGAGAGAGAGAGAGAGAGAGAGAGAGAGAGAGAGAGAGAGAGAGAGAGAGAGATATGGTCTTGCTGTTTGACATTGATCAACGATTGTTTTATTTGACTATAATCTCTGTCTGCAGGTGCATCTCTCTCTCTCTCTCTCTCTCTCTCTCTCTCTCTCTCTGACTTTTTAGCTCACCTGAGCTGAAAGCTCAAGTGAGAATTTCTGATCATATTTTGTCTGTCGTCCGTCTGTAAACTTTTCACAATTTCAACATCTTCTCGAGAACCACCAGACCAATTTCAGCCAAACTTGGCATAAAGCATCATTGGGCTAAGGGGATTCAAATTTAGGACAATAAGGACCGCACCCTTTTACAAGGAGAGATAATTAGGTGCCAAATTTAGAGATACATTTGTACATGGATTAAAACCCACTATATTCGAGTAATCTGTTAGAACTGATTTTTCTTTAAGTAAATTGCAGGCAATACCGTCTGGACCATTTTCCTTGTGGAGATATAAAACTAAAATTCGAAATTTTCAGCTTAAATTATAAGATTTTATTCTTATTAAAAAGAAATTTATATTGCAACTACACGTACTCTGACTGGTCTGAGAATGTCAGGTTAAGCCTAAACTCTACATTATCAAACAAAATAAACACATGTATGCTCGTCTTGTCATCATTTCCTGCTTAGATTAATGTCTAGTTTATTGGCACGTCTGTCCTCCATTATTAACTTTCTTTAATCAAACATACATTGAAGTAAGGTGTTGACTATCATTCTGAAAATTTATAAAATTGAGTTAAGAGGGCTCGATGTTCGTGGCTATCCTAATTTTTTTAAAAAAATATTTGCATAGAAAAGCTATAGATTTAGTGAAAGCAACTTCAGATAGTGTGGATTTTAAATTTGTTCAAATCAAGATTTTTAGGAGTAGGGTGGGGCCACATTGGGGATCCAGTTGTTCAAAGGAAAGCATTTTAATTATTCACAAAAACTGAAATGTCATCATATATGCTTTTACTTATATGCAAGCATTTTTACATATTGCTGATTCTTTAAAATTGTTTAAACATTGGCCTCTGGACGATTATTGGGCCTCACAAGGGGTTCAGAGTTTGATGTAGGTTTACATCCCGTATATAAACAATTGTTTAGGGTCTTTTTGAGAACTGCAATGCTGAATGTATTATGACTATAGGGCCTATATCATCAGGTTAGAAAAGGGACTAGATTATAAATATAAGAATATTCAGGGGGAAACATACAGGATCTACATGTATTATACCAGGCAGTCTTGATATTTTGTATCATGACTCCATACAGCTGATTTTATCATGCGTATTATTTCTCAAGTGAGCGATGTGGCCCATGGGCCTATTGTTCAACTAATAAGTTATAATTGAGACTTTTAAAGTTTAATATTACATACAGATCGATGTGTCTTGGTGTGAACGAAATTAAAATAGTACATTTTATCACCTCTGCATGGTTTTCATAATGTGCATACTGAGTACTGGTCTACGCTTACATCTTATATCAATGTTTAATTCAAAAAAAAGGTTGAACAAATTAAAATTTTAAAGATATTTGGTGAGTAATGTCTCTGTATCATAGCAGTTAGTACGAAAACGTTTCTCTGACTGCATGTTGTATTTTTCCTTCGTGTTTACATGTACCATTCATTAAATGAAATATATAACGGCAGATAACTCTAAATAAACATAGTCGGACTCGGTCTTCGGTAAATTTATTCACCTGTGTGCAAGCTGACAGTGCATGGCTCCTGTGAGTGTCCGGCTCAATGTCCTCCCTGACAATATCTATGAGGCGGAAAAGAAATTCCCGTGGTAGACGATACCGCTCGATCACCTCCGTGTCATTCAAAAAGTCTAAGGGGTTTGTTCTGTCTCGAAAAACACGTTCTCTTCTTATTAGTTGTCTCTGTTCGTCGTCTGCTAGGCCTAATAAAAACACGGCGGCCATTTTCATTTGTTTACGTGCACGTAAATCAATTTAAGAGTGCCCCTGACTGCTCGTAGACTTAAGAGCAACTTCCATCGTAACTCGCAACTCGCAACTCTTAGTGAAACGCACTTACGTGCTACGTTCACGTTTACGTCTACGTTTACGATCTACGATACGTTAGTGAAACGGTCGCCTGGAATATACTGTGACGTCATAATGCACATTTCCCGTCCTTTATGTCTGAACGGAGTTTATTGACAGCCTTTATTAACTGTGCTGCGTAAAATAAGTGAAATCAAATTATTTTTGTGATTCTGTTTTTAATAAATATTCATCAAGTGCAAGGGAAATGCCATCAATACTCAACAAACTAACACAGGCACCTGTTGTTATTAATTCAATAGCCCTTTATCTACTAAATATATATAAATACGCAATGTACATATTGCTGCCATAATGAATTTACATGCATTTCAATTTGTCGCATCAGCTGAAAGTTTTGCTCGAGACTCATCAATAAGATTAACTATCCTCCCCGTCTCCCGATCGGCCATAAATATCTTAGCTCACAACCAACTCAACCGAAATAGCAAATTGCACCTGCTATAAATTAAAATCACTCTTCAATCTGCATAAACCGTCTTGGATATATGATGTATATGTTTAACTAGGGTAGATATACCTTATAATTTGTCTGGAATTTACTGTGCAAATCGAGTGTGTATTACTTTTAAAATGATATTATTATGTTTAAAATTCAAATGTAATCTAAAGCGGATCAGTACATTTTTTTTACGCTGGTGCATTGTGACGTGTCTTGTGAGGTGCAAACCAGGTTATACAAATTGAACTTAATATTTCTATCCAATTATATGCTGCGTTACAACCAGAATTTAACTATTGTTGGATAACATGCATCGGTATTTCTGTTTCGTACATGTTTTGAACTTCGGGCTCGTTGACAATGTCGCGCCTCTGTTTGCGTCGTTTATAACAACGTTATTGTCGGTCAGAACACTATTAAATCTGCAACTACAGAACTAATAGGGCGACTGGAAAGTGCGGTTTATATATATATATATATATATATATATATATATATATATATATATATATATATATATATATATCTATCTATCTATCTATCTATCTATCTATCTATCTATCTATCTATCTATCTATAACCTCTCTATGTAGGTATCATTATATCTTCTTTATATTAGCCTCATAAATCGTCTTTATTAACTATCTGAATGTGTTTTTCACACTGTAAATTAATGAATACGAAATGAAAACGAACATATTTTCCGTTATTTAATAAATCAGAAAAAGAAAATGCAATCGACCATAAATGTCGATTGTTCATAGATGTAACAAAATATTTGGGACATTGTAGAAAACATTTTTAATTGATGTATTTTAAAAACAACAAAGGTAAAAAATCAGTGGGTTAATTTTTTTCTTATCCATCTTAATAACTTTCAATTTACCTACTTACAACGAGGATTTGCGCAATCAATGCTCGGATTTTATAAAAGGATAATGACTGAATGATCTTACTTTGTTCAGTTTTTTGTTCTAGAATGACATGTTTCATTGACCAGCCACTGACCACCGTTTCTCCTACAATATTTGACAGCTTCAAAGGATCATCTCGATCAAGGTCAAACACTCCAATCTAAGAAACGAAAATATTCTTATCATTTTATTCGTGTAGCAGATGAAGTAAAATTAGTAATAAGCTGTTTGCTCTTTTATTAGGTCACCTACGTAAACTGACATATTGCTATCTGTTTTTGCCCGGCGTCGTGCGTTAACAATTTTACATTTTTAACTTCTTTAAAAACTACAAGGCCAAGCGTTACCATTTTAATGTCAGGAATCTCTATGGTAAGAAGAATCTAAATTTTAAATTCATGGCTCTACCACCCCCGGGGCACCACAAGTGGAGCCAAATATGCAAAAACAAACAATTCAAAAATCTTCTTCTTTACTCCCAAATATGTGAGGAAAAAACGGGTTGCATGGTTATGATGTCCATGAAGCCCTCTACCAAAATTTTGAGATTAATAGCCCTGGGTCAGAGGTTCTGGCTCTAGGGTGGGGCTAATATGGCCATATAGTAAAAATGAATTAAAGCTTAGAAAATCTTCTTCTCTACTCCCAAATACATTTGTTAAAAAACTGAATGCATGATTATAATATCCATGAAGCCCTCTACCAAAGTTGTAAAATTCATTGCCCCTGGGTAAGGGGTTCTGGCTTTAAAGTTGGGTCAATATGACCAAATAGGAAAAATGTATCAAACATGTGAGCAAAAAACTGAATACATAGTTATGATGTCCACAAACTCCTCTACCTTAATTGTGAAATTCAAGGGTTTAGGCCTTGGGAGGGGGGATAGGCTTCTCCATGTTGATCAAAGTGTGACCATTAAACACTGACGACAATAATGCTAATGCAGATAGTCAGTTTTAAAGGTATTCCGGTTAAAACAGAAAACCTTCTTGTTATTGTTTTTCCCCATAAACTAATAGGATCCTCTGTTCCGACGGAAGATCTTTCTGTTATTGATATGTGTCTATGACTTTCGAGCTTATATTTCCATCAGTCTTAGAGAGGCCAGTGGAATGCCTGGGGAAGTATTTTGATGACACACTGAGGGACAATAGGAACAAAACCAATATTGTAGAACATATAGTGGATGAAATCAATAGACACAAGTGAACCGCCAGGAACAAAAATCAAATCTTTGATAAACAAACATAGAGTACTCCCTCGGATGGTGTGGCTTTTACAGGTGTTCGATATACTATTGTCCAGGGGGGGGGGGGAGGGAACTATTGAGCGCCTGACTACAATGCCACAGTGCTTTTGTAGTGGTAGACTCTACATTGTAGGGACTAAACTACAACTACTGTTATCGTCTCCTGTCGAAGAATACAAGGTTACCAAAGTGCGACAACATCTAACACTAAGAGACCATAAAGATGAGAAGGTTTGCAGTGACAGGGTGTATCTAGATGCAGACAAGGGGTGTTTTGTTGAAGAAATGGTCCTTGGAGCAGAGTTACGCTTGAAGAAAGCAGACATTGTGGGAAATGCAGAAGTCGTGAGAATAGGCCTGGGAACAGTAACATTAATCAGATTGTGATCAGCAGACAAAAAGGTATTAAAGAAGCTACTGCTAAAGAAAGTCTGAGTAATAGAGGAGGACCCAATAATGGTAGAATCAGTAGGCATGAAGAAACAAGAACAATGGATGAAATGGATAGCAGAAAGACAGCGATAAAGTACCTGGAATGGCATTTAAGGTCGAAAGAAACGATTGCAGTTTCTTCGCAGATCAGTTTGCGATGTGCTACAAAGCCCGACGAATTGGCAGTATAGGGCTTATCTGATGACTCAAATTGACAGTTCTGAGGAAAACCAGCAAATTTGGAGAATATATTGTCATTATTTTCCGTAGCATGACCAGATACTTTCGGTATTTAAAAATCCTCTTGAGAGAGCCAAAAAGAGACCAGAGACTAGCAAATGCGAGCTGGCCTTAAGACCAGAATGCAACTCCCAACGGAGGTAGCATCCACCAACAAACGACCTGACGTAGTGATCAGGTCTTCATCAAGTAGGAAGGTCGTTATAGTGGAGCTGACAGTTCCATCGGAGAGTAGAATGGAAGACGCATATCAGCGGAAAGTGGGGAAATATCAGGAGCTTGTGGCAGTTATGCAGGGTCGAGAGTATTGTGTTTCCCAGTGGCATTTGGCGCGCGGGGCGTTGTTGGACAATCCTTGTGGCGAACCTTGAGAGTCATTTGAGTGTTTGCGTTGGAGAGAAGACAGCTTATAGGGCGACTAGGCAGAGAGGCAAGCGTGGCACCGTGAAAAGAAGACCGGGACAATGGGGATAACAGAAAGAGAAGTTTGTGCGTGGAACGGAACACAACTGGATAGATGGATGGTTCCGGGCTGGTAGCTGATTATCCCAGTCGGAGCCTCTGTACAGCGCGTAACAACTGCGGAATACATTATAAATTGCAGCATAATTATACATAGACATATTTAGCAGTAAACTGTGTAAATAATTTCAGAAAGTTTAAAGAAAAAAGTCCTTTCATCCCACAAAAGTCTTAAAGATAGATTCAGTTTTTATCATTATCTGAAAATTAACTGAAAATTGATCGAGTCATTTATGATACATTTGCCGACAAAAAAGAGGAAAAATTAAAAACGAAGACAAAACGATATTGCGTTGGAAAAAGAACACCTAAATATACAAAGATCTTTTTATCAGAACTAATTGGCAAGACAAGCTGAAACTATGTGGATTGAAGTTGCTTAAACCATGATCCCCGGTGATAAGATGAGTTAAATATGGAGAGTTAAGGTATTGAGTTAGAATAAAGAGAACACTATTTTGTTTTTGGAAAACCATCTCTTAAATCAACGATTAAAGCTAGAACTTGTGTGGAAGCATATTCAGACAAAATAGATTTATGTTTGTTTAAAACTAAATCCCTTGGAAGGATGACATGGGGGGGGGGGGGGGGGCATTAAAATACTACAAAGAAACAAGTAGAAAATATAAGCTTTAAAAATGCTCGTCTCAAAACTCAGTTGAATGTAACTTTTGTTGAAGCATCCTCATTAAATGTAGATTCAAGTTTGGTCAAATAATTTTTTTGGCAAAGGAATGTAAACCTTTTTATATATGAACTGATTGCCTACAAATCTGAAATTTTGATAAAGGTGGGTATAAGTATTGTAGATTTAAGTAAATTGAAATAAAATTAAAAGTTAAAAATGTCAACTTACCAAATTTTTATGTGTAACTATTTCTCCCAAATGCGTTTCCAGTAATTTGTATTTTTCATTATCAAACTGAATTCCAAATGAAATACTGGCTTTTTTACGTAATTCATCATTTCTACAAATAAACAAACATATCATTAGTTATTTTAATGTATTTGCTATTCAACGAATGACTTCACTACTATGTGTTGATGCTTTGATATAACTTAATGAACTTAGTTACTTTTCTATATAGTCAAGCACCAAGTCTGCCGCTTTTCCCGATCCTTTCATAATGATTACAGGAATATTACTTTTCAGTGCTTCAGCTATATGGACAACTGTCCTCAAGTCGCCTTCACAGACTATGATAGCAATTGGGACTGGCATATCTGTAATGATAAACGGGATGGCAATTTATATGTGCTTAAGGGTATTTTAAACATGTATGTGAACTGTAGAAAAACAAGGCATGTTGGCTACAACGCTCACCTTAGCAACGATTATATAATCTGGTCTATGAAGTCATATGCAAAATATCTGGACAATGTAGTTTAACATATTCTGCGCTAAAAAAGTAGAATTATTATATTCTGTTTGTAACGCGGCATTTGATTAGATAGAAAACAATATTTGATTTGTATAACCTGGTTTGCACGTCTCAATTAACCAACGTGAATCACTTTATAGTCCGCTTGACGTTACGTTTGAATTGTGAACAGATTAATATTATTTTCAAAAGTAAAACACACATTGTTTGTACAGGAAATTAAATTGTAAAAAATACACACTATAGTAACTATACTCGTTAATCTTTGATAAAGCCAATAATGTTTTTTTCATAATCCGCTTCGTAGATATTAAAGCGTGAACTGCCCCCCCCCCCCCCCCCGATAATAATTTGAACCTTCATAACCGGAAGATGCTTCCACACAAGACTCTACTTTTACTGGTAAAATGGTTGTTAAAAAAACAATTTAAAGGTTTTTTTCCGTTTATATTACTATGTAAAAACTGGACCCCCTTCCCATTGTGCTCCCACCTTCTCCCGATAGATCGTGATTTGAACAAACTTGAATCTATTCTACCTAATGATGCTCCCATACAGGTTTCAGCTTTTCTACGAATAGTTTTTGAAATAAAAATTTGAAAATAATCTTATTCTGTATAGCCTCTGTAACCCCCCCCCCCCCTTCTCTTGTGGCCCCTCCTTCCCCCAAGGATCATGATTTGAACAAATTTGATTTTACAGTACCCGAAGATGCTTTTGCAGTAGTTTCAGCTTTTTTCGTCAAATACATTTTGAGAAGATTCAGTCTTATATTTCTATCTCAAAATTGAAACCCCCTCAGTGTAGCCCACTCTTTCAATCGAGGATCATGATGTGAACAGACAGGATCTACACAACCTAAACATGTTTCCAAATAAGTTACAGCTTTTCTGGTCTAATGATTTATGAGAAGACTCTTCAAACCAACATTTTTAAAACATATTTTTGTTTTACTATACTCTTGTTGCTATATCAACAAAAAGGTCCCCCGTTCCTCATGTATTAATCTGTACAAAATATTCATTTCTCTTGTAAACAGAAATAGGATAATTTATATTTTGTAAAGGATTTTTCCTAGAGATTTACACAACAAGAAGACAAATTATCAATTTTTAAAAATTTACTCTCCGTAACGACCGGAATTTACGCCGGTTCATACGGAACATAGTAAACATATCTTCATACATTTCTTCAAAGTTTGGATGTTCAAGCTATTGTTAGTTATAATATCTCGTTGAGAAGTTTTTGTCTCAGGACTGGAAAGGAACAAATGGAAGTGATTTAAGAAATTGAAAGTATATATTTTAATACATCTACCTACGGTTTGTTATAGTTCATCACATTGAGTAAAATGTTTAAAAAATCTAAAGTTAAAAGAAAAAACTTCTATTGCTTGAACGTTTCGAATGAGAACCTGAAGTGACGTAAGACCAAATGTGACCTGTTAAACACATGTTCAATCAAATGTCAGTTATTCATATAAGTTTTGTGTCTTAACTTCTCACAGTTTCTGAGATTTTCTGGGTACTTTGGTTTTAAAAAAAGGATACCTTAGTTATTCGAGATGTCTCACAGGAAGTATGTTTTTTGTTTACCATGTGAAAATGGTTTCTATTTCTATAGCAAAAATATAACGTCCATGCTAAATAACAAAATTATTTTCTAAAAAGCAAAAGAAGGTGTACCTCCTGTGACGACCGGAAGTTACGCCGGATAAAACAAAATAGTGTTAACACATGTACATACATAGGTCTATCATCCCACAATGTTTGGTTGGTTAAGTCGTTACCGTTTTTGAGATCTCGTCGAAATAAGGTTTTTGGTAAGTTGTTTAAAATATTTCTTATATACTTGCCTTTTGTACATTATTTTTCATTTATCTAGCTAAAAATATCAAAGTTAAACTGATAAACAGCTCGGTTTTTTTTAACTCCTCCGGTGTGGATCGAAAGTGACGGAAGACAAAATCAAACCGGTTAAACACATCTTCAATTAAATGTCTATCATCTATGAAAGTTTTGTGTCTTGATCACTTATAGTTTCTGAGATCTCTCGTGTACAAAATGTATTTTAAAAAAAGCTACCTGAGATAACTGAGATATCTCACCGGAAGTAATTTTGTTTGTTAAATTAATATCGCAAAGATAACTTATGTATAGATTTATACTTATATATTTAATTAATAGAAAAAGAATTTAATGCGTAACGTAACTATTTTTGAAGTGCTTCCGGTGACAACCGGAAGTTACGGCGAACTAAACAAAATAGTTCAAACACAATTACATACACAGGGGTATCATCGTACAAAGTTTGGTTGTTTAAGTCTATACCGTTTTTGAGATCTCGAGTTGACAAGCTTTTTCGTCGCGGGACAGGAAACGGACGACTGGAAATGAATTTTGAAAAAATGAAAAAATCATAACTAAATTTTATCAATTATAATATCTCGTTGAGAAGAGTTCTTGTAGATTGTTGTCTTGGGACCGGAAACAAACAAAAGGAAGTGATTTAAGACATTGAAAGTAGATATTTAAGTGCATTTACCTACGGTACGTTACTGTTCATCAAATTGAACAAAATGTTTAAAAAAATAAAGTTAAAAAAGAAAACTTCTAGTGCTTTAACGCTTCGAGTAAGAACCGGAAGTGACGTACGGCCAAATGAAATCCTTACAAGACACGTACAATCAAATGTCCATTATCCATATTAAGTTTGTGCTTTGATCTCTCACAGTTTCTGAGATCTTGTTGGTACTTTGTTTTTATAAAAGAGAGCTACCTGATATTTTTTTAGATGTATCGATTTTTTGTATTTCTTTTGCTATAATATTACTTCCATGCTAAATAACAAAATATATTTTTAAAGACAAAATTCGATGTTCTTCCTGTGACGACCGGAAGTCACGCCGGATAAAACAAAATAGTGTTAACTCATGTACATACATAGGTCTATCATCCCAAAAAGTTTAGTTGTTCAATTCATTACCGTTTTTTAGATCTCGTTGATATAAAGTTTTTTGTCTCGGGACAGGAAACGGACAAACGGAAGTGCTCAGTATAAAGTGTATTCAATATTTCTTGTTTAATTGCTTATTGTTCATTTATCTAACTAAAAATATCAAAGAAAAACAGTTAAACTGATAAACAGCTCGATTTGTTTGAACTCTTCTTGTGTAGACCGGAAGTGACGGAAGACAAAATGAAACCAATTAAACATATTTTCAATCAAATGTCTATCATCCATTAAAATTTCGTGTCTCGATTGCTTACAGTTTTAAAAAAGCTATCTGAGGTAGCTAAACACAGTTTCGTATAAAATCCAGGGGGTTTTTCTCTGGGGAAAAGCATGATGGGTAGGGATTTTCCTGCTATTTTTATGCGGTATACATGAAAATTAACTTTTTTAATTCTCAATTGCATAATATAGTGGATTATCTGTCGAATACATGAAAAAAGTATGTAGAAAAATTTTAAAAATTAATTTTGTGAGACTCTAAAACAAAGGGAGGTAACTCCAAAAACATCTGGATTTAACACATGCAGAATTTCATGAATTGTTTAGCGGGTGACATATCTCTTTAAAAAGCTGGCGAATGTACCCTGAAAATACTATCAAACGATGCCTAAGGACTTGTTCTTGAAAATCTACAGAAATTAAAATTGTTGATTTGGTTGCATTCTGCTTTTAGGGGGAGCCTAAAATGCATGGGTGTACTGCATTTAGAGGCATCCTTTTGTCTATTTTCCGCATGTTTTGAGTGCCAAATAAATTCTAGCATTAAGTTACATGAGCATTTTTCTTAAATATTTAAAAAATTCACAATTTTATCTTTCTATTGATATATAGATATATATGTAACATGTTTTTACAATTTATTTTTATAGGGGTCAGTTTTGCTTTCCCCTCATCTGAAAACGTCCTTATAACGTTACATATAAAACTGTGTTTTGCACCCTTAAGGGAACACATAATATAACGTTGATATGTCTTTATCTTACAAAATTGCTGCCTTAGCATTTTTATTCAGTCTGTAGAGTTTTATTTTGACCCTCAAACATTAAATAAATTAATAGCACGCTATGTGCATGTTTCATTTCTCACTTTATGACGTTCGGTATATGATTGTGTATTGTGACGTGTTGTTTTACATTGTGATGCATTAGCACCTTGACAATTTTAAGTGTGACGTCATGTCAACAAAGCCGCTCTGATCATGAGTTCATAAATTTTAGTTCCAATAATAGTAGAGAGAGAATATGAAACACTATTTTTATGTGTATTTAATTATGTGTATTAAAATGAGAATCCGGATATGCACTTTTGAGCCGCTCTATTAATTCAACAAAATGTCATGCAAAATGATTACACATGTGTGCATAATTCAAATAGACAATTGTGTAGAGTTTTGACCCGGCGGGGGGGGGGGGGGGGTAGGGGGGGGTAGTTTTTTTTTTTTTATTTGTGTGTCATCAGTATCAAATGTGCAGTACCATTGGTTATGTTTAATTCATTAACAAAAAGTAAAATTAGTAAGTTGAAAGTCAGTTTTGAATTTTGAACTTCATAGTCGTGTTCGAAAGGTCTATCGTTGTATTTGACACATCCTACCTAAATGACAATTTCTCGGCCATTTTTTCACTAAATTCAACTTTGTGTACACCAAAATGTTTGTAATATTCTCTTCTTTGCATCAAAGCATTAAAACGTGGCTTACACAAATATTTTATTTCCTTTAAGGTAGCTAAACACAGTTTCGTATAATATCCAGGGGGTTTTTCTCTGGGGAAAAGCATGATGGGTAGGGATTTTCCTGCTATTTTTATACGGTTTACATGAAAATTAACTTTTTTTAATTCTCAATTGCATAATATAGTGGATTATCTGTCGAATACATGAAAAAAGTATGTAGAAAATTTTTAAAAATTAATTTTGTGAGACTCTAAAACAAAGGGAGGTAACTCCAAAAACACATTTAACACATGCAGCATTTCATGAATTTTTTAGCGGGTGACATGGCTCTTTAAAAAGCTGGCGAATGTACCCTGAAAATACTATCAAACGATGCCTAAGGCCTTGTTCTTGAAAATGTACAGAAATTAAGATTGCTGATTTGGTTGCATTCTGCTTTTAGGGGGAGCCTAAAATGCATGGATGTACTGCATTTAGAGGCATCCTTTTGTCTATTTTCCGCATGTTTTGAGTGCCAAATAAATTCTAGCATAAGTTACATGAGCATTATTCTTAAATATTTAAAAAATTCACAATTTTATCTTTCTATTGATATATAGATATATATGTAACATGTTTTTACAATTTTTTTTAATAGGGGTCAGTTTTGCTTTCCCCTCATCTGAAAACGTCCTTATAACGTTACATATAAAACTGTGTTTTGCACCCTGAGATAATTGAGATATCTCACCGGAAGTAGATTTTTTTGTTGATTTGACATTTCATAGTTCATCTTTGAATATATTTATACTTATATATTTATTTTATGGAAAAGGAATTTAATGCGAAACAATAATTTTTTTTGAAGTGCTTTTGGTGACGACCGGAAGTTACGACGAACAACACAAAAAAGTTTAAACACAACTACATACACAGGTCTATCATCCCACACAATTTCGATGTTCACGTATTTGCCAATTCTGAGATCATGAGGGAACAAGGTTTTTGGACGCGGGACAGGAAACGGACAACCGGAAATATTTTTTTAAAAAGCGAGAAAAATACCTCGAGATATTATCATTTTCTATCAGTCCTGAAAAGATCAGGGAAATCTATCAAGCCATCTCTGGGAAATTCTACCGAAAAAAAGGGAAAACAATAAGAGAGAAAGAAACAAAGAAAGAAAGAACAAACACTACAATCACTAAAAGGTCTTCCGTTGGAAACGGAAGACCTTAATAAGAAACATAACAATTACTATTAGGTCTTTCGTTGGAAACAGAAGACCTTAATTATCTCCCCCTTTAAAATAGAGCTAGGCCTATCGTTTCATCAAATTTTAATCTCATTCATCCAATGATGCTTTGCGCGAAATTTGTTTAAAAATGGCTTATTGTTTCTTGGAAGTTTAAATGTAAAATTATTACAAACAGACATACAGACAGACTGACGACAGACAGACGGACGAAGGTTTGACAAAATGTAATAAAAAAAGATTACTTAAGCTTTCAGCAAAATCATACGTATGTTCAATTTTGGATTGAAAAACGATACTTCTTTTTCTGAAATATGCTTTTCAAATTCAAACAGCTGATTTTCTTCTTCTCCGGTATTGTTGTCACAAACTTGACAGTTTACAGTATCCTTTTTACTGTTGCTTTGTGTCTGAAAAAAAAAATAGAAATGAAACACCAATTCCGAGTCACGTTAATTACAACTGAATATTATATCGTCTCAAGTCACGGGTTTTGTAAAAATCCCTGGCTTGGGACGATGTGCATATTAGTAATAATCATTTTTTTTCCAAAAGGGACCTTCACACGATTTGAGATCAAAATTTTAAATCAAAATTTAAGATTTTTCCAATAATTTTGAAATGATTAGTAGCAGTATTTTCAATGCTTCGTAAAATATGAAAGTCAGTTGTTCAGGTACAAGCAAGATCTTCCATTTGGTTGCACGTTGATTGACGTTTTTCATAATTTGTGTTAGACCATAATTGATCATCACCAAATTGTGTACGTTTTTTCCGATTGTGACAAAGAACACACGGCGGGTGTGACCGGTCAGCACAAAATCATCACTCCTTAATGATAACTCTGTCGAAAATTGCTCAATCGTACCCAATATTGCATTTGATCTAGATATTATCATGATAAACCTGTATGTCTTCTTCCCCAATATTGATGTCACAAACTCGATAGTTTACAGTTTGGTCTTTACTGTTGCTTTTTGTCTGAAAATAAATAAAAATAAACTACCAATTCCGAGTCACGTTATTTACAACTGAATATTATATCGTCTCAAGTCACGGGTTTTGTAAAAATCCCTGGCTTGAGACGATGTGCATAATATAGTAATATTTTTTGTTCCAAAAGGGACCTACACACGATTTGAGATCAAAATTTAAGATTTTTCCATTAATTTTGAAATGATTAGTAGCAGTAAGATCTTCAACTAGGTTGCACTTTGATTGACGTTTTTTATAATTTTTGTTAGACCATTATTGATCATCACCAAATTGTGTACGTTTTTTTCCGATTGTGACAAAGAACACACGGCGGGTGTGACCGGTTGTAACAAAATAGCCCTTGTTACCTATTATTATATAATCGAACACTGGTGATTGGACTTTATATTTTACGTATCCTATAACTTTGACTATACTGATTGGACGTTACATATTATTCTCTGCACTATTGTGATTTGACTTATCATTTAATTTCAGAATCAGTATAGAATGCTTTCGTAAAGTAAATACCTTTTTTTAATGTATATATCATGTAAAGCGAATCACGAATAGTATGTGTCCATCAAAGACTTTATTGCTTTAAAGGAAGATAAGAGAGAGAACCAATAGCTACCATGTTTACATATTTATGGGGTGTATTGCTTTGAGGTGATGATCCTTTAATGACCGTAATTAAATCCTTGCTGGTCAGTATGTCTCCAATTTGGACATTATGTTCCCGATTTGTACACAAATATCCTGAGGGGGTAAAGTTTGATATAAACTAGATAATTACATACATCATTCGGCTAATCGAAGTCAATTAGCCCTTTGATCGGCTCAGGTAGATGACAGCAATTAGTCACGATACAGTGACCCTCCCACTAGTAAATCCCTGTCGCAACTTTGATTGACCCTAATTACACTGAATAAGGGCGAGTTCTTGACTGACCAGCTTGACGCCATCATGGAGCATCATAGTAACAAGGTGGTGGCGCCCTCTAAAGGGGCTTTTTAACACCCAATGAACACTTGTATTACTTTGATAGTCGTTTTCCCCAAATATTATAAAACTACCAACTTCTCGCAAGTTAAATTAATCCCGACGCTCTTTCGAACTCTCAACATCTCTCTCTGACTTCCCCGAATTGGGACTGTGTATTTAGTTTGCTTTTTGTGGAATAAAATCACTATACGATCACTTAAGACTTTTACTTAACGTGTACACTGCCTACGTAAGATACGTGTGGTAGTGTTTTAAGGTCAGCACAAAATCATCACTCCTTAATGATAACTCTGTCGAAATTTGCTCGATCGTACCCAATATTGCACTTGGCCTAGATATTAACATGATAAAACTGTATAACGATTTTCATATCAATATGTTCATCCCTTTGCGAACAAAATGAACGGAAACTGTTGGTGGACCGACCGACAGACAGCAGCTAAGCAATATGCTCTCCCTTCTTCGAAGGGGAGCATAAAAATAACTCACTCTTTCTATGTAATAACATATTTGTTTATGAACAATACCGAACCTTTTCTCCAGAAATGTTGATTAGCTTTATGTGTTTGTTTGGGTTTTTAATATAAGTGGCATTTTTATCTCTTCCAAATTCCATTGCCTCATAATGTTGATATGCCTCCAGTATGACGTTTGAAACTAATTCCTTATTCTTTCGAAACAAAATCCAGGTCTCTACAACAAAATATTTAATTTGTTTTGAATAAAAATCAAACGAAATACACACAATTTATCTCTTAGTAACAATCCACTTGTGATTGTCAATTTTTTTTAAAACTATGACATCAGTTAATCTTAGTTGTGTCGTTGTAATTTAAGAAAAATAACGTACAACAATTTAATTCCATGATCCTTGATTAAAGAAGATTTATATTTTTTATTATTTCTACATGTATGTTCGATTTGTGACTAAAAAATCAGCTATAGTGCATATTATTTACTTACGTGGAAAGAAAAAAACACACAAATACACTTGTTACATGTAGTTGGTTAATCCTTTTGTAAAAAGACAAATCGCAAAAAAAATTCTTAAACTTGCATTTTTATAAGTAGATTACGACACATTTAGAATAATTGCAGAATCCTATATTCTTTTACTAGTGTCATATTCAAAATTATCATATATTATTAAGGTCTTCCGTTTCCAGCGGAAGACCTTATTGTTTTCGTACTGTTTCTTATTATTATTATTATTTTTTTTTTCCAAATTTTGTGCACGAGATTTCTCGAAATCTATTCGACCGATCTCAACCATTTTTTCACAGATTGTTGGGCGTGATCTAAACTTCATGCATTTTTCTTAATTTTTTCGTAGTCACTTCCGGTACCGAATTGTCGGCCATTTTGTAATTTTTGACGACCCATTTTGTGCAGCTATAAACTCGGAAACCATAAGAGATATGAATATGAAATTTTCAGGATAGGTAGACGATAGTTTGAAGTTGTGCAGCATGTAGTTGTTTAATGCCTGTTGCGCCATTTCTTGGAGCTCGCCTGGGCACGAAAATTGGGCACGAATTTTCATTCAAAATTTTCACACGTTTTGATTTATATCTTTTTATCAGTTGATATTTTGTTTAGACATATATAACAAAAGTGGTAGAGAATCAAAAGTTCTTTCCAACAAAATCAATAAAAAGGGGCTGGCCCCTTTATTAAGGGGCCAAGGCACTCTTTAACTCTATTACAAATAACTTAAAAACGATAAAGATTTTGTAATGCAATATAGAAGCAAAGTTGTTGATCGTACCAATATTTATTAGAAAAAATTATTGCCACGCCCATTTATTACGTAATTAGGGATTTTTAGGGGCCAAAGTACTTAAACTTTGACGCAATATAACTAGAGAAGTAGACATTTTTTGTTAGACATGATAGAAGAGAAAATGTTTAAATTTATGATTTAAATCGATTCCACTTATCAAAACACGAATTCCTGTCCCCATTAAGGATCTAGAGGGCTGGCCCCTAAAATATTCATACATTTGTATCTCAAAAATGATCAACAATTTTAGATGGGTGTAAGAACAAAAATTGTTAGTATTCTTAAGACCTTTTCAAAGAAATCAAGAAAAAGGGGCTGGCCCCCTTTTTTTTGGGGGGGGGGGGGGCAAGAAACTCGTAAAGTATATAACAAATTACATAAAAACGATTAAGATTTCGTAATGCATTATAAAAGCAAAGTTGTTAATTGTAGCAATATCTATCTGGAAAACTCATTGCAACACCCATTTATTACGTAATTAGGGATTTGTATACATTATCTGAAAGTGTGTGTGTGTGTGTGTGTGTGGGGGGGGGGGGGGTAATTCTAAAATTATATCGATTATTCATGGTATGATTAAAAACAGAAATCGCAAGGAAGACCTACTCGTTACTCGTAACGAGATCGTATCTAGTTATTATTATTTTTTTTTTCCAAATTTTGTGCACGAGATTTCTCGAAATCTATTCGACCGATCTCAACCATTTTTTCAAAGATGTTTTGGCGTGATCTAAACTTAATACGTTTTTCTTAATTTTTTCGTAGTCACTTCCGGTACCGAATTATCGGCCATTTTGTAATTTTCGACGACCCATTTTGTGCAGCTATAAACTCGGAAACCATAAGAGATATGAATATGAAATTTTCAGGATAGGTAGACGATAGTTTGAAGTTGTGCAACATGTAGTTGTTTAATGCCTGTTGCGCCATTTCTTGGAGCTCGCCTGGGCACGAAAATTGGGTACGAATTTTCATTCAAAATTTTCACACGTTTTGATTTATATCTTTTTATTAGTTGATATTTTGTTAAGACATGTATAACAAAAGTGGTAGATAATCAAAAGTTCTTTCCAACGAAATCAAGAAAAAGGGGCTGGCCCCTTTATTTAGGGGCAAATACAGTCATAAACTCTATTACAAATAACTCAAAAACGATAATGATTTTGTAATGCATTATAGAAGCAAAGTTGTTGATCGTACCAATATCTATTAGAAAAAATCATTGCCACGCCCATTTATTACGTAATTAGGGATTTTTAGGGGCCAGAGTACTTAAACTTTGACGCAATATAACTAGAGAAGCAGAAATATTTTGTTAGACATCATAGAAGAGAAAATGTTTGAATTTATGATTTAAATCGATTCCACTTATCAAAACACGAATTTCCGTCCCCATTAAGGATTTAGAGGTCTGGCCCCTAAAATATTCAAACATTTGTATTTCAAAAATGAAGAACAATTTTAAATAGATATCAGAACAAAAAATGTTAGAATTTATGAGACCTTTCGATTCAATTTAAGAAAAAGGGGCTGGCCCCTTAAATTAGGGGCCAAGACACTCGTAAACTCTATAACAAATAGCTTAAAAATGATAAAGATTTTGTAATGCATTATAGAAGCAAAGTTGTTGATCGTACCAATATCTATTAGAAAAAATCATTGCAACGCCCATTTATTACGTAATTAGGGATTTTTAGGGGCCAAAGTACTTAAACTTTGACGCAATATATCAAGAGAAGTAGACATATTTTGTTAGACATCATAGAGAAGAAAATGTTTGCATCAATGATTTAAATCGATTCCACTTATCAAAACACTAATGTCTGTCCGCATTAGGGAACTACAGGGCTGGCCCCTAAAATATTCAAACATTTGTATCTCAAACATGAACAACAATTTAAGATAGGTGCAAGAGCAAAAATGTTTGTATTCTTAAGACCTTTTCAAAGAAATCAAGAAAAAGGGGCTGACCCCTTTCATCAGGGGCCAAGAGACTCGTAAATTCTATTACAAATAACTTAAAAACGATAAAGATATTGGTATCAATTATAGAAGCAAAGTTGTTGATAATACCAATATCTATCAGAAAAAATCATTGCCACGCCCCTTTATTACGCAATAAGGGATTTTTAGGGGCCAAAGTACATAAACGTTGACGCAATATATCTAGAAAAGGAGACATATTTTGTTAGACATCATAGAAGAGAAAATGTTTGCATTTATGATTTAAATCGATTCCACTTATCACAACACCAATGTCTGTCCCCATTAGGGATCTACAGGTCTGGCCCCTAAAATATTCAAACATTTGTATCTCAAAAATGAACAACAATTTAAGATGGGTGTAAGAGCACAAAATGTCTGTATTCTTAAGACCTTTTCACAGAAATCAAGAAAAAGGGGCTAGCCCCTTTAATTAGGGGCCAAGAGACTCGTAATTTCTATTACAAATAACTTAAAAACAACTTTTACAAATACCTTAAAAACGATTAGGATTTTGTAAACCATTATAGAAGTAAAGTTGTTGATTGTAACAATATTAGTTTGTAAAACCCATTGCCACACCCACTGATGACGTCATTAGGGATATTAGGGGACTAAAATCTTAAATCTTTAATGTGCTGTATGTGATAAAGCAAAACTCTTTGTTAAGCATTTGAAAGGATATTGACAATCGTATACATTATCTGAAAAGGAGGGGTTGAGTGGAAATTCTGAAATTTCTTTGATATTTTAATGGAATCGTTTAAAAAATTGAACGGAAGACCTACTCGTTACTCGTAACGAGATCGTATCTAGTATTTTATTTGTTTTCTTTATATGCGTAAATGAAAACGCTGGTCAGCAAGAGGTTCTATGTCGACCAAGCACCTACTTTATAGATTGTTACACAGGTCTACAACGATGACAAATATCGAAAAGGCAATATTGTGGGTGAAGGATGAATGTGTAGTTTGTTTTTGAGATTTATTTTTGATAATTATATTTACCTGAATCAATTTTGTTTGTTAGTTTGTTTTGTTTTTTGAAAAGGGGAATGTAAAAAGGTAAATGTGTAATATCCGAAAGGAAGTCAAGCATGTCTTTTCATATTATCATTGACTTAAAGCATGTTGGAAAAAAAGAAATATTGTATCAAGCAGTTATTATGCGCAGATCATGCATTCTTCTGTTTTTTCACAATTACATGTATCAGTTTCTACACGTACTTACTTAAGAAAAATTCACTTCCGAAGAGATAATATCGGTAACTTATAGTTAACAGTTAAGTTCCAGCTTGTCTTCTGCCACATGCAGGCACGTGTGTAATCCTGATTTAAAAAAGGTATCATGGCGGAGGGGGGGGTGGGGGGGTGACATCGCAGCAAAATTGTGTACTAGCATACTAGAGTGTATACTGTTAATTAATAATTGATGTTGAATTAATATTAACAAACAAAATCATAAATTTATAATTACATGCAAACTGGAAAGTTAACTGGAAGAGCAAAAATGCCAGGGAGTTCTGTTTTCTCTATTTGCTGGACGATTTCATTTGTCTTAAATTAATAGGGTGTAAGAATGCCCGCCTACTAAATACATATGCTTCCACGTCAACTGTTTTTGGATTTAAAATTCGTTCTAAACCATTCGATCTGATATATCGTTGTTATATATAACAACTTATATGTAACGTTAGACAATCTTTTCTTATTTTTGGAGTCCTTTTTAGCATCGCTTGAAAATGACGGAAAGGCCTTGAATATTGTTATCTTTAGGTTATATAATATGTGAAACTGTTTTTATATCACCCACAAGCTTACAATAATAATATAATATTAATGAAAACAATATAACAATATATATATTAATATAAAACTACAAATTCTAAAATGTATTTTTAAGGTAATGTTAGCTGCAAGTCTGTAACCCTTGTATGAAAAATTTCGGATGGTAGTCACTTTTTCCACACCGAGAGCTACATATATGCAGCTAAGGTAACTAATAATGCTTCCGATGAAATACTTTTAAAAATAACATCCAAATACTTCGTCTTCTATTTGTAGAACAAGCAGAATCAGTATTAGTCCGACCCTCAACACATAAATTGTTCGAATTTTATAGCCTTAGCGTATTGTATTGCTTTCCATGTACACAATATCTTTTAAAAATTCAAAACAGTAAGTGTTTATCTATATGGCTATTAATCTACATGTACATGTGTACACATAGCGTACACACGCGATTCAAAATACCCCAAACGGAAGACGTTAAAGAATTCAGTCATTTAGTCTACAATTCAAATAATTTGTAAAAAACACATTACGGGTCTGAATATTTGTTAATTTGTCAATCTATCAATAAACAGTTTGTGATTTTTGTTTATTTCTAAGGCTAAAGCGTATTTGATGAACATTGAACAACATTTTTTCTTCC
This sequence comes from Magallana hongkongensis, assembly GCA_015776775.1. Taxonomy (NCBI): domain Eukaryota; kingdom Metazoa; phylum Mollusca; class Bivalvia; order Ostreida; family Ostreidae; genus Magallana; species Magallana hongkongensis. The sequence goes on from CM027469.1 coordinate 21,297,951, forward strand.
ATGCAATTATTTTTCCAGGAAAAATAGCGAGAAAAATCATTAAGCACAATTTATTTACTTACCTCTTTAAATTGTCTTTGTAATAAATAATTTATAAATTGCTGCTGAAGGTTGTTTTATACTTTCATTTGTAGATGTGTTGCAAATAAAAAACGCTAAACACGGGGCAAGTCATAGTTAATATCCTTAAAACTACTAAATTAATTAATAATTAACTTAAAATAAGCGGCTTTTGATTCAAATATTACGAATTCGTGTACGAATATTAAGTTCAACTTTTAAAATCACCTTCACGATGATAATGTTATTTTCATCGTAAATCAGTATTTTGTTTTGCTTTAAAAGAAATGTTTAAAATGGAGAAGGCCAATTAATTTTTCCCAGTTTTTAATTTGAGGAATTCAGCGCATTTATTCTGGTGCATTGAGGTACACATATAAGATTTTTAAAAATAAGATACAATAACAAGTAAACAGTGGAGAGAGAAAATGTACCTTTATGCTCTCATGTATTTAAATCTTTTTATAAAGTGATTGGGGGGGGGGGGGGGGGGCTTAAATAAAGGGAACTGGAAGTTAACCGTGAACACCAACATAGTAATTGACTCCTACTCTGCTAAATGGTGGTTCATCTGGAATGATACGATCCTTTAGTAGATTTGCCATCTTCTGCTCTTCAACTTTCGACTTGAATCGTCTACATGTAACACATCTTGATATCAGCTTCCTGATGGCTGACGGAGCATGAATAATACAATATTTTTCTCGTAACTTTGCCAACATATGGTTTCTATCACTATGCATCAGTTTTTGGTGAATTTGTCTAAGAATGATAGTTGACACATGATGATCTTTGGGTAGAATAACTGGGTGTTTCATTTCTGCTGGAATATTTGACTGGTGCAGTCGACCGCCGACACGTAAAATTCCATCATCCAAAAATGGATCCAAGTTCCTGATTCGACTTCTACGATTCACATTAGAGTTTCCTGAAGAAAGAGCATTGATTTCTGTGTCAAATTCTTGTTGTTGGACAAGTTTCAGTATTGACTTTTCTGCCTCTTTAAGGTCTTGGTGCGATAGAACACTCTTATCATATGATTCTTGTAATATTGGACTAGAATTGAGTCTATTCATGTTCACACGCCTTAACAATTCTTTCCGCACTTTCAGAATCCATGCCACTGTTCGTTTCAACAAGTACCACGGAGAATAATGTTGAATCAACTTGTTAACACACTCTGTAGAATTGTTTGAATTCTGTTGTTCTGCGATGACTGCTCTGACGGTAACTCTTTTCACCTCTGGGTCATTGTCCAATAATTCTGTATCAGTGATCTCCATTGGATGTTTGGGCCACTGATCCTCTGGTTCCAATAAAAAACTTGGGGCCTTGATCCAGTTTTCTTGCATGATAAGGCTGTTGGCCGATATACCTCTTGATGCGTAATCAGCTGGGTTGACTTTCGTGTTAATGTATCTCCAATTGCTTGGCTGTGATCCTTCATGTATCACTGCTAGTATGTTAGCTACGAAAGTATGAAATCTTGCCGTTCTGTTCTGAATATAACGTAATACTGCCATACTGTCGGTCCAGTATACAACGCGATCGATGGGCATGTCTAGCTCAGTCAGTAACATCTTGTTGGTTTTGACGGCTTTTATAGCTGCCGTCAACACCAGTCTTGGTATGGTTGTCTGTTTGAGTGGTGTAACACGAGATTTTCCCATGATGAAGGAACAATGACGTTCTCCGTCTGTATTCTCCAGTAGTAAGTAGGACAAAGTGCTGTACCCTGTTTCGCTTGCGTCAGAGAAGTGATGTAACTGCGTAATGACTGGATCGAATCCAAAGGGCTTGATACATCTGTTCACTTTGAAGTCTTCTAGTTTCTGGAGGTCCTGGTACCAATGATTCCACCAAATTACGAGGTCATCTGGAATTCTATCGTCCCATCCTAATTGCATTTTGCAAAGTTCTTGAAGATTACATTTGGCCTTGAGTACAAATGGAGCCAAAAATCCTAATGGGTCATATACACTACTGACCATCGACAGAATTCCTCGTCTGGTAAGCGGTTGTTTGTTCAATTCCAGCTTGAAGTTGAAGAAATCAGACTCGACGCACCACTGGACTCCAAGGGCTTTTTCAATCGGCAAAGTATCATGATCTAGATCTAAAGTCTTAACTTCTTTAGCTCTCTCTGACACAGGTATTGAGTTCATGACATCTCGACTGTTGCTTATCCACTTTGAAATGTGAAAACAACCTTTGTCTAAAAGTCTTTGTACGTCTTTCACTAATATTACAGCCTCGTTCACAGATTTGACGACTTAAGACAATCATCTACGTAGAAGTTTTTGAAAACGGTGTTAACAGTCTCTTCACTGAAATATCCTTTCCAATCCTTAGCTGTTTTTCGAAGACAAAAGTTCGCACAACTAGGTGAAGATGTTGCACCAAACAAATGCACAACCATTTGGTATTCAGTTACACTTTTCGAAGGATCTCAATCTTTCTACCATAGGAATCGAGAAACACGCACTTGGTAGAACATGCTGTCAATATCACCCATCACAGCTATCTCACCTTCCAGAAATCTGATCAGAGTTCAAATAAGTGTGTTTGTCAAGTTAGGGCCTTGTAACAACTGATCATCTAGTGAAGTTCCCTTGAACTTGGCTGCACAATCGAATACAACGCGCAGGTTATTCTTCTTGGGATGAAATACACCATGTCCATCGTTTTGTTGTAGGTTCCCAGTAGGAACTTGTTGTGCGTAACCTTCAATAATAATTTTGTCTATAAATGCTTTATAACTGTCACAAAATTCAATGTTGTTTTCAAATTTTCGGGATAATGAAATCAGTCTCTGTTCTGCTTGTTTTCTGTTGTTAGGCATTGTAACACTTTTAGATTTGAAAGGTAAGTCAATGATATAATGTCCGTCCTTAAAATGAACTGAATTTTTCACCAATTCTAGGAAAATTTTATCTTCCTTTGACGGCTCTGGAACATCAACGATCACCCGTTCACAAAAGTCATGATTAAACTGGTATCTTATCTGTTCTTCTAATCTTGCATCAATGCGATTGACCGTAACCAATGTGTTGAAAATGCCATTTTCTGGAACTGTGTCGATTGGTCCATTGATTACCCATCCAAGGATAGTCTTCATAGCGAATGAACCATTGTCTTTACTAGGAATTATGTCCCATGGCTCCATTGCTTTAGGAACATTGACACCGATTAACTAACCGATATCACTATCAATTGGTATTCTGATAATGTGAATGTCACGTAAATGTGGCCATCTTTGAAGGTCCTCCAGTGAAATTATGTCTTTCCTGGACACAGGAAATTCTGTTTGTGTGTAAATAGGAGGAAGATCTATTGGATTGTCACCATTCACGTCAGTTATTTCAAGTCCAGAGAGAATATAACATTTTTCTGTCTTCTGTTGCCCCATGGTTGTCTGATTTAACAATGTCTTTTTGCCTTCAATGTGAAGTAAGTTTGCTATTTTCTCTGTACAAAATGTTGCTGTACCCCCAGAATCTAAGAAAGCACATATGTATAAATGTATTTGTCACTGTTTCTTGATTTCAGTCGCACTGGTATAATTGGACGCGCTTGCCTCACAAGTTCCCCAGCCCCCATATGCGCTGCCAAAGACACAGACGCTGACAGTACAGACAATCTGTTGTTGTACTGGCCCGGAGGTTCAAAGCTCTGTCGAGGATCCAAGTGAAGTATAGAAGGATGACATCTCTGACAATGAATACAATATGACTTGCGTTGACAAACTCCCTTCTGGTGTCCAGATTTTAAACAAGAAAAGCACAGTCCTTTCATTTTTAAAACTGCATATTTGTCTTTCAGAGGAAGTTTCATAATGTTCTTGCACTCTTCAAAGGAATGTGACGAACCTTCACAATAGATGCATGGTTTCACAAAAGCACAAAATGTTGGTTTGTAATGAACAGCAGCTGTGTGATTTTCTGTAGATGAATTGGACTCCATAGTTTTTGTAGCAAAGTTCCGGCTCGGTCTTTTCCATAGATAGGGTCATTCGCCCTTTTAGCTTCTTTGCGGACGAAGGTTACCAACTTTTGGAATGTAACAGCTTCTTTTCTGTCCTTAAGCTCATACACCACATTTCACCACTTTTCTTGTTAGTAGAATGGTAGCTTCCTAACTAGAAGTTTCATGTTTTCTGAGTATTCAAGAACTCGAGCACTGTTTACGTTATTCACAGCAAATTGACACTCGGTTAAGAATATTGCATAAGAGTCTAATGCCTTCGAATTGTCTGGTTTAATTGCTGGCCAATCCAACGCCTTCTTGACGTAAGTATGAGCCACAACATCCGGAGCGCCATATCGATCCTTAAGTTCATCTAAAGCTTGTAGGTATCCTCTTTCTGCATCCAAATGTAAATATTCAGTTACTATTTTTTAGCTTCACCGCTGGAAAATTGAAGAAGAAGGTTCAAGCGCTCTTCATATGAACTGGTGTTAGAGCACACTTTGGTGTTGAACTGTCGGATAAATCTTTGGTAGTCCATTGGATTTCCTTCAAACTTTTGAATGTCAGCTTTAGGTTTGTTGAGCTCTTTTGCAACTGTAAATAGATCATCTGTGTTGTGGTGATTCTCTGCAGTTGTAAACGTTGGCTCTGACAAATGAGAAAAAACATGAGTCTGTGGTTGACGACTTGTTGTTGCATAACTTGAAACAGGGACACATGGTGTACTGTGGCGTGTTATTGTTGGCACATGTGGAATACCAGGTGTCATTGCACATGTAAATCTGTTAATGTGGTTAACTGTTTCACATGTTGGTAATGGTCTTGAAACAGACGAAAACACAGGTGCATATGGACTCAACTTTGACTACTGCTTTATAGATGTAGACACATGTATGATGGGATTGTACACTGTATTGATGTTGTCACTGTTGATAAAGGCAGATGAATGTCACCGGGGCCTCTTACAGACGTCCCGCTTCCAGATCAGTATTTTCAAGTTGTTCGATTATTTTAGTTTTCTTATCACATATTTTTAAAGCTGTCTTTATATCCAGTTCTTCTTCTGTCAATTTCAATTGTAATTTGGCCTCTTCTATCTGTTTATTCTCTTGAAATGATGCCACTTTGGCCTCTAATTCCGCTTTCTCTGACTTTCCTCAAACTTCGCTTGCGAATAAATGCTCTTGCGACTTGCACTAGAACTCACGGAATCGTTATCAATCACAACGCCTTTTGAATGTTTCGTAAACCAGTCCTCTACAGAACTTTTCAAATCCATAAGGTATTCATCCCTCTTTTGGAATCTTTCTTCATCAGGGACCTGATCACTGGGAGAAAGCCAAGCCCGTACTTCATCTTGAGACACTAGAAATTCTTCGTATTTATCGAGCCATTCGCTATACGCTCTTCTAATCGTTTCTTTATCCTCTGATGATAATAATAATTTCTATAAGTTGTCACTTAGTATCAACAGTATTTTGAAACACCTTTCTCAGTTTTTACTTTTACTTTCCAGGGTAAATTCAGCACCTTTTTGAGTCATTTTCCGATTTCGTTTGTTCCTACGGCACTGTGCTATCTTCTCACCCTCCATCCTCCTCCATCATTTACTTAATTGTAAATATTTTGTACTGGCCAGTGAAACGAGGAAACTTTGGTTACTTTTGTAAATGCGACTTTGGTTACTTTTGTAAATGCGTCTTTATTTTATTTTGGAGGGTGACAAAACATGTAAGATGTATGACGGTAGATGAATCAATAGACGCATGACGTATGCGATTTACAATTAAGTAGTTTCCTCCAGAGAAAAATACATTCAGTACACAATGATCGCAGACATGAGCCCGCCTCACATAAGTTCACGGGCTCTACACACAAAAATATTGAGCTCAAAAACTGATGACGTCACATCATAGGTATGACTAACTGCAGTACCAGCATAGATATGACTAATTACAGTATTGGCGGTAACATTGCATATAATCTTATTGTCGGTTAAAATGGTATTCAATAAAGGTAAATATGTCAAAGATTAAGTATATGCAAAAATGATTGTAAAATTCGGATATTAATTTTTTGTTAATCTACCGAGGGGCTACATGGCTCAATATCCTTTAAACGACCATATAAAGCCAGTGTTGGTCAGATGCGCGATGTGGCCCATTGGGTCTCTTGTTTATAAATAGTCTTTAAAGCTGCTAGGTCCGATTTTATATTAAATGTTATGCACGCTTTTAAACGATGGTTATGCTCAGTATATGTAAAATAATAGAAATTGCAGTAGTTTTTCTAGTCAATTATGACAAATTACAATGAAGAAAAATACGTACAAAATTTGCTAACAAAAAAACAACATTAAAAAATTTCACCCCTGACGACGAGACGGGTATGGTTGTATTACGACTTTGACATCGTATCAAATTAAGGTAGAAATAATCAGACAAATTACAATATATTAATAGTGCCTGTTTGAAAGGGTAACTGTTGATATTGACATCCCAAGAAAACCATTGTCAACCGACGCGAAGCGGACGTTGACAATGGTTTTTCGAGGGGTGTCAATTTCAACAGTTACCCTTCCAAACAGGCACTATTTATTTTATCATACTGAATGTCTTATTTTTAAGAAAATTTTACTGCTTTTATATAGAAATGAAGTTAATTCTACGGCGAACCGTACGCGCGTAATTTACGGGCATGTTACAATTCGTTGTGTTACCCGGTGTCAAGTGTGTTGCTAACGCTAAAGGTAATAGAACGGAATACCAACTGCATCTAAACCAACAATATTTCAGTATTTTACATGAAAGTATAATAAATAAACATGTGTACGTTTTGTTCGCTAATATTTCTGAAGTTTGCTTTCTTTGCAATCGATGCTTAGTATGCGGGTTGAATACTAGTAACCCCAATCATTCGAGGTACGAAACCAAACGGTTTCCTTTTCTAAAAGTTCCCGTGATGCACTTTGTTTTTTTCGTTTTCCCAAAAGAAATTATTTTATTTTATTTGAATAGTTCTAACTTTGAAAAGAGACTGATTCTGCTCGTGTAAATAGGAGAAAGTCTATAACTTTCTAAGATAAATGGTTTGTATGGGGAAAAAATGATTCTGTAATAACAAAAACAAATCGGACCAAGCAGCTTTAACTTAAAACGAAGCTTAAAGCTGCCGACTATTTGATAGTGCTTTTTAATATGAATGAGTTCTGTACGTCTAGCATTAACGGCAGCGTCTATGTAAGGAAAACATGCGGTATTATACTGGTTTTGTTTTAATTCCCTTTTAATGTTAAGATACATTCCTTAAGAACTATCGACAGAAATGCAGATCGTTACGTTAAAGTTAATTTGACGACATATCGTTTGAAGTACAGACAAGTAACTTTCTACATATCGCTGTAAATTCAATCGCGAAGCCTTAACATGCCCGTGCAGTGTTTGGCGGTTCGGTGTCTTGGAGTGGTAGACCTAAAATATCGGGAGCTAGTACCATCGTTTTTTTTTTACTTCCGTGAATAGGGGGTGCTACCTCTGCATGTCCATTTTCTATTTTTTGGAAACAGTGCATTTTTGATTGTCAAAGTATTGAGAGATGTCTGGAGTAGTGATAAAATGGTTCATACTTTCACCTTAAAATCGCTATAAAAAGGTTTAACATTGTGGCTCGACCGTTTCCTAGAATCAAAGTCTTGTGTGTATGAATATCAGGTTTGTGGAATTTATCAATACATGTTTAACCTATCAGAGTCCAGCCTAGTGCAAGCTTTTGTGCTAACGGAGTTCCCTTTTGTCATATGGTCGTGACTTGTACATGATGTGCTTCAGGTTAATCTCTTCCTAACAATAAGGACACTTTGGCTCTATCGTCGATTGGAGGGGAAATGATGAGCAATTTCAATCAGATGTAGATGATGCTAGGCAACATCAGATGTTGGTATCGCATCTTTAGAATGAGGTACTTCGTCAAATTCGATCAATGTGGAAAGGTACAGAGTGAAAAACTCTATAACAAAGCTGGTTGCTCTCCTGCCACAGGTGACTTTACGACCCATGCAAGAAGAGAGGGTGTAGGCAGTGTACCCGTCCACAAAAGAAAAGGGCTGGACGAACGCTGGGCTAGCTAATTATTTGTTGCTTTGATTGTCAATGATGATATTTAATGTCAGTCGGTCAACTGCGTTTTCTTTCCTATATACATGAGCTATTAGTGTCTTTGAGCATGATTTTCCACTAAAAGTTCCTTTGTGGATTTGAGTACACAGTGTCTTTGCAGCTGGTCTAGGGGATCCTACTATTAGACTTTCCTCTCCACCATGCGGAAATGACCGAGTCATAGGACTAGAGTTCTTAACTTACGGATCTCTCTCTCTCTTAAGGCCGGATAGAGTATGTTATCCCTCTTGATGTCGTGAAATTTATGTGAAGGGCGGTCCAATGCCTGTCGTTCTCACACTCTTCACACTTAATGGACACCTTACAATCACGACTGATGTTTTATGTAGATGCGCAACAGCAAATAGCAAATAATATTTTCTTTCAAGAATTGTTTTTTCCTTGCTTCAAGAGACTTGAAACTAAAAGCCTTGCACTTGTTGAGAGCATGATTTGAGCTGTGTAAGGAACATTTGGATGAGGGATCTGATGATGTATTCTCTAGTGACATCCCGACGAACTGTGTTTTCAATGCAGAAATATTAGTTGTGTGTAAGAGGAAAAAGCCTTACAAACATGCCCACTAATTAATTTGTGGTTCATAGGTAAACTTGGATTGTTCTACATGCGCGGATCTAGAGGGGGGGTCGGGGGGGTCCCGACCCCCCTGGAAAATGAAAATTTATTAAATTTACATAGTAAAATTATCGCGAAAATATGCCTCGGACCCCCCTGGCAAACACAATTATCCTTCGGACCCCCCCCCCCCTGGAAAAATTTTCTGGATCCGCGCATGCTCTATATCCAGCTAAATTTTCTAATGAAATTAACGAATTTTGAAAATAGTGGGTATGGTACGCTATGCTTCATAATGTACTTAACGGTCACATCGTCCAATTTTCCTGGAGATTGACAAGAAGTTTTTGAACAATAGGGGTAACACTGGATGATGAATCATAATACCTTAGAAGAGAGATATACTTAGCTACTTCATTCACTGCCTCTATTTCATTCAATACTTCTGACAAGTCATACAGTCTTTAAGTTCTTGAAGGTGATATTTGCAAAATTGTCGATTTTGTGCTTTAAGGCTGCCCCAACAATTTCAGAAGCTTCGTACCTCTCATTGAGTCTGTCCCAGATGCGATTGAGTCCTCTTTTAGAATTACTTGATGAAGAAGTTTTCAGGATTGTACACACTTCTGCAAGTCCTTCCGGAGCCAGTTTACAATTAAGTCAATCTCCTCCACTGGCGTAACACTTAAACTTGACGATTAAGAGAAAGATCCTTCTTTTAGAGAAACTTGGTAAAAATTGATGAGAAGCTCTTAGTGTTGGCTGGTTTGTAAGGTGGAGCATATGGATCCAGGTACGAACTGACGTTGGATGGAAGTTTTTTTTTTGTTGTCTGACTACAAGGTGAATGTCAGCTAGCAATACTAAAGGTGAAACAGAGACCTGTGGAGGAATATCAATCAGGGTTTTTTTTATGTAATTCTTTGTCCTTGTATGAGAGACACTTTTCAGTAAGGATGGCAAAGATCTCCGATCATCTCCATCAAAGGATCTCAGCACATTGACTTCTGCTTCGGCCTCTGCTGCTTTTTGCTCTTTTTTCAATAATTCAAGATTAGTCTGAGTCTCAATATTTTTGTCGCTCTGCTCGTGTTTAAGCTGGGGCTGTTTTAATGCATTTTGCTGCTCGATAAAGGCTTGTTTTTTCCACTCAATTCTGGTGCCTCCTTAGCGAACCGTAAACTGACTTTTGCTGCTTCAGCGTGAGCGGACTTTCTAGCTATGATAAATGATTGACTAGTCCTGGTTGAATTAGTTCCCGAACGGTAGGAAGATGCTGAGTTTTTTTCTTCTTTTTTCTGCTTTTCTATGTATGTTCTTTAGTCTTCTTTTTTGTGGGGTTTTCTGGTTCTTGCGAGGTATTCCTTGAAACTTTGTGTACAATGATTACAGTTTTCAACATCATGGCGTAACTTCTGTTCAACTTTTAGAAGAGTGTCAAGGTCACCCTTGTTTTTACACACTGAATAACATGGTAACAAAGATGTCATCAAAAAACTGGTGGAAGATGGTGCACACTTAGAGTTTAAAGACAAGGTACATTTTAATATGGGTAAAATCATAAGAAGGTTCAGAACTTTTTGTTATTTGTCGTTTACCCGGTCCCATAAAATTGAGAGTTCAACTGTACACTGTTTTATCTTGTTCTCGTATACGTTTGTGACTTTCTCTGTCAACTGTCTAATTCTGGATTCTTCTGCGACTATATGACCTTTAGTTTCTCGTTCATGCTCTGTTTCTATTCCCATGTCCATATCTCTAGTTTCCATAATGTGGTAAGAAGCTGTAACGGTGCCTGTGTTCTGGTTACGTGACGGCGCAGGAGCCTTACGTTTGCTGGAGTGAGTCTTTTTACTGTGCTGTCCCAAGTTGCAGCCAGTTAACCAGTTAACCACGCAATATAAAGTTTTCATTCTTTATTATTGACATGATGGTGAAAAGACTGTGGTCAGCAGCGGGTATCTTACAATAACGCTAAACAAATTCAAAGCGTTGAAGACCGCAACCATGCGGTTGACATAAACCGGCAACAACAAAGTTTCAAAACTATAAAAGCCGAGACAGAGCAAAGAAGGAATCATTCTTTGCATATTATGACGTGATATTTTCGTTCGGAGCGTAGTCAAATCTAGCATAAAACCATTCGGGCTTTATTGCGTGGACCCTGAGGTCCACGCAGAAAATATATAAGCGAGGTTAAAGCGGATGCTATGGGGAAAATTCACCCTGCGCATGAGCTAGCCTGGTTCCTGTGCGTAATGGGTAGCTCAGGGAACCAGGCTAGCAAACGTTTATCTGAATCGGGATTCCGTGCCATATATGCACATTTAAGTTCAAAGGCGCTGAAATTGTAAAGCTGTCTGTAAACAGTACAGAAACAAAGTATTCTTTTTAAAAAATGATTGACATGTGATATGAACTATCAGTATTATGAAATAAGTTAATGTTATGCCGAAACTACAACATGCATCAAACAGCATAATTTGCAATGTTTTGATTTCTGAATACACATGTAACTTAACTTTATTATTATAGTAGGCGAGGCCAGAGAACTTCCCGATTAAATTTTTTGTAAGTTTAACTATGATTCAATAATTATGTCACTGTATAAAAGTTTAAATCTCAAGAAAAATGCATCAAAATAAGAATTTTTTTTAACTTACACAAAGCTGTCACTGCATAGTTAACGAAGTAGTGCGAATCGTAATGTGTGCGCAAATAGTAGAATTCACTGAATGCCTGATACTATACATGCAAACTTCATTCATAGATAGATCATAATTACTTTAGAAGCATGAACCCTTTAAATTCTGAGATAAAAGTCAGGGCTATTTATACATACATGTATACATAATACAACGTACAAATTTAGTGGTTAAAGCAGAGGGCTAGAGTCGGTGGAATCTCTGATAATCTTAAGGCTTTCATGTTTTCGTTGGAAACACATGCAAATGGTCCACGTATTGTAGTCCTTTTTTAAAGGACAGCAACTTGTTGGTTTTGTTAACGCCCCGACCGAATGATTCCTTGTTCCTAAACTCGTAAAAAAAAATCATTTTATAAAAACCGATCTCTGACGAAGACGTTCAAATTTGTTGTAAAGGAAAATATGACTCGGCGCATTCGCTATTCGAAAACTCTTGGGACTCTTTCAATCACAGTGTTCGATTTAAATGGGCATGGTCACGATTTTGGTCCATTTTTTTTAGTTTGGTCTCTATCTTGTACAATGCTATAAGACTGCAATTATAATGATCAAATGGAATATAACAGTTTGTCGTTGAGTTACAAGCAAGCTACACGGCTCACAATTCTTAGTCGTATAATCAACGGTCGTGTCCACTTTTTTTTTTTTTTTTTACATATGTTCAATATACCAGATAGAATATTTTTCAAGCTGATTCGTCTATCTTATTCATTTTAAGCATATATACACCGTTTCGATTGTTTAACACGTTCATTTAAGGCCTTTACATAGTAAAACGTCGTAAACTCTGTAATTAGCTTATACATGTAACTCAACAAATGACACACAAATATTGGTTGCAAATTAAAAATGTTTTTCTGAAACATTGAAAAAATTAATATTAAAGAAAATAATTTTTGGCCCAAATCGTGCCCATGCCAATTTTGTATTTAACTTTTACAACACAAAAATAAGTTTATTATTTTCTTTATAAGATTCCCGATTTGTTCTATCAGGAATTAGTTTCAAGTTTTCAAATATCATACAAGCTCTCATATTTAAGTATAAATATTTTGTTTTCTTATTCTTAACGAAATGATATACATACTAAAATAAGTTTCATAGACGGCAGGGAAGAATTGAACTGTGTTTTCACGAGAAAATGTTTAAAAACAATGCATAAGAACAAATGTTTTCATTTTTATAAGTAAAAATGAATAAAACGATATATGAATGATATTCAATTAGGTTTATGTCCTTACAGTATTTACAACATATATCGAATAAGTTAGATATCTTCTTATATCTATATACTTTTTTTTCCATTTGTTACAGAAATTTAAAACGGTTTTCAATATTTGCCATATTTACTTTTTTTATGAATTAATTTAATTTGCAATCTTAAAAAAAATGCGTATCAGTTAAGTTAACAATTAACTCGTCATAATTTTATTTTTTGTATATTTTATAGAGCATTACATTGAACGAATAACCCTGTTCTTGCAAAATAATGATTAATTTTTCAATGTGTACCCTTGTTTGAGTAAGAGTTGTAGAATAACCTTTGATGTATTTTTCATCTTACATTTATCGTACGTTCAACGTTTTCATTGCGCTCCCCTTTGCGCGCCGTTCGTGTTCTGTCCGCTAACTGTTTAAATTCGCTCACCCAAATTCCGTGCAACGTTTCTTCATTCATAGTGCAATTTGCGTTTGCTCATCGTTCGTTCAAAGTGCGTTATTAAGAAAAAATTTACAATATTCTATTTAAGCAAATTCGTACCTCCCCCACTCTTAGCTGCTTCCATAAGAGCTGTCTGAAAAAGAGTTGTTGGCCATGGTCTGGGTACGAAACTGTCGGAGTCCCCAATCACAGAAAACACCATGGTGGGGGTAGAGTTGACTCCATTCTTTATTTTATCCCATGGACCCTTCTGTTCCGATAAAGTTAAATCATCAATATTATTTTAAGTAAACGTGGCCGAGTAAAAGATGAGTGGGCATGACTGATTAGTATTTTATTTTCATGCAGTCAATGGTGTATTTCTTTAAAGCAATATGAGCTGCAATTTTCATGTTGTAATTTTTTCCAAAGAAAATGTTATTTTCTACTAAAATGACAAAAATTATCATGGTTTTAAAATTTCTGTTAGCTCTGTTTTTGTGGGAAAAGCCATTAAGAAGCCTTAATTGGAGCAAAATTGAAATATTGTCGTCCTGTACAAAAATTGATCTGCTATATATTCCTTATAAGTGAAATCTTTCTCCTGACAAAAATAAATGATTTTTTCAAATCTTATTTATCATAAAAGTTTAAGTTACAGGCAGACTTATCATACTAGCAGGTTTTTGCAGCAAAATAAAATTCCAAAAAATACAGCTCATATTGCTTTAATTAAGGTTTTTATTCAAATTAAAATCATTTATAACTTCCATGTGTTCAAAACTTGTGATTTCGTTACATGTTTTGCGTAAAACTTTGAAATGGCACTTACAACATAACCATTTTCTGGTATTTAAATGAAAACACGAAGACCAAGAAAAAGGAATAATTAGAGTCAGTTCAAAAATATCTTTTACAACATAGCAGAGCATAGCATTTAAATATCATTGTATAGCATTGGAATCTAATACCATAGCATAAAATTTCATGGAATCTCATTCGCATATCATACTATAGCATACCATACCAAAGCATACAATATTATTTTAACTTGGTTTTAATTTTTTTATTTTTGAAAAGATACATGTTCACATTGCAAGTTTGTGGTAAACTTTGCCTTCCTATCATTATGTCTCCCCTTTTAAAGGGGAGACGTATAGTTTTTGTCGACTTTCTTATTTTTCTTCATCCAAATTTGTCAAGGCCGTAACTTAAATACCCTTAGACATGAAAACTTCAAACTTGGAACATATGTAGATGGTATTGCGAAGGAGTGTACGCTACGAACTTTGTGACCTTGACTTATTTATTATATTTGTTAGGAGAGAGAAGATAGAATATGTTTTATCGTAAAAAGGAATAATGCTCTACGGACCCAGTTTTACAAAGAAAGTTCGTGTACGTTAATGAAAAGGTGTTGAAATCTTCCATTCTATGGATTAAAATTTTTAGTTGAAAGGTATTTGCAGTCTTAAAAAGGTTTGTTGTGATGAATTTGACTGTTATTTTCAAGGAAACTTCATAAACTTTCTCAAAAATCGTTTCGGAGCGATTCTGCAATTTTCTGCTACATTACGGGTATAAGGGAGGCATTCTAACTGTGGTGAGGGCCTTTCCCGAGACACAGATTATTCAAACTAAATAAAGTGTAGTGAAATTAATAGCATTATTGTAGGCTTATTTAAAGCTTTGTTATGTCGATGTACTTATTTCGTAAATATGTCAGCCCGTGCACGCACGGGTCAAAGTCTAGTTTGAATAGATGAATATCGGCATGTACCATTATTAGTCAGCTCTGTAAATGAAATGCTACATGCACTTAACCCTATTTAGTACCATTTTGTTGATTTCTGAAATAGCAATGCATGAATAAACTTTACTTTAAGTAGCCGAATTATTCTTCCGAAAAATGGTCTTACGCATATGTGAGAAAATCGTGATTTGTATCATTAAGTATGTTACTGTATAAATATTTTATTTTTGCGGCAAAAGGATGAGTAACGTTTTTTGTAACCTTGTGTTATTAAAGATTTAAATGACGTTGTAATTGCATATCAAAGTAAGCAGTGTTTGTTTTTTTTTACATTTAACGAAGATACTTAAATAGGAGTCACCCCTACCCCAATTTTTTAGTAATTACTTTTAATTACAATTTCTATTTTGAAGCATCAAAAAAGTAACATACTTTTGAAATCATTTATAAAGTTAACATTAGTATAAATAGAATATATGTATGATTTTATGAACTAATTATGGAATTGTACATTACAATAGAAATCTCGCAAACCTATGTTCTTTTCCTGGAACGTGATACAAATAAACAAAATATCAGCCCACAAAAAACCTAACTAGAATGGGTTTTTGGGGATATCAGTCGAAAAGGAAATGCCTTCCCGAACTATAGCTATAGATAATATAAACAATTCAAAAGCTTGTTTACAATATTAATCATATATTACTATATGTTCTAGAATAAATAATCTGATCAAAAAAAGTCACGTAATGATATTTTAATTTTGAAGGTATATGTACCTGTTACAGAACAAAAACGTATACAGTTACTAAAGTATACAGATATAATCCTACAACAAACTTTGAGCCCCTTGTGAGGCCCAAGAATTGCTCAGGAGCTAAAGTCTTAACAATTTGAAATATTCAGCAAAATATCAAAATGCTTGCATAACAGTAAAACCATATATCAACAATTTTTATTTCTTGAATGATTAAAATATTTTCTTTTGTAAAATTGAAATCCCAAGGTGGCCCCACCCTAGTCCTAAAGTTTATTATTTGAAAGAATTAAAAATCTACATTATCTGAGGCTGCTTTCAGTAAAAACACAGCTTTTCTAGGCAATTGGTTTCAAGAAAAAATATTTTTAATCTTTTTCCTATTTCTATTAAATTTTAATCCTCCCCCAATGTTGTAATACCCCCTCCCGTGGGAACATTACTTGAACAAATTTGAAACTATTCTACCTGAGGATGCTTTCACACAAGTTTCAGCTTTCCTGGCTGATTAGTTTCTGAGAAGAAGATTTTAAAAGATTTACACTATACGAGGGTTGTTTGCATGTCTATTTGCATGATACTAGCGAAACCTTTAATCTTTAGTCTTGAAGTATTTTCTAAGAAATATGTAAAGATTTGTTTATTTTAATTGACCCTTAAAATATACAGATTAATTATTTTGATAAATATGCTTCACGGAGCTTGTCAGTTTTTAATTGTTTAATATTTTGTTCGCATTTTTCCTTATTAAGAAAATGTACAGTTTAAGCACATAAAAATAAACGATATTTCCCTATGATATCACAATAAGTTGTGAAGGTCATTTTGTGAAAGTTTCAATTATATTGAAGATTTTCTGACCGTTTTATTGCCAAATTTGGACGCACAACGTTACAAAAATGAGTCATAAATGAACACATTGGAGCACCAGGCCGTCATTAAATTTTGTGTGCACGCAGAAAAATCTCCGATGGAAACCAAAAGGTTTCTAGATGCTGCTATTTAAAAAGGACAGAGGTTTACAACTAGAACCACAATTGGAATTGAAGGTTTTAAATTAAAATGGAATATAATATATTGGGCTCTTGCTATAATCGACCCCCATACAGCCCGGATCTTGCATCTATGAATTTCGCTTTATTTGCTTATCTGAAGTCGAAAGTGCTTGGACAGAGATTTTCAGACCTATATGATCTACGGTATGATACAAAAGACATTATACAAAATCTTGACAAATAATGGTGTGAACATGCGTTTCATAAATGTGTAAATGACATGAAAAATGTGTAAACTAAAAGGTATTTACTTTAAAAAAGAATGACATGTTTAATTAATTGCCTTTCAGTAGTTTGACGTCACCTGACGTCTTGGAAATATGAAATGGTGCTTCGTACATCCAATTCATGCAAAATAAAAATCGCTGTATCTTTTTGTAACCGATTGTATAGAAGAAACATCATGGTAATCTCATTTTTTTATTCCGGAACAAGAAAGGCAACAGTAGCCTTTACTATAAATTTCGCTGCACTTGGATGTTCCATAGAACACTTTTCCTGATAGCCGTTTATTTACAGGGGAACTAAATATGATTAAAAGTACACTTGTCCACATTTTGAAAACAATTTCAAAATCATATGATATTTGGCATACT
The DNA here is from genome assembly GCA_015776775.1 of Magallana hongkongensis. Lineage (NCBI taxonomy): Eukaryota > Metazoa > Mollusca > Bivalvia > Ostreida > Ostreidae > Magallana > Magallana hongkongensis. Next base: position 21,315,220 of record CM027469.1, read on the forward strand.
TATTTTCAATTGGTAGTTATTTAATAAAACATACGTCTTCTTACAAAGTACACAGTAATCACTTTGCCCGCGATCTTTTCTAACAACCCTCGTACTTGTTTATTCCTATGTAAAAGTTCAACCCACAAATTTTCAATAAATCCTAAAGAAAGCGTGGCCTTTAAATTTAACAATTTGAATCTCCTTTATCAAATGATGCTTTGTGCCAAGTTTGGTTGAAATTGGCCCAGTGGTTGTGGAGAAGAAGTCGAAAATGTTAACAGGTTTACAGACGGCCGCCGACAAAAAGTGATTGGAAAAGGTCACTTGAGCTTTCAGCTCAGGTGAACTATAAAAGATACATTATCATATTTTGGTCTTATCATTATATTAATGGTCTGAAGGAACATTTAACAACGATAATGTGTCGTTCGAACGTGATGTACAAAAAGGCGTTCAAAATAGGATACAAGTTTGCTACCCTTAGACTCATTAAAAACAATTGATTATAAGACTCAGAAAACAATGAAATATATAAGCACATTACCTGACTGGGAATTTCTTTTGTCGATGATTTTGGTTCCCCAGACATCTTTCAATGCACTTTCGTTTCATAAGCGACACAACACACCACACTTTAGGTATCTTTCCCTAATATGTCTTTTTAAAAGGATATGCAATTTGACCTTGAACAAGCAAAAGAGTTCTGATATTTTATTTGCCACGAATGAAACTATCATCAATTGTTTCTTTTATACATTCTACAACCTTCGCTCTTAGCAACGAGTCCCAGTTTAAATGTCTTTTGTTAAACTAATTTTCGTGTTTAAGCATGCGATCTTCAATTCGATCTTCACAACAAATATATTTTAGTAAACTAGTAACTCAATAAATGAATCGATAGAAATTGTCCGATAGCTAACCAATGACACAAATTATTTCCTCCAACTAGATGAACTTAACATTGTTTTCTTGGTTTTTTTATCGATATCTTCATGGCAATGAATAAGTGTTTTGCTTTTTTCTGCAGTTTTGCTGTTTTTTAAGCACGTTATTCTCCTTTTTTCCAATTCAAGGCTACGTTTATTTCGACTGGCCTAATTGAATTTTGTCTCTGAGAAATACATTAGACAACTATTTGACTGTTAAACACATGCATATGTTGTCGAATTCAAATATGGTATATATCTTTTTTTAAATTATGCTTTTGTATAGTTTTTCTAGATGCAATTTAATTATTCATTTTATAAAAAGTAAAGATTTCTTTGACAAAGGTTAACATATTTTGTGTAGCAAATAACGAAAAAAAATACACATTCCCCCGGTAGTCTTTGAACCGTTTTTTCAAGTTTTAAGAAGTCCTCTAAAAATGGATTAAGTTCTGGTATTTCATTTTATTTGAACATCTTGAGCTCTTTAATTCTTTTATATGTTACGATTGTGATTATTACCCAAATATCAGACTCGCCCCTATTTAATTATTTCTTTTAACATCAACAAAGTCAAAGTACAAGCCAAAAAAGGTCTGTTTACTGCTGTATCATCTTAAATTTCAAACCTTTTATTCAATTTTTATTCCCCAAACCCTCTGTGATGTATATTTAAAAGCAACGCAGATCATATCTATTTAACGTGAAAGCTCAGAACATTTAAAAAATATATGTTGACGTGGCTATGCTCCATGTGTGCATTGACTTGTATTATGTTTCTCGTCGTTTATTTCTGAACGACGTTTTGCTGATTATATTTGACCAAAAAAAAATAATCATTAAAAGGGGAAAAGGTTCATCTCGCACAATCTTATGAGTCATTTCGATAAAAATATGCTTCATTGTTTTCCTTCGAACACCACAAGTGGAATTAAACTTTTTTTCATTTATAAACACACGGCAGGGAGGCAAAAGTGAAAGTTTAAAGATATTTTTTAAACCATTCTTGTAATTAATAAAAGAGAGAAACAATGATAAATTTTAATCTAGGCTAAACAAGACATTTAAGCGGCAGTACATGAACAAGTCAAAACGAAACGTTCAAATTTGCCGATTAATAAATCGTTAAGATTTGCGCTGCTTTTACCTGTATTGAATTAACTTATTACCAAAAATTCACATAGAGGTTATAAAAAAGTTGAAGTTCAATGTACCAAGATCACTTCTTATCAACAACAACCTAACAAAAGCAGACTTTGAATGCAATGTATGCATTCTTGAATACAATTATTACAGATTCAATTACATTATATCATTGGTCTACATATATTTCACTATTAGTCATTATTCTGGCATCTCAGTCTTATCGTTGGCCTAAATTCAAGTAATACTTAACACATTTTTGGCACCGTCTTCCTTTTAAATTTTTAGTTATCCCGACTCTCTGGAGGAGCTTTAATTATGTTTGTTACATCACATCAGTGCCCCTTCATTATGTTCATTAAATGGCGTGTTCAAAAGCACGCAACCTATTCCATTTCCTTATGAAATTACATAATAGCTTTAAATATGGCAAAACTGATAAATTGAATGCATTTAAAAATGTACAAAGGTAAAAGAGTTTTATATCCATATAAAAATTGATTATAAGCTCTTCTTCAGTTGGGGTATTTTTTGTTTAGTTCTAATTTGCAAAGGTTATTATAACATGTATACAACACCAACAAATCGGTTGAAAATGAAATTATAAAAACATATTAAATTGATGCATTGCTTCTCTTTATTTAGATATGACTGCCGGCATTGGAAAAGGTCACTAAAGGTACTTCACTATTCCGGATCTTATACTTTTTAAGACACTACGTCACAAAATGGCGATTTAAATGTTTTGTTAAACTGTTTGTATCAATCGATTCAGATGTATATCGTCATAGCTCAGTGGTTAAAGTATCAGGCTTGTGAACTGCAGGTCATGAGTTTGAATCCCCCTGGGGTTTTTGTTAATGTTTACCGAATGAAATTTTTGAAAACATCAATTTTTATCTAAAATTGCACATGTTTTCGCCTAATTGACATACGTACTTCTTATACATCATGATTTTTATCATAATCAATTAATTTTCTGCTGATTTGAGAAACTAAACTATTTCACAGTGAAGTGAGGTACCTTAAGTCAAAATTTCACAAACTCACTTTTTTGTTAATTCATTTTAGTCAACTCTTTCTGAATACAAATATAAAAAGATATCCAAGATCTTGTGTATTTAAGCATTTTATGTCAATTTTAGTAAGAGATGTTAAGACAACTTTGACGTAGCTGGTCAAAAACGTCACGAACGTCAATGTTTTTTGCATTAATATTTTTTCTTCTATACTTCCTTTCATTGTCTTTAATTGTTTAAATAGAATTAATTAATAATTTTCTTCAATTCTAGATTTCTTACAATTTTAACAAAAGAGAACAAAATATTTTGAATATCCAGATATACTTAAGGTTCTACATACTTCTGATGGCTCAACATGCAAAAACTAATAATTATAACTAATAAAAATCAAGGATTGCACGAACTACTCATAATGATGCCAAACTCAAATTCCCTTATAAGACGCTTTGGCTACAGCTTTCACCTATCGTTCTGGTGTACATTAACAAAAATTTAACGACCTTTACTTACTTATTACGATCAATTCAATTCATTAGTTTATTAAATGAAAGATATAGATATAAATAATAAAATGGTTTCTTCAGTGATACATGCGTGCTCTAAAGAAAGCCACATTACAGAACGCGGGTTACGCTAATTTTTTAGGTATGATCGCTACTTTTTGTTTATGTTTATCGTTTAAATATACTCGTACACACCTCATTAAGTGTATCAAATACGACAGACCAACAGAATACAAAAGCCAATCCACGTGCTGAACCACTTCTATTCAATCGCTTTATAAGTTCACACAGACCGTTTTATTTTTGTGATGCGATTTTAATAAACCATAATCGTTGAAATAATTAATTACATTTATATATAAGCATCATTATTTTTTTTTTCAAAAAGCAAGATCGCAAGTAAATTTCAATCAGACCACTGCATTAATTATGTCCATTCTTTTGCACTAATTGGTAGTAGGGTGCCGATAAACGTAACTTATAGTCAGTGAGAAGTAACATTTTTACATGTTGACTAAATCTAATTTTCCTTTTATCGGTCCAGTGATTATCATTTTTAAACAAAGATAGACGTTTATACAGTGCATACAGTTGTATACTGTATTACGAAGTTTTAAGAAATATCGCGATTCTCGGATTTGTTTTTATTGCTGTACATTGTAATAAATACATTTAAACATTGTCTTCAGTATCATCGAAATGTGTTTCTTGTATAAAAAGATAAGATGACAAACCATCATCTATGAAGGTGAATTGTACGGCCATGCTTGTTATTTATTGTAAATGTCGCACATGTAGTGTTTATAATTCTCCATAAACATGAATTGATTTATAAAACAGCAATTTTATCAACTTGATATCAAACGTATAGTAGCTTAACGATTGCGTTTACAAACCTGTTTAATTTAAGGAATTTTGAATCATGTATGTAATCTATTTGAGATGAATATAAACATATAAAATGCTATAAATCCATTAAAATGAGGTTAGTTTTCAGGCATGTTAATACTTTTTTTTTTGTAATATAGTGTTTCTCAGTCACTATCACTGAAGATATCCGTGGGTTGCCGCTGGACTTGCCTGTTGCCTCGTCCAGCACATGTCCAACGTCTTTTCTCGCTGGCTGCAGACGGTAGAATCCTTCTCGTGCAGATTCCCGCGTAGTGACGTCACGGGCTGATAGATAGCCCGTACGGGGAACGAGTCCACAAACACTTTACTCCCCTCCGTTTTCCTTGAGGGGAGTAGGTCCACGTCTGGTACAAACGGACCACCGAATAACAAGGGGCGTGGGAACGCCATCCCAGCAACAACCGGGATAACTTCAAGGGAACCAAGTCCCACCTGCGGTAACGCCAATCCCGGCAACAGCCGGGATACTAAGTCACTAGAGCAGGGCCCGTCCAAATGACAAGGACCTCCACACACAAAAGAATAATCCAGGGACAGTCCAAGTCATGCCCTGCACAATCCTGATGGCAACGACGACATCTCCCGTGCATCCGTCACCCTAGTCTGGACACCTGAATGGAGATACTCCTAGCTTGGTGCTGATCCTAAAGGCTGTCCTTTTGCAACTGACTCCCGAGCAAGGGAGTTCCTAGTTGCATGGACATGGACATCCTCCACCGCTGTCTTAAGACTGCTTCCTGGTATTTTCAGCTTAGCTGTACAGGCAGTCCGAGCTGCCATGACAAACAGATCATCCGAGACGGTCCCCTGGGTTGGGGGGCAAAGAGTCTCCCACAATGTCATCCTTGCCCTTGGCCACTTGGATTCCCTATGTTTCACCATTGCTGCACAGCACTTGCAGCCGCCAATTACTGCCCACTGGAGTAAGTTCCTCTTCAGGGACATCAGGATCTGTGGAGAAGGACTTCAGCAAGTTTTGTCTCCTGGTCTTTCCGCATCTAAAACACCGATTTGTCCTTGGACCAGGTTGCCATCTGGGGAAACAAGTCGTCGGGATTCCAAGCTGGACCGAATCGAGGACTTCCTTTAGGATCTTCAAGATTCTGCAATCGGCTTGTCAACTCCCGTATCTGACTATCGGCTTTCCCATCTCTGTAACTCGATTCCTCACCTACAACCAAACTTCTCAGTGCATAGTAGCTAGCGCATGAGGGTCTGTTCCGCCGGGAATGCCGGTAGTACTGCATCTGGTCTACAGCCTCATCGACGGTCTTGGGCTGGCAATCCAGGGCATACAGGCCTGCCTCCCGGTCCTCTGCCCCATAACACAGACGTGGTATAGCCCGAGTGTGAACATCCGGTAGCTGGGGGAGGCGCGAGTAGCCAAGGTCAGTACTCGGTCTGACCACTGCCTCAGGGACTCACCGCTGTTTTGGACTGCATACTGGAAGTTGAGCTTGTTGGCCAAATCAGCGGCTGCTGAGCCAAAGCGCTTGTCGAACTTCCTCAGGATGTCGGCGAAGCGCAAATCAGGTCTGGTTTCCAGTAACAAGAGTGTAGTACTCACTATCGGTTCCTTCCAGAAAGAAGCAGAACTGGTAGTGTTGCTAAGTCTCTGTCCAGCGCTGGCTTCGTGACAGTCTAACAAACTTGTGCAGGAATGCCTTACAGCTGGATCTACATTTAAAATGCAGATCCTTATACCTCGGTCTGCTCCTGGTTGTCGGATTGTGGTGGCTTGTGGGCAGTGCAACAAACTCTTGGAGGTTATTGCGTGCTGCAGGGGTTTGCACATCTCCAGGTAAAGCATAGGCTGCTGCTGGTCTCCACGAGTATTCCGGGGGATGGATATACGCTGCGGGTATCCTCGCGTTATCCGAGGGACATTGAGACGCTGAGGGAATCCGCGCGTGACTTACATTATAAGGTCTTTCCGTGGTGGTGGGGGGGGGGGGGGGGCTCATAAGTATGTGCCATTCTCCCCCCCCCCCCTCCTTAAACCCCCAAAATGACAAGGTTAAAAGGGAACCTCGGGTAATGGTTCTTGAAAACTACTAGGCTGATGATCCAGACACCCGCCAATAACAAATAGGCCAGGTGAATACCCCACCACCGAGCTGAGATTGTGGATCAACAACTGGGACGGGGGGGGGGGGGGGTTAGTAAACATGGGGCTATAAGTCAACTGTCTGAACTGGTCTATCATACTGCTGCCCCTGACCTACATCCATAGACTCTGGTGTAACCCCTTGTGAATAGACAGGTTGGCTAACTGAGGACTGGCATCCAGGCCGTGACAGGCCCGGTGAGCATTGGATTACTTGGGGTAAATCCTGGGTAGTAAGGAGGTCTAAATCTAACAAATTTGGGGTTTGCCCCTGAGGCTCAGGTGTGCATAAAGTAGTATCCCTGACAGTAAGTCCTTCCCAAGGGTTAAAAGCCACATGGGAACATTGTGACATGGGGACCCCTAAATAGTCACTAGGTGGAACAAAGTCCCCAACACCAACTGTCGAACTTGAACCCTTGGCCGACAAACGAACAGGATCTCAAATCTTTCAGGAGACTCAACCCAAACATGGGGAGGACTTGTGTAATCACTGTGGGGTGTTCTCTCAACATAGCCTACCCTAACATGCCCTGTAGTGTCCAAGTATGTGGGTTGCTTAACAATACTTACGGTATCTGGCCCGTACACACAGCCGGGCCTAATACCCCGTGATAACTCACCCCTATCATGGGCCATAGACATAAATCGGGCCGGGGCGATCTCTCATCCAACATCAAAGCAAACAGAGCTTCTTCAAATGACATGATGATGAATCAAAGTAGCACAAACAAAGCAAAAACTGGCTCAATGTTTACAAAAACTAACAGGAAAGCTGACCACGCGGTGGCCCCGAAAATGGCGGCCTCAACGCGATTTACTTTAACTCCCTCTACGGAAAAAAATGTTCTCGGAATAACTGGCGAGTCCAGGGCCTCGAGTTGGGCGCCAATATAGTGTTTCACAGTCACATTCACTGACGATATCCGTGGGTTGCCGCTGGACTTGCCTGTCGCCTCGTCTAGCAAATGTCCAACGACTTCTCTCGCTGGCTGCAGACGGTAGAATCCTTGTCGTTCAGATTCCCGCGTGTTGACGTCACGGTCTGATAGATAGCCCGTACGGGGAACGAGTCCACAAACACTACACTATGTTAGCTCAAAAAGTACCCATAAGATGTGGAATTAACTTGTTAATATACTCTTATGTTGTTTCATTTACGGCATTTTACATGAAAATGTCACTATAAGAATCAGATTTTTCCATGAAATCAAATGCGATATATAAGAGTAGATTTTTACGCTGTCGAAATATTTCTCAAACTCTTCTAATCCGTTTGTCATATCTTTTTAATTCGTTAAATAATTTCAAAATTTGGTCGCAAGTTCTTAAATTGTAATATAATATGCGAGAATTTATGTTGGCAGTAGCACTATAATTAAGACATAGCCGCTTCTCTTCTGTTCCGTCCTACTAATTTAAAAATTGTAGAATCGTCCCCCGTGAGGTGAACTTCCAAACTAATGATTTGAAACATTTGACTTGTATTGTTTCACAGTAATTACTGCACAGATACATGTAACTGTTAATTTTGAACAATACTCTCTGCATCGATTAGGTATGTCTCAGCCTTCAGCCCATCTTATCAACAACGAGTGTGCAGTGCAGTTTCTTTTATTAAATCATACATGTATTGCTCATGCAATCTAAAGTTGTATAATTTTACTCAGATTACTTGATTAATCATCATCAGAAATCCACGACCAGTCTCGCATTTAATTATTCGCGTATGCGAGACGGGTCTTTGGTTCTAACAATGATTTATAAAAAAGTGATTTTCCAATTAGAGCATATTTTCATCACGCACTAGAATGTAAAATTTGGTGTTTAAGTTTCATAACAGATGCAAAAGCAGCAATTTAATGTCGTCTCAGCATCAAATTGTGTGCAATATCACGCGTTCGAAATGTGTAGATATTGACGTTTTATGTGTATATTTCATTAATCAAAAGTTTATTTTTTTAAATCAACATGTAATATTTGACGGAAAAGAAAATATTGCGGTATTAAAACAAGGCCAGACTCCAGTTATTCAGAAAACACAACACAGACGCTGAAATAAAAATAGAAACAGAAAAAAAAATGCGTTTACAATGCCGCAAGTTTGACGTCGTTTTCTGAGCATTGTGACGTCAAAAGATAAGGGCCCTTTTCATATATTTGTATATGGTTTTGACGGTAATACAATCAAACAAGCAAAGTGAACATAGTGATTTTTTTTTTAATATAACTTCAAACTTATTAAACAAACCGTACTAGTTTGCAACTATAGACGAATCCACACTTTACAAAAGTTATATCCTTTGGCCGCCATCTTAAGGGAAAACCAATAGGTTTCTCAGAGTAGCCTTTACAGTTTTAAGGTATGTAACTTTGTCAATAACTTTGAATAAAATTCCGTTTCCGTTGTGTATTTTGATTGCCCAAGGATGAGGCAACCCACACAATAATGGAAAAAATCAAAATCAAAGAAGTTTAATCAGAGGACGCCCAAATACTTGGAAGCATAAAGAAGGAAAAAAGTTTGGTTTTTCCCTGTTGACATTTGGATTGACCTCCTCAAAGGGAAACCAACTTTTACAAATTGTGGATTGGACTATTGATATTATTTTTATATTGATATCTTACAGGTATGAAAGGTAGAAAAGCTAGTGTAATTTTCATTTTTTTTTTGGTAAAATAAAAAAAAGTACTCGTTTTTCAATCTTTTTTTTTCATCATACATTTTTATCAACAGTGCATAAGTAGCCATAATGGTAAATATTCCGATCTTTAGTTCTGTAAATATCGTAGTCATTTACATAAACTAAATAATGTCAACCTCAGCACTATACCACATTCGTGAAAAAAAAAACATGGTTAAAGTACTGATTTTCCGATATCGCATTATTCAAGGCCGTCTGTCATCAATTGACATTGTGTTTCGATTAGATATATGTTTACTTAATGCAAATGTTAGCTTTCAGCTGTTATGGTGTTACACGGGTAAAATAAACCCACAAGAACGCAAAGATACATAGCAACGGAAAACATTGATGACTTCAAATATTTAAAGTTATATGAACAAGGAGACTTTAAAGGTAGGTGAGGACTTAAAACATACCAACCAATTGATTAAAATAGATGTCCGCATTCCACTACGCAAAGTCAGCAATAGCAATCGATTTTTCTAAGGAATATATCAAGAATGAACATGTTTTATATATCCGAACATTTTATTTTCAAGATAATTTATATACTACAGTGTTGAGATTGGATACTTGGCTAAATGCAGTGTTATGTTGTCAACAAATCATGTGCATTGTGAAAGTTGTCGAGAAAAAAAAAATATAATATATATATATATATATATATATATATATATATATGTGTGTGTGTGTGTGTGTGTGTGTGTGTGTGTGTGTGTGTAATTTGAAATTTGAATCAGTCATAGAAAAGAAAAAGGCAACAAAAAGTGATTAAAATCTAACAGGAGTTTTTCAAAGTGCATGATCTTGTATCAACAGCAAGGTAAAACGATACTCCATGTGTGACCAACAGACAACGATTAAATATAGACAATGGTGGCAAATATAAACATACTTTAAACCAAACAACAGTATCATTAAAAAAGTGCTTGCTTTCTTTTTATATGCATTTCTGAATTTTTTTCTTCAATTTCATTATGATTCAAATATCCGTCATTTTACGGACATGGCATTAAAATTATACGCTTCTCACTCTTTCTTCATAATCAGGTTAATACGGTTGAATTCTATGAGCAAGTAGGTTTTTTTTCAAAACAACAAATCCAAATCATCAAAAATGATCTACAAGCAATGAATAACTAACGCCTTTTTAAAGATTAGAAATGTCAATATATGGAGAACGTTGATTGAAATACGAGTAAGCACAACTTCTGGCGTCCGTCGGAGAGTGCAATAGATAAATAAAAAGAATATCTAAAACCAATTGTTCTGATCATAAACATAAGAGATTTATGCACTTGAAATAGGGGTTTATAAAGATCAACAACGGTGAACAAAATAGCTTAGGGGTAAAATTAATGTAAGTGTAAAATATAGATTAAGATTTACTCTCAGTTCTCCGTCCCTAATCATTATTTCAGTGCTGAAATAATACAATACAATAAACATAATCGCGAACGCCAAATCAGGCACTATAGAAGCAAGTTTTTGTCATTATGTTTGCATTGAGAAAACATATTTTTGCTGTACTATGTTTCAGTTTCTCCTACATTAATATTTGCTAATGTCTGATACTTTGATTATCATCATGTTCTTGGTTTAGGTTGGCCTATTGTAAAACAAAGATTGATCTATTCTTACTTTTAAGTAATACTAATAATAGCGTTTAACAAGTGTCAGGGCTATGCATTTACATACTATATCGAAGATATTACTTTGTGAGATATGGTATAAAAAAGCATGACCATTGTTTGTGTAAAATTTCGAAATTCAGTACATATTTTAGAAAAGGGCATACATATAAAATGTGGAATATCAATGCATGTGTGTTCTTGTATTGTTTACATATTTAACAATGTCATTATTTGGTTTTGTTTTCCCCTGGACTGAAATGTCACACTTTCATTGGTTTAAACATAGCACGTGATTGCTTCATATATCTCTATATCTGTTCGGTCATTGGCCGAAGCTTCATTTCATTTCATAGTATTTAATAAATAAACCGCATGCTGTAAGTTCTTAAAGTATTTGGAGTAGTTGCCCTTTGAAATTCTTTTAAATTAGAGTAGTTGCCCTTAGAATATTGACGTCACATTGTTTTGTCTGAAGCAGAAACAAATGGCAGCGTCGAGATTTGGTCAACTCTCTGCCGAGGAAAGGGAGAAAACATTTAAAATTGATTAGCAACAAATCATTGTAAGTAAACATGAGTGAAGCAAAGATTTTTAAAGAGTATTTTAAAGATTAGATTGAAAATTTAAAAGAGTTTAAATAAGTTAAATCGGACGAGATGTTAGGCATCTTTTACATGGCTTTGCGTAGATCATCGCTATTTGTGAATTAATATGTCGCTTGATAGTCCTTGGGAAAACAAAACACTTATTAGGTAAGTTACTGACTCACTAAGGAAATGTATTGGGTTGATCAATCTCATAGACGCTTCGCCTCGCCATCTATGAGATTGATCAACCCAATATATTTCCGTAGTGAGTCAGTAACTAACCTAATAAGTAAAAATAGTTTTCACCCTCTATGAGGAGGCACAGATCATCCTCATGCAACACTTTTGGCTTGTTTCTGCTCATAAAATATAAGTTTGAGTTTAAATTAATACTACAACGATTTTTAATTTTATTTAATTCAAGCATGGACTTAGTTAAATTATAAAATACATTTCATAACAAATCATAAATAGCAGATAGAACAAATTGTACAAATCATAAAACATGGTCTAAAGCATTAAAGCGCTACAAACCTTTATTAATGTCCATTAAATGTTCAGAAATCATTTCTACACTTATCAGGTATATAAAGTGTTTCCTACTGTCATACTGAAACTGAAAACTATTTCTAGTACAATAATATTGACTTAATTCAACGTGTGACAGATTTTTAAAAAAGAAAGAAAATTAAAACTTATTTGAAGGCAACACTCTAGGTACCCAAATCTGCATGTACTCTATATTTGATTATATTTGACATATTATTATTACGGGTAATGAATGCAGAAGATAAAGATAAAAAAAACCACGCATTTCACATAATATAGAGTCATAAATATATTTGCATTTTAACTCAGTATAATATTATAAATGTTTACAAACCTCAATTGTTTATAATCTTAGAAATCAGAATACATAAAAAACCATTGACTATGTTAAGCCTTATGCCAATTGCTTGTCTTACTGCCTGAGACAGAATGATGATTACATTTCCCCTATATTTTGTTGTGATTCTTAAGAGCCGATATTCTTTGAAATTTTATTTGAAATTCTTGATTTTTCGTCGTCTTCTGTTTGTCTTTTTTTGCTTGATCTTTGTTGCATTCTTCTAAAACAATAATCAACAGCATCAATATTTTAAACACTATCTCTGTTACCTAAACTGAAAGGTCAAATAAATACTTATATATTTTCAAGAAAATTATTCAAATTCAAATAAAAATATATTGTTTATAAAAATGCATTTCTAATGATCAAAGGTTTTGGGTGCCCGTCAATGAGTTTTAAACTAGATACAGGGATCGCAATGTAAATTGTCATGTAAACAAGGCTCATGCCCTGTTTTTGTTTACATAGGTTCAATATACCAGAAAAAATCTTTTTCAAGATGATTTGTCTATATCCTTTTTCATTTTAAGCATAAATAAACAGTTCCTAAGGATTAATACATTCATTTTAGGTCTAAAACTGGAATTTTCACTTCAATGTTCAAAATGTAAACAAAAGGTTTGTTTACATAACGAGGAATTGTAAGCTCTGTAACTCGCTTATAACTCAGCAAACGGTATTTAAATGTTGGTTGCCTGTCAAAAATACCTTACTGAAGCATTTTAAACATTAAATTTGATAAAATACTTTTTGACCAAAATCGTGACCATGCCCCTTTACTATCTTTATTTATGATGCCGGTAAAATTATCGGAACCGTAGTCGTAAATAACGCAAAAGTACAGTGCGTTAATTGAGTGATTGTGCGTCAAAAAGCATGATTGTTGGACAACGGTATTTGCGTAAAATTGAGTTTTTGTAGATAGTATGATTAACGAAAATATTATTGGTTTCATATTAATACCACGCATCTCAAATCCGTACCTCTACATTTATGCAGACAGCAGTTCTCTTTCGCTGGACAACACATGAATCGGTAGGGAAGGAATACCAGATTAAAAGGTGAAGGAATCCTCCATTCGTAGTCATTTATCACTGTGTATCTCTCAAATCGCCACAGCTTCTCTGAGTTTACCTGTACTCTCTCAAACGTGTAGCTGAAACAATTATCATTGATTTATTACTTTGCGTTGCATTCAGATTAGCAATTTGATTTTTAGTAAAATATTTGAATGCGTCCAAAAAACTGTACTGATACAAACAGTTATCATGAAATCAAAAGTGGTTCCAAAGTTGTTTTTACATTTCCTGAAACGCTCTACCTCCCCATTTGAAGGTGAAGGAATGGTGAATGAACTCTGATCAGACATTGAGCGAACACAAACAATATTTTTCTACGATAGAGGCCAATGAAGTGCAACCACAAAACCTGGCTGTTACAGTCCCTGAAATATTATACTTTCCCCACATGAATGGTAAACAAACGGGTTATAAACGGTGTATATTTTGAAATATATAAAATATGCATATTGATATTAAATTTTGTCATGTATTCCCTTATTACGAATTTTAAGTGGCTGAATGTCTGGAATTTGGATCATAACATGCAAAAAACTGAACAATATATAAACAAAGAAATGGAAAAAAAAGGTTGCTCAAAATGATGCATATCTCAATTTACAGCCATTTATATTCCGTTAAACGGGGCCTATATTTAAAAAGTCTAAGTAATAAGTAATTAGAACGGTAATATATGTATTCTATGAGAGATAGAAATGATTAATGTTGAGAAACTCGATTCTGTTGAAGTAAAATGAAAAACGGAAGTTTCTGATTAACCAGGATCTCAGGTATGCTTATATCTTCTTTGTTTTGATCCCCCCCCGAAAATTTCATTTTTCTTTTACTAAAACCGGTTTAAATTTAGAGACAGAAGCTATTTCGAATTTAATCAATCGTCAATTAATTAATGTTTAAATGATATCTAGCATTGTTGACAGATCTAGGCAGAAAACTGTAGCAAAATGTGATTTTTACGGATTTTTTTGTCAGGGTCTATTTGGTTTAGAGCTTATAGCGTGAAAAGTAATCCGTCAACATATAATTTATTTTACCAAATCTTTTTTCTAAGATGTCAATCTATAGAATAAACACCATGAATTTAAGTTTGAGTCCATAAAATAGTAAAAAAAAAAATACCAAACGCGATACTAGCATTGCATTTTTTGTATTCTATTTTGATACATCAGGTCCATAAAGCGTACTGACTTACAAAAATTTGCGCAAAATTATTGATGAGATATGGCTTAGATAAATATTTATACTATTTTTTGTATGTTTAGTTCTAATTTTTCAAAATTGGTAATTATTTTTAGGAAAAACAGACGTCTGACAAATTTCATAATTGTCAATAATTTTCGCAAGGGGGTACACCCGTCTGAGAGATGATAACAAACAAACTAGCATGTAAACATGCATATGTATTGCTAGAATGTATATTTATCATTTAAAGATAAGCTTTTAATGATTGAGCCCATTTAGTGCCGAGTATAGGACTACCTTAATAGAACAAAGTGTTACAATGTATGTCACGTGTTTTAATAACATCTTGATAATTAAATATCTGTATTAACTGCATCCAGGCTTTTTTTTAAAAATATTTTCATTTTACGTTTTATAAGATTATTTATAACTAGATTACAAATAATAAGATTTTTCTAAGAATGTCAATATTGTATTTCTTGTATCTTTATTGTTAATTCTACCACAATTTATATCCTATCAATATATTATTAAATAATTTTAAAAAATCTTATGCTTGGAAAACAGACACATTTACATAAGTTAATTTTCCTCGTAGCTTAAATATAAGCGTATTGGTGACAACAACAAAATATACCCGACATCCGAAATTACTCTAGATAGCATTCATTCACTTTTACTGTATATATTTCAAAAACTAAACATAATACACTCTATAGAAACTCGTCTCGGGGCCATTGAAACCTAGATGTCAGATATAAAAACAAGTAACAGAATAAGTATCCTCTTGACGACACGGGTAAATACGATGGAATTAGACACAGTAAAGAAGACAATATTTGATGATGTAAAGAAAAATTCCAATCTTAAAATTTCTACACAAAGACAAGAAACTAACCAGATAAGGGACCAATTTAAAAGGAAGCAATAACCAAAACGTAAAGGCAGAGTGAAGACCTACAGATATCAGTAGTGAACTCAAGGTCAATGCGTGATAATCTTGTCTTCAGTTGCATCCCTGAACGCGATGATGAAGACTGTGAAGAGGTCATTCAGATATTCATAAAAACCAATCTCAAACTAGACAACGACATCTCGTTCGAAACTGTGCGCAGAATTGGGAAAGAATACAAGTTCCGAATGAAACCGTGAACAATTGTGGCTAAATTCTCATTCTTCAAAACAGAGAACTGGTACGTCTGTTGGCACCCAAGAATCTAAATGGATGCAAAATCTTGGTAAATGAGCAGCTCCCACCGGAGGTAGAGGAGAAGAAGAAGATATTTTATCCTGTTATGAGAACGGCTAGAAAGATCAGTCAACGATTGAAGCTTGTGAGATATAGTCTCAACGTAGACGGACGGCTATATGTGCCACCGGCGTTACCACAAGAAGACTCAGACTAGGCTGAAAACACAGAACACAAGACCGATTATGCATCAGAGAATAAGGTTGGCATTAATACAACCCTCGTATGAGACCAGCCAGATCGGTATCTCAAAACACTGTTCCTGAATGCCTTCAGAATCAACAAACGCATGCAGTACGGAATTTATCGTATTAATCGCGCAATACGACATTGTAGGACTAGTTGAAACCAAGACCAATGGATCTGACACTATCCATTTACCCGGACATACATTTTTAAGAAAGTCCGGTGTAAAGTAGCAAAAGTGCGATTAGAAGGCGTAGCTGTGGTCGTGAAAGTTACGCTTACGAAACATGTAAATATTATGAAAATCTGATGGTACATTTTTGTAAAAATAAGAGCATTGTTCACCATGCATTATCAAGTCTGTTATTTTTATTTTATCAAAGAGTTTAAAGTGTTAGATTTTGTAATTTGTACTCAGATGCGCATAATCCAATTTCAATGTTTTTCTATAAATATTGGGCTCCAAAAAGTAGCAAACAAGCACCGAACACATTTCAGTCATCCATAAAGTTGTGGAAACTTACAGTTAATGTAAAAAACAAAGTTATTATACTCTTCAATTGACCTGCTAATGCATATACACTAGTGATAAATAAGAAGTAGTTATAGAGAATAATTACCTAGGAAAAATATTTTCCCTGACTGGCTCTTTTATGAAAATCAAGTAACATTTGTGTAATTAATCTGAGAAAGCTAAATGTGGGATTAGAAAAATAAGATTCTTTGACAATGTCTTTGATATTTAATTAAACTTATTTCAGAAGGTTGTTTTTACCAATTAACTTTATTTTTGTGAAACGTGGGGCAACGGAAATATCGATGTTATCGAGGATGTACATTAAAGGTTTTATAAACACATTCTTAACCTGTAAGGAAGTACTTAATGGTTGAAGGGGGGGGGGGGGGGGGGACAAGTCGTTTTATTTATCATACTTATTTTTACGAAAATGGTGGGTTTTTGCCAGGAAAATGAATTATGTGAAACTATTTATATGTACATTGACAATTGTCACACTAGACTAGAGGCACAATCAAAAATAAGTATAAGTTTGTATGAAAACACATTTGGCTTATCATATAAGTGGCTCGAGCAAAATCCTAATCGTAAAACGGTTAGAAATAATTGTCTAACAAAATCTTAAAGATCAATTTGTCCGTCCAGAAATGGAATAGTAAAATAGATAGTTTAATAGATAGCAAAAAGGGCTATATTCTGTAAATGTATATCCGGATTTTGTTGTGAAGTAAATTTATTACTACTACCACGAAAATCAAGAGACTTTTCTGTTATATATAGAACTACAAAACTTCACGTCCCTATATAAATTAGTAGGTGAAACAATACTCCTCGTGCAGACCAGTGCGGCTTTTGTGAAGCCAAAATTGGCGATACATTTCATTATGTTTTAGAGTGTAGTGCATTGTTACATGTAAGAAAAATCACCGTATCGTAATTATCACCTAAAATCCCAAACACGTTAAAATTTAGAACACTCATGTCATCTTCAAATATTGTAATTCTTATGAAAATATGTATCTTAAATTAGTAAAATGTTCGATTTGGTGAGTCTTCCTATGTAACAACTTTATATTTGTATGCTCGCACTTTCTAAAGATAGTTCGGGTATATTGATGTTATTTTGTTCCGTCTGTCACGTTTTACTCTCGACAACTCTTCTTATATCTTATAAATCAGCAAACTGAACACTTGGAGTTTAATTTGGGGTGTCATGTTGTTTCGTGGAAAGGTTTCAAAAATATTCCGGTAGTCTTGGGTGTGACAATCACTCTTCATATCGAACGCATCCGATTATGTTTTTTACCCAAAATTCTTTGCAACGGGCTTGGCCGACCCGAACAATAGGCGCTAGGTTATACCCGGCCGAGCTGTCCAGAAATTAAGACGTGCTTAGTGTTAGAAGGGGGTATCGTGGAAGAAGCCTGTGTGGCATGTTTTAGTCTCTCAAGTTCAGCATTTGACGCGGACACGGATAGCTGACCGTGTGCCATATTTTTGATGTTGAGAAGATGATGATGCGATGGTGATTATAGACGACTGAACAGTGCTACGGTATTTGATGTGGAACCAATGCCCAGTCCAGAAAGCATATTTTCCAAAATGACCGGAAAGAAGTTTGTGTCAAAGATATACTTAAGCAAAGGATACTGGCAAGTACCGATGGCTGACGAGAGTAAGCCGCTTACAGCTTTTTCCACACCATCCGGATTGTACCAATTCAGGACAATGCAGTTTGGTCTTGTAAACGCGCCGGCAACATTTAGTCGTCTGATGAGAAAACTCCTTCAAGGTATGATAGGCGTCGAGAACTTTATCGATGATGTAATTGTTTTTACAGATACCTTTGAAGAACATTTACACATATTGAAGACTGTGTTAGAACGACTCAGAGATGCGGGACTTACAGCCAGACCGACGAAATGTATCATCGGATTTGACAAGATTGACTGTTTGGGATACATGGTGGGCAACCAGCGTCTCGAACCAGAACAGGACAAGATGATGCAGTCAGAAATGCGCCAAAACCACAAACCAAGAAACAGGTTCGTGCCTTCCTAGGCTTAGCAGGATTCTACATAAAGTTTATTCCGAATTTCTCTGCGATAGCCATTCCACTTTCTGATCTTACGAAGAAGGGCCAACCAAATAAAGTTATTTGGACTGAAAGTCAACAACGAGCTTTTGATACGTTGACACATATGTTATCAGAAAGGCCAATATTGAAGTTGCTAAAGTTAAATGAAACCTTCATTTTACGCACGGACGCTGCGGATGATGGAATAGGTGCTGTACTGTTACAATTGGAGGATGACGAGAAATTACCAGTAGCGTACGCCAGTAGGAAACTTCAACCAAGAGAAAAGGCATACGCTGAGAGAGAAGGAGTGTTTGGCGGTAGTGTGGGGAATACAGAAGTTCCACCAGTACCTTTATGGACGCGAGGTTCTACTTGAAACTGATCACCAACCCCTGACCTACCTTAACAAACCAAAGACAGAGAACTCCAAACTGATGCATTGGGCTTTGCAGCTTCAGCCATACCGCTTTATGATCATTGCGATCAAAGGAAGCGACAATGTGGGTGGAGACTACCTGAGTCGTCAGTGAGATGTAAAGTAGACAGTACAGGTATGTATTTAGGTTTTATTGTAAACACGTGAGAATTTTCAAAATTCAGTGATTGCTTAATTGTTATTGCGGGACAATTTTTTAAGGGGGGAGGTGTGTGACAATCACTGTTCATATCGAACGCACCCGATTTTGTTTTTTACCCATAATTCTTTGCAACGGGCTTGGCCGACCCGAACAATAGGCGCTACATTATACCCGGCCGAGCTGTCCAGAAATTAAGACGTGCTTAGTGTTAGAAGGGGGTATCGTGGAAGAAGCCTGTGTGGCTTGTTTTAGTCTCTCAAGTTCAGCATTTGACGCGGACACGGATAGCTGACCGTGTGTCATATTGTTGATGTTGAGAAGATGATGATGCGAGGGTGATGTCGATGACGATAGTGATGTCGATGACTATGTGAAGGTGATGATGATTTGATGTTTATGACGACAATGATGTTATGGTGATGATGACGACGATGATGATGATGGTAACCTCGATGATGATGAAGTAGATGATGTCGTTCATGGTGACGTCGGTAACGGTAATGAAGTAAATGATTATGGGGATGACGATGATGTCTATTATGATTATGGTGTTGTAGATGATGATGTTGACGATAGTGTCGATAATTATGATGATGATGGTGATGATGATGATTGTGGTGACGTAACTACTTTAGTTGTGGTTGTCCGTAGTTGGTCCAGGACTACAGCCCCGGAGATTCGGACACTCTTCTAATATGACAGTTGATAAGTTGTAAAGAGGTGTTCGTTTAATCATATATTTTTGTCATTTGTATATTCATCTTATTTTTCTTCTAGTTGTGTGAAAGGTGTGTGAGTGTTTGTGTGGTTTAGTGTTTATATTTCTAGCTTTTCTTTCTTTCTCCTATTTTTTTTGTTAATAAAATTTGTTAAATTTAAGGTGTCTTGTTTGGAGTAGCCTCCACTCATCCCGTTACATTGGGGTCAAATAATTGGTAACAAAATATGACTTTTCCCCATAAAGTTTGGTTTCATAAATGTCAACATTTTTTTGCAGTAGCTACATGATCTCTTAGAGTATTTTTAGGGGTGTAATTTTAAAGTGTGATCAGGTTTCGGGGAATGGTAGGCAACAAAACATGAACTGTGGTTCCTAAAACTCCTTTTACAACTTTTGGAGTACCTACGTCATCTCTTGGTATATGATTTGGGTAGTCATATAGATGTTGGATAAGCTTTAAAAAAATCTCCAGGAAGTCCAATAGTAGCAGAAAAATTGACGTGGTCAGATTAATAGATGTAATTGTGTTTGTAGTAGGAAGGGGGGGGGGTCCAAAGTGTACTTTAAGTTATTTTACTTTCTATGAAAATTTAAGAATATTGCTTTACTTAAAATTCACATGCAAAGGTTCAACAAACAATTGTACATGAAGGGCCACCTTTGTGTACTATGAGGTGTGATCTCGTCCTTTATGAAAATTATGATTTGTAAAAATTACCTAGAATGGGACGTTCGTTTTTACTTAAACTGGTACAAAACAATGTTATTTAGGGGCAACACTTGGTGCGGGAATTACTGTCTAATGACAGCATTTAGTTTTTTTTTTCTTTTGAAAAACCGGCTTTTCTTATACTTTTATACATATTTTCTCCGCATCTCATGTAAAACATATGTTTTGAGTGAAAAATTGAAATTGAATGAGATCAGAAATATAATTAGGAAAAAAAGGACTTTACTTTTATGACACTGACATCAGTTCGACTTCTTTTGTCTCCAAAATTGCATTAACGTCATCTTGTACATTGAATATAATTAAACATGTTTATTTGATGTATCATTTTTTAGTTATTTCTTAAAAAAATTATAAACTTCATCAGAATGTTTATTAATCATATGATTTTATTTACATTGACCTTTTGCTCTGTCTTTTGAAACATGAATTTTCTTTTTTTTTAAAGATTTATTGCAGTGACGTAAAAATAATTAGTAGTATATAAGAATGTTTCTAATACTGTAAACCAATTCTATTCTCATGCGATAAATTTTCGCGAGGTTCGCAGGAACCTCATTGTCACGAATATTTATCGCCGCGGAAAATGTAATGGAAATACAGGTGTGGATAAATCTTTGGTCGCGAAAATTAGTCATCGGAAACCAGTTCAGCTCAGATAAATCATAAAATAATGTCGTCGCGAGTAATAGTTGGTTTGACTGGGGTCAAATTCATTCCTTAGCTTATTACTTTGACATTCTTTATTCCAATTTCACGGCAATATTTATTTTCTGGTTTGAAAAAACCTTAAAAGTATACTTAAACATTCATTTATCAAGAAAAAAGTTTAAAGAACATTTACTAAAACTCATTTAAGCTACCTGAACATAGCGATGACAAGATTAACTAGTAAAAGATTGGAGAACAACAGATAGATCGCTGCTACAGCCTGCACCGTCCAGTCCTCTTGTGGACAACGGTTGATGGATGTGTCCGACTCCCATATCGTGTCCACATTTGTACAATTTGTTTCGTCAGATTGGTCACTACCTATTGTATTTATAAAAACAATTTTATGAAGAAAATACACAAAATGAAAATCTGGTGAACATACAAGTAGTTTTAGAATCGTACAATAAAAGCATTTTTAGATAACACTAAAACATGCTTCAAACTGATTAGTCTTTTTGGTTGCTTTATCAAGAACATGGTACCTCACCTGTCCACGCCATGCTAAACTGGCTTTTATAGTATTGATAAATGTTTTGTTATTACATGGATGCCTTCCAATACTAAAACGCATTAATCAAAACTTAATCAGAGAGAGAGAGAGAGAGAGAGAGAGAGAGAGAGAGAGAGAGAGATATCTTTTTCAGTAGCAACCTTCATAAGGCCCGTTTTAATTTCGAAGATTATAAACAACCATTTTTCAATCGAAATTCAAAACAAGAATTTTAAACAATATTGATATGTATCTTAATCATAATGTGGAATACAAGCAACATTAGAATTCTGATAAGTCTTAACCGTCAAGATGCTCAAGATTCAACTCTGCGTAGAGCTGCCAGTACGGGTAGTATATGATGGTCCATATCCTCCAGTTAGTCCAATCACCGCTCCATATTGTTTGGTGGTCTGGCCAGAGGTTGGCATGGTAATATATTCCAACTCCTAACACCACAAATACGGCAATAAACAGGAAACGAAGCAGATCTTTTAGCCTAAAAATAAATAATAAATATAAAAATCCCACCAAAATCCCATATATCCAGAATTCGATACCGAGGTGAAAACAATGCTTTGATAGCAAGCAAAAATTATCATAGAAATTAAATTGGTTTTTTTATTATTTAAACGGTTGTCTTATTCAATACTTTGTTGCGTTAGAATGATGTTATATCGTCAGCATTTAATGAATATCATGGATAAAGCTACCTTAAAGTTTTTTATTTCTCTAATTTTAATTCATAATAAATATGAAAACGTATACAGGTTGAATAAAAGTAGTTATACCATCTCCTTTATCATAATAAGCGTTGGTCCTAGTTTTCGATGAATCAAAAACACCTCAAGAAATCTAAGGTACATCACAAGCAGTGACAGAGCAAACATGCACCTGGCGATGGTAAACGATTCATCGATGTAAAAGTGTCGCACGAAGAGAGCTGCTATAAGTAAGGCATAGGAGAGAAGATCCACCAC
The DNA here is from genome assembly GCA_015776775.1 of Magallana hongkongensis. Taxonomy (NCBI): domain Eukaryota; kingdom Metazoa; phylum Mollusca; class Bivalvia; order Ostreida; family Ostreidae; genus Magallana; species Magallana hongkongensis. Next base: position 21,338,118 of record CM027469.1, read on the forward strand.
ATTCCAAAAGTCATACAGGTATCTTTTCATTCGGTAGTAATAGCTTCTGTGGGAACGACCTCGCGCCTCCAGACAACCCTGATTAATTTATGGACATAGAGGCAATGAATTTAATTCTTTTCTTTATACATAAAACCACCTCTGATTTAAGCAGAATAGATGAAAAACTTATCTTAGATAAGTTTTTTTTCTTTGAATTAGGGGATGCATTGGATATTTCTAATGAAGAAGGTATTGTTTACGAACAATATGATAGAGTTTTCAACATATAAAAAAATCTAATACAAACCATTTTTATAAGATATGTTAATTGTTTATTTTACATTTTGCCAGGTATGTACTAATTTATCATTTAAGTATTGCAAAAATTATTGTTTACTTTCAGAGACAGTATCTTTATATTAAACCTAATGATTGCACAACTCATTAAACACAGTATAAAATAATGAAAACACATTACACAGTTACATAATATAGTTTACAAACCGTGTTTTTCCTTACACATTTTTAGATGTTTTGAAATGCTAAATAAATACCTTAATAAAGCGTGTGCAGTTTGCAATAACTAATCATTCAAATGAAAATGATCGTGGTAAAGGTCAACATCTCGAAAATGATTAGAGATTGTTTTGTTCTGTTTTTTGCGAGAACTATTGTGCCATTAAAATGGATTCTTTCACGTTATGTTACGGATTTAGAGGAATTTTGTAGAAAATGGAACACTTTTTTGACGTTAAATCTTTGAAAAAGTCATCCCAATACCTATATTCCATTTGGCAAAAGCTTGTTTATTCCCATTTGTGGAAAGACGGTGGCATTCTTAATATATTGAAGAGGGCGAAACTTTGAGTTATGTTACCCTTTCCCTCATATTTTATATGAAATGACAATTTATTAATTCTTTTTTTTTATTGTGTTTACCAAATATTTAATCCCCGATACACCCTATCAAACAAATATATTGCTATGAAGCATTATTGGAAAACATATTTTTATTTCATAAACCTTTTGGCACCTTTTCATATACTAGATCTTCACCTTAATATGCCGATTCTTATAAGCTCATCATTGTAAAGAAAGACAAGTTAACATTTTAACAGTTCAATAAAGGTAAAAATGTACAAAATTTCTGATATCGACATTTATATAACTATATAGTCTGGCTTTTGTATAATAATACTGTAGTTTCATTAATATTCAAGGATATCAATTTTCGTAAATAAAGTGAAAATCACAGTTTCAAGGATACGTAAATTCGTGGTCAATGACCCAATAAATACAAAATGTTAATAGATATTGAATTTCAATGAACATTAATTTCGTGGATCAACTTTACAACGAAATCCACGAAAACTGGTATTTAACGAATATTGATGAAACCACAGTATATAGTGCATAGTAAGTATATAAAAATATACTGGCAGTAATTTTCAATTTAGAAATAAAGTATAATTTAATGAATAATATAAATCAATTAAATATTTTCAATCTAAAATAAAGCATCACTCTTACGGATGTATTGACAGACAAGACATGACGGTTGATTAAAGTAAACAAGACTTTAAATACATTAACATTATTAACCAAAGGTCAAGAAGTGAGACAGCATTTTCGTGATACTCAATATCGATAAGAAAAAAGTAGTTGTTCAACAATATTGATTGAAAATATATCCTAGATTTTAAAAACATCGTCGTAATTTGTAAGATACTTACAAAACAACTGATGAGTTCTTCAATAAAGTCCCCAACGCCCCAGAAATAGACGTAGTATTCGAACACTCGCGCAATGTCCTGTACGTAATATTTGGTGCTGATACTGGTTAGTACAAATGCGCTGTACATGAACAGCATTGTGAAAAACAGCATCTAAATACAGTACAAAAGAATTATTTGTAAAGTGAACAATTATTTTTTCAAAATATTTATCAAAGTAAATGTGTTAGTTGTATTTTATGCTTTAAAATGTAATGCTTAAACTTTTAGGAAAAATTTATCTTAAATAAGTTACATTTAAAATATATCTTTTTTTGAATACAAAATATTTGTTTTACTTACATAATTGAATACATATTTTGTTAGCGGAGCAGTAACAAACTTCTTTGGGTGAGTTATTGCAGACTGAAAAAAAAAACACATTTGATTCCTTTTTATCAAAATCAGATATATGATATAAAAAGAAATGCAGACGATGTATAACTACACCATGTCGAATTTGTTTGTTGGTCTGAAACATGATTATATATCGGTGATATAAATGAGATTAATACAAATGACACAAGTGCAAATTGGTGTTAAAATATGGGTGAAAATTGAATGCAGTCCAGTTTGACATAGTAAGAAACCAACTTTAATTTGAGATCGAGAACATTTTGCGAGATTCGCGAAATGTCGACGCGAACACAAATTGGTTTACAGTACTCTATTTATAAACAAAAGCTGTAAAACAGAAAGGAACATTTATTTATATAAAATAAAAAACATATTCTTTTGTTCAAGAATGATATCTTGCTTTCAGTCTGACGTCAGGGTCATTTAATATTTCCAAAACTAACGCATATTTTGTGCTCCATGAATTTCCGCGTTTTAACACTTATGAAACAGTACTTCCAGGTAGTCTTTCTATTTTTTTTTCTCTCCGACGGTGAGCTAAAGACCTTCAGGTAGCGTCATGGGATAGAAAAAAATCATCATCACATGTAATTTACATTTGATAATATATTTTTTTTAAATCAGGAGCAAAGAGCAAGAAACGTAAAAATTGTGTGTGATTTTCCCCCTATGCCTCAGGAGGAAATAATATTGAAATCAGACGACCACTCCCGGCGCTTATAGTTTAAAAGTTGCAATATATAGTAATTAAGCATAAACAAAACATCTGTTTAATGCAATGAAAGTGCCCATGTGAGTTTTATATGTTATAAAGAACATGATATAGTTGATATATGACACCTTTAAGAAAATTATTTGATTAATGCTTGTGCATCTATTTATCAACTTACCGCTAGAAAAGGATCAGGGGGTAGTTCGTTGTACCATTTCTTGTTCATATTCTTCTGTGAACATGTATGAGCTACAACATCATACATAAAATTCTCATAAGCAAATGTCAAAGGACTCGAATGAATTCCCCAAATATCTTCTGCTTCCGTGTCCATCAAATCAATAGCTTGCTCTGTGTTCTCTTCGTACATTCTGTCCATCATACTAATACAGCGTCGTTCAAATAATCTATAACAACAAGAACGTACTCAAGATAAAAAACAAGTTTTATTGCAACAAAAAAGCAGGTAGCCCAAACATAGGTGGATAAATGCGCACTTATTCTATAGATTGAACAAGTTAAAGTTGGTATTTTAAGAAATCATTTATAAAATACGTAATGACATTGGTTATAAGCGTGTTGTTTTTTGGGGTTTTTTATTCGTCGCTTTGTTCAATGTAACAATATTTTAACCTACAGGTGTCAATATTTTGAACAATAATATTTAAACAATAATAAATTAATCACCATAGTTTCCTTCTAATTTTCTAGAATGTATCTTTTATATTATTATCCCCTTGTTGCGCGAGGGGATAATAGCATCGCTACCATGCGTGTGTGTGTTCGTATGTGTGTGTGTATGTGTGTGTGTGCACTCCATTTCAATTTTCTAGTAAATTAAAAAAAAAAAAACATCCAATAGAATCTCCTCAACCTTTGCACAAATATGCCTCATTGTAAAAGATTAGGACAAATACAATGTCATATTTATTGGTCAAATTTTTATGCAAAAACTTAGATAAAATTACACCATTTAAAAGGAGAGGGGGCACGCATTATGACAAAATTCGTTCAACACTAAAGATATTTACCATATATTGCACACTTCTGTAAAATAACAAATAAAAAACGCATGTGCCTTTACAAACCATTAATACTATTACAAATTATTATTTCATTAAATCAATGTCATAATCAACTTTGTATACGAGTTACCAATCGAAATTTCTGTGTAAGAGTTATTAATCACCCAGAGCGAAAGTAGCGTGACAGAACAACATTAAGGTGAGTTAATAGAGTCAATAGCTTAATGTGTGTTTGAATGTTTGTTATTATCCCCTCGCGCAACTTGTTGCGAAGGGGATATAGCATCGCTGCTGTGCGTGTATGTGTGTGTGTGTGTGTGTTCAGCTTTGAAGCAAGTTCAAAGAAAACCCTTGCACGGATTTTTATCAAACTTCGTACAAGTATTTGGCATGGTAAAAGGATAAAGCCTGATAATTTTCAAGTCAATTAGTTGAGTACTTTTTAATATATCGTAAAAAAAACCCACAGTTTTATACAGAAATTTTATGTACGACTTGACAATAACTACTTCCGCTTCACTTCTGCGAAACCAAAGTGAAAGTAAGCAGTTCAAATCAACAACTTGATATTTTGGGATTTAGATCTAGTACAGGTAAAGAAACAGTAGTTTTTGTAGTAATAGAGTGTTAGTAGAATGTGTGTACATAACTATATATTCCTAAATAATGCATTCCCCACACAATAACTTATGTAGCGAGGGGATGCTCCGCTTAGCGGTGTCCTTGTTAGTTAAACAAACTAGCCAACAAATGATTAGAACTTGTAAAATAAACAAATACTTATCAGATTATAAACAACAAAATGATCAGTATAAAACAAATTAAAATAGTTGTGCATTTGCTTACTTTGAGTGATTCTCCAGGTCATTTGATAAGACTTGTTCTTTAACATTTCCAGCCTTCTTCGAAAGCTTTTTGAGTATAGCTGAACAAACTAAACCAGTCACTGCAAATGCAAAACTTTTCGATCATTTGATGAAGATAAAGCCCTTTTTACTACTTATGAATTATAAATGCATATACTGAAATCATTAAAACATCTGAGTAACGCGGATGAGTAAATTAAAAAGACTCGGTATCATAGACATAAAAACGTTGTAAAGCATTTATTACTGCAACAATATCATGTGAACTCGAAATTCATAGATACTATGTTAAAGAATGATCATAAAAGAAGCTACTTTTAGATATCGATTTTTCTTAATAGATATACTCTATCATGGGATAATTATGCTGAACGTAATATGCATATTACATGTCATATTGCTATAATATATAATTTAGTTGAATTTTTCCTATATATTAGGTATTTATTTTAGATACTTTAAACACACAAAAGCTTACACAAATGGTCTTTCCCTCTCAGCCAGCAAATTTCAGCTAATTCTCTTCTATTTGCGAAGACTGACCAGAGTAATAAGTCAGAAACATCGGCATATGTAGAAATGCCATCATTGTTTTTGGATGTCCCTACTTTATTTTTTCCTGAAATGAGAATTAAAACTGTATGTAAAAGAAGCATTTTTTACTGGTTGAAAACCTCAAATAGAAATGGGTAGATAATGGAAAATTGTTTTTGAATTCTCTCATAATCATTTTACAAACAAAGCAAAATAAAACAATTCGATCATGTGTATAAATAGATACATTACGATAAATATTTTTTTTAAAGCTGAAAAGAATCATTTTAATAGTTTTCACATATTTTAAATATGTTCTTTTTATCAAAGGAACACAGACACAATTTTGTGTGTGTGATTGTAATCCCTGCCAATACAACCAAACACGAAGATTCACACAAATCTTTCTAATTTGTTTCAAACATTGCGTTTGAAATTTTATGCTCCATTGTCACCCTTATACACAGAAAAAGTTGCGCCTACGCAATTATCATATCGAATGGTGTTTATAATTGCTCAAGTAAATATGTGGTGACTTACAAGTGACCTGTTCCTTGAATATTTATATCACTGTGATATTTAAAGGTATGTTTTTCAATTATGTTTTTGAATTATTATTTATTTTTGAATACTGGTTTTAAGAAATAATGATATTTGTGCACTTGTATCTAATACTGTCTTTTTAAAAAAAAAAAAACACGTATGTTTTTCCTTTTCTCAACTACGAGTTGGCTGGGTTCCATGTATTACAAAATAATTACATTGCTCATCATTTAAAATGGATCATTTCTGTACTCGAATCTTCATTATGTATTCCCACTTGGTAAAACAAATATTTGTAATTTCTTTTATCTTTGTGGGTTTTTTTTTATTTAGACGATATTTAAAATTAAAATCTACAATTAAATATTTTAAGATTGCAAAAAAGTGAATAATTTTTGCCCAAGGCGAGAAAAAAGATATAACTTTTTGATGATAACACTTAATCAAAACTTATTTGTTTTCATTCATATAATTAATTTCTATAATTTCCGATTGAACACATGTATGTTAAGGCTTCCTACAGCGATGTGTAGAAAGAAATTTGTCTGTACTTCATAGAACATGACGTCATATCATCTTTGACGTATCGCATAGCCCCCTAACTCCGTCACTACCTACATAACTACCTATCTGCATTCCTTTCGATGGGTCTAGGAATGAATCGCTCGGTTAAGAGTGAATTATTGTGAAACTGTGACAAACCGCTTGTTTCCTTTACATTGATATGGTCGAGAGCTCAATAAAAGTGAACCAGACCCGTTCAGAATGGTTTCCGACATATCAAGGCGTTAGACAGGGTGGTGTCCTGTCTACCTTTCTTTATCTTGTTTACATCAACGTCCTTATTCAAGCGGTACAGTATGGTAGCCCAAACACAGGTATACTTAGACATACCCAGCAGCTGCCCCTCCCTAGCCGACGACTTGTCTTTAATTACTGTCACTCCACTTGCGCTTCAAACACTGTTAGACATCTGATATAGGTACGCTTACAAATGGCGATTTACATTCAACGCATCCAAATCGTACATATTGCAGTTTCGTGCACAAGGAGCTAAACTAGACATATGCAACATGCCCTTGAATCTAGGTCCAGCGATTATATTGTGCACCCGTCTAGGTATAATTATAAATAAAAAAAAATGTAAACTCTCTGACCGAATACAGGAGACTTGTAACAAAGGACGGAAGTCATATTTTGCACTATCTGACCTTGGTTCACCATTCCTAAATTCTAGAACTCATCTGTACAAAACAATGTGCTACCATCAATACTCTATGGGTGCGAACTCTAAAATAATTTGTCGTTTAGAGACAGAAACCAGCTGAATACATTCCAACATTTTATTTGCAAAAACTCATTAAACTAACCCAAATTAAGCAGATCAGATATGTGTGAATAGTATTTCGATGTAGTCCCCATATATGGAGAAATAGACGTTCGAAAGCTGATATCCCTAGGCCGACTTTGTCGCCTCAACCCAAAAATGTTAACAAAGAACATTTTCCTCATAAGATTTCGATCTCTCGACAAACCAGTTGGGATTTATCCGTGATATTATGAGTTTTCTACAATCATATGATCTTACTGATCATTTCTGGACATTTCTGGACGATGGATTCTTTCCTGAAAACCCTTCCTGGAGAAAAATTGTACGTGACAAAGTGACTGCATCACATGTTTTCCAGCGGCGAACACGTATGTCTCACGATCATGACTTCACACTTTTCACAGAACTTTATATAAACTCAAATCCATCCTCTATTTGGAAGATACCCGAGCACTACCGAGAAATCGAACTCTGCAAGTTTATCTGCAAACTCTGTACTACCACTTGTTTAAATGGAGATCTATATACATGTATTCTGTGTAATAATTCATTCTTCAACGTTTTTCAACATTCTTCATGTTCCTGTACGTCCACGGCGATAATTCGCGAAAACTGGTGAGACATGATCGTAAAAACATAACGTAAAGTGTTCGACATAACAAAGGATTATCCTTAAAAAGTATTTTTGATTTAATTTCATAAATCACCCGCGCCGATGCAAGGTAATCAGACATTATGCAATGTTAGGAAACGCACGTCACGTGACAACGAAGTACATATAAAGTAACAAAAATGTATTATGATTAACATCTTTGTCAATATATGATATAAAATTCTTAAGAAATTCTTCCGGCCAAGCTATTTCTTCATTGATTTAAAAGGATATCGTTTGTAGCTGTGCGGCTATGTTAATGCTGTCCGAAGCTAAATATATATCGAAACATGATACTATTTTAATTATCGAAAAATACTTTAACCGAGCGACTTTTTTAAAACTTTTATTACATAAATTAGCAGTTACATCCAACACTATATTTGTTGTATTTTTGTGACGTCATATAATTTTCTTAAAGCACGTGACGTGTGTATTCTAACACGGTAAATAATCTATAAAAATCGCATCGACGCTAGTGAATAATGACATTAAATTAAAAATAGCTTTATGAAAAATCTTTTGATAAGTAATGTATTTTGCATTTCTTGCTGGGAGTTCATATAAATATTTCGTTTATTTGAAATATTGTCAAAACATTTCGCACAGCCATCGAAATTGGGCACATATTACCTTTTAGGCTCGAATTACACAAACTCGGGTATATCGGTCGGTTTCTCCCCGCAAGATTCACATTGGTACTAATTTTCTCTCCCGATTTCACGTAAGATATACTAAGATTGTTTTTATCTTTCACTTGCGCCAAGCCGTTTGTTATATGCATATACATATCACCATTCATTAGATAACACGTAGCAGGGGGAGTCTCAAAACCATTAGTTTATAAATAGTTATATACCTATTCCGAAGCTTTAACACTGATGATTTTTTTATACTCCATATCAGTGATATTGAATTTAGTATCACTAGTATTTACAACTATGTAAAGGAATGAAGCACGATGAATATCACTTATTATGTTACGATACATTCCCTAAGAACGATCGAAAGGAATACAGATCGTGACGTCAAAGTTAACTATGACGTCATATCTTATGAAGTACAGACAAGTGACTTTCTACATATCGCTGGGAAGTTAATCGGGCAGCCTTAACATAGCCGCGTGTATTTTTGCTCTGGAACACCTAAACATTGCTGCGAAACTTTCTACTTTCTGGAAGTCAGGAGAAAAAGTAAATTAGGAAGAGATATATGATTGTTATAACATCGACCTACAGGTTTTTTTTCTCGCAAAAATATTTTGTATTTTTTTTTTCTTTTTTTTTTTTAGAATCACTTCTAGTTCTGGGGAAAAAAATGAGCAATATAGCTATGTTTTCAAAATTATGGACTGATATCAGTAGAGTACTTTAAAATAGGTTAATGATGCCTTCGTTTCTTGTGAATTTGGTTCTAACTTTTTTACAATGCAATTTGTCTGTTCATCAGGTTCAACATAATAATCCTTTTGATGAATTAAAAAGCTAAAAGGGGACTATTCTCCATTTAAGTAAAAAAAAAACTCCCCTTAAAAGCGTGATTTTGTGGCGTTTTTTCATTCACGTCTTGTTTTCTATAATTTGTAAAATAAAAATGTTTTATATTCTTTTGACAACAAGGACCCACTTGCTATGTGTATGCTTCGAACTTTAGCATTCACAGCTTCGTTTCAGTGAAATCTAGTAACCAAAAAAATCTATTCAGCAAATTTCTTACTGTAGCCCCTATGGATAATAATGTGGTTGGGTAGCAAGGTACAGTTTCGTATAAAGTACCCGCCAATATTTCTGTTATACACTGTTATAAACACTGTTGATATACATGAAGGCTTATGGGTGTTGCTAAAATTCATGAAATAATTATTAGCGGGTTTATTTAAATGAACATATTTTTAGGTCACCTGAGTCACTCAGGTGACCTATTGCATTTGGTCTTCGTCCGTCGTCGTGCGTCGTGCGCCGTGCGTCGTGCGTTAACAATTTTACATTTTTAACTTCTTCTTGGAAACTACCAGGCCAATCGTTACCATTTTTGGTGTGAAGCATCTCTATGGTAAGAAGAATTTAAATTGTGAAATTTATGGCTCTACCACCCCTGGGGTGCCACGGGCGGGGCCAAATATGCAAAAAAAGCCAAATTTTCAAAAATCTTCTTCTCTACTTCCACACATGTGAGGAAAAAACTGAATGCATGGTTATGATGTCCATGAGGCCCTCTACCAAAATTGTGAAATTTATGGCCCCTGGGTCAGGGGTTCTGGCTCTAGGGTGGGGCCAATATGGCCATATAGTAAAAATGTATTAAAATCTTAGAAAATCTTCTTCTCTACTCCCATATATATTTGTTTAAAACTAAATGCATGGTTATGATGTCCATGAAGCCCTCTACCTTAATTGTGAAATTCATGACCCCTGGGTCAGGGGTTCAGGCTCTAGGGTGGGGCCAATATGGCCAAATAGTAAAAATGTATTAAATCTTAGAAAATCTTCTTCTCTACTATCATATATATTTGTTAAAAACTAAATGCATGATAATGATGTCCATGAAGCCCTCAACCTAAATTGTGAAATTCATGACCCCTTTGTTAGGTGTTCATGCTCTAGGGTGGGGCCAATATGGCCATATAGTAAAAATGTATTAAATCTTAGAAAATCTTCTTCTCTACTCTCATATATATTTGTTAAATACTAAATGCATGATTATGATGTCCATGAAGCCCTCTACCTAAATTGTGAAATTCATGACCCCTGGGTCAGGGGTTCAGGCTCTAGGGTGGGGCCAATATGGCCAAATAGTAAAAATGTATTAAATCTTAGAAAATCTTCTTCTCTACTCTTATATATATTTGTTAAAAACTAAATGCATGATTATGATGTCCATGAGGCTCTCTATGGCAATAAAGTGTAAATGCATATAATGTTTAAAAATCTTCTTCTCTATTCTCACACATCTGTATAAAAAAAAAAACGACTAATAATTATGTTTACCAGGAAGTCCTCTACTGAAATTTTAATTTTCATGTCCCCTGGGGTATGGGTTTTGACTCTAGGGCAGGGCCAAAATGGATGTATAGATGTTAATGCATATTACGTTAAAAAATTATCTTTTTTACTCCCACACACCTGAAAGGAAAACTAAATTCATTATTTTGTAGACCAGATCTTTTAGTTTTTCACCAAAATTATAGGTTTCACAGTTCTTTTTGAGTTAAATGTGGTTGTCATTACAAATTTATAATTTTTCTACTCCAGTATGAAACCTAATTATTTAGATTCATATATGAGACTCCATGACAAGTTTGTGTATTGGATATATGCTACTCAGGTGACCGTTAAGGCCAATTGGCCTCTTGTTCTTAAACCTCAAAAGAATTGGTGATATGTGAAATAATTTTTAAAGACTTGAATAGGCTTTCTAATTTTAAGACTAAATGTCTTTTTAAAGAAAGGTAGCAAGTGAGTTTGGGTTTAGTAAAAACTAAGAGTTGCTGTATTTGAAGGATTATGAATGTTGATAAATTAATGAAATGATTGATTCAAATTAAAATGTAAAACACAAATTTGAGCGTATATGAATAATCATATCACAATACTGCGCGAATGTACAATTAGGTTTATGTACATAAAAATGGTATGGACAAAATGACCCAAGGCGAATCAGCCATTGGTCAAAACACCGGAACACATACGTTTTCGCAGGTAGTCATCTGTTAGGAGATTATGCATTTATATCATTTAAGAGTCTGAAATATTTTTTTGTATTGATGAGTTAATGGACCCTATATAAGATGGTTGTTATTTTGTATATATGTGCAACAGGGTGACAACAGTTCTTTCTTACAGCTGTTATTTTTATGTTAATTGTTCAAATTATCTCTACAAGTCTCTTTGCTGTGAAAAGGATTTCTTATGTAATCGTGACCATGTTGACAAGATGCTACTTTTGGATGTTTATTATAAATATAAACCATGGTAACCTTATTATTATATGTAAAGTCTTTAATTTGATAGTTTGTTTATACATGCAGGCGTTCAAATCCTATCTGTGAAAAGATGAAGTTTTTCAAATTATTAAATATGATAAACGCCGTGTATTTTTCATCCTGATCCTATACGTTATGGTATATCCTACCTTTCAGAACTTGTATGAAATAATTTCATGTATCTTTACATACAATTCATAAATATATAATACTACACTTTACAAAAATGACTTGTGAACTGTTTAAAAACTGTATGCATGTATTTGCCGATATCAGAGAAATACATCTATTCATCAGTGTCACTGACATAAAATTATGTCTGTTTCATTTCCCATTTAAAACTATTAAAATAGATATGGAGCAACTTTTCACATCTTACATTATATCGAACATTTATTTAAAGAATGAATTCAATATTTATTTGTTTTATACGATATAAAATGGTTTGGGGCAATTTACGCTTTATAAATTGCGAAGCGGTTTATAAAAAAAGCGTAAACTGTTTCAAACCATTTTATAAATATTGAATTCATTCCTTATAATTTAAATTTTTACTCTTCATTGTAGATAAAACGGTCATTTGACCTTTAAAATGACGTAAAATTGTACAAAATTCAAGCGTAACGTCAGGCGTATGAATGCGTTTTGGACGTTAGTCTTACTATGACGTAGGCAACATTCTTTATACGAAGTAAAATAATTTTTAAGCCAATCAGAAAGCGCGTTACAACCAGAATTAAATTATTATCTGGTTTTTCTTTTACAAATGATTTGTACACGTGTTTAAAATAATGGCCATTTTCAGGATGCTTTATCTATATTTATAGCAAACCGTCTAATTCAGATGAAAAAAAAAAGATTCCAAATTGCAGCTATACATTTTTCAGAGTTCATAAAAAGGTATTTTAGAGCACTCTTATTGTTATTTTTGTGTGTTCATTAACTACTAACCACTACTGTTATTCAAATTGTTTGCAATTTTGTTTGAAATCAATCGCACCATATGAGTGGTAGTAACATATCCTTAATGTATGATATAAATTAAATTTATTACAAGAAAATGATATTACATATAATTAGGCACTCTGTACATGTAATGGCTGAATGGTTACTTTCCATGTGTAATAAGGTGTCCAGTGGCTGATGTATTGTCATGCATCTTTCCTGCTCCCAAATTCCCCCTTTTATTTTCTAACTTAAGTTTTGATATAGCTCGTATATATATACCTCTGTATCGTTTGTACCGCAATATTTTACAACATAACTTTTTAGCTGCCTCTGCCACAGAACATTTATCCTCTGTTGTTTTTTGTGAGTTTCCGTTCTTCCCAAAAACTGTATCTGCATGTGTCTCATGAATTTGCTGCAAATAATATTTTATCTTTACTTATTTTTGTTCAGCTTTGTCTTATTCGGAAACTAAAAATAGACAATAAAATGCATAACAGATAAAATCCTAAAAAATACGATTAGCAGGCTACATGTCTTATGTCATTTGTTTTCAGAAAAAAGTACTGACTTTTAAAATCCACTGCATATGCAGGCAAGCTTTATTTTCTTCTGCATCTTCACATCCTTGGCATGCTACAGTCTAAAAACAATTGCATCGTTAAATTGTATGACAAATGTTTGGATGATAAAGGTATTCGATATAATAGAAGCTATATTTCAGACTGACCTTTTGGTACAGATCGGGCAGATTTGCCTCGTACAATTGCACTCCTCGATCCAGTAAAACCCTTACGTAATCACACCGATTTGCCTTCAATGCCTCCAGAAGTAAAACCTATATAACACATGATTTACTGCATTATGTAGTTTTATATTGTTTCATCTCTAATCACATTTCTTTAAAACGAGCATTATTTTTCATGTTTACAAGAGACACACGGTCATTGGTGTAACAATAGCAAGTACACACGCAATCTCATAAAAGCAATTCGTGAAGACTACATTTTAACCAGAGTACATTGCTTGGTTGTCTTCCTGAACATGTAGTCAGTTTCCATTCAGTGAAAGTAAATAGAAAACAAATATGAACAAATACCCATTAAGATATACACTTAATGGCAAACTTGGCCGCGACCTAGAGTCAAAGCTCCTACACTAGGGGACACAAAATTTATACTTTTTGTACAAATGTTATATCTATTCTCAATATATAGTCAGTTTTTTCTCAGAATCAGCAGATGTACTGTAATTTTAAAAAAAACCATACAATTTCTGTTCCATCCTAGAGTCAAACCAATACCTTAAGGGACATAACATTTAGAATTTTAGCAGATAGTTTTATGGTCCCTCGGAATATGCAGTCATTTTTTTTTTTCAGTATCAGCAGAAAATGGGTAGAGGAAATGTCCATGTGTCTTTACTCTACGGTGTGCACTGGGGCCAATTTTAACTCGTCGACTAAACGGTGCGCAAAAAATATGAATGAGACATAGTATTGTTGCTCGAGGTCCTGCTTTACAATTCAATTAGTCATGTATCTGTTGTTTTTTATGAAAAATCATATAATCATTAAAAAAATATCCTGCCTGTAGTTTACATTAAAACGTTTTATTTGCAAGTCAGAAAATGCACGACAAAAGACGTACGTTGGAGACGATTGTATAACACTACCACGCGTATCTTTACGTAAGTAGTGTACACGTTAAGTAAAAGTCTTAAGTGATCGTATAGTGGTTTTATTCGACAAAAAGCAAACTTAATACACAGTCTCAATTCGGGGAAGTCAGAGAGAGATGTTGAGAGTTCGAAAGAGCGTCGGAATTAACCTAACTTGCGAGAAGTTGGAAGTTTTATACTATTTGGGGAAAACAACTATCAAAGTAATACAAGTGTTCATTGGGTGTTGAGAAGCCCATTAAGAGGGCGCCACCACCTTGTTACTATGATGCTCCAAGATGGCGTCAAGCTGGTCAGTCAAGAACCCGCCCCTAATCAGTGTACTTAGGGTCAACCAAGGTCGCGACAGATATTTACTAGGGGGTGGGTCACTGTATCGTGACCAATTACTGTCATCTACATGAACCGATCAAACGACTAATTGACTTCAATTAGCAGATTGATGTATGTAATTGTTTGGTTTACATCAAACTTTACCCCCTCAGGATATTTGTGTACTAATCGGGAACATAATGTCCAAATTGGAGACATACTGACCAGCAAGGATTTAATTACGGTCATTAAAGGATCCTCACCTCAAAACAATATACCCCATAAATATGTAAACATGGTAGCTATTGGCTCTCTCTCTGACCTTCCTTTAAAGCAATATAGTCTTTGATGGACACATACTATTCGTGATTCAATTAACATGGAATATACATTAAATAAAGGTATTTACTTAACGAAAGCATTATATACTGATTCTGAAATTAAATGATAAAGTCAAATCAAAATAGTTCAAATAATAGTATGTAACGTCCAATCAGTATAGTCAAAGTTATAGGATACGTAAAATATAAAGTCCAATCACCAGTGTTCGATTATATAATTACATGTAACAAGGGCTATTTTGTTACACACCTCCACCACATCGGGAAAAAGTTGCTCAATACACTGCAAATTTTTAAGCACAGTCTCGATACACAAAAGAGTCTCTTTACACAAAAAAGTCTCTATACACAAAAGAGTCTCTTTACACAAAACAGTCTCTTTACACAGAAAAGTCTGTATAGAGTTCAGCGTCCGGTATTATCGGAGAATTCATCGAATAGCGTATGACACTTCCGGAATCATCGGAAACGAAACACAGGTCTGGTGTAGGTTCGTCGTTATCGGTGTCATCGGTAACATCGTCGAAGTGATACTAGAAAGTGGATACTTCTAGAATCATCGGTATTTCCTCGGCTCTGGTTGTGATTATACACAATATACACAAAAAGTAGAAGGTAATTCATCCTTCCGTCATCATCGGAATGTTTAACATATTCCATTTCCCTCATCTGCTTCACTATACATGATTGTAGTTTGCTGTAACAAGTATTTAAAAGTTATTGGCTATGGGTAAGGTAGCACATACCCACGGAAAGTTCTTTAGGAAAGTCCAGGTCGTTGATACAAGTCTAGATCAGGTCAAATAAAAATAAGGCCGTTGATTTACATGAGACGTGCCCAATACATCCCATGTCCGGTAAACCGGAGATGTCCTAATTTGCCTTATTCAGTAGTAGATGTCGGAGCTGACCCAATTAAAGATGAGGCCCGGCTTGTAATCAGTTCAAATCTTGGTAGGTTTGGATAGATAGGCCCGTGTTCAGCAGTCATCCGGAGCGTCTCTGGAGACTGTTGAGGTAGCAAGGTCGCAGTAGGTTCAATCTCTGCAGGCGGTGCAGTGGATACTGCAGGAATGTCACCACCTTGGGTCTTGACCGCTGCATACGTCGGTAGTACAGACATCTTATATTCCCCACTATCCCCCTTTGCATTCCAGAGCCCAATTATTCTACTCTTGATTCGTTTACGACATTTAATACCAATTAAACATACGACAATGAGTAAGATTCCCAAAATCCCTATGAAAGGAAAAGACCAATGGGGTAAGTAAAACTTTTCTTCAGGTGGAAAATACATGTACTTTAGCTCATTTTGCAAATCATCCATTTCAATGTGTTTAATTTTGTTTAATTTAAAAGGATAAGTAGAATAGGTAAAGTTTGGTAAGGTTCGGTGAAATTTCTCCCAAATATTTTTGGTGTTGAGGGTGTGTACAATTGTAATATTAAGGTGGTTTTTAGGGAATTTGACAGTCATTTCTCGGCGAAAATATGGGGATAAGGTTATTTGACCGTGTACAGCTCGACATGACATCGGTAAACGCAGCACGCCAACCGGAGGCTTTACAGAACGAATCGTGGTCTCTGTACCGCGTTCACTTGTCGGGCAGACTTGAGAAAATTTCAACTCTTGGACTGTCGACACAGCCCACTGACCATCGCTAATATACTGCGCCAGCGGCAAATTACTCACATGAACTACTTTTTCACAAAACGTTTTTATTGCATTCGCCTTTTCCATAAAGAGGGCCACTAAGCAGGTTTTACTCAAATGCACGGGATAAAGGGGACTCTTAATAGTACAAAAATCTTTGACAACATTGGTACACGTATCCAATTCGTGTGAAGTTAATAGGACATACTGGGTTCGGTCTGAATTGATTGCTAGCATTTCATTTTCAAGCGCGTATCTTGCAAAAAATACTTATCATTGGAGTTAGGAGAAAGCGGTTGTTCCGCAGCGGGAACGGAAGAAGTGGTCACTATAGGAACAGTTTGAACTTAGAATACCCGTCTAAAAGAGGAGTGTGAATAATAAGAAATAACTGCTGGGCTTAAACGTTTTAAATTTAGAAAAAAAAAACAACAACAAAAACAAATATACTTTACTAACAATGCTTCATTCATGTATCTAGCTATTCCCACGCTTAAGTCAGTCATTATGACCTAAAGACGTAAATATCGTCCGGATTTTAAAATCCACGTGGTGAGGGTATATACGAGTTTACAAAAATTGATACAGTGCTTTCAAGAGACCCTTAGCCTTTATGCTTTTTGATTTGGGCCTCTTGACCTTGACCTCCCCAATTGACATGTCGTCGTCCGAATTTGACCTGATGTCATCCCTCCTGAGTTGCTCGTCTGTCAGTGGTTCAATGTCATTATTCATAGTCTCATCGGTGTCAATGTCGTTGGGGTCGAGTGTCAACTGATCACTAAGTTCGTTTGGCCTATCAGCTAAACGTTCTTCCCTATGTCTTATTCGTCTCTGTAGTTCGGCCAGTGGTATATCATCCTCATCAGAGGAGTCCGTCCTTTCGTCTCTGAACTTGTCATCGAGAGCTTCCGGCCCTTCGTCTTCGGAACTCGTTCCGCTTGAGGGACCGTCCGTGTTCGGTGGTTCCGCATATTGTGCCCGTCGTAGCGTCCGGGGTCTATTGTCAGTCGGAACCGTCCATTGGTCAACGTTAGCCAGACGGATGTCGTTTGCATGCGTTTTTCTTGTCGACCCGTCTAATTGATGTTTTATTACAAAGGATACCGGCGATGTTTGAGTTATGATTCGGTAAAAGGGTAGCCACCGTCGATCCAATTTGCCCCTAGGCGTATGGTTACGTATGTATACCGCATCGCCGATTTGGAATTCAACTGGTTTCGCGCCTTTGTCCGCGTATTTAGCTTGTCTTTTCTTAGCTTTTGCGAGGTTTTTATGGAGTTGTAGGAAGCTCCGATGTTGCAGTTCCAACGCAATTTGATGGTGCTCATCGCCAAGGTATTTACGGCGGGGACGCAGAATGTTATCTACCGGCAGCACAACATCACGGTTGAATACCAAAAAGTAGGGCGAGAATTTTGAGGTTTCGCTAACGGTGAACCGTATGGCGGCCAACGCTTGGTTAAGGTACACATCCCACGTAGTTGGGTTTTCTTGAACTCTCTTACTAAGGATATTGTGTAAAGTCCTATGGAACCTTTCGATTTTGGCGTTGGATTCCGGATGATAAAATGCCGACCGAATGTGAATAATGTTCAAGTAGGCTAAGGTTTCCTCGACTTCCTTAGCGATGTTCTCAGTACCATTGTCACTAATAAGGACTAGTGGGCATCCATAGCGTGGAAAGATCTCTTCGATTATGAGGTGGGCTACATTTTCGGCAGTCTTGTTTTTGACTGGGAATGCCTCCGGATATCCACTGTAGATATCGATAAAACCTACAATATAGCGGTTCCCCGATAGTGACGTCGGGTATGGTCCTGATAAATCTACGGCAATCTTGGCCCATGGAAACGGTGGAATACCAGTGTCTTGTAGTTCCGCTCGTTGCCTCTTTAGATTTCTCTCCTTACAACGGATGCATTTTTCAGTGTATTCCATAAGCTCCTTATACAAGTTAGGCCAATAATAATTCTGCCTAATAGTAGCATAAGTGCGGTCCACTCCATAGTGCCCTAGGTCATGGTGTCGTTTAAGGACACCAAAGCGCAAATGGGTCGGAACAAATAGCCGTAGGGACGGATTGCCGTCTGGGTCTGATAAGTAATAAACGACATCGTCGATTATTAAATGGTGTCTAGCCTCTGATTTGGTGGCTGTTGCATTTTTCAGACGAAGTTTTAACCTAGTCAAGTCCTGGTCTTGAGACTGTTCTACCACCAGGTCTAAGTTAGGGAAGGCTTCCTCCTTGTCAGGAATATACAGATCTTTGTCTTCTATTGTGGAGTCCATATGATCCTTAGGTCGAAAATTAGAAGAATCAAGGATTCCGATCTCGTATGTCTTGTCGCTTACATCCGGTCCCGTCTCTGTGCAAATATCAGAGTCATCAGTCAGTAGTGAGTGATCTATCCGAGAGAGGAGGTCAGCGCAAGAGTTCTCTGTACCTGCAACATACTCTACGGTACAGTCATATCCAGTCATACACATTGCCCACAACTGGATTTTCTTGTTCTGCATGGGGGATTCCAAGACATACTTCAGTGGTTTGTGATCTGTGCGGATGATAAAAGAGGCTCCATGCAAGTACGCGTCCAGTTTTTGCAGTGCATAGTAGATAGCGTAAGCCTCCTTTTCAACAACAGACCACCGTGTCTGTGTGTCACTGAGTTTGTGGGATAGGAAGAAGAGAGGTTTCTCATTCCTTACGTTGGGGTTGTCAGGGGGGTCATCACAAGGTTGAGTCAAGCAGGCCCCAATAGCATTTTGGCTCGCATCCGTATACAGTATGTAACTTTTGGTTGGGTCCGGATACGCAAGGAGCGGCACAGTACTCAAGTAACTCTTCAGTTTCTCAAATGCAGCAGTACACTCTTCTGTCCACTTGAACCTGGCATGTTTTCGTGTAAGAGCTGTCAGGGGTTCCGCAACCTGTGAGTACTGGGGAACAAAACGTCGATAGTATCCAGTCATGCCAATAAACGACCGAACATCGCGGACACATCGAGGTTGGGGCAACGCTTTGATAATTTTAACTTTCTCTGGGTCGGGCTGAATACCTTGTTCGCTGATGATAAAGCCTAGATAATTGGTTCGATTTTGATAAAAGGAGCATTTCTTTAACTTCAATTTAAGCCCGTGATGTCGTAACCTATCAAATACCTGTTGAAGATGTTGTTGATGTTGCTCTACGTCTGTTGACCAGATGATCACGTCATCAAGATAAGCTGTTGTAAAGTCTTCTAATCCCTGTAAAACCACTGCCATTAAATTTTGAAAAATTGCTGGAGCATTGCATAACCCAAATGGCATAACATTAAACTGGAAAAGTCCACGATGACAGGCAAATGCCGTTTTTGATTTCGATTCCTCGTCCATGGCCACTTGCCAGTAGCCGCTTTTTAAGTCCAGCGTAGTAAAGTACTTAGCCTGGCCTAATTGTGCGAGGATATCATCTATCAGTGGCAAGGGATAACTGTTTTTCCTGGTGATGTTGTTCAAGGACCTGTAATCCACACAGGGTCGGTTGCTCCCATCTGCTTTCTTCACAATTACCATCGGGAAGGACCATGGGGATACTGATCGTTCTATCACCTTCGCTGCCAGCATCTCATCGACTGCTTGGGAAATTATTCTTCGTTTATTCAAAGGAGCGCGGTATGGTCGTTTCCTGATTGGGTGATGGTCACCAGTGTCTATAGACATCTTGACGGTATCGGTCCGTCCTAAGTCCGCGTCTGACTTCGCAAATAAGTCAATATTTTTTTCAAGTAAATTTTTAACCAAAAGTTGAAATTCGTCAGGTGCCTTAAAATCGAGGGCGCCTGTCTGTAAAGCGTTTATTTCCGGTATCGGATACGGATCCGACGTGCGTGGGTCTTCAACACGTTGATCTGTAATCGGCTCGCCCCGGGCCACAACGGCACCTCGTCTTAAAACCATACACTTACCTGTGGTATTAACGACTATTACCATTGAACGATTTCTTTCGTTCCTTGGGGCTACCGCATTACAGACCAGTAATCCTGGATTTAGGGACAAAAATCCGCGATCAAGACCATAAATTTCAATTTCGCGGGAGCGACAATTACTACCAACCTTTACCGGTACTTGTACTGCTGTCTGGGGTTTTATTTTAACTTTACCTGTGGTTCGTAGCAGGGAAGATATGCACAAATCATCATCCAATGGTACGATAGAATCATTAATTTTCAGTGAGGCCAGTCTGCAATTCGTACCTTTTACTACAGATGAGATATGCACATCCTCCTCTAGGGGCACATACGCATTCTTAATTCTTAAAGATTTTAGGTCAAAATACAACCTAACACCGTTACTAAGCAACCAATCACGGCCAAGGATTACATTTCTGGTCATTGAGCGCGTTACATAAAAATCTTGTACAACACTATTTCCGCCAATAATAAAAGAAATTCTAGCCACTCCATCTATGTCTAGTGGGGAACCATCCACACCCATTAAATTTAACCTTTTTCTTTGTAATACTGGTTTGTATTTTAGTGAATCGTAAATTTTCCGTTTGATAAGACTCACCTCTGCTCCAGTATCCACTAAAGCCCTAAGTTTCTGGTTCTGAACTTTAATTAAACAAGAATTTGGACTACCAGCAAAATTAATGAAAGCTGATTTTAACTTCTTGGCAGGTGATTGATTACTTAGTTCTCCTACTCTTACCTTTCCTCCTCCTCCGCCGCCGGCCTCATTGCGACGGAGGGTTTCTAGTTTAAACGGTTTTTCGGGGTGGGACGTTTTCGAGCTTGGGGCTGTCTTGTTCTTTCGGGGCAATTTAGAGCTATGTGACCTTCTCTTTTACAATTAAAGCATGCATTCTCAAATTGTTCAGTTCTGGGCCTTCTTCTATACCGCATGTGACCTATTTCCATAGGCACAATAGTGCGAAGGGCAGGGAGGGGGTTTTGAGGATTTAAAGTTGGGATAGGGTTAGGCGGATCAGGCGCGACAGGTCTGAGCCTGGGAAATACCACCTCTTCCGGATCTCGCGTCGGGACAAACTCTTTCCCTAACCGCATTTTAACCTCGGTATGAAAGTTCTGTATTGAAAGCGCGCTATCCGCGGCAGCCGTCAGCGTAGTCGGCTTTTGATGCATGATTTTGATTTTCATGTGATCGTCGGACATACCGTCAATGAATAATTGTACCAACTGGCGCTGCACCTCAGGAGGGTCAAGGCTGTCAAATGCGTCGAGGGCCAGTCGAGAGAGTCGAGTGCTGTACACCTGGACATTTTCGTCAGGTTTTTGTTTGATTTTGAACAGGGATGCATATGCGTGATGTTTGTCACTACATTCCCCAAATCTTAATATTAGTTGGTTTTTCAGGTGTCCCCATCCCCTTTCTACAGTTTGGTCATGCACGCGCTGTTCAATGTACAGGCCGATATAGTCACTTACATCCCCCCTACTATGTCTTAGAGCAAGACGGACTTTTTCATCATCTGTCAAATGGGGATTTAAGACCAAAGCTTTGTTTATTGCATTTATCCAAGCCCGGAATTCCGACGGCTTCCCCGAAAAAGGAGGTGTATCAATTATGATTTCTTGCTTTTTAATGGCAATTTTAATTTGTTTGAGTTTCTCATTCACTGTCGTACTAAGTTCAGTAAACCCTTGCTGTATCGTACCAGCAACAATATTTGTGGCTTGTTCTAAACCTTCAGTCATGTTTACCAGACAATAAATACCCAAAAGAATAATAGAATAAATAAGAATAAATCAAGAGTAGATGAGACTCGGACTTACAAAACAGGACAGTAAAGAATAATAAAATTGTCTTACCGTGACTGGTTAGATAGATCCAAAAATCCAAAGTCTTTTAAAGAAGGTACAAATCCTGGTCACGGCACCAATCAGCCCGTATAACACTACCACGCGTATCTTACGTAAGTAGTGTACACGTTAAGTAAAAGTCTTAAGTGATCGTATAGTGGTTTTATTCGACAAAAAGCAAACTTAATACACAGTCCCAATTCGGGGAAGTCAGAGAGAGATGTTGAGAGTTCGAAAGAGCGTCGGAATTAACCTAACTTGCGAGAAGTTGGAAGTTTTATACTATTTGGGGAAAACAACTATCAAAGTAATACAAGTGTTCATTGGGTGTTGAAAAGCCCATTAAGAGGGCGCCACCACCTTGTTACTATGATGCTCCAAGATGGCGTCAAGCTGGTCAGTCAAGAACCCGCCCCTAATCAGTGTCCTTAGGGTCAACCAAGGTCGCGACAGATATTTACTAGGGGGTGGGTCACTGTATCGTGACCAATTACTGTCATCTACATGAACCGATCAAACGACTAATTGACTTCAATTAGCAGATTGATGTATGTAATTGTTTGGTTTACATCAAACTTTACCCCCTCAGGATATTTGTGTACTAATCGGGAACATAATGTCCAAATTGGAGACATACTGACCAGCAAGGATTTAATTACGGTCATTAAAGGATCCTCACCTCAAAACAATATACCCCATAAATATGTAAACATGGTAGCTATTGGCTCTCTCTCTGACCTTCCTTTAAAGCAATATAGTCTTTGATGGACACATACTATTCGTGATTCAATTAACATGGAATATACATTAAATAAAGGTATTTACTTAACGAAAGCATTATATACTGATTCTGAAATTAAATGATAAAGTCAAATCAAAATAGTTCAAATAATAGTATGTAACGTCCAATCAGTATAGTCAAAGTTATAGGATACGTAAAATATAAAGTCCAATCACCAGTGTTCGATTATATAATTACATGTAACAAGGGCTATTTTGTTACAATTGGTAGGATCTAGTCTTGTCGTTTCTTAAGTATAAACGATCTTTATCCTTGAATTATTATTAACAAACTATATCATCAGTTTATATTTTGCTTTTTTGACACCATAGATCTCAAAGAAATTTGCAGATTTAAATTTGTTGACAGGTGTGTTTGTCAATGATGACATTAGTTTATGTTAATAAAATGATGTCTTACCGGACCACAATCTTTCATTTGTTTTTTTTCCTGCAGCAGCTGATATCCAAAATAGAAATATAATGGGAGAGAAGTAGGACAGGAGTATTTTGGATTTAAAACGTAAGGCCTGAAGTCTTTTTCGTAACCTTTCAGGGATTGATTGGTAAGTTTGTCCTCTTTGTTGAAAGAAAATCTCTTGGATATTGTTGATCCTGTCGTATTGTGGTCATCTGAAGAAAAAAATATTATGGTACATGTGTAACCAGCATTTTTTGTATCAAATAAAGAGTAAGTAAAACTTTCCCTCTGATTATAAAAAGTAATGAGTAAAATCCACTGTTCATCTATTTTTTTTCATTCAACATATTCACTCAAATTGTTGTAAGAATCGGCAAATCTACATCATTAAAATGAATCAAAAAATATGTCTGTCTAAATAAGAAATTTATTATTTTTATTCATTAAGCACACATCAACTTGAATCAATTAACCATTTTGTTTAGTAGGTCTGACCCATAAGTTATGATTTACTTGCAGCTTTTTTATCAGCAGATATTTGCCATGATTATATACTTTTATTTTTGCTTTGGATTAAAACAATAAATAAAAAATAAGATATCATTGATAAATATTTTCTTAAAGATTAACAATCGCATAAAATTATTTAAACGTGCAGCAACATTTGAAGTTTTTAATTAAAAATGCATAAATAAAGATGACTAAAGAAAAATTGAAGTCATCGAGTTTATCTTAAAGTTTTATTGTTATGTTACAAGTGATGTCATTTTCGGTGAAATGTCTAAATTTTAACAACTTTATGGTATCTTTTATTTGAAGTTCACTGAGATATAACGAGCTGACTCGACTTGAAGTAGCAATTGTTTTTTTTTAAATACGTCGTCGATATATATTAATGTCTAATAGTTCACAGCGAGTGATGTTCCTTTTGATCTATTCTATTTGAAACATTAATGTTATTCATTTTCAAACTGATACTTAATGTATCAAGAATATTATTGGTCTTACTGTTCTCATTCATGGACCAACAACTGACAACAGCCTGTCCTATGATGTTGGATAATATAAGAGGATCATCTCGGTCTAGGTCAAATCTTCTAATCTACAATGCAAATTAAAACGCCATGTTTCAGGATTTTGAAAAGAAATATATTTTTTTATTTATATAAAATTGGAAATATTTTAAAAATGTTAAGAATATACAAGCTTTTTAAAAAAAAAAACTAAGAAAAAAATCAAAGTACTGAAGTACTTAAAGCCGGGCTCTTTTGGTGTGTCTTTATGCATATTCTGTAGTAAATACTGTAAATTCCTAATTAAACGCGAGGAATTAATATCCGCGTAAAATCGCGAGAAGCATCCTTCGCGGATATTAAAATCTCGCCATTTTTTTCTGAGAGTTGAAAACTATAAGAAATAAGGAGAAAAGTTCAACGTTCGCGATTTTATATTCTCGCGATTTGGTACAAACCAGCGGGATCGCGGAATTAAGTACTCGCGTAATATAAGGAATTTACAGTACTGAACATCTCAATTATCTCTCTCTCTCTCTCCTCTCTCTCTCTCTCTCATGCTTTCAATGTCGGCAAAGCGTCAGAGAGCGACCATATTTTGTATGCGGCTATTAACAAAAATATGTCTGTATAGTAGAAAAAAGTACAGTTGCTGCCTTGAATTTTGCAACAAGCGTTATATGTTCAATCCCCATTTCTTTAACGCACAGCAAAGTAGTTCATGGAAATTCATGCGCATTGTATGTGTCCAAAAAGCATTGTCTTGTTTTTAAAACACGTTATTGATAAGAAAACTAAAAAAAGACAATTCTCTCCAAGTTAAAATAAAAGAAACAAAATGCGAACATTTTTGACGAAACGTGGCTCTTTGTGTAACTATTTGGTAAAGCGCAAGCGTGACGCTGTTTGGGTTTTCGTTTACTTTTAAAGTTGTGCTATTTATAGTAACACTGGCGATTTGCCTGTCTTCAGCCAAGACTCTGCTTAGAGTCCGTCAAAAAATGGCAATAACAAACCGTCAACCATCGCAAAAATCCATAAACTGAAATGCAAAATCGAAGCAGAGCAACACGGTCTTCCAAACAGATAGAGGTTATTATCAGGTGCCTAGGAGGAGTGAGCATCCTCTGCTGACTGGTCACAAACGCCATGTGCTCTCTGTCGTAATCTGGGAAAAAAACCCAGAAAAGTCCGTAGACGTATTGGTGATTAATTATCGTTTTAAAATTAGTAAGAAAAAACGTCAGTCAGCATGCGACCACGTGGAAGATTGTATTCGCTGACAAGGTCGTTGTATCGACCATAGAACTTACTAAACGATGACTTCAAACGAGACTGTTGAAAGTCTTGTTTTATTAACTTGTTTGTCAGTAGCTTGCCTCGTCTTAGAAACTGTTCATACAAAGAATATGCTCTTGCGTATCGAATTAACTGAGAGACAAAAACACCATATTCAGGTGATTAAGGTATATTGGTACATAAGTAAGGAAAGTTGACTACAGAATATTGTACTTATATGGTACAATGCATTACTGCTCTTCTTATTTTAATTTACAATCGTGTTACAGTTTATATGTCAGCTTGTAACTTACCAGGTTTGCTTCCTTAGATATATTGGAGAGTTCTTCATTCAGATTATTATAATCTGTTTTATTAAATCGAATTTCTAATAAAGAACTGGCATTCATCCGGAGATCTTCAGGTCTATTGAAATGAATAAATATGTTTAATATTTTTTTAGAAAGAAAGTATAAAATTTTATGTAAATCAGAATAAGATAATGACAAGAGGCCTACGGGCCACATCGCTCACCTGAACAACTGTTTCTTGTACCATTTCATATTAGTTTTTATGTTTCAACTTGAATCCCTCATGGGGCCCCAGAATTGATTCGGGGGTAACAGTTTTAACAATTTTAGAATTAAATTATTTGATTGTAACATTGTTTAATATTTCAGATGAATAAAAATGAAAATCAAGAAATGGTTTGAAAGCTATAAATCAACCGTTACTCACATAAACAATTGCCTTACAATCATTTCATTACAAAAATAAAATAAAATAACTGAATTTTGTGGCTTTAATACAAAGGACTCCTGAGAGTACTTTGGTATTTTGTTTTGTATATTTTATACATCAATGGTACTTGAAGATAACCAGCTTCGCTAATTGATATTCAACGAAAATTCCTTTAAAAAAATCCGGAAATCATCTGGATTTTTTTGGATTGTACAATTTTGCGCAAGCGCATTACATTCACGCTAAATCACGGAAGGTTTTCAGTTTATGTTTCCACAATATCACATTTGCCTGGATAAACTCAGAAACAACAAGATATCTGTGAGCCAATGCTCACTAGTGATACCCCCCGCTCCGATGTGAATATGCAAAATAAGCAAAGTCGACATTTAACAGAAAGCTGGCATCCGATTGGTACAGAAATGTATCCCACAATATGGCATGCCTAAACAGATAGTGTGTTAAAATTTCAGGCATCTGCGATAAATAGCTGCTGAGAAATCTTTGAGGAAAATTTGTTTGAAAATTTTGGTTTAAATAAACAAAGTACTCATTTAAAAAGAAGTTGACGTCCGATATGTACAAAAATATATTCCACGATATGGCATACCTAAACAAACACTGTGTAAAAATTTCAAACATCTGCGATAAATAGCTGCTGAGAAATATGACGAATATTTGTTCGAAAATTTTGGCTAAAAATAAACAAAGTCATTATTTAATAGGAAGTTGACGTCCGATTAATACAAAAATATATCCCACAATATGGCATGCCAAACCAAATAGTTTGTTAAAATTTCAAGCATTTGCAATTAATAGTTGCTGAGAAATGTTTGACAGAAATTTGTTTGAAAATGTTGGTTAAAAATAAAAGAAGTAATCATTTAACAGGAAGTTGACGTCCGATTGATACAAAATCATCCCACGATATAGCATGCCTTTACAAATAGTGTGTAAAATTTCAAGCATCTGCAGTAAACAGTTGCTGAGAATTCTTTGACTAAAATTTGTTTGAAAATTTTTGCCCAAAATAAACAAAGTCGTCATTTAACAGGAAGTTGACGTCTGGTCGGTACAAAAATATATCCTACGATATGGCATGCCTATAAAAATATTGTGTAAAAATTTCAAGCATCTGCAATAGCAGTTGCTGATAATTCTTTGACAATAATTTATTTGAATTTTTTGGCTAAAAATAAACAAAGTCGTCATTTAGTAGGAAGTTGACGTCTGATTAATACAAACATATACCCAACGATATGGCATGCCTATACAAATACTGTGTAAAAATGTCAAGCATCTGCGATAGCAGTTGCTGAGAATTCTTAGACAAAAATTTGTTTGAAAATTTTTGCAAAAACAACCCAAAGTCTTTATTTACCAGAAAGTTGACGTCTGATTGGTACAAAAATACACCCCACGGTATAACATGCCTATACAAATATTGTGTAAAAATTTCAAGCATCTGCAATAGATAGTTGCTGAGAAATCTTTTACGAAAATTTGTTTGAAAATTTTGGTTAAAAATAAGCAAAGTCGTTATTTAACAGGAAGTTGACGTCTGAATGGTACAAAAATATATCCCACGATATGGCATGCCTTAACAAACACTGTGTAAAAATTTAAAGCATCTGCAATAAATAGTTGCGGAGATAAATGCGACAGAATTTTTCTTACGGACGAACAGACAAACAGACAGACACAAAAGGGTAAAACAGTATACCCCCTCTCCTTCAGAGTGGGGGTATAATAATACAAATACGTGTAAGTTTTTATTGAAAATTTGCTATATTATATCCTGTTGATAAACAAAATGAATTAATGCGCACATATGGCACGGAATCCCAATCCCGATTTAGATAAACGTGTGCTAGACTGGTTCCCTGAGCTACCCATTACGCATAGGAACCAGGCTTGATCGTGCGCAGGCTGAATTTTCCCCATAACATCCGGTTTAACCTCGCTTATATATTTTCTGCGTGGACCTCAGGGTCCACGCAATCAAATTTACAGAAACTTTTTTTACAAAAAAAAAAAAAGAAAGAAAGAAAAAAATAGACTTGACCAGAACAAATTAGACATATGGGTTTTCATGATTAGTTTACACATCAAATGAGACAAAATTTTCAACTTAAAAATACCCTTTTTGCAGTCAAAAAAACTTTCCCATTTCACTGAAAAAACCCCTAAAACATTCACATAAAAATGACGTTTGATAAAAAAGCAGTGTTAAATTCAAAAGTTTAAAGGAGAAAAAGAACGAACAGGCGAAGAGCACACAGAAGAAAATTAGAGGTAGGATCAGGTGCCATTCCTAAACAAATGAAAGCCGATAATGGTATCTGTTTTGTGAGACTCCTTAAAATGAAAATGATCTTAACAATCTAGAATCTGTCCTATCTTTATATGATTGCATTGTAATCTCACAAATCGCAGAAATTGTGTCATTAAAGTTCTAAAGAAAAAAGGGTGGTTTTTTTTTACATTTTCAAATACAAGGTAAACTAAGATAATATGTAGGTCGCCACGACAAAACCAGGCTTGTTGAGTTTACGTCATAATCGAGAAAACGGCGCTGAAACACAACATCAATAACGTCGCGTTTTTATAAAGAAAAAAGAATGACACATTTCCCATAATCGTTTTGTACATTTTTGAAATGATTTCCATACAGAACTACGTCGGTTTTAATCAATAAACTAATTATGAATAAAATAAAGTCAATTTTAAATCTGTGTTACACAAAGAAATAGAATTTTACAACAATAGTAATGTAACTATTGATTTATTTACTGTGTATCGATTGATAGCGAAAGCCAAATTGTAACGTTACAAGTATTCCGGGTTTTTCCATGGTCCTTGACAAAAGTAATGCTCAATAGTCCAATTAAATCATAATTAAAGTTTTGGGGAAAAAACGTCCTGTAAAACATTTAGGTCTATACAATATAAGAGAAACAATTTTATACACGAATGACATCCCGTATTTTCTTCAATCGCAACTTCTCGGGCCTTTCCGTTAGGCTCGGAAAAACACCTCGAATGTATTACCTAGGCGTCGATGACAACCCCCTTTTTAAAAAAAACTTGAAAAAACACATTTTACGATCTGTTGAGATGTAAGCTAGACTTCATTAAAATAAATGATATACCCTAAAATATAACACAGAAGCGACTTATAAGGCTGTCTAGCCGATACTTATTTTAATGGAAAGCTACTCCATTTCGTATAAAATTCTAACATCCGGTAATGTTAATACATTCGAGGTGTTTTTCCGAGCTTGCCGGAAAGGCCCGAGAAGTTGCGATTGGTATTTTCTTGTCGGAGTTATCGGACGTAGTAAAAACGAAAGTATAACCAATATAAACAATCGGCGGGAATTCCCGCAGACGAACATATACAGCTACGCTGAAGTAGAGGATAATGATAAAATATTCATTATGAGCCAGTCAAGCAGAGCCAGTGAAGTGCCCGACGAAATAATTTGTAACCAAGATGAACCTTTCATCGATGAAATCACATCTTTGAATGATTTATACTTCGGAAATCATACCGAGTTTGTGCCATTGTCATCGTCCGAAGACAAGGAAGAGGACAGTGAGACTACAGACATAAGTGTCGGTAATTATTCAGATTCTACATGTAATTCAGATTATCAACACGAATTCGAATACAGAACTATCGACCAAGACGAAGTTAATTTTGTCGGTGTATTCAAAACAAAAACATGCGGTTGCAGTAAATTGTATGGTTCCCCATGTATTACAAAAATCGAATTCGACCACATGCTAGAATACCGACAACAGTGTCAGGAAATGTCAAGTGAGGAATTAGATCTAACAGTGAAAGTTCAACTTGCAGCACACCGGAAATCTAGTACATACTGGCCCCAGTCAACAAGTAAAAAGCAAAAAACAAAAGAGAGAGAAAGAGTAGCACAAAAGTTCTATTTTGCTGGTCAGCAAGTATGTCGAGATACTTTTCTTTTTTGCCATGGCATAGGGAAATTCAAGCTTAACAGCATAGCTGCATCTCTGGATAAAGATGGCCTAAAACCTAGGATTCATGGAAACACTGGGAAAACCCCTAAACATGCACTCAGCCTCACAGATGTTCAGCGTGTATCTCAGTTCTTGAAAGAATATACATTGAAGAACGGACTCCCACTGCCAGGCAGACAGCCAAATTGCTCAACCCGGTGACAAAGTCCTGTTGTTGCTTCCCTCTGACAAGACAAAGTCTGATATTTGGGAACTTTATAACCAAGCAGCGACAATGCTTAATTATAGGTATGTGTGATTCTGTTTTAATAAAATAGTCAATTAAAATTATTTGATGTACTCGTGCTGAATAATAACCAAATAATGTAGTGCATATTGTATGGGTCCGTTGAGCATTTTAAAGTGTGTTATAGTACATGATGCACATGATGTACTTTAAAAGAATTAACATTCCTAATAATTACCGGTACTAATGATATACATATTTGATTAATAGTGTACATGTCCAGAAAGTTTTGTATTTTTTGAAAACATGAAATTGAAAATTTCATGATAGTCTTCAAAACTATGCATAATTAGGTTTCTTTTAAATGACAGACAAACGAGCTTATCTGAGTTCAAGAAAGTTTGGTTGGAACAAACACCACACATCCTGATTATGAAGCCAGCTGCTGATCTGTGTCCCAAATGCCAGAGATATGTTCTTAACATCAGTAATGCAGGGAACCTGTCAGAAGAGGAAAAGAAAACCATACTGGATGAGTACATGCGTCACCTGGACAAAGCCAAGCAAGAGAGAAAATACTACAGAGAAAGGTGTCTACTGTCCAAAGAACTGTTTCAAACACATGACTTAAATCAAACTGAAAGAGGTAAGTTTCTTTTTGATTTCTTTTATCACATACACCATTTAATCGTGTTTGGTATAGGTAGATAAATGTTTTCATAAATTGGTTCCATGCATACAGTCAAATTAATATTATTTATTACTCACTCATGATTGAAGATGATAGTCTACACCAAGTAATTAATGTACAAAATTCAAGATATCGTAAATGGTCATGGATAGTTGCAAGAGAACGAGTCAGCAACAACAATCTTTGTGAGCAATATGTTGCATAAATTCATGCTTGAAATTTGTAAATGCATTTCATAAGTATTGGTGAGTGATTTATATAGTTTGAAATAGAACATGTACATTGTAATAACTATTTTAGAGGTAACATAGTCATTCAAAATTTTATTTATTTTAGGACAAGTATGTACAATGGACATGACTCAGATGTACAACTTTGACTTTGCTCAGCAGATTCACTATACTCATCATGCACAAGAGGTGGGGCCTCTGTTCTTCAAAACCCCCAGAAAGTGCCAAGCCTTTGGTGTGTGTGCAGAGGGAGCAGGTACATGTTTTATCATTAACAATCAAG
This sequence comes from Magallana hongkongensis, assembly GCA_015776775.1. Classification (NCBI taxonomy): domain Eukaryota; kingdom Metazoa; phylum Mollusca; class Bivalvia; order Ostreida; family Ostreidae; genus Magallana; species Magallana hongkongensis. The sequence goes on from CM027469.1 coordinate 21,370,280, forward strand.
CTTAATCAAGTCTTATTTGTAAATTTCTTTTATTTGGGTTGTAAAAACATATTAAAAAGAATATGCGAGTAAATCAATGATTTCACTTTCACTATAGGTGAGCAAGTATTCTATCTGGTGGATGAGGCTGAGGAGGTAGGCAAGGGAGCCAAACTGTGGTGAGCCTATTACATCACTTCTTTGAGCATTGGGGATATATGGAGAGAAGGATGCTGTGCTGCAGATGGACAATTGTGCCGGACAAAACAAAAACAACACAATGATTTGGTAAAAAGTTCCTTACATAAAGAGTGTCATATGTTTTTAAGTATATCTGTGAACAAACTTATAGATTGTACATGTTTATAATATTTGTAAATATCACATGTTAATGTTTATGTCTTGAAATTCTCAGATATGGCATGTGGAGGATAATGACAGGTCATCATCGCAGCATAGAGTTTTCCTTGATGGAAGCTGGACATAAAAAATTTAGTCCAGACTGGCATTTTGGCCTCTGGAAGATGAAGTGGAAACATTCTACAGCAGAAACTCTTGATGAGGTAGCAGAATCAGTGAGGCGCTCCTCAAGAAATGGCCACAACATACCCCAGCTCATCAATGATGCTGAGAGGCTGGTTTCCTTCTATGACTGGGCGAGTTTCTTTGAGGCTTTCTTCAAGAAACTACCATCCATCTCTTAATTCCACCATTTCAGAATGTCTGAAGAAAGTCCAGGAATTGTCTTTGTCAAGGCTTATCGTAGCTATGCAGAGAAACCCATCAACATTTTGAAGAGAGGACAGCAATTACCTAATGTTGACACCCTGCCATCCATGATTACACCCAAGGGTCTTGATGCTGCCAGACAGTGGTATCTTTATGATGAAATCAGACCAATCTGCAGGGATACTTCAGATAGTCTACAGTCTTGCCCTAAGCCTGTGTGTCCAGAACCTCGTGTCAAAATAGACCCAGAGAAAAGAAAATGTCCAAAGCAGTTGCCTCCCCTGAGATGTGAAATTTTAGGTGTCTTGTGTACTGTAATGTGCAGTGTTATAATATGCATATTTATGTATAATATAATACATATATTGTATAGATTGCAGTATTTGAAATTATTTGTACATGTATGTAGTTTTTAGGTAAAATTATTTGTTAATTACTAGTATTACCTTTATTAAATAGGAATAATTGTGTGATGTTTCAAAATGATAAACCGTAAAGTTCTGTTTTTAGAAAACTTTATTACATGTAAAAAGCTAATGTACAACTTCTCAAATCATGACCTTTTTGCACTAAACTTTGATCGAAAATGATGCCATTATACTCAATTTTGATCACAAAACATTTTAAATGAATTAATCTTTTTTTCACTATTTAATAACTTTGTATTTATCTTCTAGATTACTTTTTCATAATTGACTTTTCTTCCAATGTTCAATGCATTATGAGAAATTGCTTAACACATGTCTCATTTTTGCAGCGTCATAGCTCCTGAAATAAAAGGAGGTTAATTCTAATATTTGGTATTTTTATTTATTTATACCAAAGGAACATAAAAATGAAAAAATCGCATTTTGTTGGAAAAACTCAATAAACCTGGTTTTCTGGTGGCTTATCACATATATATTTTAAGTCGGGATTTTCAGCAATAAATATTACTTCCGAGAAGCTATTTCACGACGACAAAGTATTATCTAACTATGATGAACTTATCACCAATTTTCTTTTTGGAGGTATAAATAAATAAAAATGATTTTTTAAAACAATTTAGAATCTTCACTATCTTGATTGCATAGTAAATTCACAAATTGTCGTTGTCGTTCTTGATGAGAAGATTTTGAAACATTTCTAATTATTTTCTATGTTAAACTTCACACCCCTCTTTGGGCCCAAGTATTAGTCGAAGAATCATGATTGTACGCAGCAATGTTAAGGCGTACCGATGCTAAAATACGGCTGGAAAGCGATATTATTATAATCATCGCAAAAATACTTTGACCGGGAGTATTTCTTATACCTATGTTACATTTATTGACACCGATGTTAAACATTATATCTGATGCATTTTTGTGACGTCATATGTTCTTTGTAATCACGTGATGGGCGAATCCAAACATTGCAAATGATCAATTTAAATCGCATCGGCGCAGGTGATTAATGACATTAAATCATACATATTTTAAAAAAAAAACCCTTTGTTAAGTCATTTACTTTGAAGTTCGTGCTTGGGAAAGAAAATCAAAATTGTCAGAATTTCACTGTAAATACATATCTATAACAGTTATACATTTACAAATGTATGTATCTGATGATATATTATTTTAAATTTAATTGATTTAAAGAAAAAACAACAAAATGACAACAACCCCTCCCTTTGCAGTAAATGGAAATACCAGTAGCCAAGCAATGCTCTTCTGTAGATAAAACTATCAATATCTTTCTAATAAGAGTTTTGACAGATGCAATTAGTTGTTTCAAATTTTCCTCACTTTCTCATATGGCACAATGGAACTCCCTACAGAAATTGAGCCCCTAGGACTATGATTTTCTTTGGTGAGCTTGTTGAATTTAATAAATTCCAAAAATATAACAATAATTACCATACTATGTAAAAGTATGTAAAAAAAAAATTTAAAAATCACAAACAATTTTAAAATTGCCAAAACACTACAATCATATCAGTTATTTTGAATTTCATTTAAATTAATGCCCAATAGGGTTACTTCATCAATTTACTTGACTAATACATTTAAACAACTTCTATTGTTATACTTTCATGTTAAATACTGAAATCTGATTGGTTAAGACGCAGTTCATAATCCTTTCTATTACCCTCAGCATTAGCAACGCACTTAGCAACGGGTAACATTAAAAAATGTTACATGCGCGAAAATTATGCGCGTACGGTTCGCTGTAGAATTCACATTCCTATATAAAAGCAGTAACATTTTCTTAAAAATTAAGACATTCAGTATAACAAAATAAATAGTGCCTGTTTGGGAGGATAACAGTTGAAATTGACACCCCTCCGGGTGTCAATTTCACATGTTACCCTCTCAAACAGGCACTATTTATATAATAATACTTTAATTTCTTTATTGATAATTATATTATTTATTTCCTTATATTGATAGAAACTTTTGGTTTACATGAAGCAGTTTAAAATAGCCCCAAAACCACCATCCATTTTACAGACTATCAATTTCCCATAAACACATGATCCATCTGAACCATGGCTCAGATAATGGCTCCCTTGGGGCAAATGAAATCAGCCACACTTGTTTTTGATGTTCTTATTAGCTCCTATGAATTAATCATTGACAAACAAAATCTTTGCACTGTCAGTTGATAGAATACTTATAAAAAATAAAAAAAATTATTAATTAAGACATAAAGACCTAAAACCTCTATCTGGATGTATTTATATAAATATATTTAAAAGTGTTTTAATACTATTAATCTATTAATAAAATATGTAAGGATCACCTCCCTTACTTTTCAACATTACTGTACAATATATAGAATAAGGAAAATGAAAACTGTCATAGAATTATTAAACCTTGTCTGATCTAAAAAAAAAAAATTGCAGGTGCACATCTTCAGATGGTGTTCAACACATGAACAGATTTTCAAACTGTTCCATGCAGTAACAAAAAAATCTATTGTGGGGACAAAGTTGCGTCTACAGACAAACGGACAGACGGAGCGGGTGAAACCAATAAAAATTGGGGTAAATCCGTAGGGTTCCTAGGCACGATTCACATTGGTACTTATATTCTCTATCAATTTTACGGAAAATATTCGAAAATTGTACTGATCTTTCACCTGCACCAAGCTTGTTTTACATGCATTTAAATTTCTATATTCAGTTGTTTACATGTAGCAGGGAGAGTCCCCAAACCACTAGTTTATAAATAATCTTTTACTTGAAACGAAGCTTTAAAACTGCCGATTATTTGATACTGGTTTTTATATGAATGAATTATGTACGTCTAGCACTAATGGCAGCATATATGTAAAGGAAACATACGGTTTTATAGCTGTTTGATATAATTAACTTCTAACGTTAAGATACATTCCCTGAGAACTATCGACAGGAATGCAGATCGTGACGTCAAAGTTCTCATATCGTATGAAGTACAGACAAGTGACTTACTACACATCGCTGTAAAATCCATCGAGAAACCTTAATATGCCCGGGTAACAATTCAGAATTAACCCTATTTTAGAACCCTTGCATGGTAATATCACAAATTGTAGCATTTAAATTCTCAAGTAGAAATTTTTAAAACCATTTTCCGTATATTTTTCTACGTTAAACTTTCAACCCCCATTGGTCCGCATTGTTGCTTCGGGGTAAACTGTCTCCTCAATTTAGAATATTTAAGGTTGTTCTCAGAAATATTTCACATATTGTAGCTTTCTTATTCTTGAAAAGAAGGTTTTTATAAATGTCTTCTATGAACCCGATTTTGGGATCAAACTTTTAGTCTGGGGGACCCGATTTTATCACTGTAGATTCTTTACTTTATATAAATCAATGATGTTTCTCTCACCATAACTATCCACACAATTAAAAAAACTGCCCTGTATTTTTTTTTAAAGAAAAAAATATAAATCTAAATTAATGGTTAAATATTGTCAAGCATCGTATTATTCATATAATTCTAAAATCAAATACTAGTAGATTAACTGTTAAACATTGAAATTTCTATACTAGTTTTGATAATTTAGTCTTATTAAATAGTCTAGTGACACTATGTAAGGTTAACCTTTTCCGAAAAAAAACATTGGCGGTCATTATTGTTTAAATTATAGATTAATATTGTTTTACCTGTCTATGAAGTCAAGAACCAAGTCAGCTGCTTTCCCTGATCCCTTCATGATGATAACAGGAAGTTTGTGTTTGAGCGCTTCGGTGATTTCACTGATCGTATTTAAGTCTCCCTCACAGACAATGATCGCTATAGGTACTGGCATACCTGTAAATATATAAAGATATTTTACAGAAAAAAAAATGAAAACATAACACATTGATAAAGTAATACTTTGAAAATGATGTTCATACCGTAGGGATCAAATTAAAACTACAGATTGCTATCTAATTACTGATATCCATTTGCTGACTGTAAAAGGACACTTTTTGTGTAGAAACAAATTTTTCGAACGCCAGCAAACTACTGTCTTTAGTTGATTCTTTTTCTTTATATTGCTTTTCTTCCATTATCTTTACTCCTCGCCTTCGCCCTTTATCATTGTCTAGTGTTGTCTGAAAAAAAAGTGAATTGTAAAAAAAAAAAAAATAGATATGAATAGAGTAATAATTTTTTGAAGTATACATACCAATTACCGAATAATCTGTTTAAAAGGACTATGTGCGGTATTGTGCATTGTTTGCCCCCAAAATCAAAGTTTTATAAAGAGCTTTAAAAATAAGGTGAAAGACAGTTTAAATCATATTGAAAATAAGGGTGGTAAAAGTTCTTACCACAGTGACGTCATAATGTAGAAATGACGTGATGAAGATGCCTTTTTTGATAAATTGATGTTTTGTAGCAAAATATTGTTTTTTCGATGGTTTTTTGACTGGTAAACATCGAGCGCAGTTTTGATCAAGTACCATTCTTTAGTATAATGTGTATAATTATCTGAAGAAAAACATATGATAAAATCGTACTTGAGCAGACCTGCGCTCTATATATCCGAATGCAATATATAAAGCAAAAGTGAGAATATTTTCATTTGTTTGCAAATTTGCGGGAATTAAGTCATTAAGGTGACGGCAAAGATAAAAACCAAATAAACAATGATGACGTAAATCAAGATTAAAGTGATAGGCATTCTCTGTACAATGATTTATGAAGATTTGAATTTTATACGATAATATTTAAAAAAATTGGTTGAAATTGGGGGCAGATATTTGACCATACCGCACATAGTCCTTTGTTTTAACTTCAAAGCACTAACGTCTAAGTTTTATCAACTTGTTCGTCAGTAGCTTGCCTCGCTTTAGAAACTGTTCATACGAAGAACACGCCCTAGTGTATCGAATTAACTGACAGACAAAAACAACATATGCAGGTGATGATGGTTAACATCAATGTCCATTTTCAGTAAAATATCCAAATATAAAACAGATGACGCAAACTCTGTTGTGTCTTATATTTCAAGTTCACTGGGATATATTGAGTCGGCGTAAGTATGGAAATAACAATTGTGAATTGATAATACTTCGTTGATATACCTGAATGTTGAGTTAAGGCCAATGCAAGTGATTTATTTTTTTCACGAACAAGTTTCTGAATAAATTCTGCTTTATAAGAATACAAAAATAGGTATGCTAACAATGGGACTCAACTGGTACCCATGGACATTACAGCAGATTGTTGGAATACCTGATTTCCAAAAGTTACATAAATGTTATCCATCAGAACTAAAGCATCTTTTTAATGTTAACTTCAGAGTACCTGTGTATCAAAAGGGCTTTTACAAAACCAGTTGTGCAAATGACCGAAAACAAGATAAGTAAATTTATGTGATTACTTTTTAGCTAAAAAAAACACAACTATCAATGATGAAAAAGGCGATACTTAATTGTATCGTGGGGGTGATTGTATACATTGAAGAAAAGTCGTAAGCTTGATGATAATGATTTTTGTAAAATTTTGGGATCTTAAGATTTCTAAAAAAGAAAAAAGGAATTCTTAAAAATCCACTTCTAATTTACACCACTTCTTAAATATACTGATGCGCAGTACTCTTGAACTTTCTCCTTCACTGCTGGTTATCGTTTGTAAAGAAGTAAAGAATGAAGCTTGGCAGATTATATATACTAATCGATTTGAAACGATTTCAAAATTAGTCTCTCTTAAATTTTCAAACTGTATTTTTTTAAAAATATATTAGACAAACATAAAAAAAATCATTAATAGTTTGTATAAACTGAATTAGATTGTTAACACATTAAAATAGATACCTTGCTCTCTGCCAAATTAATAAGTTTCACGTGTCTCTGATTATTTATTATATCCGTCTCAATCTCCATATCTTCATAATTTTGGTAAGCATCTTTAACAATTTTTGACAATCCTTTATCTAATCCGCTGTATAAAATCCATGTCTCTAAACGTGTATGAAAAAAATGTTTTTAGTCAATACTTTTGATTTCAAACCCATATGTCTGAAGAACATTTTCACACACACACACACACACACACACACACACACACACACACACACACACACACACACACACATATATATATATATATATATATATATATATATATATATATATATATATATATATATATATATATATATATATATATATATATAAAGAGAGAGAGAGAGAGAAGCATTAACAAACCAACAACAGTTTTCTATAGTGTTGGATCAAAAGATTCACGGTTATAAGATGAGATATAAAAAAGCACAAGAAATAACCAACGACACTAACAATAAAGTAAAATGTTTTTGTGGGGACAACCCGTCCCTCCTTTAGGACAACAAAATTAAAACTACATATGAAAGAAGAAAAACATCTTATAAATTGGCACTAAACTAAACCCTAATTAATATATAAAACACCGGATCGGAACCTGGCAACTACATCTTTGTATTAAAGATCATAACCTCGAGAAAGAAAAAATTCCGTCCGACGCAGCGGACAGTCCGTGTAGAAGTGCTGAAAGAAAATGCGAACGAATTAATATGCTAATTGGGGGTTGCTGTTAATTAAATTGTACTAGTCAGACATAAATATACGCACAAGTGTAAAAACTAATAGGAGTTAATAAAGAAAATAAAATGTATAAAAACAATTAAAATGCAAAATAACAATAATAATAATAACTAGACACGATCTCGTTGCGAGCAACGAGGAGGTCTTCCGTCTGATTTTAGAATTTGAAATATATGTTAGATCTTGATTTTGCTATTTAACAGCTAAACATGATTTAGAATATAAAATCGGGATCTACATTCTAAGGGCCAGATACTATTTTGTTGCAGGGATAATAGCTTTGTTGAACAATGTGTTTAGAAATTTGTCACCGTTCTTGAGATATCTGAGAAAAAAAAAGTTTTAGGGGCCAGTCCCTTACCTCCTTATTGGAGCCGCTGAACTAAATTTTGAAGGTTGCATTTTGTAAAGTACATCATTTTAAGCATCTTTTCTTTTACACTGCATTTCAAAATATTTTTCTTTTTGAGATATAGGTGATCATAGTTTATGGACTCTTGACCCCTAAAAAATCCTTATTCCATAACACATGAATAAATATTTACATTACGTAGATACAGAACTGTAAGATAAACATATTTGCTGCTATAGCCTTTCATTAAATTTCCTTCAGTAAAGAGCTACAGATGACAAATTTTAGTTCCCTAATTTTAGGGGCCAGCCCCCCTTTTTTATATCAAATAAAAGGTCATTTAAATCTTAACACATTTTGTTCAACAACTGTTCAGAAATTCGTTACCGTTTTTGAGATATCTGAGAAAAACATTTTAGGGGCCGGGCCCTTATCTCCTTATTTGGGCCGCTGAACCACAATTTGAAGGTTGCATGTTGTTAAGTACATCAATGGAAGACCTTAACAATAGGGGAAAAACTGAAGAATTACAATAAGGTATTCCGTTAGAAACGGAAGACCTTCACAAAAAGAAAACTGAATAAGAAACAATAGAATAATGGAAGGGTTTTCCGCTGAAGACGGAAGACCCTAATAATTAAAGACAGTATTTGTCTAAATCTGTATGGAAGAGTATTTTCAACTTGTACTACAGTCCATCAACCCCTTTATGTTGAATATTTTAGTTAGAAAATCCCCCCAAAAAAGAAAAGAAAAAGAAATTGGCTCCGTCGAGATTAGAACACACAGCCTTTGCAGGTGTCATAACAGTATTTGAGCGAAGGTTCACGTCAAAACATGACGCGAAATAATTCCCGAATTTCTTTTTGAATTTGGGGCATTTCCGCTCGGGACAGGAGCTAAATTTTTGTATGAGATGAAAAACAACGTGTGAGATGTCTGACTACACAGGCTTGGTAACAATGCGAGGTCATTTGAAATATTGATGCGTGTTTGTGTCTGAAGGGAGGTGAAAAGACCCGATCTTGATTTTCGTCGTACATGTAAATAAATCGAAAGTAGAATTTTGAGGTGTGGATCTCGGATTCGGTTATCGACATTTAGGGGAAGTAAAGTCCTAAAGCAATGACTGATGCATTTTACACATGTATTTCAGTGTTGTGATTTTTTTTTCGTGTCGTTTACTATTGTGTTTGACTGTTTTATTTGAACAGGATTTATATAATCTTTATAAATGTAGAAATAACGAAATCAGTAACACGTAAATTTATTCTGTAAAAATTTGATGACAGTAATTTCCACAGTTCTAACATCCATAAGTAGTTCACACGCTATCGTAGATACAGACTAAACGGAAAACAAGAAATATACATGCAACAGAAATATTACGCGGCTGCTTACATCCTTAGAACTGTGTAAATTTTAAGTCCCCGTACTGGCTATACCAGCCGCTTGGTCTCAGGAATTTCTTTTTAACTGTTCAATCCGCTGCATATTTGGCAGACAATAAGAATGGGGTCCGAGGTACATTTACACAAAATTTCATTAGGATTGAGTGAAGGGCTCGGGAGTTAGAATTTTTTTTCTACAGTACATGTCAAGCACGACAATCGAAACTCAAATGCCCAAAAACCCATAACTCGCTTAAAATGAACGAATTGGTCTGGTCATTGGTACAAAAATCAAGTATGGTACTGGGTTGAAATAAAAGGTTAAAATTGAAAGATCTAGTAATAGGGGCCAGTACCTTTTTCTTGGAAACCTTTTAAATGAAAAGTTATTTGATTTTAAAGACATTTTGTTCAACAATTGTTTGGAAATGTATATTACATATAGAAATATATTACAATATATTTTCTCAGTTAAGTGCTAGGGAAGAAAGACTTTAGAGCCCTGTTGGCCCCTAAATTGAAGAGCCAGCCCCTTTTTTTGGCATCATATGAAAGTTCTTTTGATATTAAACATATTTTGTTCAACAAGTGTTTAGAAATTATTTGCTGTTTTTGAGCTATCTGGGATATGACGTTTTAGGGGCCGACCCCTAACCTCTTATTGGGGCCAGATAACGAATCTTTTATGATTGAATATTGTTTAAAACATTATTCTAAGCATCTTTTATTCTATTTTGCTTTTCAAAATATTTGTCCTTTTTGAGATATATTTAATCGAAGTTTTGGACTTTCGGTCCTATTAAATCCCCTAATTACGTAACGCATAATAAAATTTTTATAATGTATAGTTGGATTAGTGAAAGATGAATATTTTGCTTTTTAAACATATTACAAAATATTTCTCAGTAAAGAACTATGAAAGAAAGACTTTAGAGCTCTTTTGGCCCCTAATTTGAGGGACCAGTCCCTTTTTTTGTTATCAAACGAAAGCTCTTGTAAATAGAAATTGTATTTGCTCTATATATTATGTTAAAGTATTTTCAGGAAAGGAGATAAAGAACGAAAACCATTAAAATTACGTCGTTTTTTCAATCTCGATTTTCGGGTCCAGGCATAATTGCCTTTAAAACACATCTACAATCTTTTGTTTACAATCCCTGAAAATTTAAATTCAATATCTTTTTTTTTCATTTAGGAGGAGATAGCAGGACAAAATGCCCCTCTTAAAATCACTAAAACGTCAATATCTCACGAACGGAAATGACGTCATTAAAATAAAAAAAAATTATATATAAGGTTTTTTATCAATATCTACAAGATCTGAAATTTTCACGGAAATCGGTCAAGTCGTTTTCAAGAAATCGCTTGTACAAAAAAGCGTAAGAAAAAAAAAATAATAAAAGGGAAAAAGAAACAAAGCAATAACAATAAGGTCTTTCGTTGGAAACGGAAGACCTTAATAAAAAAAGATCCCGTAGAGATTAAACCGATTAAAGAACGAGCTGATAGTTTAGATATATATATATATATATATATATATATATATATATATATATATATATATATATATATATATATATATATAAGTACATTCATCTGGTAGGTAAATACTTACATGTATCTGTACATTTGGTTTAGTTTGGTATGGTTTTGATTTGTTTGTTTGTTTGTCAGATTGGTTGTTATAAAGTCATAATCTTCCTTCTGAACTATTAATTACTAGTTGACCCTTAAGTCATAATCTTCTTCCTGAACTATTAATTACTATTTGACCCTTATTTGTTTGAAATAAGTTTCCTATAATTCACCTTTTTAAATGCTGTTTAATTTGCAATGTGATATTTCATAAAGTTTCAATGTATTCATAAATAAATAAATGATCCTTTCCGCTGTCCTATATTTGTCCTATATTTATTCTGTATGTAAATAAAGCACTTCTTCATTTTTGCTACTTCATTATTTCTATTCCAAAGATTACTTAGATAATAATCCTTAAATAATTTTATGTTTGTATACATGTACCATTTCATACCTCCCCCACTCTTTGCCGCCTCTATAAGAGCTGTCTGAAAAACTGTAGTTGGCCAGGGTCTTGGCACGAAGCTGTCGGAGTCCCCGATCACAGAAAACACCATGGTAGGGCTGGTGTTTCCATCATTGGATTTATTTTCTGGTGACAGATCTATTTCTTCAATGTCTTCTATTTTCATGTCATCAACCTTGATTTCGTACTCTTCCTTCTCAAAATTATTTTCTTCTATCTTATACTGTTTTTTGTTCTTTTTATTTTCTTTTTCTCTCTTCCTTTTTTCGATTTCTTTCTTCCTGTTTATGATTTCTTTCTCCCTGTTTTCTTTTTCTTTCTTCTTGATATGATACCATATGGCTTTTGCTTCTGTTTGCTATTAAGAAATAGAACATTCAGATCATTAGTAATGTAGAGTATTGATAAAGTCATTCACAAATTACATATCTATGTATAACAGTAATTCGAGGTTAGTTTTCCCCCACTGTGCTAATATATTCGAGTCACCTGCCTTTTGCCATACATTTTATTTAAAGAAAAAGCCCTCTTAAAATTGGTAAGTCGCAATCACCTTAAAGCGATATTTTGATCTTTACAGAAAATTGATGTTGAAAGTAACTTTCACTACTTAACTCTGCGATAATTTTAAATGAATGATGCAGTGTTACACAAATTTAGGTTAATTAAGGTGTCGTTGTGTTTTTATGTGGCAAAGTCAATATTTATCTTTTTCAGTTATTTATCATGTATTGATTTAAATTATGTTAGGAATTTTCAGATTTATAACTCTGTTATTAGGACTTTCCACCTTTCAGGTTTTTATCCTTCTTTCTTCTTCTTTTCCTACATACCTCGGGTCAATTTTGTTATTAGAATTATCCAAATAACTTAAACTTTATGTAATTCTTATTAAAAGTTATGGTACCAATTGACCCTGTGTAAAAAAAAAATAACTCCCAGGACTTGCAGAGTTACTGCTCTTTAAGAAGGAATTGCTTGTTATTGCTACTCCTCTGAAACCAAAAGAGATAGAGACTAGGAACTTTTACCAACGTCTTTAGTACAATAAGAAGGGTTTTCAATCTATTCGTACAAAAAGGATCTTTAGGCCTCCCTTAAGCAGTTGTTGCCCCTGAAAGTATTTAAATTTCCATAAAATCAACTTTTTTATTACTTATCATGGAGACTTCGTACCACTTGTGATGGATGCGTCTATCTTGGCCAAACAAAATGACATTAGGGTCAAAGGTCATTTTAGAAATCCGTTAATCAATGAGTTGTTAGATCTTTTTTTTTAGGGGGAGGGGGTAGAGAAAAAAGTTTTCATGAATAAAGTAGGACATCCGAAGACTTCGCCCCTTAGTTAACACTTTTAAATAATTACAGGGTTATTGCCCCTTTTATACTCACTACTTGTTATCGCTACTCCCCTGAAACCATAAGAGATAGAGACTTAAAACTTTACCGAATGTCTTCAGTGCACTTAAAGTGTTTTTCAATCTATTCATACCAACAGAATCTGAGGCCCCCTTCTAGAAGTTGTTGCCCCTGAAAGTATTGAAATTTGATGAAATCACTTTCAACTTTTTTACTCTCTATCATAGAGACTTCTAACTACTTGGAATAGAAGCGTCTACCTTGGCCAAACAAAATGACATACAGGTCAAAGGTTAAGGTCATTTTGGTAATCTGATAATTTATGAATTTTCATATATTTTGAAACACAGAATTGCAGTAAGGGTTTGAATAGCTGGCTAGATTGCGCAATAAGGTATTTAATTGGGTCAGTTAGGTAACACATCAAGGCCTGTGGTTACTCAAGTGGAACTTTTTTTAACAGTCAACACATTCATTTTGTACGAAGACAGCTTGCCTCTAGAACATACTCTTTTATTATTAGGTTCTCTGTTTATATGCTTGTGTAAAGAATATTCACTTGGCTCAGTTTTGGTCATAGTAAGTGGGAAAAATCAGAAAAGTAATTTAATAGATATTTACGATATACAACAAAAAATTCTTAAAGAAATAGCTTGAAAAAAAACCAATATCATTAAAAATCATTTTCCGGCTTTTTGGTTTTCCCATTTTATAGTACAATATAGAGCATAGGTTTAATAATTATGTGATAACCTTTTTTGGGCAGACTAGCAATTCATTAAAAAGTATTAAAGTGGAAAGACCTCTTATTGTTCGAGAACAATTAATCTACTATTTTTTTTATTACATCTTTTTACTGCAAAGCATACTGATGTACAATTGTACAACAAAATAACTGAACGATACCTTGGCGTGGTTATCATTATGGTAAAAAGACTATGGCAGCTGCACCAGCAGAGTCAGGACAACTACCTGCAGAGTCAGTACAACTACCCTCAGAGTCAGATCAACTAACCGCAGAGTCAGGACAACTAACCGCAGAGTCAGGACAACTACCCGCAGAGTCAGGACAACTATCTGCAGAGTAAGAACAACTATCTGCAGAGTCAGTGCAACTAACCGCAGAGTTAGGACAACTACCTGCAGAGTAAGAACAACTACCTGCAGAGTCAGAACAACTACCTGCATAGTAAGAACAGCTACCAATAGAGTCAGAACAACTACCCACAGAGTCAGGACAACTACCTGCAGAGTAAAAACAACTACCAATAGAGTCAGAACAACTAACCGCAGAGCCAGAACAACTACCCATAGAGCCAGGACAACAACCAACATGGTCAGAACAGATTAAAGAGGATATCTCAGATTGAAGAAAAAATTGCTTACTATAGCAGGACAATTGCTATTTGAAGACACTGTGAATAAATGTTGGGCAGTTTTGTCCAAAATAAAAAGAAAAATTGATGATGAAATACAGTATTTCGTGGAATCTATACAAAAGAAAAAGATAGCAATAATTGTAAAGTAAAACCTAACAAAATAAGTTAAAATGCATAAAGAAAAATCTTGTAAATTTGTCAACTTCTTTAATTTTTTGTTTTTATTGAATTTATTGTTTCTGCTCTAAAATCACGATTAGAAAACATCAGAGAAGAAATTAATTATGTAATTATCACTAGTTGGCCTCAAATACATGATGACGGAACTTAAGGAAAAAACGTCAATCAAGTGATCAAGCTAGAAATCTTTTTCTTCAAAGTAAATACTCATTTTCAACCAAAGAGCCAAAGCAAAGCTTGAATTTACCAAAAAAAGAAGCCGAACTGAAAAAACAGAAATCAAAGTTAAAAGAAGAACAGAAAAGAATAGCGGAGACAACCAGAAAATCAACTGACTCCGAGACAGATCTACAACTTCTATGCTCACAGAAAGAAAAAGATGTCGTCGATGCTGAACTTCAAGCGATGGAAGAATTCGTGGAATCAGACTGTATATGAGATCCAGAGCTTGACAATATTGATTCAAGAGAGCAAACCAGGAGATATGTTGATGAATCAGATGCTTATTTCTACTGAAAATAAACTGTATATGATGATTAATAAATAAATCAGGAATAATGAAAAGACAATTTAGAAACGGAATCATTCATATCACATCCTGCAAAAGTTGTCCCTGCAATATTCCACCCAAAGAAAAGTCTCATACCAGATCAATCCAAGTGGATCATAAAGGCAAGCAAAAGGCGCATTTGTATAACACTTGTGATACTAATCTGAATAGTTAAGAAAACAGTAGTGAAAGAGACAGCACAGGGATGCACACTGTGCCCAGAAACAATCAACAGATGCATTATGGAGCCACTCCAAGATTTGTTGATGGAGTGTCAACAAGAACTGAAGCGGGCAGCTTATCATTGTATTTTTTTTAGCAAAAGTTATTCCCCTTTGATTTATTGATTTTTGATAATTTAATTAATGTTCCCAATAATGACCAATGAGTTTGCTAATTATTTTTATACAATAATAAATATTCTATGTAAATAAGTTGTTATGTATAAATATTTTTTGGATAGGTCTAGTTAGATTGTTTATTTTTGATTTCCTAGTTTTTAGATACCACGAATTATTTTAGGCCGGCACATATATAGGGACAGTGTCAATTGCGTTACAAAAACGACTGTTTGGGGTTAAACTTAGACAGGTACGGCTAGATTGAGTGTGTGGACATCCATGCTCTTTCTAAACTTCGTGTGATTTAACCTACGATACAGAGTGTGCGGTCATCCCTGCTTGCGTTAACGTTGGTACCTGTTCAGTTGCGTAGGTGTGTGGTCATCCCTGCCTGCGTAACGTTGAGTCCCTATATATGTGCAGGAGCGGTGATTAAAGTCTGCACTTGTAAATATTGGCAGCAATCAGGGCTATCCGATTCTATCTCGGGTACGGGCCCGCGGGGGATCACAGGCAGTGACCCCCTTGCACGTTACAGAACCACTCCTAGACTTGACGGCAAGGAGCAGGCATCCAGACACACTTCTAGATTTGACCGCAGGGAAACAGATATTAACAACAAATGTACAACAGTTTGTGGTGACATCTTTTCAGGAACATCTTGTGCAAAGACTGTTGCACGTCAATGTTTATCATATTATGACCCCAATAAACTTCTTACATTGTACGCTATTGTTGATGATCAAAGTAACTGTACACTAGCAAATTCAGAACTTTTATTTTATGCGTATACCGAAATCTACGGTTTACACTGTCATCATGTGCCGGTCGACAGCAGATGAGTGGATGCAGAGCTTCAGGATCGTAGTGAAATACCCACACCTGATGTGATAAATGATCAAACTCATATGTGTGACCTACCAATTCCAGAGCTCAACCCAAATGCTCAAATACTATTACTGATTGAACGAGATTTGCCTGAAGCGTTGGAGATCATACATAGGAACTAGAAATACACCCTTTGCTCAACGTTTGAACATTGGCTGGGTATTGTTTGGAGATATTTGTTTAGGAAACTTTCGTAAACCAACAACTGTTGCTTCTTTCAAAACTACATTGGTTGACAGTCATCGTGAAACCATTTTCAGGCCATGTCGTAATGTGTTTTCAGTGACATTTCAATGAATCATTTACAAGCTAATGTATTTCATGTTCAAGTGGATGACAATAAAACTGGACTTTCGACAGACGATAAGGAGTTTATGGGTTTGATGAAATCTTTTCAGAAAGATCAAGATAGACGTCTGAAAGCATCTCTTCCATTCAGAAATCCTCGACAGTTCATACCACACAAGCATATAAACCTGGGCAAATGTTGCATGTAAACTTACAGAACAATCCTACAAAAAAGAAACATTTTGTGGCATTCATGAATCTCATTGAATGTGATGCAATGGAAATAGCTCTTCCATTGGACCCAAACCAAGAGTGTTTATACCTACCATTATGTGGGGTTTACAATCCAAAAAAGCCTGTAAAAATCCGTGCAGTCTTTGATTATTCATTTTTGTGCAGATTCAATTGCACAGTTTGTTTAGATACTGGCAGTATTTAGATACTGGTCATTAAATTGGTCTGTAATATCCTTCAAAACTTTCTTCTGTTGGTCTTAAAAAGCCTTTTATGTTTCCGAAAATCTCGGAATGTCACGGTAGATTTCCTGACCTGTCTGGGGATGTTTTTTTTCATGGAACCTTGTCGTTTTACACGCTTCTTAAAACTTAAAATTGTAGATCTGGATATTCCGAAGGTTACTGACACGTAGGTAATAGTTGTACTATCTTGTAGCATTTTCCATACCATTTCTTTTACCTCATTACTCAATTCCTTTGCTTTGCGCCCCATCTTGTTTACGTCGATTCAGATTTGTTAACAAAGCAGACGAAAGTAAAATCATGTGACATATGAAATGTCACATGGCCAAATTGTTTTTATAATAATAACTGTCGATATTCCGATGCTATACCCTTTTATTCGACGTTAAATTTATGAGCTGAAGCGCGAATGTAAACACACCACCATTTTGTACGAGTATATATTGCATCATTATGTAAGTACATGTACTAACTTTTCTCAATAAAGTGTGAAAGATATAAAAGCGAATGCGTTTTTATTACTGTCATAGATTCAGTTAATTGAGACTGTATAAGAAACTCCATTACATTATCGTCGCCATATATAATCTAAAATTTCAAGACAGTTAACGTCTATTTTATTTATCCTTCACACCATTTTACAATTAAAGCTTCAGGTGATATTTTTTTTTTTTGGACAAATTATGACGCATATATGAAACAGAAGCCATTACGCAAAACAATGCAAAGAATAGCGGACATCACAATGTATTTTAACATCGAACATTTACATTCCACATATCTGTTGCTTGTAAAGTGCGTTGAATTGTACGGCAGTTATTACACTGTAACACAAACAGGGTGCTCAGAGATAAAAATGACATTTTTTTAATGACGCCACAAACGTTTAACGCTGTAAAAAAACAACATTCGATTTTCTTTTAATTTTTAGCGATAGGAGGTTAACATTTAAGTACGTTTTTCGCAATATTAACAAGAATGATGATTTTATGTTATAAACCTTCATATTTCGGTCATATAGACGTGTCTTGCCAGTCATTTTACATAAAGAATTTGATAGAATGAAATGTTTGCGAATCAAATTTTTTTTGTAATACATAACAAATACTATTCCACTCACACAAAACATTTTAGAATTGCACATTTGTTTTTATTTTGCAATTTGCATTATCAATTTTGAATTATGACGCTGAAATAAGGAATGCAGGATGTATATATTTTTCGAATGTTACGTCACAGTCTCAACTAACGTCATCGTAAGACGATTTTACATAAGCTGCGAAATGATTATTATTCAGAAAGCCTCTGTAACGTTACCGCACCTGTAAACGTTGCAGAAACGTTCCGAAATGTTTAATGTGCCTATTTCCGGAAGGTTTAGGATAGCTATAACATTCCATAAAATAGGCGCATGTTTACGGTGTTTTTCTGCAATTATTAAGTCATTATGTTTTGATAAAAGAGCCACATAACTGCAACAGTGAGTGCAATAAAGTAATGCGAGTTAGTCATTCAATGATGAATTAAATGCACGAGGCCTGCTTTGGGCATTGACTGAATGCAACCTTGGTTTTTTTTTAGTTACCATTCTTCGATTTATAAAATTAAACAAAAATGTAAATATAAGCAATGAGTCATTTTGAAAAATACAGACACATAACTGCAACGGTGTTTGCATTTAAGTAACAAGAGCGAGTCATTCAGTGCTTAATTAAATACATGAGGCTAGCTTTGGGCATTGACTGAATGCAATTTGTTTAATTGTTGTTTTTTTTAGGGGGGGGGGGGGGGGGGGGTCTGGTTACCGTTCTTCGATGAATTCAAGGAAAGTTTGAATGGTAACAATACACACCAGCGTTAAAGTGTAATATGAAAATATCAACGGATTAAAATGTTCATAAAACGATGCATCTATATATATAAACAACAGTCGTGTATGTTATCATTTTGTGATTTAAGCATTGAATCATTGTTTTTTGAAAGATGTGGTCTCATAACTGCAACGGTGTGTGCATACAAATTGAATAACGCGCGCTAGCGCGTTATGAAAATTTGTTTGCACACACCGTTGCAGTTATGAGACCACATCTTTCAAAAAATAATGATTCAATGCTTATATTTACGTTTTTTGACATTAATTCTCTTTCCGAAAACATGATTTTGTTTTTTTAAATCTCTGTCTTACTCAACGAGTAATGTGCAATAAACGGAAGAGCCATTGGAACAGCCGAATCATGCTGACAAAAATAGTGCACAGAGATTTGATAACTTATGAGAGAATTTTTTTGTTCATTCTGTAATTTGATGAATTTACTTTTGGTATTCTAATTAATAAATCAATTGAATTCATTTTACTGTTAAAATATGTTTACATCAAGAAGTATTTATCAGCGTAAGTATAATATCAGGTCGTGATCTGGCTTGAAGTCGCGAGGAGAGTGAGTCATGTAGACTCATGTTCTTCGAGAAATACAAAAGGAAGACTTTATTCATACGCACCAGATTTGGTGATTGGGTCTTCTGTTTTATGCGTAAATATCACAAATAAATCAATGAAATTTAATAGAGGGAAAGAAAGTAAATGTAAATATATAAATTTGATACTCAATATTTCTTTTATATATTAATAAATTTAACACTCCTGAATTTATATTCAAATGATGTTAAGACTCGTAAAGTGTATGCTTTTGTTGAAAGTGGATTTCGATGGAATTATTGGTTTCAAACACATTAAACTGGAACATTTTTGCTTTTTACCAAAGACGACATAAATTTTGTCCATGACAGATCTACATAAGTTTTGCAAATGTGTCAATATGTTTCAAACACATTTAAAAGTTTTTTAAAAGAAAGTTTTGAAGGAATAGTTTTTTGTCAACGTCAAAAAAGTATTGTCACTATCTAATTTTGTTAACAATGTTGCTCTCATTCCTCTCTCACAATGCTGTCCTTATGATTACCATTCGCACCCCTGCGAATGTGTTCGGAATGTTTTCTTTGTCGTTGCTAAGTATGTAATAAATCCAGAGGTGCTCGAATGAAAGTTCACGAGACTTCACTGAGATTTGTTCAGTTCCTGTGAAATTTCGAGCGGAAGTATAAGTGTTCGGATAATATTCTCAAAAAACGTAAGAACTGGTCGATTTTCATATCATATTCTACTTTGATTTATTTTAAAACATCAACATCTTTCAAGATGTATGTCTAATTCACTATCGAGCGTTTTTAATTAAACAATGATATTCAGAACAGAGTTATCGTTCGTGTTCAACCACGTGTAAAGTGGTTGATAATAAAAACATAAGGTTACTCAATAAAATCATAGCCATGTTTGAAGTTTTAAAGTTTGTGGTGTGCAATACCAATTTTTAAAAAAAATAATGGGTGACTGTTTTGCATAAAAACTTAGTGTATCGACCCATTTATAAGGAACATTCTGCATAAAATAGTACATTCTGTTTCACTATTGATGTTATTACTAGGTCAGGCGCGGATCGAAAATTAATTCTTAGAGGGGATCTCTACTACGCATGTTAATTGTCGCAACAGCAGAAAACTATTTTTTGTATTGTCTTGTTTATTTCTAGAACACATTTTATCCACCAATTAATGAAGATAAAGTTTAAAATCAATAAACCTCTAGAATTTATATTTGACTACAAGTACCTAGATTCTCTAAAATAGACTATAAACACGAGGCACGATTTTTACTGCGAAACAGAAAGGGTCAAATAAAACTACGTGGTATAAAATCTAAATGACAATAACATTCGCAGGGGTGTTTCCTACGGTCATGAACAGATCTACACTTACGTAAATCGTTTATAAATATGCATGAGACCATTTCCATTTCTCCTTACATAAGATAATGAAAAAGATACTCAATTAACTTGCGCAATGTTCTCATTTATAAAGATCATCACACTTACAAAGTTTGGGTCGGTTTATAACTTGGAAGAAACGGCATATATAGCTTTAAACACTACGAAATATAGTAAACTCAGGTGACCTATTTCTATCCGTTTTCGTCAGTCGTCGTGCGTTAACAATTTTACATTTTTAACTTCTTTTTTAAAAACTACAAGACTGATTGTAACCATTTTTTGTGTGAGGCATCTCTATGGAAAGTGGAATCTTAATTGTGAAATTCATGGTTCTACCACATCCGGGGAGCCTAATGTTGGGCGAAATATGCAAAAAAAATAAAATTCAAAAATCTTCTTTTCTACTCCCAAACGTGTGAGAACAAAAATGGTTGCATAGTTATAATGTCCATGAAGCCTTTTACTTAAATTGTAAAATTCATGACCCCTAGTTCAGGCTCTAGGGTTGGGCCAATATTGCCATATATTAAAAATGTATTAAATCTTAGAAAACACTCTTCTCTACTCCAATATATATTTGTTAAAAACTAAATGCCTGGTTATGATGTCCATGAGGCCCTCTACTAAAATTGTGAAATTCATGACCCCTGGGTTAGGGGTTCGGGCTCTAAGGTGGGGCCAATATGGCCATTTAGTTAAAATGTATAAAATCTTAGAAAATCTTCTTGTCTACTCCCATATATATTTGTTAAAAACTAAATGCCTGGTTATGATGTCTATGAGGCCCTCTATTAAAATTGTGAAATTCATGACCCCTGGGTCAGGGCTTTAGGCTCTAGGGTGGGGTTAATATGGCCATTTAGTAAAAATGTATTAAATCTTAGAAAATCTTCTTCTCTACTCCCATATATATTTGTTAAAAACTAAATGCCTGGTTATGATGTCCATGAGGCCCGCTACCAAAATTGTAAAATTCATGACCCCTAGGTCAAGGGTTCAGGCTCTAGGGTGGGGCCAATATGGCCATATAGGATAAATGTGTTAAATTTTAGAAAATCTTCTCTACTCCTATAAATTTGTTTTAAAACCAAATCCACGATTATGATGTCCATTAGGCCTTCTACTAAAATTGTGAAATTCATTACCCCATGGACAGGGGTTCAGGCATCTAGGTTGGGGCCAATATAGCCATTTAGTTAAAATGTGTTAAATCCTAGAAAATCTATTTGTCTACTCCCATATATATTTGTTAAAAATTTAATGCTTGGTTATAATGTCCCTAAGGCCCTCTACCAAAATTGTGAAATTTATGACCCCTAGGTCATGGGTTCAGGTCTAGGGCGTGGCCAATATGGCCATTTAGTTAAAATGTATTAAATCCTAGAAAATCTTCTTCTCTACTCCCATATATATTTGTTAAAAACTTGATGCCTGGTTATGATGTCCAAAACTGTGAAATTCATGACTCCTGGGTCAGGGGTTCACGCTCTAGGGTGGGGCCAATATGGCCATATAGTATAAATGTGTTCAATCTTAGAAAATCTCCTTCTCTACTCCCATATATTTTTGTTAAAACCAAGTGTATGATTTGGATATAATGTTAAAAAAGTTATCTTCTTTACTCCCACAAACCTGAAAGGAAAACTAAATTCATGATTTTGTAGACCAGATCTTTAAGGTTTTTGCCAAAAATATAGGTTTCATAGTTCTTTTTGAAAGATTTTAAGGCAGGGAGGTGGTCGCCAATACAAATTTATAATTTTTCTACTCCAGAATGAAACCCAATTAAATGAATGTATGAGACTCCTCGACAAGTTTGTGTAAGGGTTATATATGCTACTCAGGTGACCGTTCAGGTCAATTGGCCTCTTGTATTATTAAATTATCTCATGTGTGCACCTAACAAAAAAATTCAACATAAAGCTGACATAAATTCAAAGATACTCTTTAATAGCTTTTTAGCTCATCTAAGCCAAAGGCTCAAGTGATCTTTTCTAATCACAATTTGTCCGTTGTCTGTCGTTGTCGGCGTTGTCGTTGTCGGCGTTGTCGTCGGGGTTGTTAACTTTTCACATTTTCATCTTCTTCTCAAGAACCATTGGGCAGATTTCAACCAAATTTGGAACAACGCCCCAATAGGTGAAGGGGATTCAAATTTGTTCTAATGAACGGCCACGCCCTCTTTAAAGGGGAGATAATTGAGAGATATTGAACATCTGTTGGTATTTTTCAAAAATCTTCTTCTCAAAAACTATTAGGCCTGAAATGCTTAAACTTGTGTAGAGGCAAGTTTAGTCAAATCATGGTCCCCGGGGGTAGGAAGGGGCCACAATTGGGGGATCAAGTTTTACATAGGAATATATAGAGAAAAACTTTAAAAATCTTCTTCTCAAAAACCCTTAGGCAAGAAAAGCTCAAATTAAAATGGAAGCATCCTCAGGTAGTGTAGATTCAAGTTTGTTCAAATCATGGTCCCCGGGGGTAGGGTGGGGCCACAATAGGGGGACCATGTTTCACATAGGAATATATAGAGAATTTTATTTAAAAATCTTTTTCTCAAAAACTGTTAGGCCAGAAAAGCTCAAATTAAAATGGAAGCATTCTCAGGTAGTGTAGATTCAAGTTTGTTCAATTCATGGTCCCCGGGGGTAGGGAGGGGCCACAATAGGGGGATCAAGTTTTACATAGGAATATAAAGAGAATTTTTTTTTAAAATCTTCTCAAAAATTATTAGGCCAGAAAAGCTCAAATTAAAATGGAAGCATCCTCAGGTAGTGTAGATTTAATTTTGTTCAAATCATGGATCCTCTTGGTAGGGTGGGCCACAATAGGGGGATCAAGTTTTACATAGGAATATATAGAGAAAATCTTTTAAAATCTTCTTCTCAAAAACTATTAGGCCAGGAAAGCCCAAATTAAAATAGAAGCATCCTCATTTAGTGTAGATTCAAGTATGTTCAAATCATGGTATCAGGGGGTAGGGCGGGGCTACAATGGGGGATAAATTTTTATATATATAGAATATCTTTAAAAATCTTTTTATCAAAACTATTAGTCCAGGAAAGCACAAATTTGAATGAAAGCACCCCCAGATCGTATAGATTCAAGTTTGTTTAAATAATAGTAATGGGGTAGGGTGAGGCCACAATGGTGGATGGATTTTTACATAGGAATATATAGAAAAAATCTTTAAACATCTTCTTTTTAAAGACTATTTGGCCAGGAAAATATAAACTTGTGTAGAGGCATCCTTAGGATGTTTAATTTCAAGTTTGCAAAATCACAGTCCCTAGTGGTAGGGCGGGGCCGTGATGGTGGTTAGAATTTTTACTGAGAATATATAGAGGAATTCTTTTAAAATATTCTGTGAAAGTTTTCGGTCCTAAACTCAGTACTTAGTGTGAAAGCACAGGTTATTCAGATTTAAGTTTGATGAAACCATGATTCCATAGAGAATAGTGGGGCCACGAAATGGGGGGGGGGGATATAGGAATAGAGAAAAATCTTCTTACAGGTACAACAACAAAAGGGGCTTGATATTTACCAAAAAAAAATCTACTGTACTTAGTTGCAAAATATTTTGATACTGTAATGCTAATTTGATCAGAATTAAGGCAATTGTTGCTCAGGTGAGCGATATGGCCCCTGGGCCTCTTGTTTATATTAGTTATCAATTTGTACTCTTCTGCTCATCGCTTTATATCCTCTTAGGACACTCTTCATTCCTCGCAGGATTCAGGTATATCGTTCATCTTAACACCTTTCATTGAACGGAGTCATTCGCCCGAACACGTTACAAAATATGAAATACATTGCACTGGCAACACATATCCAACGAAAATGGAAATAAACCCGACTATATTTCTGGCAAATTACTTTAAAATCCCTTCATCATTGAACGTTTCCCTTTGCGTATGGTTATATCATCGCACATCAAAAATTATTTTAATAGTTTCCTTTGACTGGGAATTATAGTTTATTTTTAAACTAATTTTTACGATGTATATAGTTTATACATTTAGAAGCTTTTCCGACCTGAACGACTTGATCGAAAGGCAGATGATCGTAACTTTCTACACTGGTGTTTTCTGTGGAATCAAGAGATTTTGTGGTGCTCATTTTTTGTGGATTTCGTGAGTACCTTTGATCCATCAAATAATATCCAAAATAATAAATACATTCTTGTAATGAGGTCACATTTTCTATTGCAGTCGAAGAGAAAACACAAAAGTACGCCCCTACGAACGTTTAAAAGGACTTTATTTGTTACGGTTAAATGTTTGCCCCCAAATTTTTCCAGTTTCTAAATAATATAGTATACAATTCAAATCTTCGTAAACTATTTAACAGAAGATGCTTATCACTTTTATCGTGATATTAGTCATCATTGCTTATTCGCTATTTTTTTTTACGTCACCTAAATGAGCTAGTTCCAACCATTTTGCAAAACATATGAAAATATTTTTTTATATTTTTTTTTCATTTTGCATTTGAAAACATTGAGCTGATGTCTGCTCTTGTACGATTTTAACATATGTTTCGGTTCATATAATTATACACTTCATAATAAAAATGGTACTTTAGCAAGCCCCCTCTTGATGTTTGCTAGTCGTAAAAACATCAAAAAACACCATATTCTGCGATGAATATCATTTTATCAAAATGAGAAAATCTTTATGACGTCATTTCTATATACATATGTATTGACATCGCTGTAGTGATAACATTTTTACACACTCGTTTTCAATATGATTTCAACTATTTTCAATCTTTCTTTTTTAAAGCTATTTAAAAAAAATAATTTTAGGGACGAAAAAGAATAAAACCGCATATAGTCATTTCAGCAAACAACGAAAATTAGCCCCCACAAAATTCCACAAAATAGCACAGTTGCAGCTCAGGAGCAATGTAAACTGAAATGGTGTCAATGACCTTTCTTATAAAACTCACGTTTTCACGTTTTTCCTTGTAAAAGTTTGTGCGAAGTTAAGTTATGGATATAACGATAACTACCGGTGATTTACAATATTAATAAACGACAACATAGAATGGGCAACTATCGATAGAAAAATCCCCAGAGCCTGTGGCTCAGGCGAGCTAAAAATGTCTTTCTTACAAATAAAAAGAGAATAAGTTGTCTGCAAACGTTCATTTCACATAATGGTATTTTTCAAACGCCCTCATGTTCGATGTTCAAATACATGTTACCATGGAATTGAATAAAGACCAATCTTCACTCATTTAATGTGCACGTTTAAAGCCCGGACGTTTTAAATGCCGAGTGAAAATTAATTTTTAGATTAAACTTTAAAACTTACTTTTCCATAGAGAAACCACATCTAATCAATAAATGCAGAAAATGCGAATTGTGTCCAAAAAACATTATTGATCTCTATCCTTAAGATAAATGTTTGCTGTTTTGGTATGGTTGAGTTTGTGTACTTTGTAGGCTTATTATAACACGTTAAACGTTAATGATCAAAGTTTGCGCAGACCAAGGTTCCAGGGAAAGTGCCAATTTGAACGTGTAAGAACATGTGTTAATATTTTGTACATTCATTAACAGGGAACTTAAAAATTCTCTACAGTAAGAGAATGAAGGAATGGGAATATGTTATCAACACTGTTGAATATTTTAAAATGCATATTTTTACTTATTTACTGATAACACAAAAGCAGTTTCACGATTACAAAGTAGAATTGTTTTTTAAAGAGCAATTATTTAACAATGTTAAAATGTTTTTTGTAGATATGCGTCTTAATCTGTATACACTATGGTTTTATATTATTCTTTTTGTTTTTGAATAATTTTCCAGCCACAATACAGGGGATTCGAAAAATAAATCCCAAAAAAATAATGAAATATGATTTTTATAAAATGTCCTCTTTTTTATGAACATTGAACAAAGGTTCATAGCATCGCAAGACTCATCACATACATTTTTTTCAAAAAGCTTACATGAGTTTCAAATGCTAATGTTTAATCCATTTTTTTAATTTCAAGATTTGGGTTATAAACTAACTTTGCCTTGTTCTTTTGTTTATAATCAGGTTTCCCATATCTGTTGGATAGGAATTAACATACATGTCTGGTCTGCAGTTGACCATAAACACCTGACAACACCTGATTTCTAAGGAGAAACATTTTCTAAGTTGACAAAATGCAGACGACAGGACGCCGGTCCCAAAATAATCAGATTAAACTCACTTAGGAGTCAACTGATATGTTTTTGCAAATCGAAACAGAAAATGAAATAAAATACCTGGTTGCTTTGATGATCAGTTGACGAGCTTGCTTTTTTCAACATTTTCCGATCGGAAATAAGAGCCAACTTTCTTTTTATATTTAATTTTCTTTATGGCAACACCTGTAAAGACTAGTGCCTTACTAGAGTTTCCTTCAATGTGACCTTCTTAAACTCCTAAAGGTTTTAAATATCCCTGATTTTTTTTTTAGAAAAAATCATTGAAGCACAAGTTCAGTAAAATGCATCGGTGATAACTAACTTCATTTAAATATAATACACTGCGTTGCGTTTACAGTTATGCCTTCTTCTCATTATACTGTTAGACTTTAGACTGACTAAAACATAATGTTCTGCTAACATTAGCATTTGTTTCAAAAATAATATATTTCGTGTGCAATGTTTTTAAATACGCCAATAGGTAGTAGGCAGTTCGACATAGTTTTCCTTTTCAAGATACACTAGTGTTAATTGAGCTGTTAGTCTTGTCCGTCGGGATGTGCATAAAGTGTTATTCGTAATTTTTTAAACATTTTTAAATAATTGAAGTTTCAATGTCAACCCTTATCATTTGTTTCGTACAGTATTGATGTAAAATATAACTTTCGATAATGCCAATTCAGGAAGGAGTTTTATTGTTATCAGATATTCTTTTTATATTAAATATTCCTGAAATTTCCACACAGTCAGACATACCTTATTACGCTGTATCAGTTTTATTCTAATTTGTCAATCTTGTTTATCACAATTAGGTCAGGTCACGGTTATATTTTTTACGTGAATTTAAAGGATGATGAATAAAAGTGAATTCATTTAAGTGTTAACTTTGCCTCTCTAAAAAAAGCCCCCAAACATGAATAAAATAAATAAGTACATGTATTTAGTTTTATCCATTAAACCAATGACTCACTGTGCTACTGAAAGTTATAAAAGTCATGGAATCGAAACTTCAGAGAGATGCATGTTTGGTCTAAAATGATACATGCATAATATAGTACGTTTTAGAATTTATTGTTAAACTAACAAGACGTTAATGATTTGGCTTTAGGTATTCCACTCCTCAATGTTGTTGTATCAAGATTTTCTTGAAAAGTATATCATTGAAATCTGTAAATCTGTAGACAAAACATACTTAAAAAATACAAAGATAATGGGGCGGGGGGGGGGGGGGGGGGGGTCAGTATCCATCCCTCTGAGTTATGGCCTATTTAATTTGACCTTTTCGCACCTAAAATACAATTTCATCCTGATTAGGATTTGTTGTCAGTATTTTTGATTAAGCAAACTTATTTCTTCAAATATTGTTTTTAATAACGCACAATGGTTACACTGAATAGAGGGATTACACAAAAAATTTGTACGAAGCTGCATAAATTTTTTGTGACCCTTTTGCACTTAAAATAGACAATTTCTATAATAGTTACAATTTGATTTGAAATAAAAACTTTTTGAATATCAAGAATTTTATAAGATTAACCCAGTTTGCCTAGATATGTATTCAGTATCATTTTGACATAATATATCATGGGGGTCAGTGATGTCAAATTTTAGATAAAGGGCTTCAAAGGTAAAATTCTCGCAAAATTTGGCTTAAAAAAATTCAGACATGTTCTATATATTTGCATGATTTTATGCTAAACGCATTCTCAAGATTTGATTTTGTACATGTCACACAGAACCTATAAAATATGTTACAAACCTATCAAATGTTAAAAATGTGAATAATGAATAAAGTATAATAAAAAGAAAAGTATATTGAAAATTCATAAAATTGCTTGTTTCTGTCATTATCGTCTAAAATACCTTCCGCACGAAAAAATAGTTCCCCAAAAACCTTTTAAGTTTCTTGAATTCAAATGGATTTTCTTTATGAATGTTGTGTAATTATGAAATAATAATCTATCTGTAATGATTAAATAAAAAAAAATCATATTCAATTCAAATATAATGATCATCTGCGCAATGAAATCAAAACATGAGGAGTGAGATACCTTAAGGCATGTTGCAACATTTTAATGTATCCTAGATATTTAAATTACTATACACAGGTGTATACGTTTAAACTCTACGTTTCAAGTTAAAAATAAAGACATAAAAACGATTTTTACTTCACTTAAGCTTGTTGTCCGATTATCAACGTGTCACAAAATTTATCTCCATCTTTTTTTCTTTTTTCTTTTTGCTGTAATACTTCATTCACCCCAACCCCATTAAGAAGAACAAGGAAAGGAAAAAAAGAACAAGATATTATTCATTATCATAATATTAATCCCACTTTATAAACTGAGCTGAAAAATGGAACAACACATTAATAAATCTTGTTGAATAGTTACAATTTTATTAAAAACATATGCGTGAACATTAAAATATCTTGGATACTGAAATAAATCATAAGTAAATTCACAAAATTAAAATACGATTATGTACGTGAATTCTTGGTGACATGCGACTTACAACAATAGTGTGAAATAAAGTTTCATTCTATTCCTATCCATAGCCTTATATGCATTCTTTCGTGCATGTATCCAGTCATCCAGTCATTTTCCCAAATTAATGACAGAAAAGTTATTGACCATCATGTTTTCATTTCTAATAAAATATTGTTATTTTTTCAGGTAAAGTGCAAAGAAATAAAACATGACTGCTTTTGATATAGAAAAATCATAAAATAACAAAAAAATTCTTAAATATTAGTGTACTGTGATATAGTGATTTGCCATCACTTTACACACTAACAATGAGTCTAGATGAAAAAAAATACAACAAAAAGAGCGACAAAAATAGAATTATTTATTTATACAAAAATCGCTTTTCACTGCTGGTTTCTATGTTCGAGAATTAAAATGTTGACCCATTTCATTCTTAATGACAAATATGCCATTTAGCTTATCATAAAGGCAAGAAGTGTGCCGTGTTTCTTACAGTGTGTAACGTGGCCTTGCAAGAATATAGCCGTGGTTTTTGGTATTTATTCATTTTGATCAACAAATATTTTTCTTTGTGTGTCAAAAACATTTAAAAAGTTTGCTCTTAGCAACAGTCGATTTAAATGCCTTTCGTCAGACACAATTTTTGTAAAAAAGTTGACTGTATTGTTGAATACGCTTCGGTTAGAATTAAAACGTCGTCTATTAATCAATAAATGATCATATGATTTCAAATTGATAAATGCATACTTTTAAAATCAAATCACATCAAATTGTTCTTCCCTGTAAACATTGAACTTACAAACATACTTTTTAGTGATTTGCACGAGGTTTAATTATTTGGTCAGAACCATTATCTACATTTCTTTGGTTTATTATTAATTAATTTCGTAAATATTGCTGTTCAAAATAGGTCCTTTAACCTAAAAATGCATAAATAGACAAAATCATTTTTTATCAACAGTAAGCTTAGATTTATTTTTATATAAATTTACTAAGTTTTGAATGTTCAAGTTACCAATACTATACATTTAAAACGTTCTTCTTCTTCTGGTACTAAATATACAGAATTAGAAATTATATTACATCTGTTGGTTGTCAAATTTATCTTGAACTTGTTACAATAAGGGTTCCTATTATTGTACTGCATCTACCTTAACTAGGTTCGTTGTAGAGAGGAACACTGATGACCCCATCTCTATTTTTTCAGATTTTTTTTTCTTAATCTTCCAATAAAAAGTATGCAGCTGCGCAGTTCTACAACTGTCCTAAGTGAACCTTGTTCTGTCCTTGTATTCGCCATATGCATACAAAACAACATGAAGAACCACGAAGCTTTTTCATCTTTTGAGAACATTTTTTGTCAGTTTGGACAGCAACAAGCGAGTGCACGGAATGTTTACGCTTGTAATCTCAAATGTACAAGATGGCTTCCCATCCCCCTTAAAATCAGTTTATTGACTTAAAACTATAAACATATGTTCAACAACTGACAACTGCAGTGGAAACACAGTTCCAAGTGTTTTTCTAATACATACCAATCGATGATCTGCAACCATAAATGACATAGGTATATCTGTGTCCACGAGGTGTTCGGTCACATGAAATAATTGAATTAACACTGACTGGCCGAATAAACCAACATTTTGCATAGTGAAACACATTAGGAGGAACTTTTACACAAAATGAGTCGTCAAAAATTGATTTTCGACACATTTTAATATTGGATTTCTGTTCGCCAATTTGTAAAAAAAAACAGTCCAAGAACTAGGAGTGGGGAAAGCCATCACGACCATACAGAAGAACTAAACAATTGATCAAGTGACCGCTAGAATAAAACAAAAATGCATAACAATTCATGAGGATATTCTTCAAAATAATCACCGAGTCCCTCAACTTCGCACAATTATTTTATCGTGTCAGCATCGAATGCATACATGTAACATTGGAACACAGGACTTTCATTTGATTTTTAAACTGCCTTGCACGCTTGGAAAGTGTATGACTATGTAAAACCTGCGAAATATTTGCACAACTTTTATAAAAACTTCTTTTACTTTCTACATTGTTGTTCTAAATTGTTGTTAAAGTGTCTAAACAATAATTAACGTAAATAATCATGAGCAACTATTAAATATTACTCTTAAGTTATACACATGCCAATTTTACACATGCCAGGTAATATATCTCGACGTTTGTATTATATTTTATCTTTAATTTTTTTAATTGGCCTTGCATAATCAAAATTCGAATTAATAGATAACTTTTATCAAATTGATGGTCAGGTTTTTATCTGACTTCTCGCACTAACGTTTAAATCGATACTAAATCAATTGTACAAGTAAGATAATGATGAAATTAAAATAAACAAATAGTTGTGTTCGTACAAAATATCAATAAACATTCACACGCGTGATCATGTACATGTACAGGAACACGAAGCTCCCGCAGATCACTTGATCTTCTCGGCCATGTCCGAGGGATAATCATCATTGTTGTTAATCTAAAACATAAGAACAGTCTCAATTTGGAATAAAAACATTTTAATTAATTATCAGAAAGACTTCTCAATTTACACTCTTTAGTTTAATTAAATAAATTTAAGATGAGCAAATGTGACATGTAATATTAAATTAAAACAGTTCTTATATTTGCGGCTATATAAACTCAAACAAGTACATGAAAGATGCGAATCTTGTGCATTAGATAACTGCAGTGCAACCGCGGCCGAGGAGAAGCCGCGGCCGATCTCCTCGGCCGCGGGCGAGGGCTACAACACGCCCACACAGAGAGCTCAGAACCTACGAAAGTTTGAAAAGTTTGCAGTATAATGACCTAAATCTCTTAAATAGAAGTTTGTTGTACTTAAAACCCACAATTGATGTATGCCTGATATTACCTCTGATTGAGAATAACCTTGACAGAATGATATCTTAATTGGCACTTTATCGTTTAATACAAATTGAGAAGAATAAACTTTTATATGTGATCACACTTGAAAACAATTCTTGTGTTCGCAGCTAAATAAACTCATACGTGAAAGACGCAAGCGAGGGATAGGGTTAGTAAAGGTACAAACACAGCTCTGATCCCAGATAGATTTTAAATACATGCAGTATCATAACTAAAATGTATTTCATCGAATTTTTTTAATAAATAATTTCTGTTTTACTAGAAAAGAGAAAGGAATGTTTAAAGTTTCTGTGTCTCGTTTATACGAATTCTGTACTATAAGAACTTAAACAATAATGACTTAAACTCCTCCCATTAAAGCATGCATGCAATGAATTAAAGCCTCCTGTTTAAATACTTTATGTGGTGACTTTATATCAGTTGTACGCAAAAAAAGTTTTAATTGTTAACTTACCAAATGAAATCATATAAAGCTTTTTACACTCATATTAAACAAATCACTAACAAAATAACATTGTAACGCATTTATAAGAACCAAACAAACAACATTTCAGAGACAGCCACACCAAAATCCCAACCCTTTTTGAGTTATTAAGCAAACACTCTCAAGGGCTATTGACCCTTAATTTTAGGGGGCCAGTCTTTTTTAGCTCACCTGAGCTTAAGGCTCAAGTGATCTTTTCTGATCATAATTTGACCGTTGTCTGTCGTCGTCGTTGTTGTCGTTGTTGTAAACTTTTCACATTTTCATCTTCTTCTCAAGAACCACTGGGCAGATTTCAACCAAATTTGGCACAAAGCACCACTAGGTGAAGGGAATTAAGTTTGTTCAAATGAAGTGTCACGCCCTCTTTTAAGGGGAGATAATTGAGATTTATTGAAAATTTGTTGGTATTTTTCAAAAATCTTCTTCTCAAAAACTATTCGGTCTGAAAAGTTTAAACTTGTGCGGAGGCATTATCAGGTAGTGTAGATTCACGTTTGTTCAAATCATGGTCCCCGGGGGTAGGGAGGGGCCACAAGAGGGGGATCAAGTTATGCATAGGAATATATAGAGAAAATCTTTAAAAATCTTCTTCTCAAATACTATTTAGTCAGGAAAGCTCATATTTGAGTGGAAGCATCCTCAGATAGTATAGATTCAAGTTTGTTAAAATCATGGTTCCCGGGGATAGGGTGGGGCCAAAATTGGGGGATCAAGTTTTACATAGGAATATATAGAGAAAATCTTTAAAAATATTCTGGGAAAGTTTTCGGTCCAAAACTCAGTACTTAGTGTGAAAGCACAGGTTATGCAGATTTAGGTTTGATGAAACAATGATTCCCTAGAGAAAAGTGGGACCACGAAATGGGAGGGGGGGGGGGGTATAGGAATAGAGAAAAATCTTCTTACAGTTACAACAACAAAAGGGGCTTGTTATTTACCAAAAAATAAGAGGTGGATAAAATTGGCAGATTTTCAATTTTTTTTTAGCAAGATCTTCTGTACTCAGTTGTCAGGATATTTTGATACTGTAATGCTAATTTGATCAGAATTAAGGCAATTGTTGCTCAGGTGAGCGCTGT
Source organism: Magallana hongkongensis (assembly GCA_015776775.1). Taxonomy (NCBI): domain Eukaryota; kingdom Metazoa; phylum Mollusca; class Bivalvia; order Ostreida; family Ostreidae; genus Magallana; species Magallana hongkongensis. Next base: position 21,404,234 of record CM027469.1, read on the forward strand.
GGCCCCGGGCCTCTTGTTTAATGTCAAATGAAAGCCCTTGACTTTCTGCACAACTTTTATTCACAATATCGTTACAAAATATATATTTTTTAAAATGTCCAAATTTTCTGCATTTTTGGAATTCTGTTTTTTGACTCCTAATTTTTCTAAATAAAAAAACCATAATAATAAACAAAAACCGATTGTTTTAACTTCAATTTCTCTGTTATTCAAATCCATTTGATTCAGGTCCCCTGCTATTAGAGTCTCGCAGCCTTTGTCTTGAAACCAAAAGCCCTAAAAATTTCAAAGGAGAATAACTTGTTAACGAAAGAGGAGTGTTAAACTTTAAGAAATGTTTTAAAAGGTCTTGTAAAGTCTGTTAGCCCTAACAGTTTCACCAAAACTATTCAGAAATGAGCAAGGTACCGAGCCAGAAGTTTGAAAACTATGAATAATCTTAACAAGCATAATTATGGTAAGGTCTTCCGACGGAAACTGAAGACCTTAAATTTGAATTAAAATGAAGACATATAAAAGGACTAATTCAATGTTATTGATAAAATTACTATGAAAAACTAGCATTTAATCATGAATTTAAACATGCAGAATTTAAATCTACAAATATATCAAATACATACAAATATGGGTCATACGTTGAAAACAAACCCACCAGTGTCTTGAGTTTTAGTTGTCGAACAGATGATGGTTATTGAATCATGTCTGTATTGCTTAATCACCTAAATAATGAAAACATGACTTTTCTTATGGCATTGTTGATATTCTGGTTGATTTTTCGTCAAGAGATGTCACTTTTGATTTTAGGATACCTTCTAGTTATTCAAATTATTATCTTCTTGTGTGCATGTTCATTTTTACATAAAGAAAACGTTTAGTGCACCTTTATCATACACCGGGGTTTAATTTTAATCCAGTCTGTTAATTACACACAAATAATCGGATCTCATTGATACAGAAAGATTAAATCTTATTTTAAAATGGATTACTCTTCTCTGTGAACAATGAACACGTCAACGCTTTATGTGTTAACACATTGTTGACAATTGAGAGGGGTTAGATTTCATAGTCAACTCTATTATCCAAATATTTAATGGGAGAAGAGACTCTAACAATGACGTACATCAACCTTACAGTTATATATTAACGTGAATTGAAAAAGGAAAGATAAGTTGAATCACTGTCTGTTTAATGTCAACATAAACAGATGTTGCCTAAATGATATTAAAAAAGATCATACATATAATTTTGGGATAATTGAAATGTGACAAAAAGAAAATTAGTCAAAATTTCGTCCAATTTTTGTGCACTGTAAAACTGTACTTAATCAGCATAATTTCGAGTTGCACCAAAAGTCTGTTCAACTCCAGAATATACCACGGATTCTCTGCTAGGATATTACAAAGTCGCTTATTATCCAACTGCTATTACATACGACGAAGGAAAACAAAGTTGTGCAAAAGATGGCGGACGACTGTTATTGATTAACTCAGCGGAGGAGGGGATACAACTCTTAGAAGCGAGAAGTACGATTTTGAGTTTTTAAAACATTTTATATCTGGAGGTTTCAAATGTTTACTCATGTATCAGTTTTACTGTTTTAAATCTAACTATTAGTTTCGAGTTTCGTTAATGACTTTTGTAATGCTTCGTCCTTGCATTTTAACAATGACATTTATGCAGCGTGTTACTGTGTTTAATCCACGGTAAACAGGCAGCTGGTAAGTGACTGGAGTGCTTGCGTACACATTATGTTACAGAGACACTTATTGTCTCTGCTGGGGTTTGAACCCGGGTCCTCTGGCACGCCAGTCAAGCACTCTACCGATCGAGATAAAGGGTTAACCCGCTAGCCCGAGTTAGTAGGAATGTCATATAGCTGACTCTACCACATTGTCCTCCTCCTAGGAAAGAGTCGTCGTCGACTCTTCCAGAGTGCCAATGCCTGTGGGGCAAAGTTCTGGAAACAATCTCTCTCACCAGCGAGAGAATACCAGGTCCCAACGTGGGCGCCAATGTAACAGGGGTATATTTGTTGAATGTTGAAGAAATCGCACAAACGCCTGTTCGGGTTCTGGGCTTCTCCAGTATTTATTGGGATAGATAGTAAACAGATGAATAGCCCTACAATGAATCACAATAATATAAATATAAGGCATAAACATATTACAATAGGAGCAAGTTGCGCTAAAGGGGAACAACTCTTTACTTTAATCCATTACAAAGGTATGAATTACATTATGTATTAATTCATGATCTTTAAATTGGTTTACAATGATATTCATCTGTAATGTCTATAAACAGATTAAGACATTACTATATTATTCTAAATCATAGAACACAGTTAAACATACCATTCTATGGCAATGCGTTCTTGTACAGTATTATAACTCTATGGTATATACTATCTGGTATGGCAACTACAAATTATTGTAAAGTTTACATTAATAAACTGTTCACATGTTCACAATATAAAAGATAAAAGCAGTGAAAATATTGTTATTCTTATCTATTAAAAAGTTGATATCTCACAAAATCATTCACTCTTACTGTGCATGAGCTATTGTTTTAATTTGGCAGAATTATAGAATTCACTGTTAATGAAATGTATAACTATTAATCAAAATCATTAGAATTAGTAATGTTAACTTACCGAGAGGTAGAGTTTGTTACATTTCAAAAGTCAGCTTTCAGACTACGAAAAACACCTCCACTCTTCTTCCCATCTGTCTTGAATCTTATGTCTTCCATCAAACTTGACAACACGAACAAGAACCCTTTCACCTTTTTCTTAGAGAAACTCCTCCGATATTAGAGTCATAGTTAGACTTTTGTTGTTCCTGGGAATTCTTTATCGCTGTCTGTGCCTTCTAATATGCACTCTGGAGTCTATCTTTCATATTCTCTATACATTGTATATGCTGAAGTTGTTGAGTTCTTAACCTTGTTTCTATTTAAACCAAAAACTAAATCTATGGGCAGAATTGGGTCTGTTCCAAACATCAAAAAGTAGGGTGAATAACTAGTTGAATAATGACTAGTGGAATTGTAGGTATGTACCAATGGATAAATGTATTTCTTCCAACTATGTTTCTGTTCTGGATCTAAAGTTCCTAGCATTGAAATTAAAGTACGGTTAAATTTTTCTGTAATTCCATTTCCCATGGGATGGTAATGAGTAGTTCTTGATTTTAAAATTCCGGTATTTTGACATAGTTCCTTAATGATGTTACTACAAAAGTCAGCTCCTTGATCTGAGTGAAGTTTTCTCGGCAATCCATAATGCACAATAAACTTATTAAAAATGGTCTCTGCTGTTGTTCTTGCAGTTTGATTCCTAGTTGGCACTGCTATGATAAGCTTCGTGAAATGGTATGTTATAACTAATATATTTTGGATGTTTCCTTTTGATGGTTCCACTGTCAAATAATCCATGCATACCCACTCCAAGGGTTCTGTTGTTATGATGTTAACTAGGGATGCTCGTTGATTATCAGGTGTCTTGAATTTATGCATCTTCCACATTCATGTATCCACTTCACTATGTCTTGATACATCCTAGGCCAATTAAATATTTCTCTGACTAAAGCTACTTCATAATAGCAAGTCGACTTCTATTCCTCTGAAGCTGTTTCTCCATCAAAGTTAAACATCGAAAAGATAAGTACCATGATGGGTGCAAGTCAGCATTTTGTAAAAATCGAGAGCCATGCTCTGATCGGGTAATCAGCATTGGTACTTAGCATTGTACTGATTATATGGAACAACCAAAAAACATACACTGTCTTATGTTCTAATGTTAAAAGTCCATAAGTCCATAAGTGGATAAGTCTTCAATTACAAATCCCAAGTAAATCATCATCTGCCCATCTGCACACTCAATATCAATGTGCTTTTCTAATGCATGCAGTTCTGTCTTTGCCTGCAGATTCTGTACATGAAATGTTTGGGATATTGTAGATACTGTTGCACCTGTATCAAGCAGTGCTAAACATGATACTCCATTAATAGCCACTTGAACTTTATTGGCTGTTCCTACTATTTGCGAGTGGATGGAACCATGTCTTTGCCGGCCGGACCTTTGTCGGCCGTCTGAAGTTTAAATTCCTTCTGTGATCTATCCTAACTCTGCATTCAATGGCTATATGACCTACCTGTCCACATCTATAGCAGACAGTGCTATTAGTGCTTGGGAACATCTGTTGTCTTTGATCTACATCAGTGATCCTCGGGTCAGGCATCATGAGAGTGTATCCTCTACCATCTTTGGAAGGATGGTCTACCCCTGTAGTTATTAAAACCATAAGAGGGGGCCTATAGTAAGATGAATGAGATGTTTTCAGCTGATTAATCTGAGCCTGAAGATGTTCAAACTTAGTATCTAAGGTACTTGTCGACTCAGCCTGAGATATACCTGATTTTACTGTTGCATGTTTTGGCATAGATCTGCTCTGAACTGGGTGTTCAGTTTCAATTTTTCGGATTTCTACCCGTAACTCATCAAAATCAGTAATAGAGTGGTATAAGTGTCCAATGATATCCTTAGGGTCTTGCCTCAAACCTTTATAAAACATAGTTCATAGCATTTCGTTTGCTGCCTGATCCTGCACTCTGCCCATCTTCATTGCTTCACATTACTAAATTGTCCTCAAGGCGATAACTCCATGCAGAACAAATTTCATCATCCCTTTGCTTAGCGCTGTAAAATTCGGCCAAAATATCCTCTTTCTCTAACACATTTTCATAGATACTGTCTAACTTTGACATAATTTCTTGTACAGTAGCACCAACTCCTAATCTCATAATAACCTTGGCTGCTTCACCTTTTACAGACCTTCTAATAGCTTGAAGAATAGACTGTTCAGAATGAGATTCATTCGCGAGACAAATGACCTCATATTTCCATAAGTCGTACGAGTCTTTCTCTTCACCTGACAAGAATGAAATTCTCAATGGTACTTTATAGTTACTATCTGATTGTGGCGTTGGTGGTAAGTATCGTGACAATGTTGCAGGAGTTTTAGGTGGAATTGGAATTTTAGGCTTCTTTTCCTCCTCTGCCTGCTTTGTTAACCACGAAATAAAGTTATCTGGTTTAATCTTCATTTTGTCTAAAGTAGCATATAATTCTGTCATATCTTTTTCTGATAAACCACCAGCTGTGGCACCCTCTTTTGCCTCATGTGGTTTACCTTCCTCATGTTCCTGCTCTTCATCTCATTGAGTACGTGGCATATTGGACAACAATGATATAAGTAAAATATAATACAAGATATATTAGGAGGGCTGTTCAACTTGAATTCTCAAAGTTTAGATATACTGAAATGTTTACAGGTGCGAGTTCATAACAGAACAATCAAACATGGGGCACCTTTTTTTTTACATCCAGTGATCTAGCAAAGTCTTAATATAGAGCAATAAGTGGGTAGTTCACTCTAGGAACTATAAACACATAGGGGACTTTGCTATTATCAAGTACCACCAAAAGTCTATGAATCTTGCTTTCATTCTTATTTTGTTTTCTTTATAATTCTTTATTAACTTTAATGTGCATGCAGCTTTATTGTTTTCAAATCAATGCTGATATTTGTTTTGATATTTATTTAAATTTATTCTTTGTGTTGTGATTAATTCTTTTTTGCATTGTTTTTTCTTGTCCGTGTGAATTATAATTACTTTCTTTTATATTCATTCCAGTTTTTTACTACATTGTTACATATGTAAACTTTTCTACATGAATACAATTGCTCAAACCATAAATCTTATTTTTTTAAGGAAACGAATGAAGTCGATTGAATTTAATGCCGAGTTTAACACCAGAACAAAAAAAAAACCCATAGACTTTTGGCAGTAACTGTCATCCATAATAATCTTACACTTCTATGTTACATGTTTATTTATTTTTCGGTGGTGGGGGTCGATTTTTAAACATGTTTATTGTTGTATAATTTACTGTGCTTGTCCGTTAATAATACACATGCATAAATGTTTATTTAGATTTTGATAAAGTTGTGTGTCATTACATGAACGTCTGTGTAACAAGGCATGTTTCATTCTTGACTTTTTTTTCCTTTTCAAACTCGATAACATATATTGTGTCGCACAGAAAATACAGTTATGTGAATAAAACCCCAGATGCATTCCGTAAAAAACCAAGTATTTCTTTAAATGACTGATCATTATTTATTTAAAACCATTCTGATATAAAAAAAAAACAAAAAACAAAAAACAAAAAAAAAAAACGTATTGAATTTAAATTAAAAAAAGATTCACATGGAAATTAAAATCAAAGTGCTAAAAGTACTGAAAAGCGCTGAGCCTTGGAGAAAATGTTTAAAATACACTGTATGTTCTGAAAATTCTTGTAAAGAATCACATATGAATCGGGGTTTGTTCGTACCGTAAAAAAACACTAACTCAGAAATTTGAAATGAAATAAAATTTAGATATGCCATAGTTATATAATGAATAAATATAAATCTTTGAATGATGAATTCTGTCGAGTTACAGTGACAACAAAATGCTGGTTACTTAAACAAATTATCACAATCACATCATTTCACAATTAATTAATCTATGACATTTTATGATGCATATAATGCTTTATCAATTTGACTGTAAAGTTAAAATTTCAATTTTATGTTTAAAAAGATAACATTTTTTTTTTACTTCTAGCAATTTCTGGAAATTGAACGTTTTGTAGTAATTTTATAATGATACTGCTGGTTAGTTTTAAACATATTTTGCTTGTAAAGAATTCAAAGTAATATAGGATTGTCGCCAATAACAAAGATACCATGGTAATAAATTTTAATTTATGGTTATTTGCAAATTGTCATCCCCTCTTTGTTATAACATCTGACAGCTTGTGAACCATAAAATGATGAACGCTAAATAAAAACAGTTGTTAATTACAAAACTAAAATAGAAAGCCAATAAGTTTATGATGTAATGATTACGCGTTCTCCAGAGTAAAGGTGCGGTCACACGATGCGATTTTTTATCTTGACTTGATCAGGTAAGTTGATTGGAGTCGGTTATTGAGGTGGTCACCTGATACAATTTTACAATCGATTTTCGATTTATAAAGCCTATTCAAAATTTTCGTTGTATAGAACAAAGCCATTGTGACGTCACGATTCTCACCAGAGAGTCGATTGAAAGTCGGACGCACTTCAAATTTTCAATTGACTTCAGACTATACTTTCGACTTTCGTCTGACCGCACTAGACTTCACCAGGGTACGACTTTACCGGGTTACGACTGTTCTAGGCTTCGCTAGTAGGTGGCAGTGTTTCGGAAGTAGGTTTAGAAATCTTGGAACAAAAAGCACTGAATCTATGCTAAGTGCTTTAAACAAGAGAGTGTGAATTGCATCTTTTGTTAAGCCTGTTGTGTAAATAACGGATATATAACAATGCAAACAAATTGTATTGTATTTATAAATATTGAGTTTACTGAACACGTGAAAAAATAAATATAAAGGATTTAGAAAAAAGACTGCTGTTGTGAAATGTAGATTGTGCATAACCTTTGTCTAATAAATAAAATATTATATATATATATATATATATATATATATATATATATATATATATATATATATATATATATATATAAATTCTTTCACATCAAAGCGAGAGGAGAAATATAAAAACAACAGAAAAAAGAATTATGCAGCAAAGATATAATATCAACACTACTTATAAAAGTGTCATCAAATTTAAATCAACGACGTAGGTCTGCAATACGGATTGTATTCTGTTTGAAGTGATTTTCTCTTCAAAGTTATTGTAAGTTCATAGACACTACAAAGCCAAAACAAAACATAAAACAATATAATGAACAACCAAAATTCAAAATGTCATTTTCTTTATATACGAACATCCCGATAGTTTTTACGTTGTTTTCTTTTAGACTTTATACCTTTTATTTGCATTCCATTATATTAATTTAAATCTTGTTATGATTTCTGAGCGCTATAATCTTTTGAAAGGTTTTGCGGAACTTTACTTTCTCCTCGTCTTTTTCCTTCTTTCCCCCGCAACAGTCACAGCTTACTAGGAAAACAAAATAATATATCATTAATAGAATGTACATTTGATTTCAGATATATTCTTTCCAAATAAACATACAAAAGGTTAGAGCAAAAAAAATACATATTCCATGAAGTATGTTATATTTCTAATACCTGTATAATAAATAATAAGCAAATTATAATAAAAAATGAAAATAATTATCATAACAATAATAATAATAATGATAATAATAATAAATAATAATAATAGTAAACACCAAGAAAAAGATGAATATGTAAATAGTTATTTATTTTCTATATAGAATATCATACAAAACAGTATTTTGGCAATACATGTATATAACAGATTTTTAAATCAAGGCTCATTTTCTTACTTATGCATTTTCCTTTTTTTCGACAACAGCCGAAGCGGTAAGGAAGAAACACCAGGTTGATGGGGGACGGAATTCTCCAGTCGTAGTCATTGATCACGGTGTATCTCTCAAATCTCCACAACTTCTCTGCATTTTGCTGCACCCTCTCAAAAGTATAGCTAGAAAACAAGCAACAATTATACCTTTTTAATCAAAGAACAATCGAGATTTTAGATCGGCGAGGTGTATCTCTCGTGCTTTTACATGAATATAATTTTTATTTGTTTTAGCAGGAATCTACATTAGTTTCTTACAGCGAAACTGCGTTTATATGACAGACAGATATAGTACTATATTACACTGTTATTGTTTAAACTGTTTACTATTGAAGTATGGTATAACATTTTTGTTTTGTTCTTATTGTTTACTGGAAATAAATAAGATGATGCCATGTATAAGGTAGCTATTACATGAATATCTTATTGAACAAACAACAACTGGTTTTAATAAAAACATGATTATCAAACGATCTCTAAGATTTAAGTTTTGATTAAATATCATAAGAACGATCAAATATAAAAATTGATCAAAGGAAAACACTATCTGTACCTAAACATAGCGATAACAAGGTTGACCAACAAGAGGTTGGAAAATAAAAGGTAGAATGCAGCCACGGCTTGTACCGTCCAGTCTTCTTGAGGACAACGTTCTTTAGAAGTGTCTGACTCCCACACAGATGTTATGTTGGTACATTCGCCTTCATCATTCCCTGACATAAGAAAAGTTAAAACGAAATGTAAGATAGGTCTTTGAACAGCAGAGAAACACTATAAGTTGTATGTTAATGTGTTAGTGGGGGGGGGGGGTTAGTAAACGGTATTGCCAGCATACTGGTTATTGATGAAATATGTAAACATTAGACCATCTAACCTTTGTTATTATTCTACTATTCTTTTCCTGATTTTAAAGTTTAATATCTATTTTGCCAATTCTTTGCAATTCACAATAAACAGACCATTTTTCTACATCACAGACTCATTCATGTAAAACAGGGTGTTTCAGTTTGATGAACTGAAACACAACTTCATTTGTATTCGGAAAAAAATGCGTTTTTCATTAATTGAAAAGTCTTGGATTATCCCGATGAAATCATAAAAATTCATTAAATGACAGACGACTAGACTAAGAACCAGTTTATTAGCAAACAATACCATTACTCAAGGGAAAGCATCACAAAATAAATGACCATCTTTAAGTACTTCTTAAAGGTAGCTTAAATATGCTTACCGGTATTGAAAGACTATCTTTAAGCCACATTTGAGTTATCTTTGCTGCTTAAAGGTTGTTTAAAGATGGCTTTTAGAAGGCGTAAAATAAAGTTAAGGTCCAGGAGGGCAGCTTAAATACAATCTTTAAGCAACTTTCAATCCACCTTGATCGACAACCTATAGGTCCCTAATTTCTAACCGTCTTCAAACCAATTTTAAGGTTTTGTTTGTTCAAAATATAAATGTCTTAAATCAATATTGAGCTAACTATTCCTCAAAATGTATTACTTTTATGACCATTTAACCAATTGTGCCGGATAACTATATTGAATGTGTATGCGAAGTATTTGTTCTAAATGATAGAAAAAAACCAACATATAATAGCTGCGCATTTTGAGACAAGACACACCTGTTGTGTATATCTTGTATATTCTTTGTTAGTTCCGGGCGTTTTCGTAGGTTATGCGAATAATCGATTTTCATTGAATATTCACAAAGAAATTAAAATAATTCAAGACAGATACTTGTCTAATAAATTTAATCATTTTTCATTATGTTTTTAAAGTGCGTGTGTGTGTGTTTAATAATACGATTTTTCTAGAGACAACTGAACGGAATTAGAAATCCAGGGGTAGTTAGGTAAATGGTGCACATTCTGTCAAGAGTACTTATGATTCTAGGGCACACAAAATATTCAAAAAAGGTTTTCGTTCGTAAAACATTAAAGAACAAAATGCCAAAGATTGGTATCCAACTCGGAACCCTTACTAGCATCAGCACACAATGCATCACTAGAACACATATTAAAAAGTGTTTTACATCTTATATATTATTGGTTATTGAATTAAAAAAATGTCTTTGTTTTTTATTTTTTTCTTAATATCTTGAATTTTTAGCATCATTCAAAATAATTTATCTTCTTTAAAATTAGAAATTAGTGCCCAAAGTGTGCAAATATACTTTTCAGTCAGTGTTGCTGGACTTCAATATTGATATTTTTTCTGTATAGGGATAACGAAATAGATAATCGTGTTTTTTTTACATCGTTGTATCCGTATGAGGTAATTTACAGCTCCCTTCAGTTTGAAACAATCGATTTTACTTAATTATATATTATGTTTTTAATTTAAATCCCATGGTGAATAAAAAAAATATTGAGAATACATTAGATAAATCAATGGCCTTTTTATCGTATGCATGTACATGTATATAGGACTTCAACACCTTTAGGAACCTGACAATCACATGGGCACAAAACACTCGTGTTGTATATATCTTGTATATTCTGTGTTACTTCCTGGGGTTTTCTTAAGTTTAACAAATAGAGTAGAACTAGATATACACAAACGAATGAAACCATGTCTAGACAAACGAAGCATCGATATCAAGAGCGATTTAATAAAGGAAGTAAAGTCTAACTATCTACATTACCGATCAGACCCAACCTAACACCCGAGTAAACCCAAGCTAAACCCCGGGTGTACTTTTTGGGTTTACTGTGGGTTTACTTTTTGAAAACTTTGGTCCACTCGGGGTTTAATTTGGGTTTACTTGGATATTGCTTTTGAGGTCAACAGTACGCACTGAAGTGTGAAGCAGACCCGCCATTTCTCTTACCATCCTACTGCCTGTAATTTCTGCCCCTTGTATATTCCGAATACACAGTTACCATCTGTTTTAAGGGGTATACTTCTAACTGGGTTTATTCTCTGTGTCCACTCTGGGTTTACTTTGGGTCCACTCTAGTTAACCCGAAGTAAACCCAGAGTAGACCCAGAAAGTAAACCCAGGGTTTAGTTGGGATTTACTTTCTGTTAGGTTGGGTCTGATCAGTAATGTATGATTGTACATGAATATTTTACATGTGTCGAGCAGATCTAAAATTTGGTATATAAATATTCAAAATTTATAGACAAAATACGTATTATAAGCTCTAAACGAGAGAGAGAGAGAGAGAGAGAGAGAGAGAGAGAAAGCTTTCACTGATGATACATAGGTTTAATATAAAATAATTATAATTTCACGTTAATCTAGAGAGAGGGTAAGAACTGATGCGAAAGAGACGGCACTTAACGTCACAATAAAATTGCAAAAACTGTGAAAAAAAGACCGGAATAAAATTTCATTATGGTGATATGTGTTCATTAAAGCAGTGATAACGGCGATCCATGTTCAATAGAGCGACGAAGTGAGAATTTCGCCGTTTTCAAAAGCAAAATTGGCTTATAGATAACTGTTTATGCATAGTGCGTGTTTACAATTAAGGCCGCCTGAACGTCTGAGGTAGCGTTAAATGCAACTTTAAGGTGCTTGAATGCTACTTAACGATGGCTGAAAGAAGTTTTGACAATAAAGACCTAAAAGCTCTAGCTTAAAGATGACTTAAATGTGGCTTAAAGATTGTATAACCTTTTAGCTACAATAAGTCACTATTAAGGCATCTTTAAGAAGTAACTTAAGGATTGTTTTCTGCACTGTGAATTTGTATTTTTCTCCTGATTTATTGTCTGTATTGGTATAATTACATAGTTATACCACTGAATAAATAATCAATATTCCAGTTTCGCAAATGTATGCATCATATCCGATGGAAAGCTACTACCTCCAAAATATCCTGAAATCGCATATTATCAAATAAATAAACGAGGTAAAAACAATTATTTAACCTTTGAGGGAATCAAGATTCAGCTCTCCGTACAGTTGCCAGTAGGGATAGTATATGATGGTCCAGATCCTCCAGCTTGTCCAATGACCTTTCCATATTGTTTGGTGGTCTGGCCAAAGGTTAGCGTGGTAGTATATGCCAACTCCCAACACCACGAAAATAGCTATGGAGAGGAAACCAAGGAGATCCTTGAGCTAAATAAAGACAATTACCAAAATACACATTAATCTTTCAAACAATAGTAGTTTTAAAATGAATGAATTATGAGCACTGAAGACTGAACGGAGAATAATGACCACGGCATTCCATGATCTCGGCAAATAAAATGTATTTACCATCTCTTTGATCATTATAAGAGTGGGTCCCATTTTTCTGTGGATAAGGAAAACTTCCAAGAACCTCAGATACATCACCAGCAAAGACAGGGAGAACATGCGTCTTGAAACAGTAAACGTATCAGAAGGATGAAAATGGCGCACCCAAAGAGCCGCTGTTAGTAAAGAATATGACAACAAATCCACCACATTCCAGAAGTCGTACAAGTATCTCTTCATTCTGCGGTAGTAGCTTCTATGAGAACGACCTGTGTCTTCCATACATCCCTAATATAAAACCGATGGATTATATAAGTGTAAAAAATATATGAATTTTTTTTTTCACAGAACAAACTAATCGGCCATAATAATACTTTGTTTATCATATTAAAATTTTGTTATCCCGGTTTTTTTTTTAATTTGGTTGAGTTGGACCAGTTATATGTTAGTCAAATATATATTTGTAAACATTTACAACATTTACTAAACAGTTATTAAAAAATATATATGGGACTAGAGAAGAAGATTTTCTAAGACTTAATTCATTTTTACTATATGGCCATATTGGCATCACCCTAGAGCCTGAACCCCTGACCCAGGGGCCATGAATTTCACAATTTTGGTAGAGGGCTTTATGGACATCATAATGATGCATTCAGGTATTAACAAATATATATATCGGAGTAGAGAAGAAAATTTTCTAAGATTTAATTCATTTTTACTATATGGCCATATTGGCCCCACCCTAGAGCCAAAACCCATGACCCAGGGGCCATGAATTTCACAATTTTGGTAGAGGGCTTCAAGGACATCATAACCATGCAACCAGTTTTTTTTCCTAACATGTATTGGAGTAGAGAAGACGATTTTGAAAAAAAAAAATTATTTTTGTATATTTAGCCCCACCAGTGGTGCCCCGGGGGTGGTGGAGCCATGAATTTCATAATTTAGATTCCTCTTACCATAGAGATGCCTCACACCAAAAATAGTAACAATTAGCCTTGTAGTTTTTAAGAAGAAGTTAAAGATGTTATATTGTTAACGCACGGCGACGGACGAAAACGGATAGCAATAGCTAGGTCACCTGAGTATCCTAAAAAACAAAGCAAAAGAAAAAAAATACTAAAAAAAATCACAAAAACACCCCCCTAAAGAAAATACCTTTGATACCTTACACCATGTTAATTGTTTGTTTGTTTGTTTGTTTGTTTTTTTTTAATAGCTTATTTACAATCTGACCGAAAGTTCTAAGTACCATAATTTAAAAAAAAAAATCAGATGATAATACATTTATGTATATTTTAATGAAAACATTGCTTTTACACCGTATCAATTACATGTACCAACCTAAAGCATCCCATAATGGCACATGTGATTCAATCCTTGTAAATTATGTTTTTTTTAATATCACATAAATACAGAAAGTGAGCGCACAATATTGTAAATTTGCAGGAATTCTCGACACGAATCAATTGTGATTTAAATGTCTATAACCTCGAAAGGCTATGTCATAATATATTATGTTGAGAGTCGAAGTACATCGCTATTCCGGTTATTGAAAAACTCACAAGCTTTCAAAAATGACAATGAGAGGTGAACCGATCACTAGTTATATTGGAAATGTTTATGCAAACATTTTAATGAAATTATATATTGTGTATATCCTTAAAAACTAGTAATAAGAAAAGAAAATAGTGTTCGTACAGCAGATCTAGAAATCAATAACGACAACTTAAAATTATCGGTATATTATAATTCAACATTATGTTATAATAACAAACATTTAAAACAAAATAGTTTTAATTTTTAAAAAAAAAAGACCACCAGTTGGATTTGAATCCAAAACACTGCATGTTTGTATTTACTAATCCAGTACGAAACCACTGAGCCATGCGAGACTTGTCAATATGCGATGTAAAGTACTGTTTGGAACAACACTGTCATATCAATGGTCTTTGTTTTTTATCCTTCAAAAAATAATTTCAAAAAGTACATAATTGGTCATCTCTGGGTCATCTCTCCATCTTTTTTTAAAAAGCGACTTGTTTAATGTTGAAATGTGTTATCTTTACACGTTTTAAATTTGTGGCGAGAAGACCCAGAAACAACAAAATCATTTAAAAACAGTTGTAAATAAGAAGGATTTTGCATGAATTGCATCGTGTTGCTATATTTAGACCCGTATTATGATAAAACCTTTTGCATTAGAAATATTTTGCCACTCATTCCACATCCAACAGAAACCAAATAACGGTTATAATTCGAAAAATTATGATTAATTGATGAAATTTTCACTCTCCTTATGCGCCCAGATTCCTGCCGAATGTACATCTTAAGTGCCCACTTTCTTTATGCTTACTTTCAATTTTTCAGTACATTTTAACTGCATTTATCGAATTTATGATCTCACAAGTGCATTTGCTCGCTTTTGATTACATGGAATCAATCTAATATATCCTTCTAAAGTATGCTCTCTGAATCTTAATTATGCCACTTCTTCAAATATAAAAAAAAGACTTACGAAACAACTGGTGAGCTCTTCAATCAAATCTCCAGCGCCCCAGAAATATACGTAGTATTCAAAGATTCTAGCCATGCCCTGTACGTAATAAGTGGTGCTGATACTCGTGAGTACAAATGCGCTGTACATTACCAACATTGTGAAAAACAACATCTGAAATATTAAACGTTTATAATAAAAAAACAACATTTCTCCACACAGTACAATTGCGTTTAAACACAAAAAATTTCAAAAGCTCAATGAAACATTGTTAATATGGATATGATAGACCATAATATGAGAAACCAGTTTCTTTCATACCGTTGTTTATATTTTACTTACGTAATTGAATACGTATTTTGTTAGTGGTGCAGTAAAGAACTGTTTCGGCTTGTGGATTGCTGACTGAAACATTAGTAATGAAAACAATATTATATCAGTTAAAAGTAAAATAACAACAAATAATCATGCTATTTTATCTAACCGATCAATAATTTCCGTGCTATCTGCTAATGGTGAAAAATAATCGAAATAATTTACCGGCGGCATTTGATTTTCTTGCTTTTTTTTATTTTTATTTTTTTTTTATCTCGGAACGTCTCTGGTGTAGTCAGAGTCGCTCCGTTAAATTCAAAGTCCGATAACTCTACTTTTATCAATAAAGTTTTCATCGCTATGATAAAATACCTATTTCCTGACTATTCGGACGATGAGTTAAAGACGTAAAAAAAGTAATTACTTTCGGTGATACCAGAAGTTACGAGGAACAAAACAAAATAGTTTAATTATATTTACAGACATTAGTCTATCATCCCACAAAGTTTGGTCGTCCAAGACCTAATTGTTTCCGAGATGTCGAGGAGAAAAGGTTTCTTTTTTCTTGCGGGAAAAGAAACGGACAACCGGAATTTTTTTTTTTTCAAAATGACATAAAGGGCTGTGAAATATTGTCAGAATGTATTTTCAAAAAACATTGCAGGCAATTTTATGCAGTCATTTCGGAGAAATTCTGCGGACAAAAAAAGGGGGGGGACAAAATTTGTACCCAAATTTCGTGCCTCCTTGAGCTCCAAGGAATACAGCCACTGGCATAAAACTTAATACGGCCTAACTTCAATCTATATATATCCTGAAAATTTCAGAGTCTTATCGCACAGAGTTTCTGGGAACACCACCTTCACACAAAATAGGTCGTAAATATTACAAAATCAGCCGTAAATCGGTACGGAAGTGTCGTCAAAATTTTCAAAAACATATAAAATTCAAGTCACGTTCCATCATCTGTGGAAAAATTGTTGAAATCAGTTGAATAGTTTTTGAGAAATCGCGAGCACAAAATTTGGAAAAAAAAATAATAAGAAACGGTACGACAACAATAAGGTCTTCCGCTGGAAACGGAAGACCTTTGTAAGACACGATCTCGTGGAGGTCTTCCGTCCGATTTTAGAATTTGAGATACATGCATGACCTTTATTTTGCTATTTACCGGCTAAACAGGATTTAGAAATAGAAGAAATCCTTTGATTTTAAACAGACTCTTTTCTTCAATTTCTTTATTCCCTTATTAACGAATATATCATAAATGTATTGGACTTCTCGCGCTTGTTTTGTTTTTGATACATGTATAAGAGCTTTGATTGGAAACATTTAGATCCTTCTTGTCCCCTAATTTGAGGGGCAAGCCCTTTTTTCTTGATACCAAATGAAAGGTAAACCAAAAAAAAAAAACAACATTTTGTTCAACAAGTGTTTCCAAACGTATTACCGTTTTTGAGATATTTTAGGAGCCGACCCTTTATCTCCTGATAGGGACCATTAAACGAAACTTTGGTGGTTTAAAATTATTATTAACGTTATTCTAAGTCTCTTCTATAATGGTTTTCAAAATATCTTTCCTTTTTAAGATGATCGAAATATTGGACTTCCAGACCCCTTAAACCCCTTATTATTTAACAGATTAGAACACTTTTAACATACATAGGTAAATAACTGAAAGCTAACCATTTTGCTTCCAAGATGCATTACAAAATATTTATTATGAAAAGATATAAATTAAAAACTTTGGACCCCTCTTGGCCCTTAGGTTGAGGGGTCAGCCTCTTTTTCTTAATATCAAATGAAAGATCTTTTTATTCTAAAAACATGTTGTTCATGAAGTGTTTCGAAATCTGTTACCGTTTTTGAGATACTTGGGAAAAATTGTTTTAGGGATGGACCCTTTATCTCATAAAGGGGCAATTAAACAAAACTTAGGTGGTTAAGTTTTATTGCAAACGTTATTCTGAGCAACTTCTCTTCTATGATGCTTTTCAAAATATTTCTTTTTTTTAAGATATAGTTGTATTAATATCATCGATATGTTAATTTGCTTGGCAAGTAGTTTATAATTTGTATTTAAATTACGCACATTTTTATAATATGCATTCTCGGACTGTTCCGACAAGAATTTCGAGAAAACCTCTGATGAATCGTGTTGTGTAATATTTAAAAATAGAATTGATTTTATCTAATTATATATCGGTATTCGAAATATTTCAAAAATTGTATGGATTCAACCAATAATGAATTCTTGTCTCGTTCATTCCGATGTTCGGCTATCTCTGTTAATCTGCGACAAGTAAGAGATACCAAGTCACGTGATAGCTTGATGATGCGACCTCTAAAAATAGACTGACTCTCTGCTTGTCCGAGATGTACGGAGTCAGCCGAAGGTTGAACGACTCTAAAATGAACTCTGGCGTAGAAACATATCTCAGCTATGTTAAAGAGGGTATCAGCATTCTACCACGTGTGATTAAGAAAAGTTTGCGTAAGCCCCGCCCCTTATTCATGAAATTTTACGAGATATGGGTATTTCCGTAATTAACAATCATCTACCAAAAATGAATATGATTAATTATTGTGTTAGATTGTTTCAAGAAAGGTATACTGAAAAAACAAATCAACTTTTCTTTATATCTTGCGAAATCATGAAATTCCTAAGTCGTCTGATGACGTGTCAAGGTTGACTACGTCACATCGGCGCTTGCAGCTGTGATCATAATTAACATGTGGACTTCGGTGATATAACTGGGAATTTAACTCATCTACAACCAACGTGGGTAGGAATCGGCATAGGATTTAAATAAACAAGGTAGGATTGTACTTTCCCCAGATACTGTTTTATATTTTTTAATACTGTCGGATGGAGCAGAAAGAAAGCGAAATTCCCCAGCTTCGATTTTGTTTTCTTGTTTACATTTGTTTTCCATGTAATATTGTGATTAAACATCAGTTTGGTGACTAGATCAGGCAAAGTTAATGTTCTTCGTCTCGCTAATTTGGATCAGAAAGAGTATTAAGGCTCACTGTAGCTTTTTACTGGTCTTATATTGCGATAATATGATAGATCGGGTTTCCTCCATGTTCAAAGAAAACGTAAACAATGGAAAGTCTAAACACTGTATGTGCTAGCACTACAAAGATTATCTGTGAGGATCTGGATCGAATATATCTGGAGAGGGATATTCTTTTTTCTATCATACATACTTTTCAGAAATGCATTAAATTTTCTAACAGTAAAACAGACCAAATTACAAAATGATAATATAACTAATCGAATTGATCGTCTTATTTTCGTAAAAAGATCAGGTAAAGGTCAATATATGTTTCCTCAACTGAAAGAATGATAAAAGAATCAATTATTTTTGTGTATATCTAAAATATAAAGTTTTAGTCATTTGATGAAAGGATAAAATCTAACAATATCTATCAGTTTATACAACTAAATTGTAATAAATATGTGAACTAAAAATGATATTGCTTAGACCGCATTTTACTAATTTTCTTAAATTTTGAAGGTATTCTTATTGATTTTTACGTTTCTTATTTTGGATTATTTTAGATTTTCAAATATTAGACATACTCTAAATATATACATATATGAATTGACAAAAAAACTAATATATTGACCATTTTTGTAAAAAAAAAAAATCCGATTTTTTTATAGTACAAGCAAAAAGGCAACAACAAAAAATTTGCTTTAAAGAAAAAAAAATTAAAAACACATTCTGAAAAAAAAACCACATTTGATTGTCATTTGAACTTTAGGATGTGTAAGTGTCTCTACCTTCAAAAACGGTTTAAGATCAGGCGGTAGTTTGTTGTACCACAGTTTGTTCATATTTTTCTGGGAGCATGTATGGGCAACAACATCATACATGAAATTTTCATAAGCAAAGATAAGAGGGCTAGAATGTATTCCCCAGACATGCGCCTCGTCATCCATCAAATCAATTGCATATTCTGGGTTTTCGTTGTACATACTATTCAACAATGTGATGCAACGCTGTTCAAACAACCTGAAAAAACCCCATTACATCTGTGTGTGTGTATATATATATATATATATATATATATATATATATATATATATATATATATATATATATATATATATATATTCAGAATTTTTATTTTCTTCAAATTACTTGATCCACTAAATTGTTAATTTTTAAATTTGCTTTCAGAAAGATCTTAAATATCAATCCTATATCACTTATGCTTAAAATACAATATAAAGCGTATGTCATGAATAATAAAAAATAACATTGAAACTTAAAAACAAAATGTTTCACATCTCTAAAAAAAATGCGTGCTTTCGATTATATGTACATGTTTTCTGTATGTTGTGGTTTGATCATTTTTTTTTGTCGGCAAAAATTTTCTTAAAGCGAAAATCACAATTTAAGACTATGTGGCCAGTAGCTATATGAAAAAAAACGTTGTATTAGAAATCAAAATTTCTTGTACATTAGTTCGAATAAAGACTAAATTATAGTATACTTTGAATGTTCCTCCAAATCTACTGACAAAATCTGTTCTTTGAGATTGTTGGCTTTCTTTGATAGCTTTTTGAGAATAGCCGAGCACACTAATCCAGTCACTGCAAAGATATAAACAAAAAACAATTCAGAACACATCAATCCAGACAATAGTACATACATATCGAAGCATACTTCATTTCATGTTTATCAGTACAATTTTTGTCAAACGTTTATCATCGGCAGTGCAGTTGCAATATCAAATTTAATTTATTTCTAAGCTTACAGAGATGGTTTTCACTTCTAAGCCAGCATATTTCCGCTACTTCCTTTCTATTGGCGAAGATTGCCCAAAGTAAGATATCCGAAATAGTTGACTGATCTTGTGCTAATGCAAATCAAAATAAATATGTATGCATTATTGACGTCAACAAATTAATGTAGTTTTTTTTTTATTAAACCTCCGTGTAATAATTAGGGATTTAATACTTGCAATGTCGATGTCAGCTATAAGAAACCTTGTCCATGAAACAACAACAAACTGTCAACCATTTCAAAAATCCATAAAACGAAATAAAAAATTTAAAGCAGAGCAACACGGACCTCTAAAAAGATAGAGGTATGATAAGGTGCTTAGGAGGAGTGAGCATTCTCTGCTGACCGGTCATAATGTCGAAATCGGGAAAAACTGAAAAAAGTCCGTAGACAATTAGGTGATTTATTATTGTCTAACAATTAGTATGAAAAACGTCAATCAGCATGCGACCCAGTGGAAGGTTGTATTTGTTGACAAGGTCGTTGTATCGACCATAGAACTTGCGAAAAGATAACTTCAAACGAAACTATTTTATCAACTTGTTTGTCAGTAGCTTGCCCTGCCTTAGAAACTGTTCATATGAAGGACATGCCCTTGCGGATCAAAACACCATATGCAGGTGATGAAGGTATATTGCTACATAAGTATGGAAAACGTGATCACGTTTATCAAAAAGTATTGTTGTTAGGTTACCAACAATGTCCATTCCAAGTAATATATCAAAATATCATACTATGTAAATGTCCACAGAAGTGGACTTTATGTTGTAATACTTAATTAAGCATGCATAAAAATTGTATTAATTACTTTATATAACTCTTCTTTAGAAGGTTTTTTAACTTTGTGTTGTTTAAGACTAAATGTTTAATGTGATAAACGTGGTAAAAATTAAATGTTGAAGATTTCTTTAACTTAAAAATTGTTAAGCATCAACGTCGGTTGTAAACCCTGAAAAAAAAGTCAAAAACACAAATGTTGACCTCGGTATCGGGAAGAACATTAGCTTACATCATTTTAAAAGAGAAAAAAAAAAACAAGAAATACAAGCCCCCCCCCCCCCCCCCCCCCCAATGCCTGCTAATGACAACTTTACAAGAAAAAATTGTTTAAATGTCATTAACAAAATTCCACAAATTTTACAGGGTTTTCAGGAAAAGTGTTTGAATTTATTGCATTTACACAAAGATAACGGTATTTTTAAGAGAACAAAAAAAATTCTTTAAAGGCTTAATAAATATCAAAGTACTGAAGTACTGACGGGGGTTGATTTTATCAATTATCATTTATTTTAAAATCAACTTGCATGTATCTTGCATGGCAATTAGTTCCTAGTCTGTATTTGAACTATGCACTTTTTTATTGTATGAATTTTTAGACTTTTCCAACAAGAATTTCGAGAAAACCCATATAAATCATGTTTTGTAATATTTAAAGATAGATTTCAAACTATGTATTTGTAATCGAAACAATTCTTAAAAGTCGTATGGATCCAAGAACTATTGATATCAAGCTCTAGTCTCGTTTATCCAGACGCTCGGCTGTCTCTGCTAATCTCCGAAGAGGAAGAGAGCCTCTCTGTTTGTCGGAGATTTACGGAGACAGCCGCGAGACTTTATTAAACTCTAGCGTATGAACACATGACACTACAAAAATAAATTGGTCGTATTATATAAAATCTGACTTTTTCAAAGTGTTTATAGATAAGTTTCCTTGAAAAACTATGCTTCAGCATACATTACATCGATGTTTTTTTATTATTTTCAAGTACTAAGTCTTGTCAGAGGTAATGATTTGTGCTTAGGTCTAAACACTTTCACTTTCGGTTGGCCAGAGTTTGCCAGAGTTTGAATATTTCGATTACTTATACATAGTTTGATGGAATCAATTCTATCTTTAATCATAACACAACACGATTCATACAGGGGTTTTCTCAAAATTTTTGTCCGAAAAGTCCAATAATTCATATTATAAAAATGTGCATACATGTTATTCAAAGATAGATTATAAACTACTTGCCAAGCAAAGTAACATGATTAAAATTTAAATGAATAATAATCGATAAAATCAACTCCGGTCAGTACTTCAGTACTTTGATTTTCTTATAATCTTATGAAAGAGTTTTACCACGACATTGGCATTTTTCATATCTTAAAACTGAGCGACACAACGCTTCAGCTGCGTTTGCTACAACATCCTCTGGCGATGGGAAATGTACCCATTTTCCTCCCATGCTTTTCAAGTACTTGTATACATGACACATATTGTTTGTCTCGTCTTCCTCTAATTGCTAAAAAGATAAATTTTAAATAAGTTGTGGTTTGTATGTTGCAATACATTAATATCTATATTATTTAAGCATGAAAGTACCACTTTCTAAATATTTTTCTTTATTTTTTCAACTTTAAAGTTGAATTTTCCAGCTTTCAAATTTGAATTTCAAACTTTAATCGTAGAATTTCAATTCAAATTGGTGAATTTTCCAACTGTAAAGAAATAATTTCCAAATTTACTCTTGGAACTTTATTCTATAAAGTTTAAATTAAAAATCAACTTTAATTTTAAAATTTACAACCCTAAAGTTGGAATTTGCAACTTAAATCTTGGATTAGTTTTTAGTTTTGATTTATATTACGGTAATGTAATAGTTAACATTACATATAGATAAGAGAAAGCCATACGGTATTCATATACACAGTTTTAGACATCAGCTTTCTAAAGAACTTTAAATTAGGTGTACGTTTTCTTGATACGCAACTAGGTTAAGGCCTCTCATAGATTTCACCTCATTAATATCACGTGACATTTCATGACGTTAGCTCCGCCCATTATTCATGTTTTCATCTTTTTCCTACTTTCGATATAGTAAAGCGATCGCTGTTAAAAATTTTCGATTGACTGCTTTAAATAATCATTTTGAATTTTATTTTAACGAATATTGTATCGAAAATATGTGACTAAAGGTGTTTATTTCTTAAAATTACATTGTCGTTTGCTTACCATCCGTGTCAACACAGCGCTTTCACTCGCCTTGTTTTGATTGCGAACAGCTGACAGCGGTGTGTCAACATTTTCATTAGATGCATGGCCTGCAAGACGCCGAGAGTGGAAAATGCAGCTCAACCATCGTTTGAGAGATAATAAAGGTATGTTTTAATACAGGATATGTAGTGTTGACCTTTTCTTTTCAAATCATTTGCTCTTTTCAGTCCATGCAGTGTACCTACACACGTGTTGTTTTGCACATCATCGCTGTTTTAAATCATTTCTTATTAGGCTATTCTTTTGTGTATTGAACTATACACCAGACACTGTAAATATTGCACTTGAAATAGGCGGGGTTCCCAGGGTACACAATTCATTAGGGCCTACAAACATCTGCATGTTTGCATGGTGATTACACACAAGTTTTGCACTTCAGTAAATGTTTGGATCTTAGATGATATAGTTCATTTGCTGGTATAGTTTACAGTAGATATCTATAACACTGTTTTGAATTCTTATTTGTTATAATGCTATATATACATACTGTATGTACATGTGTGTCTTCGTTCGGGTTTGTATTGAACTATTGTATATGTGGGGTCCCATGGTACACAAGTGTAGAATGATGTAATCATCAAGTGCATGTATGCATCATGATTTCTTTACTTTATTTTAATAACACAATATTGTATCATATTGCCATCCACAGCTTCATTTATGAATTCAAAAATTCAGAAAGATTTGTACTACATATTTAATTTGTGTGTGCTGCATTAAAATTATATGATTAATATATTTGATGTGTTAAATATCAGTTATCAGCCAGTTATGCTTCATAATAATCTGATAATAAACCCCAATCAGTAAAATCTAACATATGTGGTGGTCAGACTCGGCCGCTTGATACCAGATTGCATAGTGGCTAGATAATATTCGAGGGGCACAAGCTTTTACTGACCTGGTTTGTTATTATTATTCACTACCTTATCCACATGTATATACATACAATATAATTGAAAATAACTTAATATATAGATTACCCTAAGGTAAGAATTTTAGGGTATTTATATTCCCTGATATTCATAATACAGTCTTTTCTGGAATTTTTTTTACAGAATCATTGTTTTTTGAGTTATGGTTTATCTTTATGTAAATACATATTGATTCACTTCTCGGTAAAGTGTTCATGCATAGTACATGTACATGTACATTGTATACAAACAATTTTGAGATAACAAATACATGTGTATGTTGGATTCATTGTTACTGTGCTCAGATATACATCAGCTTATGTGTGACATTATGGACAATTAATTGATAGAAAAAAATATATGAAACTAATGGAATTATAATGTCAAAGATTATTTCGAGAAGAGATATATAGTATATCAAAAGAAATTAAATATCTACTACATGTATCACACTTTGAGTAAAGCAGACTCTCTCTCTCTCTCTCTTGCTCTCTCTCTCTTCTCTCTCTCTCTCAATTTGATATGTGTTAATAGTTTAGACCTAAGCTATTTGGTTTGGTTTTTGTACTGCCATATTGTCATATGCACAGATCCAGAATTTTTTTTCCAGTGGGGGGGGGGGGGGGGGGTCCGAAGGGTAATTGGTTTTTTGATGTGGTCTGAGGCATATTTGCGATAATTTTACAATATTAAATTTTCTCCCTTCTAGATCCGCGCATGTTCTTATACATTTGACACTGCATGATCAGTGTTTTTTTTTGTAACAAATATTTATGCATATGTTCCCACAGCTTATTGATTTCTTAAAATTTTTATTTCAGCCAAACATGGACTTCTGCTACCACCTGGCGACATGGGTTTTGCGGGTCGATTCTTGTGGTTTTAACTCTTGAGCTTACCCTGTCTTCCCTACCCACATATTCCCTGTGTTCTTACAGACTATTTAATAAAAAAAATAATCTGATAATGCATAAACATGATGGATAAAAAGGTGCTCATCATCATGTTTAATGTATTTTGAATGTGTGAAGACATTATTAAAAACAAAATTAAAGCTGTTTAAAAAAATTACAATTGAGAGTTTTGAAATTTTGCTTTTCAATAAAAGTATATACTGATGCCTTTATTTTGTATTCATTTGATATCATATGCACTATTTTTTATGACAATTTTATACAATTATTCAGTGTGTCTTTAAAAGAATTCTGTATCTTAATATGATGACAAAAAATATTCTGACTTATAAGTTATGAGTTATAAGCAAGATTAACTTACATCGTGGCAGAGACACCATGCGCAGATCCAAAAAAATTTCCAGGGGGGGGGGGGGGGGGTGTTTGAAGGATGATAGTGATTGCCGCCGGGGGGGGGGGGGGGGGGGGGGTCGTGTCCCAAGCATATTTGCAATGATTTTAATATGTAAATTTGATAAATTTTCATTTTCCAGGGGGGTTGAGACCCCTCTTACCCCTCCTCTAGATCTGCGCATGGACACACTTGATAACAATATCAAATTACATATTTAATAAGCAGGGGTAGATTGAACCAGGCACGTAGCATAATATGGGGGGGGGGGGGGGGGTGATCCCTCCCCCCCCCCCCACCCTGCTTTTTCTTGCCGAAATTTTTTTTCTTAAATTTACATATAAGAAATGATATGCATGGAGTTGGCCCACAACTGTTTTGAGAGTATGTAAAGAAATACGGATTTTTTTCTTTGCTTGTCAAGGTTTTTTGGATGAGTCTGCCCCCCCCCTTTCAAAAACGAACCTACGTATGCGTGGATCTGGCTTCTTATTTTCTTTTCTTTAGCCTGTTATATATATACTTTAATTAATCTAAAATTATAAATAAGACATTTATAGAAAACCAGCACCAACCCCACACCTTAGATCCGCGCATGGGGTTATCTGATTCTGTTCTGGTGCATTGACGAATCTATCACTCTATTTTGTTTAAACTGAACAAAAATAATAAATTGGTAATATTCCTGTGTATTTTACGAATTGAAAGGTTTAAAAGGTTAATGAAATGTGCAGGTAAGGAATAACCAACGATTAACAATGTAAATCTTTAAATTTTCTGCGCTTCACAACGCCAGATTATCTGCCCTTGATCCGGATCATCACTGCGTTTGAAAATCGGCTAATTTGCATAAAATCATATACATCTGTCTAAAACTGCAAAAGTTCAACGATATCCCGTCAATTCTAAGGATTGTGTTTAACTTATTTTATTTTCATCAAATACCAGTGATTGTAAAAAGTGCTGGGAGCAAGTTGTTGCTTGAAAGGAAACATTTTTTGACACGTGATTTAACTCGGTTATCGAAAAAATTTATTAGAACTTGAACGATCAATGCTAAAGTTAAGCATGTTTCTGGTACTGCTATAGTTGCTCCCAGCACTTTTTAGATTAAGCAATTAATTTTCTTTTAAGTGATATAAACAACAATTTAATATTTTATTCGTATATCGTTGAACTTTTGCAATAAATGAAGTCATATGTAGCTGCTCTATTTTTAGCGTATCACGTGATAAACAGCTGATGCGGTGACTGTGTTCCGGTGAACAATGTAGGGGAGATCGGTAGTAACATAATGATGTATAAACTTTATCATTGCCATATTTAGATGAGTTTGTATACTTTGTCTGGAATTAAGTCCGTTTTTAGTGTATTTATTTCATACGGTAATCCATGGGCGTCCTTAACTTAGCTGTGTAAGTAAAATAAAAAGGGCATCGTTGATATATATATATACACACACACACATATACATATATATATATATATATATATATATATATATATATATATATATATATATATAACACTTCCCTACTTAATGTAAAAGTACGTAATGAAATTGTCTTACCTTTAAAATCCACTCTATGTGCAAACAAGGGGGATCTTCCTTACATCCCTCGCACGCGACAGTCTAAAAGGAATATCATTGTTTATAGAAAAAATGCGGATGGTTGGAACACAAATACTTTAACATAAAAATAAATATACACACCTGTCCGTACAGCTCAGGTAAATCCGCTTTTTTGAACTTTACACCTTTAGCCAACAAGACTCTCACGTAGTCGCATCGATTCGCTTTTAAAGCTTCCAAAAGAAGAATCTATAGAATTGAACACACTATATTTAACTGTAATATTTCAGTTGACGATGAAACATGTAGTAAATACATGTTGTAGTCTATATTCCATCATAATGCCAAATCTACAAACGTGGTCGAATAATTAACATGTAGTATCATTAAAAATATCATCATATTGTCCAACGTTTTTGCTTCCACCAGATTTTGCTTGATATTTTTTTTATTTTCATGAATAACTTTGTGCCCATACAACATTCATCTACTAAAATGAAAATAATATGTTTTGAAACGTCCCCTCGCTTTATCGATTCAGATTTTAATACACCACAAAAGTGCAATAGCTATGAAAGTAGTATTGTAAAATCGGACCAATTTTACTATCGATAATCAAGTTAAATCGGCAGCTCACAATCGATTATAATATCGATTATGTAAACTTATAAATTACAACAAAGATTTTTTTTCATTCTGTGAATGAGTGAAAGATACCAGCATAATTTATATATATATATATATATATATATATATATATATATATAATTCATTATGTTTAATGAACTCATCTTCAAATGAATTAAATATTAAATATATACTTAGGGACCAACCTAGGGCAAAATTAAAGGTTATCTGTCACGTAAGTGAATTTAAGCGACTATCGATAATAAAGACTTACTATCGATTGTCGCCGACCTGCTGCCTTCAGCGACGACTTTTCAATAGTCGCCGACTATCGTAACAACAATATATGAATATGGCCGGATGATGGCGTTGCTATTTTGTGTCAAGTAATATATATTGAACATTTTCTATTTCATCTATGAAAATTCTATTTCTTTTACAAGTATGCGTAATTTATTAAAAACCGTTTAAATTGGATGGAAACAACAACTTCAAACAGATTACAGAAACGGTTTGAAATCAAATAGACATATCTCAACTCACTGGTCCGCATTCTTCTAAACGCTTTGATTCTTGTAAAAGCTGGTATACAAAATAAAAATATAATGGGAGTGATGTAGGCGTGGAATACTTCGGATTAAGAACATGTGGTCTTGACTCCCTTTTGAATCCTTCCAAACTTTGGTTTAAAATATTCTCCTCTGGACTAATGGAATTTTTTAGCAATAATTTCCAAGTTAAGGAAAAACCTTTGAGTGTACGTCCATGATCAGGAAAACTCGAACTGCCTTGTCCTGATGTGTCTTCTTTTGTTTCCGAATTTTCTTTATAGAAATAATGGATATCATATTATCAAATAGGTTATTCATCAAATAAAATGTTTTAATTAAACAAATAGTATGACGTCGTGATAATTGAGAATTGAGTAGGCTTATATTTAGATTTAGTAAAATTCCAATACACAAGAACTTGGGGTCAATACTGGTCAATTTAGAATATCGAGAACCAACATATATCTTTTGGATCGTGAGTGTCCTTTTGTTACGTATAAGTAATTGCTATCTAAACGAAAAGTGACTACTTTGGCTGGAGAAAAGACATTAAACGTAGATGTACTCTCTCTCTCTCTCTCTTTCTCTCTCTCTCTCGTTTACATGAGTCGGTGTTTTGGCGGCGTGTGTCTAATTTCGGCGACTAGACTTAATGATGTATTGACAAAATGCTAAAATTTAAAGTACATAAAAACAACAGCTTATTTAACTACAATCGTTGTTTTGTATCATAAATCAAATTTATGTACTGATGTACATACCCGTAGCCTCATTCTTAGAGTTTGTCCAGTACAAAAAGTTTAAAAATTATATTATATCATATTCATCATAAAATATTATGTTTCAATTTGGATAGAGGATAAAGCAAAATATACAGCATGCAGCAGAAGAACTAAGACGATGTCAAGTATTTATATTTATTAAATTTAATGCGCAGAAAAAACATACCCCCTAACTTTTATTTCCGTGAATAATAAAAAAATAATCACAAAACCTCGAGCGCCATATTTGATGAGATAATGTAGTGCTATCTGTTTTCTGTTATATTGTTTTCAAACTTTTTAATGAGTCATTTGTGTTGAGGTACCGCAATTTGTTCAGATTCAGAATACAAAATACAAATTTCAAACGTAAATCTCATCACAGCATACACCTAAAATTAAAATGTTTCCATTTAATTAATTTTCTTAAATTCAAAAACTAGATTGTCATAAAAGAATCGGCCATAATAGGGGACGAATTCATTTAAAAATATATCCCTCAAAGACAATTAAAATAATACAGATTGTAGATAACATCTTTCTACTGATGTATTGAGAAAAGCTTTCTGTTAATGTTGGGGGGGGGGGGGGGGGGGGGGGTAAAGTACAAAAATAATTAGTTAAGTATTTTTACCAAATGCCGTCCTGGTTTTTTTATAACGAGACTTACGCATCTATTAGCCTACTTACAGCCACGATTTGTTTAACCAATATCAATACCTGGCAATGAAACGTATGATACCTGGTGCGTTATCTGTAGTTGCAATGACATGTTCCATGGACCAGCAACTTACTACTGTTTCTCCTACAACATTTGACAGCTTCAGGGGATCATCATGATCAAGGTCAAACACTCCAACCTAAGAAACAAAAAGCATTTGGTTACCGTTTTTTATCATTATTGTGAAATGTATCTCGAAAGCAAAACTAGATAACTTAAAACTTCTTATTGTGATCGGCTTTGGCCGATCACTGTTGTGTCCATATGAGGCATCCGGCAAATGCTTCGACGTGCACACATATTTCGCTTGCATAAGTAGTTCTTATAAAAACTTGAAGTTTGGTTTAGTATTTATATAACATTTTATTCAGTTTTATTTCAATTCATTTACCTTAAGAGATGCAAACATACATCAAATACAGTTCGACCTGTAAATTTAAGAATGCACATTTTGTCTCACGCGTAAGACGATAGTTGTTTCTTCCGTAAGAAACTATACAAAATCAAGGACAGCCAAAAGATGAACCAGTTCAGTCAACTGAAAGATGATTGAAATTTATAATTGAAAGATAACTGAATGACATAGCTCAACCATTCAGTTACTTTGTCATACCTTTTAACATTCAGTCGACGGAATGGCACAGCGTTAAATTGTATCATGCGACTTCTTTTTAATTGAATGCCATCAAAAGGGGAACCAAGATTTGAATAGCGTAAAATATTTCTTAACACAAGAAAAGTTGTGCCAAGTTGGTTTATTAGTTCTGGAGAGAAAGACAAAAGAAGTGTAAAAAAGTTAACTACGAGGGAAGCAATGTTAACGACGACATACACCATTGGCTCTGTTGATATAATTGTACTCGATATTGATTCAAAATAACAATAGTTTTTTTACCGTTTTCATTAGAAGAAAAAGCTAAACAATTTAAATTATTAACTTACAAGATCCTTATGTTTGATTATTTCTCCCAGATATTCTTGCAGTAATCCATATTTGTCATTATCAAATTGAATACCGAATGCAATGCTGGCTTTTCTACGAAATTCGTCATTTCTACAAATAAACAAAGATCATCAGTGATTTATATGATTTTGTCCACAAAAATATTATTTTTTTTTAAAAGGATAACTTTTTAATCTCTTTTTGTGTTATTGTTGTGGTATAACTCAATGAAAGTAATTACTTGTCTATGTAGTCAAGCACCAAGTCTGCCGCTTTTCCCGATCCTTTCATAATGATCACTGGGATGTTTTCTTTAAGTGCTTTAGCTATATGTACAATGGTCTTCAAGTCCCCTTCACAAACTATGATGGCTATGGGAACCGGCATTTCTACAACAATCCACATGTAGATGAAAAAACAACAAAGCTCAAATATAGAAATGAATAACATCCACAAAATAAGCATTACTTATATTCATTTTTGGACTGAAGAACGAAACTTCCTGTTTTGAAATATATTTTTCAAATTCTAGCAGCTGATCTTCGCCATCGCCGACATTGATCTCATAAACTGCTTGCGTGTTTTCATAAGAATGGAAGTTTGTATTTATATTTCCTGAAGTATCACTTGAGGGATGATTTATCTATAAAAAAAGAACCTGACTTGCTGAAAATTATACTTTCTACGTCAAGCTGAAAAACATTTTTTTAACTTAATTCAGTTAATACTATAAAATTTAGATACATGTATCTTAAGTGTCGATTTAAATACTGCACACTGAAGAATAGAAATTGAAAAGGCCGGGTACAGTTCGAGTAAACATGACCTTGTGCATCTCCTAAATTTCACGTAGCCGTAAGTGCAAACTTTTAACTGTCCTCTGCATCGGTTTTCATAAAAAAAATAACATTACATGTAGTGTTTGTTATTTAAGCAATTGTTATGTTATGACTCTGATTGGGTAAAATGCTAAAATTGCGCTTACGCGTCATCGTTTCCCGGTACTGTATGCAACACGGAAAGAAAAAGTATGATTCACTCATTCATTCGAGGGGGTGATAACTTTTTAAGATATAATTTATTGACAGAGCTTTAAGACAAACATATTACAATTTAAATGTGTTATTTGATTTTAAAAAATATTCTTATAGGCCATTTATTACCGCAATATACCATCTTTGCAGAAAAAAATGGTTTTAATTATATCCCTGAACCAAACCACGAGGGAAAGTTTTGTTGTTGTTGTTTCATTACACAATTTGGCGACCTTTTTCAATGGTTATCATTTATTTGAAAGAAATGCATAGGGCAGAAATACACAAATTGGGAAAATATGTAAATGTATCGCTTTTTCAACAAATTAACATAGGGTACTATAGTAAAAACTGAAAAACTTCGAGACTTCGAAGTTGTAAATGAATTATTTTTTCATCTGCAAGTAATTGATATAGAAGTTAAACTACATGCAATAATATGTCATAAAAATATCTAAGGTAAAAATAAATAGACTCGGTGAAACTGTAGAATAAACAAGAGATATACAGGTTCATCTAGGTCATATATATAGTTGTTTTTGTGAACAAAACCAGCAAACATAACCTTTTTGCCAGCAATGTTGATGAGTTTGACATGTCTATTTGGATCACCAATGTCCTTTCTGTCTCTCCCAAATTCCATAGCCTCATAATGTTCATATGCCTCCTGTATGACGTTTGAAACGACTTCATCATTCTCGCGGAATAATATCCAAGTCTCTACAACAAAACAAACATTTCTTCCTTTTTTTTTCATATTGGTAATATTTTCAAAAGAATTAAACACGACTAGCATCTACTTATAGCTTTCTGTCTGTCTGTGTTTCTGTTTGTCTGTTGATCATTCATTTTCGTTACCAATATATATATATATATATATATATATATATATATATATATATATAGATATATATATATATATATATATATATATATATATATATATATATATATATAGTGTAGACCATAAATAACTGTTTTGCCATAATTAACATATCATAGATTATTTTGAAAACCTAGAAACTGTTAATTCTGGTATGTAACACTGTTTTTTTAAAATTAAAGCAATAAATAAAATGGTTGGTATTTTACATGAAATAAATGTAAGAATTTTGTATTTTTAATCATTTTTTGTTTTAGAGAATGGTAATTCTCAAACAATTTAACAGCGGGAGTGCTTTTAATGCCTTTACTTCGGTGCAATTCTGTCAGTGTTCAACACTGACTATGTATACAAGAATATAATATTTCAGGTTTCATTTTATTGATTGCTCCTTATTTTTCAATGGCAGTGTCAATGCTACTCGTTTTACTTAAAAAAGTATACATCAACAGTTATACCTCCTCCACTCTTTGCTGCCTCGATCAGGGCTGTCTGAAAGAGAGTCGTTGGCCAAGGTCTGGGTACAAAGCTATCAGAGTCTCCAATCACAGAAAACACCATGGTGGGCGTTGAATTAATATTCACGGCATTATTTCTATTTTCGTATAACTGATTTGTCTGGTTTTCTATATTACTTTCATTGATTTTTGGTTTTCTTGTTGTGTTTACTTCTTCCCTGATGTTCTTCCATAACGCGTCAACGTCAATTGTGCTCTTAAAGTACAAAACCAAACAACATCCTGATTAGTTCAGCTTTACACTGTGACCTCTTAAAGGATTAACAATTGAAAAAGGTTGATATGTGCATGTTCTTGTTTTTAACAATGACATGAAAAACAATCAAATATTGATATGATATCATTTGTCTTAGAAAAGAATGTTGATTTGTGACTTTAAAAACCTACATTTAGCACAGCGTAAACATTTGTAATGAAAACAATGAAATATCTAAACTAAGTTTCGGGAAAGAGCCCTCACTGACCATATTTGTTAAGACAATGTATGATGAATTATAGTTTTAGATTGCCGACAAGATGCTTTAATGAATTTATAGACTACTTTCACAGAGAAAACAAGTTGAAAAAAAAACTGTTACGGTACACGCAACGTATTTTTTTTTACAATCATATCATATCGTATCGTGTATTAATCCTATCGTATCGTGCCTGTATACTGTTCTATCATGCGTTAATCCTATCAGGTTTATCGTTCAATTTTAAAAGGCCGTTTTTCGTGTTAACCGTTTTGTGTCTTTTCATACTCAAGTAAATCTATTTCAAAGTTACAAGTCGTTCTTAAACGAAAATGGATCGAACAAGGAATGTAAACAATCCTATTCAACTTTCTAACATTACGATACTAATTTCATAATTCTTTAAAACAATTAAACAATATTACATGTGAATTATATCTGTAAGCAGTGAAAATGAAACACAAGTATTCCTTTTAAAGAAATGATCGGCAATGATGATATATTGATAGCTAGAAGCAATCAACATGATCAATTTGATGTAAAATAATTTAAAAAGTACTGTATTTTTGCAAAATATAGAATATTTTTAATATGTACACCATAATTTCATCATTATAAACCGTCAACAAATTTCATTTTGAAATACATTTTGGGAAAGCCATTGGTAAACTCCTTCTCTAGTTTTGTATTTTTAACGTACATGTAATTATTAAATGTAAATGTATCTTCTTCAGAATACTGAGTAGGGCTCTTCAAAGAGCATTAACACGTATAAAAAGAAAGAGTTGTATCAAAATAATTTAATGCGACTGAAAAACATTGAATTCCATCATAACTTGCAATTGAGGTCGCATTATAACGTAAACGTGTTTATAAATCAAACCGTCTTTCTAGCTACTATTATGCAACATCAGTAGATCGAAGTCAGTTCATAGAGCATTATGATCGAGGTCAGTTCATCGAGGTCAACTGCATTACTGAATGAATCTTTCGATCGAAATTCTTACGCGTGAGACAAAATGTGCATTCTTGAATTAACAGGTCGAACTGTATTTTATGTATGTTTGCATCTCTTAAGGTAAATGAATTGAAATCAAACTGAGTAAAATGTTATATAAACTAGATGATAACCCGCGCAAGCGCGGGAATTTGCACTTTATATTGTTGTTAAATAGATGTAAATTTTACTGAACATTAATTAAACCAAATATATCGTTATTCAATTGAATAATTATCAGAAAGAAATTTTAGGAATAATTTCCTTCTTGAAATAATGAAATATTTAAAATTATGAAAATTAGATATGGGGCCCTTTTCCAATTTAATAATAATCTACCGATTTCTATCATCCCCAAAACTGTTTCTGAAGTGTATTATTATAATTTACTCTTTAAAAAAATGAATAGGGGATATCACCTGTTCAAATGTATGAAGTTACATTTTGATTTGATTTGGGAATTTATGTATATCTAGATCAAAAGCTGAATAAGTGATATCACTTTTTTGAAAAGATGAGTTCACTTTATAACTTTAGTCTTAGTTACAGTAAATAACAAACACAGCTCCTCATTGGAGATACATAAAAGTGTGAAAATTGCATTATTTGTGGGAACAGTTATTATTTTACATTCAGTTTGAATAGGTGATATCAATAATGTAATAATTTGGCTGATCAATATCTTAAACATTAAAAGGGCTGGATGGTCATGGCCATTCAAAGACTATATTAACCTTCTTAAAATGAAGAGGTCAGTATAAAGATATATAGAGAAATCTAAAAATTGGAAGTAAAAATATTTCAATTCTTCCTTACTAAATTATTGTTTTGGCCAAAAATATCATATATGAAATTTTAAGGTTGATATGATGGTTAGTTTGTTGACCATCCAGTCTGCTGAAAACAACTTTAAAGAAATAATTGCAACATCTCATTTCAATAAACGAATGAAAACATTTATTTTACAAATAAATGAAATGAAGAGCACACTTAAATATCCAAGGCTTCCGCATTACCTGATTATGCTACACTTACATTTGTAATTAATGCATTAGATCCACTGACAACAATTGTATTTTATAAGGGCATAACTTCCTATTAATAACATCAGAAATTCCTGCACATCTATACTTTTGTCTTCAACAAAATAGTGAAAAAGTGCCAAAATTATGATAAAAATAAAAGAATCAAAATTTTCTTTTAATATGAACATTTACAGATTACGTTCTAAAAATGTGCAAAGATTTATCGAATTTCATTCAGCAATTTAAGAGGAGTTGAACTGACTGTTTATTATTGTATTGTTTATATGGTAATAATTCTAAGCTAGAAAGAACCAAAATTCCCAGAAAAATAACCGATTTGGAATTTTCTGGTTATACGCACATCTACACAATGTGTCTTAAATACCTACAAAGTTTAACAAAATTCCATACAGTAGTGAGGCGTTACACTTATGAAATGTTTATTACAATATTCAATATATAGCTAAACTTTTAAGCTAAAAAGGGTGTAAACTTTCATGAAAATAAAGGAATCTGAATTTTCTGGTAGTATTCATATCTAGACATTGTGTACTAAATATATGTACCGACAAAGTTTCTAAATACCATGCAGCAATTTTAAAGAAGTTGACCTTCAATAAAAACAGTACTGACAGATTGATTGACCGATAGACTAACGGATGGACGGGTCAAAAACACAAAAAGATTATACCAATTTGTTGCATGGGGAACATAATAAAGACCTAAATAAGAACATCTTTGAATACAACATTGTCTGTGTAATAACTATTGAGATATTGTAGACCAGGCAGTACAGAAACTGAGTCAAAAGATTTCACTCGAGATAAAGCTACGTAAAGTTGTCCATGAGTAAAAATTGGTTGCGTCAAGTCTATTCCCACGTATTCTAAAGTCTGGCCCTGACACTTATTGATTGTCATTGCAAATGCTGGTCTAACTGGAAACTGTCTACGTTGAAGTTGAAAGGGAAGACCTGAATCTGATGGTGTTAAGGTAATTCGTGGCAAGAACACCAGTTTTCCTGAATGTTTTCCAGTCATAATTTTTGCCTCTATGATACGACGGCCAAGATTAATAACAGCTAGTTTGGTTCCATTTAGAAGTCCTTCTTTTGGATTTAAATTCCGTATGAGTATTATAGGTGAATACTTTTTTAAGAACAAAGAATGGGGGGGCAAACCAGAGGGAGTCAAGGAATTCAGAAATTCTGTTGGATATATGGATGTTTGTGAAGGGTCTTGAACACTGTCTGCACTTAAATAAATTTCACAGCTGTCTGATTTAAAGTCCTCCATAATTTTTTGGTTGATAAAGTCTACTCTTTCATTGGTTGCTGCCAAAATAGCTCTGTTGCATATTTGTTGATCAAAGGATTTTTTACACAAATGTGGGTAAACATGCTTTATCAAATTTTCTAAACCGGTTTCATCAGGTGTGATACAAATCTCAGTAGGGAGTTTGATTTTTGAAATCCCAAGCTTTGTGTGATATTCCTCTGTGCCATTTCCAATGTTAAAGCTGAAGCGCCGCGATTTAAATAGCCAGTTAGAACATTCAATACCGCTTAGAGTCCTAAAATCGGGGGTTACTCTAAAGGTTCGCTATGCGTGACTGATTTTAGGCGAGTGTGGTCGAGATGTAAACATCTCGGGGAGTACGTGTCAAAAGTAAAGAAACGGAAATTCCGAACTGAATAGCAAAAAAAATAAACAAGTACCACTCTTATCCACAAAATAACATGAATTTCGTGCAGACATAGTGTATATAAAGAGATACACTGGCCATTTCTCTTTCTTTCGAACACGGTCGCGTACGTTCACAGGTATAGACGAATTATAGAAGAAAGTACATTGAGTGGATTCCTGGCGATACAGAAGATAGCGAGTATAGTTGCAGCACCCGAATACGATACAAAGTAAGTAAGAAGTGTTTCCGACACTATTCCTAAACAATTTCCACATGTTTATTAGTTTATAAAAACTAACTCGTCATGCAGCCATTATCCGTGCTCGAACTGCTATAAAGTGAACACTGCGCAAGACCGGTATTCTGAAACCGAAAGTTCGATTAGGGGAGAAGTAATTTATAAACAGGGAAATTTCTTTGAAGTCCCAAACGCAAAAAGATAAGTTACACATAATTGTTTTATGTATTATTAGCGTGAAATCCAATGCGCAATCAATAAAATAACATCTTTTCTTATTATTTGCTTTTGAAATAATATATAAGATGTATGTTATCCCACCTCAATTTACGCGATTCACATGTAATTTGTAATGTTGCTTATAAGTTATATGATATCTGTCATGTTTTGCACAGTGCATTCATTGCCGTCTTGACTATGCATTTCATTTTAAATGAATGCTGTTACTTACAACGTGAGCTTTGATTAAGCTATGTTTACTAATTCTATATTATTTTTACGATCTCGAAGCATACTTTTTAAAACTATATACTGGCCTTGGATCAGTCCTTCACCTATACATGTATAGTCGCATGTAGGAGAAGGGGATCAGACTGATCTTATACCACATGGTTACATGTACAGTTAGTTTTTGTTTGTATTTAGGTTGTATAGGTTCACTCCAGCACGTTATTTTATGAGTAATAGTTGTGTTACAATGCACTGGTGAGAAATTGTTATTAGCCTATGCCAGTATATTTATAATGACTTTTATCTGGACATCATATACCCGATTTATAAATTTTTTGCAGGTTTCTCATCTTTTGAACATGGAAGACCAACTTGTGGAGAATATGGAGATAGATGAAGATACATGTAATTATAGCTCAGAGGTATATATTATTAAATTTAAATGAAGATGGTTAGTGCCAAAAGCCATTTAACAATGTATTTATACAGCATGTGAATAACAGAATTGAATATTTATATATTTTTTAATTATGATGCGTTTTTGCAGAGTGTGATATTTAGACCAGAGACATAAATAACATGAATGTTATTTATATCTCTGGTTAGACTACTACCGTTGCACACACTAGAAAGCTCAATTGGTAGATCACATGACCAGTAGATTCAGGGTCCCAGGTTCTAGTCCTGGTCTCGTCTGTCATGATATTTCCATCTTACTTTTATAGTATTGAAATCTTTTCGAATTTACAAATTTAATAGTACAAAAAGGCAAATTTACATGTGATTTACTTTGTGCGTGATGATGCTTCTGATATATGAATGTGTCTGTTCCTCTCTCATAGGGAATATACCCTCTTTATTCAAACAAAAATAAATCGTAATACATGTACAAATCTCATAATGCCTAATTAGGTTTTTAGTTGGCTCAATGAAATTTATCAAATTTTGATAATATAGTTAACCAATATAAGATCTTTGAAAATTAGTCTCTGAGCAACAGGCTATTAGGAGATGCTGTTATGTTATATGTATATTCCCCCTAGGAGGATGATGAAGTCAATGAATTGATAAGAGAGATATTTGGTGATGAAGAATCATTGGAAGAGGAGCATGAGGAGGAGTATGAAGATGGAAATGAAATGTGGAATGAGACACGGTATAAACTATGTATCAATATACAAAAATAGAAGATATAATAACCTGGACTTAGCATTCATATGTACTTGATATTTGTTTACATATATAATATTTAGTTTGCTACAATGTATGCTAAAATTACCATAAATGAACCCATTATAACATGATTCAGTAAGT
Organism: Magallana hongkongensis; assembly: GCA_015776775.1. Classification (NCBI taxonomy): domain Eukaryota; kingdom Metazoa; phylum Mollusca; class Bivalvia; order Ostreida; family Ostreidae; genus Magallana; species Magallana hongkongensis. The sequence continues at coordinate 21,443,521 of CM027469.1, forward strand.
TGTGTAATAGTACATGTTTTTTTTTCTAAAAATATCATAAGTTACATGTGATTATATAAAACTGTATCAATACATGTATTTCTAGAGAAAACTATGAAGATGAATACTCTCTTCTGAGAGAGAGGAGATTTGTTGTCGGTGAGGGTGCTCTCTTGAGTCTCATCAAGAGGACAACATGCGAGCAGTGTGGGGAGTCCATAGACCCGTCAACAGTTGTTGAAGGAGAAAAGATACCAGCAGGAGTGAAGTACAAATTCCTTTGCTGTGTAAGATTACATAATACTCCTTATTGATAAAATTCTAATATTTGTTGATTACATTAACTGAATTGTCATACATTTATTTGATTTTGTTTGAATTGATACAAAATGTATCAATTAATGCACAATTAAATATAGTTGTGGTATACAAAAGTTTCTAAAAGTTTTTTATGACTTGATAGTCTTCGTATTTTTCATGGTTTGGAGGTTTTGATGATTAAATTTTTTACTCTATGAATAAATGTCTAATTATTTATGTTCAGACACCACATGTACATGTTTATCCTTATGTATATTAATTTTTAGAATGGCCATCCAGGAAAATGGATTTCCACACCATTTTATGGAGGCAGAAGCTTCATTAGTATTTTACTCCAACTCATGGTGCTTCTTACAGGTAGGGAGCTAATTAATATTAATATGTATATGTTCTTGATTGTGCTTTAAATTTTGACATTGATTTCATATGAGATTTGTGTTAGAAAACTTATTATGAAATAGGATCTAATAACCATTTTTTACCATTACAATTTCTAATTGCCTAATGGGTGTGTTTATTACCATATTTGCAGATGCATAAATCAGACAGGCCATTATATACAGTTGTGAACTCATGATAACTTCAAATCTATTCAGAAACTTTGTCAATATTTATTAAAAGCTTTGAAGCTGAGAGAGAATATGGTTAATTCCTTATGATATCTGTCATGTTTATTTACATATATATTATAAATCAATGATATTGTACACTGTTAGCCCATATGATATATATACCATGTTGAATCCTCTGCCATTCTACTGTTAATATGCATGTACCTATGAGTCACATGGCTTCTTTTGTCAATAAGGAATAAAGAATATGCACAGTGTCTGTCAGGGTATCCTTGATTACGTTATGGATAATAATACCGGGTTTTTTTTACAGTTCTTTGTAAATATTTTTTAGGTGCTTCTTGGGAAAAATTTGCCTTAGGTGCAAAATTTATAAACCTTGTTGTTGGATCTTCCCGCCAATTTTACAAGATGCAACTTCAGTATAGGGTAAATATTATCTACCGATATAATAAATTTAGTATTGATCTTGAAGTTAATAGAATAAAATGATACATCTAAACAGAAAAACAAAGAAATCCTTTTTTACATGCTTTTTACAGACTGCAATAGAGGAGAAGTTCCATAAGCACATTTCAGAGGTGTACAAGAAGTTGGGAGGTTTACCACTTAGTGTGGCTGTAGATGTACGATTTGACTCACCTGGTAAATATTTAAAATTATAAATTACTAACATTTACAACAACTTAGGATGAAGTGCCAAACTAATATCTGCCTGTTGTACATTTTTACTTTTTTTAGAAACTGTGTTTAATAATTTTTGATCAGGTATTTCCCAATAAATTCCAAATGATAGAATTTTAAATCCCAAACAGATGTTTCCATTATTATGCTTTCAGGATTTTGTGCAAGTAGATCAACTGCAGTATTTATGGATTCTAACACCAAGGCCATAATACACATGGAAGTAGGCGATTCCAGGGAAGTTGACAGGCACAGTTCCAAGATGGAAAGGCTTCTCATTGACAGAGGACTACAACATCTACTCACTGCCTCTCCTCTTGTTATATGGGAAATCATATCTGATGCTAGCAGAAACATAATTTCTTTGATGAGTAAGTATACATCTGTGTGACAAAAGGTTGATTTTATGAACAGAATTGCAAATACATTATCTGTCTTACTCAATTATACATGCAACTACAGTTACTTTATAATGCCTAGCTGTTGCTACAGTGTCATATTGCATCATTTTCTTGAAAATTCTATTGACATATTCAGGGAAACATTAGGAACATCAGCAAATACTAGTAATGTTAAATCATAAAATAATGTACATGTATGTATGCAATCATAAAATCCAAAAAATGACTGCTACTCAACATTTAGTTTCCTTGATATTTGAATAGCGTGCATAAGTCTTTTTGATGATTTGAAATGTTTTGACATTTACTCACTATCTCTTATACACCCTATTAAACAATATGACACTATAATTTTCATTTTAGCCCCGAGGGTGATGTGAAACTGTATTGCATGATTCTAGGACCAATAATGAAATGAGATAAGAATTAACAATTGTGTATTATATTTTTAGTACTCCCTATTTCTATAAATAAAATTGATTGTAGAATCAGACCCTTACAAGCACCTGCAGCACAGCTTGGACATTTGGCATAAGGCCAAAAAGCTCACAACATCTCTTTCTGATATTGCCAAGACACCAGGATGCAGAGGACTGTTGCAATGGATACGGCCTATTGTGAATCATTTTTGGTGGTGCTGCAGTACTTGTAAAGGCAGTGTCGAGCGTCTGTTGAAGAGGTGGATGGGAATCCTGTACCATATCAACAATAAACATGTGTGGGCAGGTGGACGGTAAATATAATTTAGAATTTTTATCTACATAATTATATCATATACTGTACCGATCAGACCCAACCTAACCCCAGAGTAAACCTCAACTAAACCCCGGGTTTACTTTCGGAGTTTACTTTTGGTTTACATGGGGGTTTGCTTTTTAAATATTTGTGTCCGATCTGGGTTTACTTTTGGTCCACTCTGGGTTTACTCTGGTATTGCTTTTGGGGTCCAATTTACCCGCTTATTTGTGAAGCAGATCTGTCTTATCTCTTACTTATCTTCCTGTCTGTAAGCCCCACCCCTTGGCCCTTGTATATTCTAAATACACACATAGCGTCTGCTTTCTGGGGTCTATTTCTTATCAGGGTTAACTCTCTGTGACCACTCGGGGTTTATTTTGGGTTTATTCAGGGTTAACTGTGGGTCTGCTCTTGTAAACTCCAAGTGCACCCAGAGTAAACCCCAAAAGTAAACTCAGGGTTAAGTGTGGGTTTACTTTCTTTTAGGTTCGTTCTGATTGGTTTCTTCTTCTTTCATAAGCAACAAACTATTAATTCTTATTTCTGACACCATTTTATGTAGTAAAAGATTGGACACATTGATAAAAGATATGGGTACTTAGTTATAATTTAATCACTCTAGTTGTCGACATTCTGAGGAACACGAGACCGAATGCAGCAATTGGCTCCAGAGAGACACGGTGGTTTTCAAGAATCTACGGTTAGTTCATTTCTTTTTTCAACATTCAAAATTAAAAAATTTATGTGCATATTGAATCAGTCCATTTTCATGTACCGATAAGTCTACAATACTTTGCTTCTTATTCTATGCTGTAAAGGTTTATGCATTTAATTCATTGTGTTTATATGATCTGACTGAAATGTATTAATCCTTTTTCTAGGATGTTGGTAACAAACAGAGATTGGTGTGGAAGCATGAAATTTTACACCAACTGTCGACAAACCTGGGCTGTGGAAAACTTTTTTAGCCATACACTCCTTCATTACTGTCCAAAACAGAAATCCTATGGTTATGACGCCTATCATATTAGGAACATGCTGGCTGTCATGGACCACAACAACCACCTTGGAAGGATGCCATTGGTTGGACAGGATGGAGAAGTGTATGCTAAAGGCCAGGTATCCAGGAGGACCAAACAGTGGGTTGCATATGAGGAGAAAGCACCAAAAGATTTTAAATATATTCCAGGTTAGAAACGTAAAACATTTGTGAAGCCGAAAAAAAATGATTTAATTAGAATCTGTATTTGTTTAAATGTTAAATCACTTTAATGGAAATACTTATGTAGAGCTGTCAATCAAAATACCATTTATTTATTTTAGACACACCATAATTAGTCAGATTTTCTCATAGCTTTTAAATTTTTGATTGCATGTCATTAGAAATTCTTTCACATTAGAACATTCATCTATTGTAAATCATAGGGCATGGGTCATCTCTATGTGATTTTCATAACTACAATATTTATGTGAATATACTTATACATTGTATCTTGAGGTACATCATATGCAGAGTCATGTACATTCATTTACTTTATATATCCAAGTACACTGTATACTGTACAAATTTACATTCAATTTTTGAAATACTTATCACCAGGTACCGGTATAATTTTTCAGAACTGATGGCTGCTTGCATGAGAGCAACATATGGTGTTTCTGAAACCAAGTTCAGAAAGAGTAGAAAATCCATGTCTTTGGATTCAATTGCCAAGAATCTTTCTGGGGAAACAAATCCGGGATCACGAATCCTTTTAGCCAAGATGCAGAGCAGAAAAAAGACAGGTGAGAATAAATGAATTCATTCAATATTTATTCAGAGTCATCAGAATTAGCAGAATGGTAACCCATGTATTGTCCGCTTGCCTCAGGAAAACGTCTTCTCACGGCAACACAAACACAGGCAGGAACTGGTATTCGCCTTCCAGCTCCCAGTCGCCCATGTTGCCACAGGACAAAGTTTCTGTAGGCCTGGTTTCTGAATGTGGACAGTTGATAACTAGGATCTTGGTTGGTCCGAAAACTCCAATTCAAAATGTTGGCAACCTCCAATACATCATGCCTCAAGCACAAATTTCTGAATTCGGGTTTTGAGGTGATGCATGGAAATTGCCTACAACAGATGTTCATGCGGGGATCATCAAAACTTCGACATACCCCACATGAACACCATTGCACATTTGAATTAGAGTTTTCATTCCTTCCACTATCCTCCATCTGCCTCATTAGAAAAGGTCTTACAAAATCTGGTTCGGCAGCTGTCATGATTTTCACTCTTTGCCGCAGTTCGTCAACAGGCATACTGTCAACAGCATTCTATAAAAAAAAAAATTAAAAACTGTGATGTAAAAAAAAATATCAAAAATTTGTTTTCTGTGTATCATTTTGTGAAAAAAAATCAGTGAAATACATTTCATACCATCAACGAAACACTAAGCTCTTGGTCATTGATATTTTCAGGGCCAGCCGCCAAAGAAAGCTGTTGATTGCGGCTTACTCCTTCATTCTGGATCACATTACGACTGCTGTTTGACGCATATGGATGGTGTCGATGCTACAAAATACAACAAAATATTATTCCCTCTCTATCTAGGAGGACCTCATCGTGGTGGGAGGGTGAACATCAGCAATTGGTGGCCAACACTCCTAAAATTTACATATATACATGTACTTACTGTGCTCACAGGCCTAGTTTGGGTTGACTTGTACTGGCAGTTTGTGTTGTTACAATTACTGCACGGTCTCCGCTTGCATGCACAACTTTTGCACTTCCCTCTGTTATCACAAGGACAGCATCTCTACAAAAAAGATTTGTATATTGAATGTTTCAGGATTTTTTTATTTTGAGTGATATTTATATATCTTTCATACTGGTGTGTAATAAAACAATACTTCTGTATATGCATATATTGGGCCTTTGCCAATTATTGTAATTGTGTTTGTCTCAATGAAATATATGTATTTATATTTGTGCTTCGAGTTTTGAATTGGTAGATATTATAATCTATAATTAGAAATTTGGGATCAATCATTCATCAAATATTGCACATAAACATAACTACATGTAAAGTTTTTATGATTATTTGAAGAGATATTAGGCCTGTTATTGTCAAAAACTATAAAGATTTCAGCATCAGTAAACTCATTATATAAAAAAGTAATTTCTCATCATACTTCTTGTCCTCTCTTTGCCTCGCCCAGTCATTATTGTAGAGACAATACACCATTTTATTGCAGTCAAAAATATGACCGTTTAGGCCCATTATTTCAGCTAGGTAAATTCTTGTTTTTGTAAGAATATTTTGAAATTAATTTCAATTCACATGCACCACAGCATATTTTAATTTTTTTATGTGGGGGGGGGGGGATGTGATAAAGAGGTGGGATTTCAGTCATATGGAAATTGTTTACGTTATGTATTTTAGTAAAATTTTCCCCAAAGAGTTCAAAGTCTCTAAAACGATTCCTTATGGGGGAGATATGATCCGCCCGTTTGTTTTGTTCATTTCCCACTTTCATTTTGAAGAAATAATTACTGCTCCCTGATCTGAATTCTACAAACGCTTGAAATCTGCAAACGTCTCATGGACTAAGATGTTTTGATTTCATGGCTGCACGAGTCAGAACGTGGCACCTGCGTATTATTATAACTGTAGGAACATGGATTTTATCAAAAGTGTTGCGTGCATTGAAGTGATTTGCTTACTTGTGCACTAGCTGATGATGCCATGTCTTTGCCTGGTCACCCAATTCTTCGAAAATATTATTCCGGTACTCGGGTGTGTATCGTACTGGATCGATATACTCGAGTGTTCGATACGTATTCGCGTGACCACGCAGCTCTATTTTGGAAAGCAAATGCATTGAGGCATGACCATACACATAGCGTATATACCGATTCTAGACTCTGCGTTAGTTCATTTACTTTGGTATCTAAACTGGCTATTTAAATCGCGGCGCTTCAGCTTTAAGGAGGAAATTTTCGAAAAGAGTATCGGCATTTCATACACCTTCAGCAGTATTTAATGTGTGTACTCGCATATTTATTGTCAAATGTAATTTACACACATAGCTCCATAGAAATGAATGTTGAAGGCTGCTGAACATCACATCTGCTTGTGAACCATGGCGGATAACCGGTAAAACTTGTCTGAAGTCACCTTCAAGTAGAACAATTTTTCCTCCAAATGGATTTTCATTTTTCATTATGTCAGAGAATGTTCTATGAACACATTCGAACACGTATCTGTGCATCATTGGGGCCTCATCCCAAATTATGATTGAAGCATTCCGAATTAATTCTGCTAAAGAACTCTGTATTGATATATTGCATGTACTTGTTTCAAGTATTGGTATTGGTATTTTAAATCGTGAATGTGCTGTTCTACCACCTTCCAAAAGCTCTGCTGCAATTCCCGATGACCAATAGATCGTATTTTTGCTAAAATTGTGTTGTAAACAAATGTCTTTCCAGTACCTCCTGGACCATCCAGAAAGAAAAGCGTGGCTTTGGGTGTGGGTGAAAAAACAGCTTCAATTACTGTATTGTAAACTTTAAACTGATCCTTATTCATTTTTTTTTCATGTTCCAAAAATATGTTGCATAAGTCCTGTGCACAGTAAGATAATTCTTCTTCTATAATATTTGGTACTGGTATATGTATGTTGGTAGTGACTGTAGCAAACAATTCTGCCATCTCAGGAAAACTTTGTAATGTCTTTCCGTGTGCCTTTAACTGATCATCAATCAGAAGCAATGTTCTGTACAGTGTACCTTCATCAGAGTGGTTGATATTTTCTTTACTTGTTCGTAAGTCTTCAGAAAGTTGGGAGTAGAACTGGTTCCATAATTTCACGGGTTCAGCTGGTTCACAAAACAGTAATATCGTTGCAAAAAGTAAACGCAACTGACTGGGAGATCCAGATGCTGCTGCTTCACTCATACATTCAATCCATTCCTCATCATTTTGAAGAAATCCTCTTTTCATGGCTGTTTCTTTAAATGTGTTACAAACTGTACCATCTTCTAAAGTAAGTAAATCTTGAAAAGATTTGCAGCCGGGACTGTGATGAAGTATAAGTCGAAGAAAAAATCTTTCTCCTTCAGCAGGATTGGCAAGATACAATCGTCCAATAGTCTTTCCTAATTTTCTCTTTTTCCAAGTACATGTTGAAGCATTCCATGTGAAGTGCTCTGGGAATAGGTGATAAGGAATATTTCTTGCTTCTGGGATTTCAATGTTTGCTTTAAACCATGAAGTCAAAGTTGTGTCTTTAAAATTTTGAAGGGCTTCTTCTGCTTTTCCTTCTTTGTAGACCACATTATGTTGTCCAGGTAGGTGTACTGCGAGTCTTTGAACAGCAGGTGATCTGTCATGAAGATCGTAATGAAAAATTCGCCAGCATGCCTCTGAAGCAGACACATATCTTGCATCAACATAACGCTGTATTTCATTGTTTTCATCACACTGAATGCTAGCCATAACTCTATCATGTCCTTTATAAACATATTTGTACAGATATTTTACAGCAGTTACACTTGAACATATCTCTACATTTATATGAGCAGAGTACTTGGAACAAAGGTAAGGATTATACGGAACAATCCAACGGTTATCAAGTAGAACACCATTCTTCTGAACTGATAAACCATTTTCTGGTCTTCTGTATTTTGGATATCCATCTGCTAACTGCACAGTTTTTTCACAAAATTCTTTTGGATATTGTTTAGAACACTTTCCATCTTCCATGCATGGAGATTTTGGGTTTGGAGGTCCACAGGGACCGTGAATCATATGTTGAGTAATAATTTTGTACAATTCTGGTGTGGTGGTTTGAGACGGAATTTCTGCTGTGACATACATATCATAATCATCAGACGACTTGGGTTTACATGTAGGATGCAATATCAAAAGTATATGTGCATGGGGTAGTCCTCTTTTTTGAAATTCAATGGTATATACAAATGCAATAACTTTGCCAAATACGTTTTTTACTGTTATGTCTTTTAAAAGTTCCTTTAACTTCAAATGAAATACACGTGCGACTAAGTCCGGACGATCAGTACTTGTTTGGCCTGACAACAGGTTTCTTTCAATGTCTGGCCATTTTGGATTACATGTAAAGGTTATAAACAGGTCTGGCTTTCCGAATCTTCTTACAATAGCCATTGCGTCTTGATACATTTGATGCATGTGTCTTGGACTGCCAATAAATGATGATGGTAAGATAATTTTTTTCCCAGTATGTTTACCGTCTGTATCACCTGCTTGTACAGCATCAGCAAGTCCTTGGTAAAGTTCAGAACGTAGTTCTTTTTGATGAAATAAACAATAGTTTAAACGCTGTTGCTCCAGTTTTGCATACTGATCTACAACATACTGATGAAAGAGTCTTCCAGCTCTCAAAATTGTGTTGAAATTATTTCTTTGCATCATGTGATAAGCATAAAAATTCATTATTGAAGTTTGCTTATTACTGTTTTTGTGTTGAATTCCAATTGTCCACCCTGAATCACCATAAGGAAATAAAAGAACATAGTGTAATGGATCATAATGTTGATTTGTCTCATTGATATGAAGGAGTTTTTGACCATTAGGGTGATATGATGCACGCTTGTATAACACAATGTCTCTGTTAGTTGGTTGATATTCAGATGAACCTGGAATAATAACCGATAGTTCCGATACAGTAGGCAAATTGTAACGTCTTGGGTCTTTAGAAGTGTCTGCCTTCAAAATGAGCTTCATATTCACAGTTCTATTCTGGTTTAAAAATAGTTCAGTTGTATGTTTGAAACATTTTGCAAATTGATTGTTGTGATGCAACATATTCTGTAACAGTTCAAGAATATTTCTGTTTAAATCAGAGTTCCAGCGTATTCTGTTGTTTGTTTCATTTTCTGTATCATATATGTATATTTGTGAAAATTTTGGTTGTTCTCCTATTTCTGGAAAAACATGTCCTATTCTATGGTAAACTGAGCCATGGATTCGAAACGTATATGGACCTTTTGATGGCAAAACATCTTCATTAACTCCTAGGGATGCGAAAGCTAAACTTGAATTGTAAGCTCTTATGTTATGACGAAATTCTTTTCCCTCATCATTTTAATTTGTTAACAAATTTTGCAGTATTAAAGGTGGGTCACTGATTGTTGGTAACAAAATTTTTCCTTCTGAGCAACATGTTGAGAAAACTGCAGAATGTCCAAGCGTACCAATATGATTTTCTTCTTTCCACATGAAAGAGCCACAATTGAAACATGGATTATTCATTTGTCCCAAATCATGTTTTGTAGGTAAAGTTTGTAATGATACATAATTGTCAAGGGAACCAATGGCTTTAAAAGTTAAATTTTTCGGGGTTTCGACATGTTTATTTCTATTGAATCCACAACCTGTTTTTCTTTTTGGCATTATCTATACCTTAAAAAATGAAAGTATAATGAGCAGTCCTTGCTGTGAAACATTGGAAAATTAGAATGTCTCTTTAGAGAGGAACTTTAACCACATGAGTTGTATCTTATTGGTTCTCTTCTCCTTTTTCCATTTTTTCATCAGGAAAATCCAGGTAACCAAATGACAAATCTGTTATTCTCTTCTCCTTTTCATTGCGATCTTGAAGAAGTTTCTGGTAATCACTTCTGAGTTTCTTTAATTCACTTTCATTTGTACCAACATCTCTTTTGATCTTTTCCAGTTCACTCAAATGTTGTTTGAATTCAACTTCAATTCTATTTTGTATTTCTTTAACTTCAGTAACCACATCCGAAAATGAAGAGTGCTCTATCCAGAACTGGATTCCCATAGTACTTTTAATAAGATCATGTTGAAGTTTCTGAAGTTTTAAAATCACCTTTTGGATTAGGCAGTGATTTGGAATAATCTGAAAAAAGAAAAAAGAAAGCAAACTTTAAATAAATACAACATTATTTTGCTGTATCTTATGTAAATATCATATTGATATTTATGTTTTTAAAACAAAAGATGTACCAAATAAATAGATTAAGCCAAAAAACCCAAAAATCTGGGATGTTTCCTTTAAAATTCTTAGAAAAATTAATGTTAGGTAGATAGGTAGGTTTCTTTATCTTTAGGCTAATGATAACAGTGAGATTTCACTCATGTTTCAGTACATGTATCACAATTGATTTGCAATCTTCATTGGATTAATGGTACAAAATAATTGTGTGGCAAGATTAGGGTAACTCCATATTTGCACAATTCTCTGATATGGAACCACAGTGCCAGTTTCAATTTGACTAAATTAAATTTAATGAATAATTAGATGAAAGAAAAAATTGAGCAAGCTCTCATAAGCTACATTCCCCCACATTTCTTGACAGAGTTAGCATACACATGATGAATGGCAGTGTATATGCATTGAATACATGCATGACATTGTATACAAATTAAATAATTCAAATTTAGAAGGAGAGAACTCTCAGTAAATCCTGCATTATGCATGTTTACACATTTTCTCTTTAAGGTAAGGTTTGCGGTTTTTATTTTATTCCAAAATTTATTTTACAAAAACGAAGTTCGCATTTATTATTGGAAAGATCACTTAATAGACGATTTCGCCTAAATACGGCACTTTTGCAAACATCGGACATTTTCAGTATTGTACAATATTTAGTCAAAATATATTCAAAGAAACGTAAATTACACAATTACCATACTAAAAGAGTCTTAGTTATCTTACACGACATCATTAAAATATTCAGGTTTTGTTAGTGATAAAAAATTTGGATATTTGACTATTTGAACGACTCTAATACTTGACCAAAGAAATCTGATTAAAATTATGTTTTACAGGTATTGTACACGTTTACATTGAATTCATTTTGGTTTAACGTGGTCTTCATACTGAAATTATACAAATATTTCAATTAGTGACTTTTCTTATACAATCATGTATATAACCATATATATATTGAAGACATCCTATGAAAGTATTAGATGCGTGGCCTAGTGGTGACGCAGAGGTCTTTTGATTTTGACGTCACTGGATTGATTCTACCAAGTAGTAAATATTTTTTCACTTATGGAAGTATAAAAAGGATAGAGAGTCTAAATTACATGTATCTAAGGCCTAAATTAAAAATTGATTTGTTTGATGTACTCTGACCGACCCATTAAAATTGGCCCGACTCAATCGTTTTTTAATCACTAATCGAAGTTCAATATTTTCTTTTGGAAAAAAAAATATATCGAACGTTTAGGTTTCGTATGTTATATCCCGAAGATGCTTTAATCCATAAAAATATCGCTTGTAACTTGCAAACATCTATATAACATCGATGAAAAAAGATCATGGATGAAGCCATGCTTTGCTCATTGACAATACAGTTTCAACCGCGTGCCGTGTACTGGATATTTGTAGAAAACTGGCTGTCTGACATTTTAGATATTAAATAGCATTTTAAGAATAAGATCATTAAAGCATACTCAATTCTAAGCTTTGTTTGTAAATCATCTTGAAATTTGTTTTTCTGACGCATGATTTTTCCCCAGGGATGCATGTATATATTCTAACTTAGTATATACGTCCCTAGTTTACCATAGTTCGCAGAATTTAATATGCACTTTTTTCTAGAAATTTTCTTTGTGAGAAAGGGTTGCGTACTATACACCTTAATGGAATTTTTATGTTTTTTTAAACGGGTAGAACATTGGCTATCGTTAAGTCAGTATATAGCCTGTTTTCTGTTTGTTTACCGCTTTTTTAAAACAATAAAAAAAAAAAAGTGTTTGGGTGAATTTAGTAGAAAATGTATTGCTCATAGTCCATTGACAAAAAGATTGTATTAAAATGGCCGTTTAAAATTACTATAAACTGTTTATTTAGCAACCTGAGCTGTACATTTGCCATCTCTGTGTACGCCGCCATTAAAGATGTTATTAATAGATCTGTGCAATAGATCCCGATTGCGGGCCTGATTGAGTAAGTCTACCCTTGTTTTTGTTTTTTAAATTAAGACGCAATCTTAAGGACCTGATTATATAATTACTATTATTTAAATTAAAACAACTCATCTTGAAGATTCATTTCACCTTTATTATTAATACCTCTGCGGTCCTATTGAAGCCATTGTTGTACAAACGTGCGCTTGCCACTAATTCATGCTGATTATCTTGGACATAGAATGTACCCACGGGGCAAAGAAATGTATCATCTTTAGTGAATACCCTGTTGTCTGTGATCAGTCACCCCTTCAAGTTCTTTGAAGATTACCGCTATGCAGGAAGTCAAGACTTTTAAAAAATCTGCGGCAGAAACATTACACCGTGAATGTAAAATTTCCAGTACAAAACATTTCCTCGTACACTTTTCCCTGAATAACCATGACATTTTAGTCAAAAGTCTTGGTGCCTATTATACACCCGAACTATGTTTTTCTCTCTCTCGAATTTTCAGGCCCAAAGTGGGAGGTGTGTATACACAACTGTGTTTTATATTCGGCAATTAAATCACGGAATAGAAAATAATATGTCAGATAAAAAAAAAACAACCTACCTACCGACCAACTTTTGAAAATGTGGGTCGGAGTACATCAAACAGAAAATTTTGTAATGATGGCCTAATCTTCTGGATTTTTTTTCAAATTATATTGCTTAATTCAATCTCAGTATGAGCACACTCAGTATAAACAGATCTCTTTAGTAACACAATACATGTACTCTATTTACACTTAGATTCATTGTGTTTTCCTTGAACTTATTACGGTTCAGAATATCGACTGACATTATACATGTATATGTACACAGAGTTTTCCTAATTTATGACAAATCGATTGTTACAGATAGAGGTGTAACGATACGGTGATATATCGATCGTATTGATTGCGAGGGCCCACGATACGCATATCGTATCGTCACATGTGTATCGTGATACACTGTATGAGTTAATTGTTATTGACTTGCAAAATAGTTACATAGTTTACATAACATGAAGACATTAAGAAATTTCAATTAAAGTGAGAAAAATTTGTTCTTTTTGTTTTAATCAATTGAATTTTATATCTCTTGTCATTTGTTGATTTTGTAAATAGTTGACATATTTTCTTCATGCAATACTATATTTCTTATAGAGGTAGGCAACCATAGATACCAGTTTATCTATAGTTGACAACTATATCGTGATACATGATGTATCACATTAATATATCTTGATACGTATCGTATCGTGAGGTAGCTGGCGATACTGAAGCCTAGTTACAGACCCCATTATAAAATCAGTATCTAAGATTCGAAAATCATATTTCCATAGGTACATGTACCTGAAGCTATTTTTAGTAATAGGTACTTTCCGTCCAAACACAGGTGTGGGCGAAATAATGCGAAAAGGTGCTATACCTCTTTTTTAGTATTTCCCCAAAACATAATTTTTCATATCTTCTTAATTATTACTCTGTCGACAAATCATCTGAAAAAGCTGCTTGATGTTATAAGAAAATGTATTTTAATAAATGTGACATAAAAAAATTGAATAAAAATCATTGCAAATAAACACAAAAAAATCTAATATTTATTTGGTACAGGTCCATAGTGAACCCTCTAACCCACTGTGCTACGCTGTAAGATGACAGTTATGGGAAAGAAACTATTTCTGAAATTATACTTGATTTTATTATTTATTTCGATAAATAATATGACACAACATGAAGATGTCCCATGCCACCTTACATGTAAATAATGAATTTTCCAATTATCAAATTAAATCTATTCATTTAACAAATTTTTCAAAAGAGCGGTCCCCATACAATTCGCCTCAGTTTAAATCAGCCAGTATCGGAATTACATGCTTCCAGATTTACTTTTTTGCGTACTGCGTCATCAAATTGTTCAGTGTCTTTGTTTGCGATAACGCTAAAAATCGATTTTGTAATGTACAGTCCAATAAATTCAAAAGACTAATAGTTGGGGAAGGAAGCTGGGTTTGCATAATTGATATTCTATATATATATATATCTCTGTGAATATTTTCTATGCAAAATTGCAGTGAATTAACATGCTATTCTATCTAACCATGAAATGATTTCCATGCTATCTGCCCATGGTGTATAGTCATCGAGATTATTCATCAGCGGCATTCGATTTCCCTTGTTTTTAAACTCTGAATGCCTCATAGCCAGTAAAAACATACATAATATTTTATCAAACAAAGACAATTTTTCTGAGATGTTGAATCCTTGGTAGTTGTACTGAAAAGTAACCTTAAAATATAAATTCAACTCGTATTGAGTGCATGAATTAAGGTATGCATCAAGTTGTAGCCTCCAACATTACATCCAGAAGTAAATAAGCAAGTATTGCAAGAAAGTTAACCATGTGTTGTCATTTTAATCACTTTCAATTCTACAAATAAACAGTCTGTTTTCTTAACAGAGCTATCACCACATGATCAACTCCTGGGTATATGTATGGTTTGCGCATGTGCAGTAATATATATAACAGTAGGACACAGAGAAACTTTCTACAATGATCATTGATTTTTGAAACATTTGTGCTTGGATTTCAGACTGTTTTATTTAGCATTTTATTAGATATTCCGTACCAGTGCCGTGGTTGTCATATTTTCTTTAACACATACGCTTTACTACAAATCTTCCATCCAGTTTAACGTGTTCAGGTGAAATAGAATATCTCAATGCAATGAAGAATAAATAGTGTTTCCTGATGTGTAGCCAGTGATTTTCTAATAGAGGAACATGGCTTAATTTCAAATTGGAAAAAAAAATAATCGAAGTGCCGGTCAAATGGGAAATTGAATCAGAAATTAAAATGTGAAGTAAATTAAATGATTTGTTACAAATGCAAATTGTATCTTAGTGTTCTTTTCTTTTACCTTTCAAAATAATAAACAGGCAATTCTGGGGGAAGTAGACCAAAAAATTATAAGAAGTTTAGGTTAATTTGGGAAAAAATAATAAAGTGATATCTTGCAAGGCGAAACTTCAAGGGACAAAATTCAGACCTATAAATTGGCTGTAGATAAATCACTGGTAGCGATATAGGCATAACAATAAAAATGACAACTATACATGTACAGTCAGTTCAACCATATTTTTGACAATATACAGCATAGCTAAGCATAGAATTTAAGTCTCGTACGAAAGCATTGAAATATGATACCATAGGATCGGAATCTTACAGCATATATCATTAGATTCTCATTCGTCAGAGGCTCATAGCACACCATTATTACCATAACATAGCATACAACATTTCATCTCGGTTTTTTTTACTGATATTTTAAGAACAAAATGTTTAAATTCAGATTGTTGGTCAACTTTGGTTTTTTAATATTTCATATGTTTGCAACTCTCCTGTAGGTGTGGATTGTGGAAGTGGGTTTGTTTAATTATGTCATAGCAAAGCATAGCATACGTACTACTGTAGATTCCTTTTTTACGGGAGTACTTAATTCTGTGATTCAACGGTTTTCAATCAAATTGCGAGAACATAAAATCGCAAATGCTGAAATATTATCATAGTTTCATGTACTTTACATGTTTGAAAATTAAAAGTGAGATTTTAAAATTCGCGAGACAGGTTTCTCACGAATTTACGCAGATATTAATTCCTCACGTTTAATTAGGAATTCATAGTACAATGTATATCATTTGGCCTTTTATTTCATTTTCTCATAGCATAGCATTTAAATCTCATATCATTGCATTAAAATCTCATAGCGTATATCAATGAATTGCATACCATTGTATAGCATACAGTTGTAAAATGTATGCATGTAATGCATCACTGTAAATGGCGGTGTGTATATATGTCATCTTGACAATTCAAGTCAATGTCATTGTGTATAGGTACTATCAGTTACAGTCATTGTAGCATTGTACAGGTTCAGTGCGATCTCTGCATTAAAATTTATATTAGCTCTTGAATAAGTTATTTTACTTTATTAAGGTATACTGGCAAATGATCGATATTCTCACCAAGGACAATTTCTTGCCAGTTCTTTTTTATGTCATTTTAAGAACATATAAAATTGTTTACAAAAAATGATGTAACAATGCACTGGGAAGAAATGGTACTTGGCAAGAACTGGTCACACACCAGTACAGAATACTTATAAATAAAGGTTTGTATATTAATGCATCTTTTACAAAAAAATTCATGAGAATAATTTTTAAAAATTGGCAAAACACTCATATTTGCAACAGGGATTGTTAAAAAGGCAATTATAATTACCAATCAATTATGCTATACATTTCTTGTTTACCATTATTTGCCTCCTTTCATAAGTAACTGTGTGGTCATGAACAGAATTGCCCTAAACCTTTTAAACTTTGTTATCTCTACATGCATTGCATGCGTGGATCCAGAAAATTTTTCCAGGGGGGTCCGAAGAATAATTGTGTTTGCCAGGGGGGGTCCGAGGCATATTTTCGCGATAATTTTACTATGTATATTTAATAAATTTTCATTTTCCAGGGGGGGTTGGGACCCCCCCTCTAGATCCGCGCATGCATTGTTTACCAAGCACTTCAAATTTAATTGAAACTAACGCTGCACTCACTGAAGGCCGGCTTCCAGGCATGTAGCATCATGGGGAGCCCCCCCCCCACACACTTTCTTGCAGCAAACATTTTTTCTTAAATCTACATTGAATTAACATGGAGTTGACCTCCACCCCCCCACCCCCATTTTTGGGAGCATGGAAAAAATTGAAATGAAAATAAGGTAATTAAAAGTGAAGTTGAAGGCATACCACGCTACAAAACGATGCTGATGCTAAATACTACGCTTGTTTTAGGTTTTTTCTTCTTTTTCTTTGTAAAGATTCTATGGATGATTCTTCCCCCACTTTTTCAAAACGATGCTGATGCTACGTGTCTGATTTTTAACATGTTAAAGTTATGTGTAGTTAAATAGATTGTACTGGATCTGGTGTAAGCATAGGATATTCGGAAATTTCTTCAGTGGATAAATCGTCAAAATATTCTCGGCTATAGCTTTATACATAATACGATAAACAGGCGTTATTTATAAATACAATTATATTCTTACAAATATTAAAACTATATATTTGAATACTTACACACACTTGTTGGGTTTCAGCAGCAGATGCAGATAATGCAGCAGATGACTGAGATGCTCGACGCACATGGTCATTGTGGTGTTCCGCCATTTTATAATCTCGTTTTGACCATCGTCTGGAACGTTCTTTCCATAAAAACTAAAATTGCGGATTCAAGAAACGAATCGGCGCATTTTATTTTTTCAACATTTGTCGAATCCTTATTTTTATATTTGCTCAAAATAAATTTCCGTTAAATGTATTCACTCTTCACACGATTATTTATTATTATATCATTGCAAGTATCTATTTTGTTAAAAACTCCGATTGACTTAGATCCGCCAAAGCGTGTCCACCACCTTACTCTCATTTTTGCTATTTTGGGCTTGTTTATCGAAAATGAAAGTAGGTTTTTAATTAATTTCACAATAATTACTTCTCATTTAAAATTCTATTATAGCCTACGGACATCTTCTCACTCGTGTTGAAATACCAGAGGTGTAAGCAGTTACTCTGGTGCATGCATTTCGTAGCTTATTTGCAAAATGCCTTAATTTATAAGTATAGATACTAAACCAAACTTCAAGTTTTTGTAAGAACTACTTATGCAAGCGGAATGTGAGCACACGTGGAAACATTTGCCGGATGCCTCATATGGACACAACAGTGATTGGCCGAAGCCGATCACAAAAAAATGTAAACTATCGAAGTTCTTAGGGACAAGGTAACATATTTACCTGTGTATCGAATATGTTAAATCGCACACTGAGTGCATACCTGTAAACACTATCTAATATGTAATAAAATACGGTTTTATGGCATAATTTATGTTTACTTAAAACAAGAGTTGCATTTTAATTAAACCAGTGTGATATTTGATCTTCGGTTGAAATCTCGTCGGCGATCAGCAAGGGTGTGCTGTAATGAAAACAATATTTACTAATTGTAAGCGGAATGTGTATCTGCGTAAACATTTATCTAACTTGTATGTACATATATAATTCGTTTTAATGCCTAATATTTTTATACCGATTTGATACATTTTATATTTATTTAGAACAAGAGTTGTATTTTAATTGAAATCGCTATTTTCCGTGTGGTTTGATCTCGGGCTGCAATGTTCGCGGCGATCTGCTAGGGTGTTTGATAATGAAAACAATGTTTCAAAAAATATTTACAATTTAAACCCATAGTTTTTGTTAACAAATTTTAACTCGTCATTTTTATACATTCTATAACTGATGCAGTGATGATTAACAACTCGACATTTGTTGATAAAAAGGAAATTACACGTATTTATTGATTCGTACGTGTTCTATTAAGAAAACGCGTAGCGCATTGATGAAAAAGTTTTCCGGTCAATTTTTTCTTTGATACGTCGATCAATAGAAAAATTATTATCTTCATTTCTTATGATTTAATATAACATTTTCAAATCAAAATATGTGAAGTGTCATTGGTCAAAAATGTAAATAATGTAAATGAAGCGGCGCGTATGAATACGAAACAACAACAGCAACAATATTCAAAATGGATGCGCCTTCAGCTGATGCAGAGCTATTGAACTGAATTTAATGGATTAAACACAAATAGTGAGTTAAAATCTGAACCGGCTGAATTGCACACGATAGGAAAATACATGCGATAGTTTGTGATATTATTCACTGTGCAGAAAAATCGTAATAAAACTAGTTTTTCGTGTGAGATCGCTTGAATATGCGAATGGACATAACCATCAAAGGAGAGGCGATCGTGGACGAAAATACTTGATATGTCGATAAAGAATAGTATGTATAAGCGACTTTTGTAAACGTTGTGGTAGCTTTATAGCCAGTGATGTACTTAAATGATATATCTCCCGCTTGGAATGTGCCGAAGGAAGGAGTTGATGTACTCATAACGATGCTTATTCTGAATTTCTAATGACCGATCATGTAGGGTACTGTGTAAATTTAAAAATCATCGTTACCAAATTTGAACAGCAGTGTTACCGTGAAAGTGTATGGGCCTATATGTTCGTAAATTATTCTGGAAAAGGAACAACAAGCTTCGCAGTAATGTTGATTGATCTCAAGCAGACGAAATCGTGAGAAGATGCTTAATTTTCTATTTCGGGAATAAGATATTGTGTTGTGTATTTTTTTAAGGTTAAACTTTCAAGGTTTTATATTTATTAAGTTGTATTTTGTTTGCTGACAATAAAACAAACGCAACTTTTCACTTTGTTGACAGTGTTTATTTTGGAAATTCCCGTTCTATAAATAGTGTTAGATCAGAACAGTTGAGAAGAGTAGATCCGGCAAAAATTTTATTGATGCAGGTATCAAAGAAATTTTTCGACCAATCAGAAGAGCCGATATCTCATCAAACGAATAAATATTAAATGATCCTCAAATACTGCAGTTTTCAGTTTAATCGTGAACATCGTATAACGAGATTATACTTTGATCATGGACATCGTTTGTCCTTTCCTATCGTGTATCAATCCTATCCTATTGTGCATGTATACTGTTCTATCGTGCGTTTATCCTTTTCTACCGGGCGGGAATCCCATTCTTGTAAAATAAAAGAAAGAAATAACGTTGCGGGCCCTGTTAGCCTATCATCTGACACTGTTTACCTTTCCCCCAATCTATTTGCTTTATTTCAAAATAAATTATTATAATTAGTTTTACGATTCGTTACTATCAAACAGTAGCTATACTGCATATATGTAGAATATGAAACCCGAGGAAATGAAATCATGCGATATGCGTTTCGGAACATTTGATGAATGGCTAGGATAAATTTATATCAGTAAAACACTTTCATCGTAGTTTACTCATTTTTCATGTAATTACAATGTTTCATTTAGATAAAACTGTTAATTTAATTAGCTAGGGATAAAATCGAAATCAGTTAATCATCGTTTTAGACCTCACTGAGCTAGTTAATAAGATCCAATGATTAAACACAAGAGAGATACAATTTAAATCGCTGTCATTTGTAATTAACGTTTATTGAATTGTAACGCTCTAAGTGGCTGCTTAATAGTTTAAAGGTAGCTGTTGTTAACAACTTAGTAACAATGCAGAACAATAATCGGAGACATTTAAAATATTATCTTTAAAATACGGCGTGTTAAATTGTTCTTAAAGTACATTGAGTGTACAGTTTTACTTATGTAGTGATAGAAGTCGTCAATAACACACATTAACACTATTGTGAAAAATAAAGGAACAAAATTGGCTCAATATGCATGATATTCGTTGGTAGCGCTCCTCAGTGAATTTACATCCTCGACAAAAACAAAATCGAAGAGTAAGTTATCTTACTAAAACTAAAAATGGACGCATTCACGAAATAACACAAAGAAGCAGCAACAACAATATCCACGTAAATTGGCTCCCAGGAATTGAAATGATTTCAAAATATTCTTGTCAAATTATTTTTTTTTCTGTTAATGTTCCAAATGCTGTTACATTTGTGTTTAGTCTAACTCTATATTTTAACTTATGGAGTACACCGTAGCTCACATGTAATTTTTATTTTCATAGTTTCCCCGTGTTTGTGTTTTGCTATTTATTGCATGTATCATCATAATCCTTATATATTTCAAAGATGAAATAAGTTTACACGTTTTACAAAGATCATTGTTGTATTTGATATTTTTTTGTCTAACAGATATTTGTTATTTATTATTTTCGGTAATAATTTGAAAGTTGCGGAATGCACGGCAACAATTTTTTATAACATAAATAATAATGTATTTCAATAATGTTAAAATTTAATTTTGTTCTCGAGTATTAGTTTTGTCTCAAAAGGAACATTTTGTTTTAAAGAACAAGCGACACTCTACTTTTTTTTATTGCTATGTTTTATTATAATCATTTATTGCAACATTTATCATCGACTATATCAGTCTTCTTTCAAACCTGGTATTAGTATTGTCAAAAACTAGAATACACATAAATCACATGAGCAACTAAGTTAAGCAGCATCCAAGATCTCTATACAGAAACGGGATGGGAAACCCTTCAAAGTAGGCGTCGCAACCATAAGATTTTGCAGTATCACAAAATAGTTCACGGTTTCGCACCACCTTACCTCACCAGCCTAATCCCCCCGAGAGGTAGCGATACTCACAATTATCCTACAAGAAATGCAGAACGTATCACTCAGGTCAAATGCAACACAATGTACTATCAAAACTCATTTCTTTCATCAACAACCAAACTCTGGAATAATCTCTCTTCTGCCACGAAACAAAATCCTTCCCTATCAAACTTAAAGCGCATACTGCATACCAAAATCATAATTCCCAACTACTATTACTTCGGTCACCGTAGAGAACAGATTCTTCATACCAGGCTTAGACTTAAATGCAGCACTTTAAAACATCACCTTTTCAGTCGCAATATAGTTAATAACCCACTCTGCACATGCGGTAAACCCGAAACTAACGAACACTATCTTCTTGAATGCCCCCTATATACCAATGCAAGAATGTTGCACCTGGATACTATACCTTTCCAAACTGACGTCTACATATTACTATATGGGGATACAAATCTTTCTTCAGCAAATAATGAAACAATTTTCAAAGCAGTTCACAAATTTATTTCAGCATCAAAACGTTTTCAAACATAAACATTTCTCACACATCCTACATCTTTTCTATTATCATACTCATCCTGCATCTTATTTTTTTCCCATAACATATTTTTTCATACACATTGTTTGTTTAGACGTAAATTTTTCGTAAACGTGATTACAAAGACATTCCAACCTGGGCACTTCAGTGATTTATAATTTGTAAATTATATTTAAGGAAACGGATTAATATAAGTGTTTACTTGTTTCCGAATCCTTGCCTAATTATGCATCATTGTATATATTATGTTGTACGTTGTATTCATAATAAACTATGGTTTACACTAATACACATAAATGATAATTCATGTTAAGCTTTGTACGTTTTACAAACCTTGTTTAATTAAAAGGAAATAGTTATCAAAAGTCATAAAAATAAATAATAATAAAAAAAAAAATTACCTGATGGTTAGGGTCTATCGTCGATGAATTTGCAAATGTCGGCATCTTTTGATTTTTGATAACAATTCACATTCACAATTTCACATTATTAGGACACGCTTAGTTCTTTCAGAAGTATCTTTCTACAATTTCAATGTGACATTAAATCAGCAAAGCCTTTTTTTAGTTACATATAGACGAAACTATCGTCTGTTGTTTTCTTTCTTTTCAATCTCAAACCGACTGCTTATAGCAACGAACCCCGGTTTAAATGTCTATCATCATACAATATGTTTAGCTTTTATAATGTAGTCTTTTAAACACGAGCTTCACAACAAATGATATCGTTCTGAACAATCAACTCAACGTTTTTTACATTGATTATTTTATCAAAACATCAATCAATTCAGCTGATTTGCTACTTAAGAATCAGCCGGCATTACACACATCTCTTAATTTTACATGTCATTTTATTATAAACAAAAAATAAAATTAAAAAGGCATACAGAAACAGAAATGAAGCTGTAATAATTTATGCTGCCATGTTGTATGACCGGATAAAGCTAACTTTATTTAACTTCTTACATAAGAAAGTTCAAACAATGTAACAGATCGTACATATATTATATGACATCCCCTCCTTTTATAAAACTCAACATTTTGAATTACATTTCGCTTATTAATTAGGGCCCCGCAAGGATTTGCGGGTGCCCTATAGTAATCACTCTGTCCGTCCGTCCTTCTGTCCGTCCGTCTGTCACTCTTCCGTCCACAAACTTTCTGGTTTGTTTCTAATAACTTTTTTTATGGTTGCCCAATCAAGTTCAAATTTGGTATGGTAGTTAAGTTGGCAGATATACATATTTTGATGCTAAGTTTGGTTCTCTATGTCTTCTGGTTTGGAGCTAGGGTGGTGGGGTAAATTCCTTAATTATGCATAAGAATGAATGGGCAAAGAGAGATAACTGCTGAGAATGTTACCATTGTATACTAGGAAGGCTGTGCAATATTTGTCCTTTGGTATTAATTAACCTTCCACAGGAAGAAAGTCCTAAGCTTTATCTTTTTCTGTCACATTCAGATTAAATACTGCACTGCCTGTGTCTGCAAATGAACTTTGTTTTGAAGTTAAGGTCAATTTTGAATGATGTGTAGTACGTATTGTGTACATTCTTTGAAATATGTATTTAAAATATAATATTCATACTTTATTTTGGTTAAAATACCGTACACAATGATTTATGATAATTTTATTGAATTCTAAAATCAAGGTATATATTAAGATATCCTTTTTCACTATTTTATTTTTAATTATAATTTTTTTTTTCTGCCTTAATGCTGTTAATTTTAATCAGATAATTTTAATCAGATAATAACACCATTCTGTCATTTCTGAAAAAAGAAATCTTATTGTAAATTTAGAAGAAAAGGATGAGAGAGCAGAACAATTAACCCCCTGGGAATAATTATCTTGCCTGCTGCTGAAAATTTAGAGGATTATCTCTGTCATATGAAGATTAATGAACACCGTTGTCGGCTTGCATTTTATCAAACACCTGTTTAAATCTTTTTTAAATACACATTTAATTTATTTTTTTTATAAGACATGAGGTTATTTCTGTTTTATTCAGATACAAGGGTACAATTTAGAGTTTTTGGACATTCAGGAATTATCTTGAAATTTAAAAAATACAGTTGTTACTTATAATTTTCATATTTTTTTTTAAAATGTAATCAAATTAAACTTTCATTCCATGAGCTGCACCCTATATTTTACCCCTCAGTTTAACACTTTAATTTTTGGATGAAAATCATATCCAACTACAAATCATGAGATCCTATATATTGCAGTTCTTTACATCTTATGCCGGGCATTTATTTTTCATCATTGTTAATATAAAGAGGATGGAATTCAAAGTTTTTTTCACTTCTGTATATTAATTGTCATAGCGGGGCCCTTCCTGACTGGTCAGTTTTCTTTCTAGTTGGAGATTAGAATGAAATACATATTTGAGTTAATTCAAATGAGTTGTACAAAAAAAAAATATTGTCAGATCCAATGTTCATTATTGTTCTTACCTCAAATTAGGCTGGACAAATTTCAGAATGACTAGAAATACACTGACTAGTGTAACATCAACTAAACGACATTAACTAACATAACAACATAACAAATGAGTATAAACTGACTAAGGGATTATAATGCCCTTTCACATCATAGGTAATCACTTGATCGCGAATCACACGGAAGTACTTTGTCTTGGTGACGGCTCGTCCGAAACGTGTACATCTTTGCTGTGTATCTTGTGCTTGTACCGGCTCGGACTTCTGCTCAACCTTTGGCTTCTCCTCTGGTGATGCTGGTTTAGGCTTCGCTGGTGGTAAATGGTTTGCAGATGGATTTCTCATGATTGGAACTTCAAGAGTGGGCGACGCGAATCCTTCATATTTGGGTTGGACCACGTGCGGGTCTTCCCTTGTCTTCATCAGTTTACAGTTGTTCCTGCGGTACGTTCTTCCTTGACTGCCAGCTTCGACAATGTAAGAACGTGGATGTACAGAGGCTGACACGTAGGTTGCTGGTTTCTAACCATCAGGTGTTTAAATACATATGGAATCTCCGGGTTCACACTGTGGTCTTGGCTTTGCAGTTTGGTCATAATAGAACTTTTGCTTCTGTTTGTATTCCATAAGAGTAGAACGTAGGTTTAGTTCTATAATACATGGCTTTGCAATGTGTCACTGATGGGTATCAGTGTTTTAGCTCGGCTGGACATAAGATGTTGCATTGGTGATCCGATTTCGATATCCCTGGGGGTGTTGCGTAGATCAAGTAGCCCGAAGTACATATACTCACCAGACTCTGTGCATTTCTTTAAGATGTTCTTGATTGTTTGTACAGATCTTTCTGCAAGTCCATTTGATTGTGGATGTAATGGAGATGATGTGACATGATCGATTCCATATGCTCTTGTAAATCTTTGAATTCTTGGCATGCAAACTGTGGACCACTGTCACTCACTAATATGACCATAATACCATAACTAACAATACACTCCTGGATCTTTTTTATGGCAGTTTTCGCTCTGGTGTCACTTTCTAACTCAGCTACTTCAATAAAGTTTGAGTAGTAATCAACTAGGATGAGAAAATGACGATTATCAAGCTCAAATAAATCGGTTCCAACTTTGCTCCAAGGAAGTGAAGGTATAGGATGAATCATCATTGGTTCCCTTTGTGGTTTGTTTCTATGTGTTAAACATGCACTGCATCTGCTGACATCTTCAATCTGTTTGTTCATTCCTGGCCAGAACAGTATTTCTCTAGCTTTCTGTTTGCTCTTAGGGATCCCTTGGTGAGAATTCTGGATTGTCTTCAATGTTACTGTTCCTAGTTCTGACGGTATGACCGTACGCTCTCCACGATAAATGAGTCCATTGTAAGAAGATAGCTCACCACAAAAGTCCCAAAATGGCATGACTTCAAGTGGTACATCACATTTCCTCTCTGGCCATCCTTGGCAAATAACTTGTTTCAGAATTTGTAGTTGTTGATCTTTCTTCGTAGATTCGACTAGTGTTTCATGGTTTGTATACGATAAGGTTTCAGCTACCATGACCATCATTTCATCATATATCAGCCTTTCGTCACTGTTCTCTAATGGTAGTCGGTCGGCTCAGACAGTTTGCCAATCTAATTTCTTTGCCTTTAATGTAGATGAGATTGAACTCGTAAGGCTGTAATCTTGACATCATTTTTTCTATCCTCATTGGTGCTGAATGAATTGTTTTTTTTCATGATGGCTTCCATTGGTTTATGGTCAGTTTCTATTGTCACATTAGACTTCCCATACAGCAGTTTGTGGAAACGTTCACATCCGAAGACTACTGCCAACATCTCTTTCTCGATTTGCGCGTATCTGTGTTCTGCTGAGGTTAGATCTCGAGATGCATAGGCCACAACTCCACTTTCCTGCAAAAATTGCTGCTCTTAAGCCTTTCATTGATGCATCAATGGTAACAGTCACTGGTCGATGGCGTCGAAATACTTCAAGACATCTGCAGAAGTAAGTGCTATCTTGACATTAGCGAATGCTTGTTTCGATTCAACGTCCCGATTTTAAGTTTCACTTGTTTTCATTTTCCGAAGCGGAGCTGTGAGTTCACTTAGTCTTGGAATAGACTTGGTGAGGTAGGCTAACATACCAAGTACTGTCTCAATTTCCCCTCTGTCTTCTGGGTCCTTCATTTCAAGAATTGCTTTTACTCTTCCTGCTGATGGCTTCAAGCCTTCTCCTGTGAGACGATGGCCAACATAGTCAACTCCCGGTATCACAAGTTCACACTTGGCAGAGTTTAACTTCAATCCGATGGTTCGGGCTTTTTCCAATACCTTTGTGAGTCGGTCTGTGTGCTCTTCCAAGGTTTTTCCGTGAACTAATATGTCATCTATCACGATTTCTACTCCTTCCATGCTGCCAAATTGAGTCGCCATCTCCCTCTGAAAAACTTCACCTGAGCATTTCAATCCCATTGGAATACGAAGGTATCGGTTTCTTCCAAAGGGTGTGTTAAATGCTGTTAACATAGAACTAGTCTTAGACAATTTGATCTAATAGTAGCCCATGTTAACATCCAAGGTTGAAAAATACTTGCTTCCGTGCAATCTTGTCACAATATCATCAATACAGTTCATTGGATTATGTTCACGCATAATTGCCTTGTTGAGATCTGATGGGTCTATGCAAATTCGCACGCGGCCATTTTTCTTCCATACACATACTATACTGTTGACCCATGGAGTTGGTTCTGTTCCTGGAGATGTGATCAAGTTTTACTTGATCGAAAATAGCTACTGGAATAGCTCTTGGTGCGTGAATGACGGGTGTCACTGT
Organism: Magallana hongkongensis; assembly: GCA_015776775.1. NCBI lineage: Eukaryota > Metazoa > Mollusca > Bivalvia > Ostreida > Ostreidae > Magallana > Magallana hongkongensis. The sequence goes on from CM027469.1 coordinate 21,471,165, forward strand.
TTTGTCGATTTTTATTTCGTATTCGCCAGGAAGGCATCCAATGTCCTGTCCAATGACATGTGCATAGTCTTTACTTAGTTGCTCAGTAGCGATACTGATATTGACACTGGTAACTCTTGCAATCAGGCCAAACAGAATGCTGTCTTTTCTACCAAGTAACTGTAAGGGTCGAGGGTTGTCAATCACTTGGAAACTAACTAGTCTTTCTGTGTCCTTTTATTTGCATGGTTAGCTTATCTGTCCAAATGCTTTAACTTTGGTGCTTACGCCATTGATAATAACGTTACTATCAGTGATCGGAGCGATGGACGAAAATTTCTCTGCCCTTGTTTTGAATAATATGTTGCACTGTGCACCGCTATCAATGTCCAAAGTCATTTTCTTGTTGCCAATGTCAAATGTAACTTTCCAATCACCGGCTGACTCTGAATTAGTGTCTGTGCACGCAGTCCACACATATTGTACTGTGCACTGATTAAACATCTCTTCTGGCTCAGAGTTGTCATGAGCTGTGTTGTCTTCAGCATAATATACTCGCGAACGCCGTGGAGGGTGTCCTCTTCCTCTGAAATTACTCCGACTTCTCTGATAACCTCTTGGTGGTGCTACAAGACTTTGACATAGGTTTGAATGCTTAAAGTGTCCTTTGTGCCCACGGCATCACAATGCTTGTTAAGTGCTGGACAACGTCCTTTAATGTAATGTTGGCTGCAATTTGCACAATACGGATGCGTGCCTTGGTATCTACTTCATCCTCTCTGCATGCTTCCTCGCTGCACTGATTGTCAAATTGTCCTTGGTTTCTCGTAGTTTGTGTTATGTTTTGTGTTCTCAAAATTTACTGATTGGTTTTCAGCGTCCAAGTTTTTCAGATGCACGTTGGTCAATTCGACTTGACGACAGGTTTGAATGACCCTATCCAGGGTTAATTCGCTAGCGGGTATTTCCATTAACTTCTCTGAACATTTCATATCCTTGACACCGTTAATTATCATATCACATATCAACCCTTCTTTCTGCTCTCCATACTCACAAAATTCAGCTTTACGTTTCAGGTCAGATATGTAATCCATAATTGTATTTTTGCCTCTCCTGGTTTTCAAGAATTCTTGCCTTTTAAAGTCTTGATAGTTATGGACCCAAAAGTGACGATCGAACTTCTTGAATACTGTCTGTAGATCATGTTTATTCTCTCCAGGTTGTGCCTCGATGTTGTTGTCTCATAATGTTTCATAATGGTCTTTACCATAACGCACGAAAGGTCCAAAAATGTTCGGAGAAGTTTTGGCGCAAACAATAAATCGGCAAAAGTTCAATCCCAATTCAATCGAAAAGAAAATTTAGACAAACACTCATGTAAGAACATCAAGCAACACACACCATAATTGATATGACTAAGACTTGAAACAGTCACTGAATTTGTGGAAAAAGAAGAAATTAAAGAATAATACCCAGGTGAGGCCTTTAGTGTTTCTATTAGAAACTTTGTCAACATTTTTTTTTAATGCTAAGATAAAGATAGAAGTTACGGTTACAAATTTTCAAAACTGACAAAGGTTAATATGACATTAAATGAAAAATGGTGACAAAAGCTGTTAGTGACTTTAAAACATTACCATCGTAAATCCCTAAATATTGTTGTCCAAATGCTCTAACATACTCTTTAATGTCTTCTTTTTGAGACTTTAGGTCTGCCAAGACCGGCAATGGAAGGCTCGTTCTGCATATCTAGAGCGACATTCTCGTGCTGTCCGGAATCGTCAGAATGAATACTACTTGAACATACTCTACCCGTAATCACCTTCGAACACCGCCTACCTATTGCATATTCATCATTACCACAAAAGAAAATATTTTCAATCTAGATCACTACGTTCTAACGAAAGAAAATATATTTGAATTCGTTGTTTACGCGTATACGGACGTTTTGGGTCTAGATGTAACATGGGAATTCCACAGAAATTATAAACCTTATCTTAAGACAATGAATACGAAATAGTTATGTCTGTTGATAGAGAAACAAAGCCTTTATCCGAAAATGCTAGGGAATTTTAGATTAAGCTGAGTACACTTACGATGAAGTATTTGCAGCATTTAGCAGCAATTAAAATGTTTGAGTCCGGTGATTTTCCTTAAAACGTTAACAAATGCGATCGGGGAGTTAGAATGAAGTTGAAAATTGTCTTTTCAAATGGTTCACAAACTCTTTTTTTGTAAAGTTTCATGGACTAGTATTCAATTATATTTTGTTGCCTGTTATATGTATTACATAAACAATATTATCAAAACAAACAAGAGCATTAGTCTAACAATATGGACTATCAACTTAAAACAATGTTTCCTCGTCACATCACATTCTACAATACAGGTTCATGCGTTCCAAATGTCTTCCTTGAATCTCTCAACACTATCCCTGTCCTTCTGACATCTTCGGATAACTCGCACTGTTCTCGATGAGTTCTCTGATCTGTATGTGTGCTAACGCTATTTGTGGTAGCTTGTGTCTAGCAGCAGAGACAATGAAATGGAATCAAAGCGACTCTTAAGGTCCAGTTGTCTCTGTATTCACACTTGATGTGGTAAACGTTTTTTTGGTCTGGTGTTTGCTCAGGTGCCTTGCGTTTGACTCTAGGCAGGGAAGGAGACGTCTTCTTGCGAATGGTCATACCGGATTCAAAGTCAGGCTCATAGATGAGCTCACCAGGGTCTTCAAACCATTTTTGAGCACTTTCTAACTGATGACATAAACATAAAGTTACTAGATGTTTTGGCCTTCTTTCCGTGCCTATGGAACATTTGACTCTTTTCTGGTGTCGCAAAGGCGGGAAGATCTGGCAAAGGAGTTGTCATACTGACTACAATAAAATAGTCGTTTCTTCAAGTCTTAAGGCGGACACATAACGAGATAATCTCGCTTAGTGACAAAAGGTCTAAAAATATCATCTTACTGCTAGGCGGTAGGCATACAGTTTCTTTTAAGCTGACAATGAAACACCCGAAATTTCCCTTTAGTTGCAGCTCATGTTCTGATTCTCCAGTATACATCTTAGCCGATGACACGTCTACCAAACATCTATTCTTCTTTAAGAAGTCCAAACCGTAAATTTCATCAGTATTGATGTGTGTTACAACGGTCGTAAATTTAAATTCCATGTCACTGATGCCTTTTTGAAGAACACATTTTACTCTAGCCTGTCACAATGCACCATCGGCTAGTACGATGCTCTGGGTATTTAGTGCAAGTGCACTTCTCTTAGATTTTGTAATTTTCTCATAAACTTTATGAGAGAGAATTGTAATACTAGTTCCCGTGTCAACTAAACGTTACATAGTATACCATTAACGGTTACTTTTAAGAGGCAGTCTACGATAGAACCATGCAAAATCAAAATTTTATAATGAAAGGTGTAGATTAATTTTCATAGTTCATCTGGATATATCTAAAGTATATTGTCTATTTTATCAAATTTTCATGATTAAATTTATCTGCACCACCGAAATCCCCCAGATAAGACCATTTCTATTTTTAGCTTATTATTCATGATAAATTTCATGCATGAATAAGGCTAATTTCAGATAGTCATTTAAGTATTAAATAGAGTTTAATCATACCTAGAGTCAGATTCACATAACATCTGATACAAATACCTTTGATTTGGTGCACAAATATTTTTTAATTCATTCTTTGATTTTAAGCTAGATGATCAAATATTATAATAAGATAGGTAATGTCCAAAACACACAACTTCTCATAGCAGGATATAAAACCCCAAGAAACGTTTTAAATTTAGAACTTCTTGGTTAAAAAAATAGAGTTATCCATAAAGAAATATACCTGAATGGGAATTTGGTTGCAAATAAATATTAAGCTTATTTTCCGGTGTTTAAATTCCGAACTTTTAGAGATTAAATTATCTCCCTTTGTGGAACTCTCGTGTAAAGAAGATAAAGAAGAATGATTGGAGAAAGCAGATGTCAACAAGATGGATGGGTTGAAATGTAGTTTTGGTGAAAATTGTAAAGAGAAAGCAGATTATATACTTCAAGACTGTAAGAAAGAGACTTCAGCACACTTGAGATTTTTTAAATGTACCTCTGAGTCAGAATTTGCACACATACCAGAACCATTGTTAATTCTTAACCGTGCTGGTGTGTATGGGCTGAGGCTGTCAAAGTTCAGCGGGCGTATATGTGCTAAACACAGGCAAGAATTTTGGGATTCAATGGAAAAGAAAAAGGAGAACATGCTGTCATCCACTACATGACAAATCTCAATCTGGCACAGTCGCGAGGGGAATAACATTCATTCAAAGCCGAGAGATATGGATAAAGCTGAGCGCACATGTTCCCACTGGTTCTGGTAAGAAATCCCTCGCCTTTACGTAATGGCATATTTCTTAACAAAAATATTTATATAACAGTCCAATTATGTGTACCAGTAAATATTGCTAGAACCTACTACATGTATCAATCATGTCAATATCTAATAGGTTTAAAACTAACCCCCCCCCCCCATTTGATTAGATATCTATGCCATTTTATGGAAAAGATGTATATGCACAGTACATTTTTTATAGTGTTAAAGTGTTTTAAATTTGAAATTTACTTGTTTATTTGAAAACAATATTTTTATTCAAGGAATGAATTAGTGCTGTTTTAAACCCATGCTTGATCTCAATTTTTTTTATCTGTTGTCCTTGATAAATTATTGTTTTGAAAATGAACAAAAACTCTGTTAAAGAACAGCAAATGAACCAATGTTTTAAGGGAAATTAATGCATCGATACATCAGAATAATGTTTGGAATTTTACCATTAATAGGTGTTTGCAGAAGATGTATTGAGAAGCATAAAAACTGTTTCAAGAATAATGCAGATATGAAGGAGGAGTTGAAAGGTGTGTTTCTTACACAATTGATTGACTGAATTATTATGATGTATTCAACTCTTTGTTGCACATTATATATGAAACAGAAAATATAAATACAAAGGGGTTGAGGAGTACTACATGTAAGAACAAATGTTGTCTGATATTTTCATACCAGAGATATTGAAGGGGGGGGGGGGTATGCCAGACCTGCTTCTCTCACTGAAGCATTTAAGAGAATAACACAGATTGACACATACAAAGGTTTAAAAAATCAAAGGGTATTTCAAAGGGTTAATGTATTTTTATCATTAAGATAGCTCTTAGTTTGTATTCATGCTGAAAACTTGTTTAGCTGGAAAACATTAGAATAACTGATAATAACAATATCTTTTGGATCAAAATCTTTAATCGTCTACACTTTGTATTTAGTTATATCATAATATGTCAATAAAGTTCAACTAATCAACACTTGGGATATCCAGTTGATATTTGTATTATATGTACATTAGATATTGTGTATGAAAATCAGAAATAAGATTTATATAGATAACATATACTGTTATATTAGATGATATTATATACATGTACTTTTTTGTAGAAATATGCTGTTTATTAGAGAGAACTACAAATTCTGAAGCAATGGACTGCTGATGGATCTTTTTCTCATCCTCAAGAGGTATAAATTGACAAAAATTTTTTTATATTTTACAATTTAATAGAATCATTTGTATTGTCTAGTGTTGTGGCTGTTTTGTTGCTAATCATCATTTTGAATGAATAATACATTGGTTAAGTGAGCTTTTTTTTGTTCTTTCAGAGGACCAAGAGAATGAAAGGCAACTGTTTGTGCCTGAAGACAGTATGGAAATATCAGGTAAGGTGATATCAAGTGCATAATGCTCTGTTATATATTATATTTCATATATTATAATATAGCACATACCTGAAAAATATTTCTTATTTTGGGGAGGAGGGGGGGGGTGATCCCAACCCATTTAGAAAAAAACATTGTGTATCATGTTCACATGCAACATGTACAGGTGCAGCTGTGCAGTTATGAATTACATGTAGAATATAAATCTCAAGATTTCAATACAAAGACCTATCACAAATTGGTCCTTGTGAAGTATGACTTGTACAAACTAAAAAGACAAAGTTTAATTTTCTATTTTGGATATATACATACAGATTTCAATTTTATTTTTAGACACGGATAGAAGAATTGATGCTCCAGAAAATACCAAAAGCGATAGTGCACCATGCTCTCAGACAACAGATTCAGGTACGACAAATACATGTGCCCCTCAGATAAAAATATTCTGATTATATGAAGTTAAAATTATATTAATTCCCAGATAGCAATATTGTGAATTTTTAGGAACCACTTTGTCTGCGAGCTTTCTCATATACAGAAGTGTATTAGAAAGTAAATCTTGCACTCATTATCTTTCAATTGAGAACCCTTTGCCTGATAAACATAAAACTTTGTGCAGCGATTGATTCTGATGACCACAGTTACAGTCCATGAAGCGTTCTACGTTTCCACTTGAATGGTTAGCGAACTCTGAATGGAATTCGCAATGAGCGAACGCAAAACGCAATTGAAGCAAAAGCACAAAGTGAACGGTGAACTCATGATGAATTTTATGTAAACGATTTATTCGGAGTGCCTTGGGAGCTTACTCTTACATTGTATTTCATCAATAATCAGGATGAAACATAACAAACAAGAAATACAGCACCTAGTCATTCACTGTTAACTTACACTGTTAAAAAAAAAAAGAAAAACATGCAATGTTATTATGGTATTCTTTAAGTCATGAAAAAAACAAAAATCAAAAACAAAACATAAAAAAACCCTTTTTTGAATTTACGGACTTGCGCAATATTGTGTACTTTAAATTCTACAAATTAAATGCTGATTTAAATGACTTTTCTGATGAAAAAATGTAAGTCTCCTTCCACCATTATATCACACCCTCTTTCCTCATTTTCATATCCCAGTGTACTTTTTAACATTGCTGTATGTTACTTATATTTACGTTTGAAAAAGACAAATCGTTCAGAACTGTTAAAATTATCGAGATTTTATGTTTACAATAATCCAAGCGACAAGAGATAAGTGCATGCTATGATCATTGTGACATCACGAAAAAGTTCATACAGAATTGAATGTTTCAAATGTATATATATATATATATATATATGCCTGTATCCAACAGCTGGGTTTAGTGTAATACTTTGAATAAATATATTTGAAGGAATATACCGGTATATATATAATATTTATTGATATATTTATTTTTAGATTTTGATCTTCTGTCATCTCAGAAAATTGTGGGGTCTGATTGGTCCAAAGATGAAAGATCACAGCGTGAAATCTTTAATGAAGCTATGGAATTAATGTCAGATGGAAAGTACTCCCCTTTTAAATCACAGCCATCAATGAATCTTGATCAACTTCAGTATTCAACGAGAATGTACTACATACGTCAAGCTCGTACTGCCTTCCAATATGTTTGTGAAAGCATTGCACCATCCCAGGGCTCCCTCTTGATGAAGGATGTCTTGGAAAGCATAAAACCTAAAGATCAGGAACCCAGACCTAAAGATCCCCTCACAGAGACTGTTGTAGAAGCTTACCGAAAAGCTGAAGATTATACAACTAAGATACAGATTTTGTCCATAATTGTGGGAATGTACACCAAGTCAGAGCTTCAGACTTTTATTGAAGGATTGACCATCTACAAAATTGATGCTGCAAGAAAGTACGCTTCAACACATGGACCTGGACAGTATGTAACTCCACCAAAAATATCCCGACTACGTCTTTCAAAGGAGAAAATTCATCACTTTATTGAATTCATTTCTGCTCCGTGTTATCTTCAAGTTGTTGGTTTTGGATCAAAAAACTTGAAGTTATCCTCAGGCCTTACAGTGAAAGTTCCAAAGATGATTAGAACAATGATTGCTTCTCGGCTTATTACCGCATATGAAAACTACTGCAAGGAGAATTCTCTAATTTCTCCATCCAGGGCAACTCTTTACAAAATTATCAAGGCATGTGCAGCCTCCCAGCTTCAATCTCTTCATGGTTTGGACAACTTTGTTAATGATGGTCTAGAGGGTATCGATACCTTGAAGAGGATTGTGTCAAATCTTGCACTTCCAGAGATTAGAATATCTGAACTTAAAGGGAAGATTGACACTTTGAAGCTGCATTTAAAGAGTGGGTTTAGAAGTCACATCAGACCTGAAAGTGACTGTGCTCAACACTGTATACAATATGCATTGTCGGAAGAAGAGTGCCAGCATGCTCACACTGGTACCTGTGAGTCTTGTGACATCATGTACAGTGTTAAAACTGAAATTCATGACTTAATAGAGGGTACAAATTTTCCAAGCATCCAAGAAAGGGAAGAAGTTAAACATGACTTTGGGGTGTCAGCAGAGAAAGTTTGGGCTTGGAGGGATCATTTAATCAGGAATGTTAATCAGGACTTGTGTAAAAGGAACATTCTCCAAAACTTGAAGTCACATGAGGTGTTGATAATTGCCGATTGGGCCATGAAGTACTTGCCTCAGACTTTCCGTGAGACACAGAGTGAGTGGTTTGGGAAGCAGGGCATTAGTTGGCACATGATTTGTGCTGTTATCTGTCACCCACATTCAGATGACATTGACAACAATAACAAGTTTGACATTATTTCTATGATTCATCTCATTGAAGAAGGAAAGCAGGGTTGGCACTTGGTGAGTCAGATCTTTGGTGATGCTTTCCAGACATTAAAGTCTCTTCATCCACATCTTAGGGATGCATATATTAGATCAGATAATGCTGGATGCTATCATGCATTGCCAATGCTGTCCTACCTGTGGAAATTCCGTGATGAGCTGCCATTATCTATAAAGGAGTACAATTTTAGCGAAGCTCAATCAGGCAAGGACCTGTGTGACTCTAGGACTGGAACTTGCAGACTTCACATGCTGAACTATGTGAATGAAGGTAATGACATCCTCAATGCTAAACAGATGAAGTTGGCACTTGAAAGTCATGGTGGCATCAGAAATACCTACATCTCAGTAGTAGATCTCTTAGCTGAACCCCAAACACCAGTGCTTTCTGGACAGCTCAAATCCTTCCAGATATCACAGCATAACAATTTCATTTTTCAAAACGATGGAATGATGGCATATAAAGCATATGGCCTTAGAGGAGAGCTTATTTCAGCAGAAGATATGACTAGAATTTCAGAAAAGTTGCTATTGAAAGATGAGAACTTGGTAAGTACATTGTAACTATTTCAATCATTTTACAGTTATGAATGATGGATTGCATCAAAATGACACATTTTGTCAAATTGCAGCATATTAGAGTACATATTGTTACTAATAGTAGTCTAATATGCTCAGCTTAAACATTTCTAGAATTATATATATCAGTGTTAGTAAATAGAGTGAAATCAGTAACTTAAAAACTGTTTATAGGATGTGCCATTGCAAAATAGCTTTAGAATCTTACTCAGGAAATTGCTTTTACATGTTTATTTGATTCTGAGCAAATATTGTCAAATTTTAAGAACACAAAACATATTTTTAATACCTTGGGTATATGGTTATTTCTGAGTGTAGGTATGATCAAGTTTATTAATTACTATATGCATTTGGTATCCTTCAGGTCTTCTCTGGAGTGAAACAGCCAGACCCAAAGCCAACTACCATTCAAGGAGTTAAACAACAGGACCATTTCCCTTGCATTGATCCAGACTGCATCAAAGTATTTAGGAAAGAGAACCAACTTGTCCAACACCTTTCTGTCGGTCAGCATGTCTATGATGAACAGAAGTCGGACACCCTTGAGGACAGGAGTAAAAGGCTTTGGTCAGCACAGTGCAGTGAACTTCGACTTAATCAACAAATTCTCTCATCTGTCCCAGTGGTTTTTGAACAACCAACAAATTTCTGTGAAAGCCATGGCTACGCTCTAAAACGAAGAAAGAAGACATCCCGCTTTTCTGGAAAGGTGAAAAATTACCTCACTGCCTTGTTCAGAAATGGAGAAGAGACGGGGAAAAAACCAAGTCCACACACAGCTTCTAGACAAATGCGATCTGAAACAGATGGAGAGGGAAACAGAGTGTTTTCTCCAGATGAATGGCTCTCTCCTCAACAGATTAGAAGCTTCTTTGGAAACTTATGTTTGAAAAAGCAGAAAGTATCCAACATAGTGAAAGGCGAGGAAAGTGCAGAAAATGATGAAGATCTTCAAAATGTAATCAGTGATCTTGTTGCTGTTGAACGTAGCCAAGTATTATCCAGTATTGTCTCTGAACTGACACTTGGTTAAGAATAATTTCGTATAGGAAATACTCTTTCACTTTGAATGTGAGGGTGATTACTTCTGATATCTGTTATTCTTGAAATGGTATCCAATTTCCTGATACTGTCACACTGGTGTAAATGTATACATGTTGATACTTTTAGTATTGATGTATAGAAAATCAGAATTTGTCTTTTTAGTTAAGTTATTGTTCAAACTCTTGCCAGCTAGAATTTCAATTTAAAGTTTCCAATGAAGTATCACAGTCACTTGATCATATTATTTGGTTAATTGTGATACATGCATGAATTGATGATGTTAGTCCTCTAATAGCACTATATGTGTATGAATGATGTTAGTCGTCTAATAGTGCTACAGGTATAAATTGATTATGTTAGACCTCTAATAGACAAACATGTAATAAATATGTATCAATTGAGGATGTAAGCTAGATAATAACAATTCATTAATGTTTTGATCATAAATTTTGTCTAACATCACTTGTCTGAATTGATGATGTTATTTGGCCAATAGTGCTGCATGTATGAATGTTGGTTAGTAGGTCTACATGTATGAATTGATAATTTTGTTTGTCTAATAGAGCTACAAGAATGAATTGATAATGTAAGTTTGATAAAAACATTGATGTTGTCAGTTCTTTAATAGCATTTCATGTATGAATTATGATGTTAGTCCTCTATTAACACTACATGTATATGAATTGATAATGTTTGGACTAATAGCTCTACAGGTATGAATTGATTTGTTATTTGGCTAATAGGGCTACATGTATCAATTAAGGATGTATGCTAGATAATGGCATTTTATGAATGATTTGATGATAAAAGTTATCTTATAGCACTTGTGTGAATGGATGATGTTACTTGGCTAGCTAATTGTGCTATATGTTTGAATTGATGATGTTTTTAGACTAATGGTGCTACATGTATAAATTGATGAGGTTATTTGGCTAACAGCGCTACATCAATTGTTGATGTTATTTGGCCAATAGTGAAACGTACATACATAAATTAATGTTCATAGTTGTCTAACATTGCTACATGTTTAAATTGATGATGTTATTTTGCAAATAGTGCTTCATGTATGAATTGATGTTGTTTGGTTATTAGTGCTACATGTATGAATCGATGATGTTATTTAGCTTTTAGTGCAACATGTATGATGATAATAGTTGTCTAATAGCACTACATGTACGAATTGATGATTTTATTTGACTAATAGATAAGTGCTACATGTGTGAATTGATGTTGTTTGGTTATTAATGCTAACACATGTAGTTGTCTAATAGTGTTACATGTATGAATTGATTATAGATGTCTAAAAAGGCTACATGTATGAATTAAAGATTTTATTTTACTAATAGCACTACATGTATGAATGGATGTTGTTATTTGGCCAAAAGTGATACATGTATTAATTGATAATAGTTGTCCAATAGCGCTACATGTATAAATTGATGATTTTATTTGACTAATAGGACTACATGTATTATTGATGTTGTTATTTGGCTAATAGGGACACATGTATTAATTGGTGATGATAGCTTTCTTAATTTAAATTAATTGCACATCTCTATCTATTATTCTTAAGTAACTGAATAATGAATATTTCAATTCACAAATTTTGTATTTTTTATTCTGAAATTGAAATTCTCTATCTGATATATTCATTAAAGGTTGAAATTTGTCTCTATTGCATATTTTATTGCATAGCTTTGTAAAGAATTGCTAGTCATATTTCATTTTAATAACTGGTCAGGAGTAATTTGGTCTTTGTTTTTGCTCCATTTGAAGCAAAGGCTCATTTCAAGTATTTCTTGTAAACGAGTGTTACATGTAGGCATTTTTATTTTCATATCAGGTGGTTATATGTACTTTTTAACGTTCATTATTGTACCAAATAATCCAGGAATATTAAACAGGTTATATATTAAGTTAAAAGATTGTTATTTGTTGTGTTTTTCTCAAATATCATCTTATCAATATGCTAATGTTGTAAACTTTGCTTAAAAATATATGATAATAAGAATCGTTTGATATGTACACTCATTAAAATTTGAATACATGTAAAATGAAATCCATTGTTATTGTACAGTAACATGTCAAAGTGGATACTTATATAAATTAAGGTGGTATGGGACATCTGTCAATATTATTATGGATTAATGTATGTTATAATTCAAATATTTCCATCGGTTTAGAATTTTCAAATTTTACAATATTTAACTGGAAAATAGCTTTTAAAAATATTTGGAGAGGTAAAAATTGTAAAAGCCCAAGCAGGATTTGAACTCATGACTTGCAGATTCGTAGTAAATCCTCTAACCCACTGCGCTACCCTGTTAAGTGACAATATCGGGAAAGAAACTACTTAATATATAATTACACATCATTTTATTGTTTATTTCGATAAACAATATGTGACAACATGGAATTGTCCCAAACCACCTTAAGGATAATATCTCTTGTAATAGGATAGTGCCATTCATAAATTGAGAAACCAATCTTTAAATTATGAAAGTTAATATTTGTCATTATCGCACAACATTCATAATGAAAACATATAATCACATACCGGTAAGTTTTCTGAGAAATTTATTTATGGGTGAAACACATTCTTGATAACAAAGAACTGGGTACGTTAAGCATAACATATCGGCCCTGTCGAAATGTGAAAAATCAAACATATGATATCTTTAATATGTTCGCCGGAATAATTCATGTAGGACACCCCCTGTATGAAAATAACTCCCGTTTGCTAAAATTCACGTGCGTTTGGTAATTGTAAACTCCGAAACCGGACAACGTTTACGGATTTTGTAAAATATATAGGTTTTTGTAATGTTTGATCTGATATTTCTACAAGGCCGCATTCGAGTACATACACAACAATTTCAGAAAAGCACAATATTAGAGTGCTTATCAACATAAAAACGGAAGAAATTATGTACAAGACTGCGGCCACTTTCGTTTTTATTATTTTCTATTTTCAAGATGAACAAAAAAATGGATGTTTTCATTGGTCAGCTAAGACATAAGATGAGTTTCTTTATTATGACAATGCCTAAATAAATACTTAAATGTAAAAATCGACATATGTTGACAATTGACTTAAATTAAAGAAAAATAAAACGGTTCAATGGACACTGGAGAAACTGGAGTATTTTAATTTATTTATTAGTCCTTAGACACAGTGTATTTGAATTACTCACAATTACATAGTAGAATGAATTACAGATAAAATGGTCATTGTAATTGTTGTGTAGTAAAAACAAATATACAATATTGATTTCATGATGGATATAAGAAAAAATATCATTTTTAAAAATCTCAACATTTCTTATAATTTGCTATTTAATGAATATGAAGTTATCTGTGTGCCGTTGTACTCTACATAAATGACGTAACAAGTGTAAACAAATGACGTCATAAAGTAGCTGAGAGAGAGAGAGAGAGAGAGAGAGAGAGAGAGAGGCGTTATAAAAAAAAATCAAAACAGTTTTATTATCGAATCAGAAGTCAGATTCAAGACTCGGTATTTGTGTAGATCTATAAACATTGTATTTGGTACAAAGTTATATTAAATATATAAGTTAATCAGACACTGAACGTTTGCCGATCCTGTTGAGGTAATTAAATCAAACTTTAAAACTATTTTCACAAGAAAAAAATAATAGTGATCATTTTCCTATGTGCAAGTATTTAAAGCTCCCAGTATATTTACTAGTACATGGATGTCATAAGTCCATGTAACGAGACTGTCTAGGGGTTAATTGCGTATATTATATAATATTTACATTTTTCAGTGTCTCTACCTGTGAATACTGTGATTTTGTACTATAGAGTCCAGTAAAGTCAAAGAATCGTATTGTTGGGGCGCAAGCGGGGTTTGGCTTATCTACATTCAAATTTTTAATCATACAATTCCTGAAAATTATATGAATATAATTTAAAAGAAACCATTCTTTGAATATTATAAGGTGATAATTACGGTAGAGTCGTGATTAAATCTATCATAAAGCCCTTCGGGCTTTATTAAATTTGATCACCCGACCAAAAGTATCACCACATAATATTCAAAGTACTTAAAAAACAACAAATCCTGTTATGGTACTATAGACCCGGGCGCGCCTAATCCGGACGGGTGATAATCAAAATGGAAAAAACTCCGTACGACAAGTAAACACAAATATTGGAAAGATGGATGAAGCATGGACACATATTGATAAATAAATACACATAATTAAATACACACAACACCACTAACCAGTTTTTGAAACTTGGCTGAAGAAAGTATTACAAGGTAAAATTCAATTCTACAGTACTATAAAAAAAATACATTTTGCGTAAGAATGTGGGATTCAACACTAATGATAGGTCTAGCTGTGTTTAGTTTTTTAATGACAACTTTAATTCTAGAAAATACATTAAATAACTTTTTACATCGTTCATGGATGTCTTATTAATACTTGCGTTAATTATTTTATGATAGATCTAAACTATCTATTACAGAAGACTGTATGTTATAATTGGTGTTGGATTATCATTATTAACAAACAATAACAGTTCAGATTAATACATTGTCAAATATATATATTCATGTCGCTGGAATATTTACTGGAGGAATTTAATCGCCGAACAGGCGTGTGTCCCGATTTTTAATCAATTGATCGATTTCATTCATATTTCTTCTAAAACATTCAATCTAAAGTATAATATATACCAGACGTTGACCCGTGCGTGCACGGGTTGACTTTGCATATGATATCGGACATTTACCATATAGATACATTGACACACCATATTGCTGACATTTACATAACTCAGCTTTAAGCCTAAAAGTATGCTATTTATTTCACTACACTCTGCTTAGATAATCTAACTGTGTTTCGAGACAGGCCTTCACCACAGTTAAAGCTTATCTTCCCATATACCCGTAATGTAACAAAAAATTGCAGAATCGCTCTGAAACGATTTTGGAGAAAATTAATGAAGCTGCATTACTTTCTTATAGTTTAATCTAAAAATTTAATTCGAATTCAACACTTCTTCATCAACGTTTTTTACTCCCTTCAATATTTACAATTTATTTATTGACATTCGGAACTCTCGGGATTTTTGCGCAAGATTGTAAAAAGTTTAAATGATTTCCGGATTTTTGTTAGGAATTTTCGTTGATTATTTAAATTAAGCGAAGTTTGATTGGGGAAAAAAAACAAAAACAAATCGGTAATCTTCAGGTACAAATGATGTTTGAAATATATAAAACAGAACACGGTACTCCTCTGATTTCTTGGTATTAAAGCCCTAAAATTCGAGTCTATTATCGGGATCAAGAGAATACAGCTTTTTGCAGCTTTATAAATATATGAAAAACAAAAACCTTACTTTCCTATGGTTGGAAATGACAAAAAGGCCTTTGATTTTCCATCTTCATATAACAAATACAATTTAACTGCTTTTTCTTTTAAGCTTACATGCAATTATTTGATACATGTACATTTCAAAATCATTTGAAAAAATGAAATAAATTAATTTCAAATAATAGACACGTACATGCGCAAGCTATAGATCGAAGAAAAAGACTGAACTTTACACTTAAATCTGCAAGTTCCGTTTATGAATTTATGAACAACAGCGAAAATTAAAATTCATGTCATTAGATACGGCTGGCCTTGTATTATTTTGTTCAGTCGAGCAAGCTTTTTGAAAACCTATTATTTGTACAGCTCTCACTTCTGTCAACACTGGAGAAATAGTATGTCACATGCTCAAAACAAGGATGGCAAGCACATGGTATTGCTGTTTTCATTTTCCTGTCTTATCATCTTAAAGAGAGGACAAGAAACGGCAAAGACATTGTGGGCATGTTTTTAAGATTATAGGAGTGGATATTGCTGCTGATTTCTATTAAACCACCGATGAATCTGGAGCGGTCAAAAATTGCCCTCTTAACTATGTAATCATGCAGATTTTAATTTTTACCTCGGCTAAAAAGCTATTACAGTAACTTTGTAAGAAAGATGTTCGCATGCATTAAACATTTAAATTGATTTGTTTATTATTATGCTTTTAGATGAAAAAATAAACTACACTGATTTCAAATACATTTTGCCCATCGTCTCAGTTTGTACATTAATCTTTTTGTACATTGGGCGTTGACAGAGATGCAAGCGAAACTTGCGTAACACGACCTCTTGTGAGAGAATGCAAACTATTATGATGATGATGTATACATTTATATGAAACATGAAGCATGGAACATAATTAATTTCTTAATGCAAAAGGCAAATAAATAATGTATAAAATATGTCTTTATTTACATTATATACCAGCACACCCTTTCTGTAATTATTATTTGAGGAACGTTATCAATACATTTCATGACGTCATGACGTTATTGGTTAACTGAATAGCTATAAACAATGCTATGTTTAGATAACTATTATATGGAAACCGTACAAGATATTTTAAAAAATTAAACTGTTTTGAAACCGGCTAATTCTCCAAATATTTCACTTAAAATTTCATCAATTTTGAAAACAGGGCCAATTTTGCTGTTTACCGTACCCAGTTCTTATAGATACATTTCAGCACAAGGCTTAAAATTGCATGAGTGAATAAAGCAAATAATTCAAACAAGACAGGGGCAATATTATTTAGAACCATTTACAATAATAGAGCTCTTTTTCCTGGACAAAATGATATATGACATGTATACAATACTCAACAGATTCAAATTGTATTGGACTGCAAGCTCTACCTTAATGGTCCAAGTCTCCTTTCAATTGCACCCCCCCCCCCCTCTCTCCCCCCCCCCCCCTCTCCCCCCCAATGACTGAGGGCAATCCATAGTAATAATGAGTGCTTAATTTTTAATCATTTTAAGACTATTTAATTCTTCAGTTGTTTTTTATTTTTGCGAGAAAATCTAAATAATTAAGTGTTAGTGCACCATGTCCACCCCCCCCCCCCCCCCCCCCCCCCCGATTTTCCCACTGAATTTCATTTGCAACCAAATTCCATCAAACAGATTAAAGACAAGTGAAGACTCTTTAAGTTGACAAGATATTATATTAATTGATGCGTTTCTTGGGCAGTTATGCTGGTTTTAGTGCAAATAGGTCAATTTTGGTAAAATTTCAGTATTTTCATGAAGTTAAGGCCGTCATATCTTTGTGTATTGTGTTTAGAAATTTAAATTCATATTATTTAGAATTACTATGGGTTTTCACAATGTGAAGAAATGAGTTTCATTCAATTGCAGTGTGTAATATTTCCAATAAATTAAAAAGAATTGCATACTGTCTGATTTCTCAAAAGTTCTATAAATAGAACAAGGGAAAACCCAAGTGCCATCCGTTTCCATGGTTACTGATGTAATGAAATCAAAATCCTTCTCATCATAATCAAGTTAGGTTATCATGAGTATTTGTGCCAAGTCTCATGAAATTTCGATATACTTCCATTGATAGCCATTTGCATGGTTCTATCATAGACTGCCTCTTAAAAAGAGACCTGCTGAACACCAATGCTTGTCTGAGAAAGGAAGCAGGAATCTCGTTTAGAACTCTGTTGTTTAAATGTATTTTTAGTTTCATTTTCAGGTTGATTTGATGTTTTCTTTAATCTCTAAGAGATGCATTGACCACTACCTACCATTTTCTTAATAACACAATCTCTTGCCGGTGTCCTGTTGTACCAAGATTAAAACACTTATAAGGGAAACTGTCTTTACTCTGTGGAACCTCTGTGTTTATCATGTTTGTAGTCGTGTTGGACTTACTTTCTGTTAATGCCGCTATCTTGAGTTCAAGCTCTCTAAGAGATGCCCTTAGTTCATCTCTCAGTTCGTTGAACTCGCTTCTGACATTAGATTCTTGTTTATCTGGTTTTCTCAAGAGGCTCCACTAGCTTAGTTTATGTCGTATCTTTGTCGCTCGGTCCTACAAAATTTTTCTATCTCTGCGACGAGTCGTCTAGCCTCATTAAGCGACTTAGGTCCTGACTGTTGAATTCTCAGCTTCATATCAAAGCCAGCGAGCGCATCAACGGATTGATCCTTGGCTATCTTTTCTATGACCTCGCATGGTGCACTCATTTCGGTGACCTCGTATGGTGCACAAGGGCAAGCTAAATGTACCAGACGTCTTCTCTTTTAACATAGCCCGGTGCAAATATGTTAATTTGCTCTTAGCGCATGCATTTTCTGAGTGCATATACCCCAACACCGTTTGAGCTTGTCCTCGCAGAGATGACGGAAGGTAAAGGCCCCTTTGTTTATTATTTCACATGTGACAGAAAATGCGCTCTATAATCAATACACAAACCAGTGCTTTCAAATGTTATTGGATTCATCACAGTTTTTTCCAAACTGCTGATTATCATTCATTTCACCTTTTTATAGGTGTAACATCAGGACCCCAAGCCCTCGGTATACTAGGCATTGTGTAACTGTCCTTAGCCAAGCTCTCCAAGTAACGCTTGTCGGCGTAGATATGGTTCGGGTTTCTGGCAACATGAAATGAACACCAGGTGTTAAAGTCCTTTGGTAGAATTCCTTATGTCTGTCTGGAAACCGCAGTGTTAACATATCTTTGCACAAATCAATCAAACAAAGAAATACTATTGTAGCTTCACTGTAACGGTGTATATTATATATATAAACGGGTGTTTGAAGTAGGTCGTGCAGATTTATCAAAATTATTATCTTTTCAAAATGAGCTAATTGTACAATAATTAAAGAATTGTGATGTTGCTGAAAATTTTTGAGTATCAGTTTCAATGTTTAAGCACAGGATCCTTCCTGTTAGATTAGTCATTGTTGTACATTTTTATTGCTTGACTATGCAAACAAAGACATCTCAATTAGTTTTGAGAACGCCTTTTTTAATTCCCTACTCAAAACAAATTCCAACGACGCTTATTTTTGCATTATGCACATCGAGGAATTGTTCCTGACTTTTTTCTACAACAATTTGATGAAAAGAAACAAATACATACATATATATTGAATAGAACAAATTAATTTTAGGTCTAAAACGAGTTGTGACGTATTCATTAATGAGCTTCGCAGTAATCCGAATGATCAAATACGAAAAAAAGGATTTTGTTATATACATATATTTATAATCAAGCAATGAGTTAAACAGTGCTGTTTCGTTTCCTTTAGATAGAATGAAATTACAAAAATTGATTTATCTGGTACATTACTTCACTTAGATCACGCGTCAGCATAGATAAGAGCGTATTTACATCTGTCGGGTTTGATATTTATTTGAATTCATATTCACATATTTGTAAAGCGTGGAAAATCTATATATTTTTTCTTTCCCTGTAAAAGAACATCCATTATGCTATTCAGAATGTGAAAATCACGTTAAGATTTCAAAACATCTGTCGATATCTGACGTCTTTTCAAATCATTGTTGCCGCACTAATATCCACAAAAAGATGTCCCACTTTTAACATTGGCAAATCATACTCTCGTTTCATTATCACTTTGTTGCTTAAGCAAACCGGTAATCGCATTGCATGATAAATGCACCGTTGGTAAAGGAAACCACTATGCACATGTTGCATAGTTTTACTTCAAAAGTTGTTTAAGATGATATACTGATGTATCTCTACTTATGTGCATTTTATTTTGTATTTTGGTATTTTTAAACCAATAGCAATATTGCAAGCTACATATAGAAACTGAGAACAATTGGAATTAACAACACTGACCAATCAAACAAATATATTGCAAAGATTTAACTTATCTTTTCGAAAATTAGGTCTTCCGCTGAAGACCCCTCTATTATTCTATTGTTTCTTTTAAAAATTAATTATTAATAATATTTTGTTTCTCCTTAAACATTATGTGCAGGGATTTTTCGGAGAGAGCCCGTTAGATTTTCTTTAAATTTTCAGGACAAATGCTTCGTTAACTGAAGTTTGTACCGACATAACAATTTTCCAAAAGTTATTTCCGGTGGAGAATTATCGACGAATTTTAATTGTCAGTTTTGTCTGCAACGTTTCTCAAAAACGAGAAAAGATAGAGGGCTTAAGTTTTTAGAGATAATAGACGTTGTGTTGTTCTGGTGTAATTTGGTCTAGAAAATGTCTGCCGTCATTTCCTATCGTCACAAGTACATTTTTTACACAAGAACATTATTTCTCGATTTTGAAACATGTAACAGATATCTTTAAATTTTAAATTAACAGGGACCGTTAAGTGAATGTTCTTCACATCATACGTAAAATTTAGGACTGCAATACGTGGGCCATATGCATGTTTTTAAAACAAAACACAAGATCCTTAAAATTATTACAGATTCCACCGACTCTAGCCTCATGCTTTTATACGAATACATCCATAAAGGAGACCTCTTATTAAAAATCATACCCCCCCCCCCCAAAAAAAAAAAAACAGAAAAAAAAACCACAAAACTATACGGTATTAGCTAGGCTTTTGACATTTAGTAAGCAAAAATTATATTGTAGTGTTTTTTATTTAATCTGTGTTGTCCTGAAAAAATCAAAATTTGAAAAAAAATTTATAATTTGGATTAATAGTTATTTCGAGAAAGTATAAACATAGAACACTAACCGGTTCACCATTCTGCTTGGATGTTAAGCGTAACCTAGGATACTTTGTAACGGTAAGCACACGCTTAACGGCTGGTGAGGATTCGCATAGCGAGTGGTCAGTAAACCGTGAACAGTAAGTGGACACAGACTTCAAAGGGAGCGTGAGCACAACGTGAACCGTAAAAGTATAATTTCTTAATACACCGGGTGTTGTATTTAGACCGTATTCTAATACGAATCATCGAATGTTGAATATAAATCTTATACTTTTGTTTGATTGTATTTAAAAGTGTGTTTTTAATAATTAAAGCGGTTAAAAAGCAATTAAATATTCTTTAAAGTCAACATTGTAATAAGTCATACATGTAATTTAACATTTACTTACCCATGATGAATAAGTCTTTTCTCTTTTATATATGGCATATAAGTGCTGATTGGTTGTGTTTTTTAAGGCCGCACCCCTCTTGGTGATGTGTACTTATATAAGTTGGTGCTGTCGCCAAACATCAATATCTTAAAGATTCATTGCTGGAAGGTAAGCGCTTTTCTAACGGACGCTTTAGAAAAACAGGTACTATATAACCTAGTTTATGTTTTAAGTGGAGATTGTAACTTATAAATCTTATTTTTATCTTCTTTGTTTCTTAAATGGAAAGTTTGTTTTCAAAACCCATTTTTTAAGGTATGAAACGAATGAAAAATATGATTCACTTCTTTATTTTAAGAAAATAGGATTAAAACAATTCAGTTAACCTCAGGTAAGTTCAGGTTGGTGTGTAATCTAATTCATACAGGTGTGAAGCCTTAAGGGGAAGCTGTTTGCCAAGAAGAGACTTTAGTTTTCTTCTGAGTCTGTCAGTCGTCTGTCTGCCCGTTTGTCTATCCCGCTTCAGTTTTCCACGTTTCTTTTTTCTTTATGCCTTTAAGGAATAACAAAGATATCATGTTTTTGCGTGTTCATGAATTCTTAGTATTTAAGATAGGACTTTCAAATTTTTACATATGGTATAGAGTTCACGGCAGCAGCGCCCTCAGCGTATCCAAACGTCCATCGTTATTTTCGGTCGTAACCGGAAGGAAATAAAAAAAACATTAATTTTTCAATTTCTTGCACTTGATTTTTTTTTCACGTTTTATTGATACCGACGCTGTAAAAACTTGAGAATATGAAAATTGTTTTAAAATCAATTCACGCACATTTTGAGATTTTGGGCTCCAAAGTCATGAAGCGAGAGTCCGTGTAGCTCAGTCGTTAGAGTAGTGGACTTGTGCCCAGTCGACCTGGGTTTAGTCCCCGAGTGCCGAATATTTTTTCTTCCTTTATTGTGTTAAGATTTATGATTTTATACTTGAAATGATAAATTTTACTTATTTCCAATTTAATTTCTATAAAAAAATCTCAATAAAAGCGCTTTTTAAAGTGTAATTTAAGTTTAGTTATATGTGTAATGAAATTATTATTATAGAGTTAAATGGAAAGTGATGAAAAGATGAGAGGTGATGGAAAGGAACAACTATCCCTATTGTCTACTTTAAGGTGTACTTAAACGTAAGGCATTTCGTTGCTCGCAACGAGCGTCTAGTTGTTTGCTTAAAGTATGTATTTCAAAAATGAATTTTAGAGATTATACAGGGTCATGAAGTTTTAGCATTCTTAACACAAAGGGGATAGCGATACTGCTTATGCAATACTTCCAGAATGTCAATGTACCTTGGGTGTTAAAATGATCTCCAGGTATATTTTTTGTTCGAATATCTAAAATTATCATATTTTGAAAACAATGCAGTTGGAAAAAGAAATTGTCGATTATTGTCGATTATTTCAATTAATAAATCAAAAACATGAATAAAACCACGGCGACTTTGGCATGGTCTGTCTTCTGTGTAGACAATATACCGAATGGATTGACATACATGTAGTATTTATTGCGATGTTTAATGCAATAAACGATCATCGTACCATACTTAAATACTAGCGAATCAGTCATGCTACATACGTTTGTATAATCTTTCTGATCAGCTGTTAAGGTGCACAATAGGTGTACCAGCTGCGCTTTGTCAAGATGACTGTACTTAAAAAATTACTCAAAAACACTTCATACATATAAAGTGTGGCCACAAGATTTGATGCAATGCAATCATTTATTCTCCATTTTATAAATAAATAAAATAAACATCTTAATTATAAAAATATTTCACGAATGATTGACGGCACGTAAGTTTAAAATACTTAAAAAATGAACGCGTTTGAAGGTACATTGACCTAACACAAGTACACATGTATATTTTTATCTCATATCTTTCCCTTTTCAAGGGTTAAGACTTTTATAAATGTCTATCGTAGTGTTATTAGATCTTAGTGCTATTAGAATAATAAGAGATGATGTTTTATTGACACTGTATGCAATAAAAGAAAACAAGTTAATCTTCACGAGCGCTAGACATGATATACACAGGACAACTAAACGAATGTCAATCGTATTCTAGCATTAAAATAAAGGACTCGTATAAATGGTTTGTTGACCAGGTAAATTTGAAGGCAATGATCTTTTACTTATCATAATTATAGTAGTAATTTAGGACGCGGATTTTTAAATCAAAACATTTATCTATGACAGATACAAGATATCTTTTTTATCAATGTTTGCTAAATTATTTGATTTAATTTTAATCACTCAAAACTTCAATTAAAACTTACTGATAGATAAAAAAAAAATGTAATAAATACATCAGATATTTTTTTGCTTAAATTTTGTTTGCTGAATTGAGTTCTCCTTCCTTACATCGTTGCATCCATTCCTCAGACGTATATATACTATAGAAAAATTTATATTTATGGACAAAAACATAAAATATTCAAAAGCCTTTTAACGAATTTGAAAAATAAACCAAATCATTGTATACTAGGTAATCAATACAAGGATATTTGCATATGCTATGAAGCTTACTAACCATTTTGCAGGACCATTGTCAATTTGCAGGGCTGATGTTTCTTTATTTAACCACTTTTGTAACGCTTTCGATTTTTTTCCTTTTAGAATAAGGTAACAATCTAAGATAATTATGATCATGCATTAAATGTCTGACATAATCAAACTATAAGTCTTCAATGAAATTAAGCAGACAATACCCTTAGAAATTCATTACCAAGCAAATAATAAACTAGAGCCAAGCTCGTTGCAAGCAACGACGAGGACCTTCGTTACAACTTCAAGTCAAGAAAGGATTGTCAATTAATCAAATAAAACATTCCTTTCTCCTTACACTTTTCAGGGTCTGACAATTATTGATAGGATGTCATTTTCGGCACTATCTTAACTTCTAACCAATCTGGGTTTTAGAAATTCAATTTGAACTCTTGAAAATTTGTTCACGCATATTTTCTATGTATTAATATAACCCCAAGACTGCAAAGTATTGAAAACTTAGACCTATCGTAAAACCGATAACGGTATGTGATAAGTTAGGGATATATATATATATATATATATATATATATATATATATATATATATATATATATATATATAAAACAGTATTTCAGCGAAGGTTCACGTCAAAACATGGCTGACGTGAAATAATTCCCGAATTTCTTTTTTGAATTTGGGGCATTTCCGCTCGGGACAGGAGCTAAATTTTTGTACGAGATGAAAAACAACGTGTGAGATGTCTGACTACACAGGTTTGGTAACAGTGCGAGGTCATTTGAAAAATTTATGCGTGCTTGTGTCTTGAGGGGGGAGAAAAGACCCGATCTTGATTTTCGTCGTAAATAAATCGAAAGTAGAATATTGAGGTGTGGATATCAGATTCGGTTAACGAGAATTAGGGGAAGTAAAGTCCTAAAACAATGACTGATGCACATGTATTTCAGTGTTGTGATTTTTTTTTCCGTGTCGTTTACTATTGTGTTTGACTGTTTTATTTCAACAGGATTGATAAAATCTTTATAAATGTAGAAATAAGAAAATCAGTAACACGTAAATTTATTCGGTACAAATTTGATGACAGCAATTTCCACAGTTCTAACATCCATAAATAGTTCACACGCTATCGTAGATACAGACTAAACGGAAAACAATAAATACACATGCAACAGAAATATTACGCAGCTGCTTACATCCTTAGAACTGTGTAAATTTTAAGTCCCCGTACTGACTATACTCGCCGCTTGGTCTCAGGAATTTATTTTTAATTGTTCAATCCGCTGCATATTTGGCAGACAATAAGAATGGGGTCCGAGGTACATTTGCACAAAATTTCAGTGGGATTGAGTGAAGGGCTCTGGAGTTAGAGAATTTTTTTTCCACAGTACATGTCAAGCACGACAATCGAAACTCAAATGCCCCAAAAGTCATAACTCGCTTAAAAATGAACGAATTGGTCTGGTAATTAGTACAAAAATCAAGAATGGTACTGGGTTGAATAAAAGGTTAAAATTGAAAGATCCAGTTATAGGGGCCAGTACCTTTTTCTTGGAAACCTTTTAAATGAAAAGTTATTTAATTTTAAAGACATTTTGTTCAACAATTGTTTGGAAATTTATATTACATATAGAAATATATTACAATATATTTCTCAGTAAAGTGCTATGGAAGGAAGACTTTACAGCCCTTTTGGCTCCCAAACTAAAGAGCCAGCCCCTTTTTCTTGACATCATATGACAGGTCTTTTGATATTAAACATATTTTGTTCAAGTGTTTAGAAATTCGTTGCTGTTTTTAGCTATCTGGGATAGGACGTTTTAGGGGCCGACCCCTTATCTCCTTATTGGGGCCAAATAACGAAACTTTCATGATTGAATATTGTTGAAAAAGTCATTCTGAGCATCTTTTATTTCTCTATTGCTTTTCAAAATATTTGTCCTTTTTGAGATATAATTGATCGAAGTTTTGGACTTCTGGCCCCTTAAAACCCTTTATTACGTAACGCATGTTTAAAAATTTTATAATGTATAGTTTTATATGTGAAAGATAAACATTTGTGCTTCTTAAATATATTGCAAAAATTTCTCAGTAAAGTGCTATGGATGAAAGACTTTACAGTCTTTTTGGCCCCTTTTTCTTGATATATAACGAAAGCTCTTGTAAGTACAAATTTTATTTCCTCTATATGTTATGTTAAAATATTTTCAGGAAAGGAGATAAGAGAACGAAAACCATTCAAAATCACGTCGTTTTTTCAAACTCGATTTTCGGATCCAGGCGAGCTTCAACGCCTTTAAAGCCAGACAACCATAAATGCCTTTAAACACATCTACAATCTTTTGTCTACAATCCCTGAAAATTTAAATTTAATATCCTTTTTCGTTTAGGAGGAAATAGCAGGTAGTGTACTGGTACATTTGTAAATGAGTTATATATGTTATATACAGTATATGCGACTTATGCCTATATTATTTTCTTATACTTTAAGAGACTTAAGAAATGAAGATAATGATTTTTCTATTGATCGACGTATCAAAGAAAAAATTGACCGGAAAACGCGCATTGAAGGAACAGTTTTCCGGTCAATTGTTTCTTTGTCGATTAATTGAAA
This sequence comes from Magallana hongkongensis, assembly GCA_015776775.1. NCBI lineage: Eukaryota > Metazoa > Mollusca > Bivalvia > Ostreida > Ostreidae > Magallana > Magallana hongkongensis. The sequence continues at coordinate 21,497,490 of CM027469.1, forward strand.
AATTATCATCTTTATTTCTTATCATTTAGTAAAACATTTTCAAATAAAAAAATGTGAAGTGTCATTGATCAAAAATGTAAATAATGTAAATGAAGCGGCGCGTATGAATACAAAACAACAACAGCAACAATGTTCAAAATGGATGCGCCTTCAGCTGATGCAGAGCTATTGAGCTGAAATTAATGGATTAAACACAAATAGTGAGTTAAACTCTTAACCGGCTGAATTGAAAACGAAAGGAAAATGCATGCAATAGCTTGTGATATTATTCACTGTGCAGAAAAACTCGTAATAAAACTAGTTTTTATGTGTGATCGCTGGAATATGCAACTGGACATAACCATCCAAGGAAAAGCGATCGTGGACTAAAATAGCTGATATGTCGACAAAGAATAGTATGTATAAGCGACTTTTGTAAAAGTTGTGGTAACTAGATAGCCAGTGATATACTTAAATGGTACATCTGCCGCTTGGAATGTGCCGAAGGAGTTGATGCATTACTCATAGCTTTTCTTTACGACGCTTATTCTGATGACCGATCATGTACGTGTGTAAATTTAAAAATTATCGTTACCAAATTTGAACAGCAGTGTTACCGTGAAAGTTTATAGGCCTATTTGTTCGTTATAATATTCCTGGAAAAGGAACAGCCAGCCTCGCTGAAAATGTTGATTGATTTCAAGCAGACGAAATCGTGAGAAGACGCTTAATTTTCTATTTCGTGAATCAAATAATGTGTTTTTGTTCATTTTTGAAGGTTAAACTTTTTAGTTTTTATATTCACAATGATGCATTTTGTTTGCTGACAATAAAACATACACAACTTTACATTTTGTTGACTGTGTTTATCTTGGAAATTCCCGTTCTATAAATAGTGTTAGATCAGAACAGTTCAGAGATGCAGGTATCAAAGAAATTTTTCAACCAATCAGAAGCGTCGATATCTCATCAAACGAATAAATATTAAATGATAAGCTGTTACATTGTGAGATGTTTGTACTTGTATCCCTCTCTAGTATCTATGTAAAAATAAACATTTTGGATCCATCATTAATTTTAACTAAGTCCTTATCCCTTTGTGATATTGGATATGAAATATCATAAATATCATTTATTTTTAAACATTTATTATTTTAAAATTTATTTATGTATTGGTATTTCATCACATAGCAAAACACTTTTTTGGAAGTACTGGTAAATGATGTAATAGATTGTGACTGTTGCTTCTATCATGTCCTAACACCGCTTATTACCAATTTTTAGTGTTGTTTTTTTTAAATTCCTGCAGCTTGTGAAATTTTTCTTTCAGAGATGATAAATCCATCTTCTAATCAATGCTGACATATTTTGTACGCAATTCAATGTCTTTGTGTTGATCTTGGTTTATAATTTGGTTTTTGAACCGGTCAGTTACGTTTTCTTTATTGCTTTATGCGACAGTTGCTGGTACATTTCCATTTCTTAATCCCGCTTTTTCCCCGACACATACTTCATTACGATGTCTTTAATATCCGAATTCTTTACCTTTTTCTATCGAGTTCTGGTCAAACGTGCATCCATAAGAAATATTTTATTAACTATTTAAGGGAGAAACGCTTCTAATTCTTCAATGAATAATTAAGTTGTCTAGCTAATGTATATTATTTTAGATGTATTGCATTTATTAAAATAGTATTTAATCTTATTCGCAAATGTCAATTAAGCAGTTGGAATTATCATGCATTAATAAAATACCAGCAAAAAGTTGAGAATAAAAACAGTTTTTATGGCTCGACCGTGCTACGATTTAAAGAAAAACCCAAACAACTCTGTACAAATCAGAAGAATATAAACACTGAATTATGTGCTATGTCCTCTTAATACATTGAGGTAAAAGTTCATGTGATAATAAAAAAATATCAGTCACGTGGTTGTAATGCTAACTAATACGATTTATAGATTTATACGTGGACAGTTAATACGATATTGTAACAAAAGCCAAGTTCAAGTTTCATGTGGAAATATTTGACCACGATAACTTACAATCATAGCAGCGGCTCGCCTTATTCAGACTGCAAACATATATCTTTATCGAACTGTCAATGTTTCCGATCATATAGAAATCATAAAAAATATGCAATAACACAAAAACTAAGCCCATAACAGACATTTTTATATATCATCATCTTTAAATAGATAACCTTCACAAGGAAGTATAGTATATTGATATTCGTCAATTACAATGAAAAACAAATATTCATTTTAATGGATACACAAATATTTAATATTTTGTATTAAGTTCTTGTATCCAGAATTTCTTGAAACGTATATAATTGAAATCTGTAGACAAAACATACTTTAAAAATATAAAGTTAATGGGTGGTCAGTGTTCATCCCTCTGAGTTATGGCAGATTAATTTGTCCTTTTTACACCTAAATTGCAGATTTGGTGTCAGTATTTTTGATTAAGCAAACTTATTTCTTCAAAAATTGTTTTTTATTATGCCCAATGGTCAAACTGAGTAGAGGGATTATTGGAAAAGTTTTGTACGAAGCTGCATTAATTTTTTGTGACCTTTTTGCACTTAAAATAGACAATTTTTAAAATAGTTACAATTTGATTTGAAGTAAAAAAAAAAAATTGAATATTAAGGATTTTATAAGATTAATCCATTTTGTCTAGATATGTATTCAGTATCATTTTGACTTAATAAAACAGGGGGTCAGTGATTTCAAATTTAAGATATATGGCTTCAAAGGTAAAATTCCCGTAAAATTTGCCTTAAAAAATTTCAGACATGTTTTATATATTTACACGATTTTATGCTAAGCGTCTATCACTCTCAAGATTAACTTTTGTACATGTCACACAGAATTTTTAGAAATATGTTACAAACCTATCACATGTTAAAAATGTGAATAATGAATAAAGAATGATAAAAAGAAAAGTACATTGAACATTAATAAAATTGCTTGTTTCTGTCATTTTCGTCAAAAACCCTTCTGTACGAAAAAACAGTTCCCCCAAAACTTGTTTGTTTCTTGAAATCAAATTAATTTTTTTAATTTTCTATATGAATGTTGTGTAATTATGAAATAATAATAATTTTGTTATGATTAAATTAATAAAATCTTATTCATTTTAAATATAATGATCATCTGCATAATGAAATTAAAACGTGAGGAGTGAGATACCTTAACGGAAAAACAATTGTATTTAGCATGTTTATTATGTGCAATATGAGATCAATAAAATGATTGTAAAACTAAACATCGTGTTTGTCCATTGGATCTTCCATGATTTAAAATTCACTGCCAATTAACTTCCTGTTCGTAGAATATTTTAACGAGGCCGGGTCTAATTTGTTCTGCCCTAGATTTTTGAATGAAATTTTTTACATGAATTTCCACTGATATAATTATTATTCTAAGATAAAAAAAAAATAAGACATTTACCACACCGTTTCTTTTAGGTGTCATCACAAAGTTTGTTAATTTTTAACATAGGACCTTATGGGATTTTGCTTGAAATGTATCAATTTTGCACATTTTGTTTACATTTGTTTAAACTTCTGCCCTAGGGATTTCTTTTTTTTTTTGTTTTACATATTAAATTCATTTCTAAAAGGCATCAAATAGTCAAATAAAAAAAAAACCTTTTACCTCTTGGTTTGTTCCAGAGGTCTTATCAAAGGTTTTTTTTGGATGCCCAATTTCCCAGTTTGTCAGATAATGGCTATTTTTTATTTGACAAAGACGGAAATGATGATTTTTATAGTATTATTAAAACATTCAAACATATTTAAGTAATAAATAAATGTATAACATCACATATTAAGGGTCATTGATATAAAATGCATAGTTACTGTCTTGAAATATATGAATTAAGCTATATTAAGGCGGGTTAAGAAAACGTGACAAAGGGCTAGGCTCGCTGAACCCTCTTCACGTTTTCGACCCGAGCCCAAATATAACTTATACTTCGAGACATTTTTGTTTATTCCACAATATAATATCAATTTTACGCATCAAACGAGCTATTTTCAACAAATTTCGCTGAATATCTGCAGTTGAAACTATCACGCCATGGCGTCAACAAAGCAAAAAGATGACGTCACATACAAATGAAACGCTGCGCGAAAGCGTGCGTACTCGTTCTGTACTCGGCCTCGTTAAGTGTATATCACATCATTATTATATGTTATATCTCTTCTTCATTCAAATAGGTGAGTATAACAATTATAAAAATCTGACTTTAAAAAGATAACTTTAAGGTTGGCTCTAATCTGATGGATACATTTGCCAGTGATAAAGGTTTTTAACAACTTTTTCTTTATTTAAGGAGGCCGATTTGGGTTTTTTTGCGGAAAAACTACAATAGCAAAACTCTTTATTTTTTAACCATATGTAATTTAAACCAACTCTAGTTTATATGCGAAGGTTCATGAAAATCGACCGTCTGGTTCTTTTAAGGGACCATCTCAAAATAGAGGTACATTTACTATAGGAATGTATAGGAAACTGTCATTTTCCGCACATCAAAGCAGTTTTAAAAAATACTACAATAGCTTTTTTTCTCAAATTGTTATATATGATAAGTAATATCATTTCCTACCTTATATGTAAAAAACACAAAATTCTACCGTCTGGTTTTTAGTGGGGCCATCTCAAAATATTAAAATGCACCAAATTTTGGTATATTTGGATCATCACGAATGATGATTGGTATAATGGATTCATTCCAAAAATGAGGAAAATATCCTCGAGGATAGCATCATTCTGTATATAAAATTTCAACAGCGTACAATTTTTACTTTTTCTTTTATGTTATTTTTTATAACGTTCTCCTACAAAGCTTCATTTTATCATAACGTCATAAAAGCGCAATGGCAGTGCTCCCCTACCGCACAACGTAAAAATCGTGTTAAAAATAAAAATTTCCTTTAAAAATCTAAATATTTTTATCTGTATTTTGTTTATTGTGTTAAATTTTATAAATGATATCGAAAAAAAATCATAAGAAGTATAAAACAACTGTATTATATTAGAATGCGCAAAAACATGCGCAATGCAAACTAAAGTCGGCCTCCTTAAAATGTGAGTTTAAGGTGTTGAGTTTATCTGTTCAGCTTCACAAATGTTTACTGTAAACAAAAGAAATTAAAATTTAATTATTGTAAACAGTCAGTTTGAAGTTCAAGTTTTGTTTAGAAAATGGTCAAATGGCAAACACATGATTAGCCAAACAATCCATGAACACCAAATCTGCAGTTTCATTAAAGCAACCTGTTTGTTATTGGTAAAGCATTTTTGTCATAAAAATTAATACATTCCTTTCAAATATTAATAAATTCAATGTAGTAATAACTACATTACTTTATTTACGTGATATGTCAGTGGTATATAACTTTGTTATGTTAGGTTCGCTTCATAATATCTTGTTTCGAACCCCCCCCCCCCCCCCCCCCCGCCCCCCCCCTTCATGTAATTGAGTCGCACATGTAAGTTTCCCGCTGTGATTCTTAAACTTTCCAGATAGTCCACCCTTTTCTTCAATTACTTTCATTAAATTGCAAGTTGTACTTATGCGGACGTATTGATTTAAATAACATTTTTTTTTTTTTACATTTTTATAAGGTATGTACGTTCCAGATAACCAGGATCAAAACAGTGCTTGATGTTCTTGTTACGAACGTTTAACTGGCCTATAGCCCCTTCTTAGAGGGGCATAATTACGATTTTTATCAAAAAATATTTTTGCTGATTTTGATATTTACAATGTTTCAGAAAAGCATTTGTAATAGGCAACCGATATTTGACTGTCATTTGTTGAGTTATAAGCTAGTTACAAAACTTGAAATTCTCCGTTATATAATCAAAGCGTTTGTTTTCATTTTTAACGTTGAAGTAAAAATTTCAGATTTAAACCTAAAACAAATGTTTTAAACGGAAGGAACTATTTACCTATGTTTAAAATAAATAAATTTGTAAAAAGATAGACAAATAATTTTATTTTTTTTTAACTAGTATATTGAACCTATGTAAACTAAAATAGGACACGAGCCTTGTTCACAAGACAAGAATTGTGAGCCCTGTATTTTGCTTATAAGTCTACGTATGACTCTCATTTTTTTTATCATAAAAAATTATCATTTTATCATTTGTATCATTAAAAATGCATTTTAAAGCATTGTACATAATAAAAAACATAAAAATAGAATTTGACCAATATCGTGTCCATGCCCCTTTAAGCTTTAAAAAAGAATCCCACGTACTTAATGTAATTTCCACACTCGTCCATGCCTATGAAGTTTTTTTTTCAGCTGTCAAACTATGATGCTTCTCGCATCCTTTGAGGCGGAATAAATTGCTAGCGTTAAGAAAAGAACATTGGAATCTGCATTTGCTTTCCCTTTTCTTGTCCAAAGACTCCTTTCTCCCATATTTTTTTCTTCCTTGTGTGGAAGATTTAGTCTGCATGTGTTATGACACAGTCAAGCCCATAATTAATGAAACTTCTCATTTGAGCATCGGGCTTATTTCAAAATTCAGAAAAGTTTTTTTTTTTCATCCAAATCATTCTTGTCGCATATCCTTTAGTCGTGTTTGCGCAGCAATGTTAAGGTGTCCCGAAGCAAAAGTAAGGCTGACAACGATATTCTTAAGTATGTCTTACAATTTTTATATCATATATTTACGACAATGTCAAATATAATACTTGATGCATTTTTGTGACGTATTATGTACTACGTTGTCACGTGACATGTGTTTTCCAATATTTTTTATATTGTCTTATTAATTTGCATCGGCGCAGCTGAACAATGATATTGATTTAGAATGTTTTTAAGAAAAATTCTTTGTTATGTCATACATTTTGGAGTTCTTGCTTGGGCTTCAAAAAGATATTTCGTTTGTTAAAGATATTGCTAAAACATTTGCAAAATCATCAAAATAAGGCACATTTTTACAAATTAAAAGCAATTTACTTAAAATTGGGGTAAATCTGCAGGTTTCCTAAGCATGATTCACTTTGGTAACCGTATTCTCAACCGATTCAACAAATAATTCGAAAACTGTACTAATCATTCACCTGCGCAAACATGTTTTGCATGCATTAACACTCCTTTATCCATTTGTTAACACGTAACAGGGATAGTCTCCAAACCACGTAGTTGTAAATAGTAGGTTTTTTTAGCCGGGCTCTGCTGAAAGCAGAGTCCTGGCTATAGGCAGGCAAATCGCCAATGTTACTATAAATAGCACAAGTAAACAAAAAACCAAACAGCGTCAAGGTAAAGCTTCCGCTATACCAAATAGTTACACAAACAGCCACGTTTTGTCAAAAGTGTTGGCGTTTGCTTCTTTTTTCTTTAAATTTCGAATGAATTGTCTATCTTTTTTAGTTTTCTTATTAATAACGTGTTTTTAAAACATTACTATGCATTTTGTACACATACAATGCGCATGGATTTCCATGAACTACTTTGCAGCGCGATGAAGAAATGGGGATTGAATATATAATGCTTGTTGCAAAATTCAAGGCAGCAACTGGTGAACTTTTTAACTTCTACTAGACAGACATATTTTTTGTTTAAAGCCGCTTACAAAATTTGGTCGCTCTCTGACGCTTTGCCGACATTAAAAGCATGAGAGAGAGAGAGAGAGAGAGAGAGAGAGAGAGATTTTCAGTCTTTACTACACAATATACATAAAGACACACCAAAAAAGCCCGGCTTTCAGTACTTCAGTACTTTGATTAAATTAAAATTAAGCTTTAAATCTACAGATCATTTAATACTGATTATTGATATGAACATTCCCTGAGACCTATCAAAAGGAATGCAGATCGTAACGTCAAAGTTGATTATGACGACAAATTGTATTAAGTACACACATGTGACTTTATCCTGTGGAAAGCCTTAACATACCCGCGTGAAGGCCACATAAAATAAGATATACCGATTTTCGTGACTATACTGCCCAGTCATTCTTCTCATTTCAAACAAAAACCGCTCTAGTCAGTAGGCCATTGTTTGTGAATTCATGACGTGAAGTGCAGGAATATGTTTTGCCCTGTTCTCTCGCGATATTTTGAAAACATATCGGCCCATTTCGTGATGTTTTTTGTGTTTGAATTCTCCTGATAAGACACAAGATGTTTCTGGTTTTCTATTGCCCTGTGTCGTCAAACGCGTAGATGCGTCGTCAAGTTGCATTCCGGGTTTGGCCAGTGTCCATACCTACACCAAAATCGCCGTAGCCATCCTCATTATAATTCAAAGACAACTCACCTTTAAATGCCAAATTTTCATGGCTTCAAATTTCGCAAATTTGAGAAAGAGTAGGATCGTCAATATCATTATTGTTCCAGTTTGCCTCAAAAAAATCGACATCCTTTACCTCAGAGTCCATCGCCATCGCTGAGTCAATACCAATCAAATGTAATTGATGATGTGACTTTAACACATTTCGCGTTTTTCAAAAATAAACCTTTGACTTTGATGACATTCTTCTTTGGATAAAAAGTTAGAATTAGTTTTCACTTCATTATTTGATTTGTTGTAAAAATCACGCCATAACAGAATTTCCGCAATACAAAAATAGCTAAACTGTCTTGGCTCGAGCTATCGCTGTCTCTTCTTTCCCCGCCCTGTATCTCTAAATATAACATACCATGGATATCTTTGATGTTATATTTAAGTAGTTTGATGATGATTGATACAATTCACTAGTAAGTATATATCGTATTAAGTATACCATTTGGAATAAACTGAAATTGACACCCACGAATATAATGGTGGTACATATGATATGATTAAAGAAAATAATTGCACCAATTGTCTTGAGATAGGAAGAAATTTAACTAAAAGGATATAAACTTACCAGCAGAACTGAGAATTCCATCTTCAATGTTGAAGGCCTGTATCTCTGTGTTGGACATGTCAATTCGCATTGTGTATGTTATATTCTCAAGTTTCCCATTCAGCGTCATACTCTTTCGCGGATTACACATATACAACTGCATGTTTCCTCCCAAAATTAGGTCTCTATCATCAATGAGAGAAATTTGATCTGCAAATAGATTTATATGTCTGAAACAATGTTGCCTACCGATAAAATAACTACAAAAAAATTTATAGATGCCAAAAGCTGTGGATATACCGGGTATATTAGGATTTTATTTATCTGATTCCTATTGAGGTTGCACATGGGCAACGTCATGCAATTAAGGTACTAGTAATTCATAGACGCAATGTTACATTTATCTTAATTTTTAATCAGTTGATAGTTTTGTTTGTTGCCTTAACCTAATCGCGTATTTCCGCTTACATTTATCAAATTTACCTCCAACAAAAAAGACTTGTAAAAAAAATAAAGCCAATCTAGACAAATGTTTATGATTAACAACGACAAACAAACAAAAAAAACCCCAAAAATAAAAACACCCCCACCCACCAAAAAAAAACCCCCAAAAACAAACAAACAATATAGGTGTGTTCATCGTCATAAGCGGTTAATATTTTATTTTGTAGATGTCAGCCTTAAATCGTATCTAAGTTTCACAATTATTCTACCTTCTATAATAACAGTATTTACATCTTCAGTAACGCAACATTGATCATCCATTAAAAAATACATCGTATTTATAGGTTTTATTCTGAAATCAAAAATAGATGTATTCCATAAAAAAATTACTTACTTAGTGGGGATGTGTTTGGAAAATATTCGTTGGGAGAAAAAGTAAACCTGGCACCCATTGAAGCTTGATTTTGGGCATCGTCTTTGAATATTAAACTAAGATAATCGTGATTGATATTAGACAAGACCATTGAAGCAATTGATTCACTAGATGAAGCACAATCCCCACTTATGACTGTAAAATTAGTTCCATCAAACGTGATAATCTCTTTCCAGTTGGTAAGGGTAAACACTACATCTGTGCGGACTTTTATTCACGTTTTGTTGTTGTCGTACTGGTACTCGTATTCTGACGCATTTATCATGGATACCACAGCTTAATAAGGAGAAATAAACAGTTGAAATGATACAAAAGAGTTGGTAAGTAATGCTTCTTTGTAAGCATTTATGTGTATATACCTATTCCAGCAATAAGTCACTTTGATATGTCCAATCATAACTTTTTGATAATTTTTTAAGAGCATGTCTACGAGAAAACCATGCAAAAGGTGGTGGGAGCAAGGTTCTCTGATCAACTTCATATTTTGTGTGTAACAGTGTGCATTTATATGAATTAATTTGCCACAAAATTTTTTTTGATGTGGTCAGTCTAAACTTGGTTCTGCAGCACTGTTACTAAAAATAGCATTTTGACCCTTTTAAGAATAAAATTTTGTATAATTTACCAAATTAATGTTAAGAATTCTGAGTTTAGTTTAAATATGAATTCAAAAAGTCATTTAGAGTTAACACTAACAAGGTACACTTGTGTAATTCATTTTGTCAGAATTCCCATATATTCTTTCTGTTAAGTGCAGATAGGTCACGAATCTGGCATGTTTCCAACTTTTTGTAAAATTGTGAAAATATACATTTTTTAAATGCTTAAAAGTCAGAAAATGGCACTTTAAATTCACTAAATCTGTTTTTAGTTATAAAAGGACATTTATCTTTACAATATATCAAAAATCTGTCTTTGGACTCTCAATAATATTGCAAATATATTGTCTTAAAGTTGGACATTTTTCTACTTTTAAAACTCTCCAGAATCTGTAGTTTGGCATAAGCTTTACATTGTAACATGTATATCATGAGGAAAAAACCAGACATATTTGTGAGCCAAACAATATTTTACTGAACTGAAGGATTGCTTCAACACATTTCAGTTTTTTTTTTTTAAATCAATGCCATTAAAACACGAGAAATCATGGGAAAATGGGAATTTGAATATACATGTAAGCTGAATTGGACTTATTTGCCAGTGCTACACATTCACTGGCGTCGGAAGCAAATTGAAAGTGGGGGGGGGGGGGCTAGACTAATTCTTAGAAATATTGGGAATACCTATACTTCAAAAAAAAATCTTACCTACCAAAATGTTTTCCCCAAATCATGAAATTCCTAATTCGGGGGGGGGGGGGGGGGGGGGGGGGACTAGTATGCCTGTGACTCCAACTTCTCAATCTTTCAAGGTAAATGTAGGAACAATTATCTTTACTGCTAGAAAAAGTGTGTGTGTGTGGGGGGGGGGGCTGAACCCTCAATGATGCTATGTTCATAATGTTTAGGTCTAACTTTGCAAAAAAAAGTGGGGAGGGGTGCTAAGTCCCCCCTAGCCCCCCCCCCCCCCCCCTGGTTCCGACGCCTATGACATTAAGACAAGCAGAGTGCCCATTAGAATATGGATAATTACAGGGGCAAAACTACAAAATTCAAAGTACTTAAATACTTAAAGCCGGGCTCTTTTGGTGTGTAATTTTACATATTTTTTACCACAGATTGACAATTTCTCCTCCCTCCCTCTCTCTCTCTCTCTCTCTCTCTCTCTCTCTGTACATGTATTATGTATTGATCGTTTCATTTTTTATACTTGAACTAGTGATTTTTTAATTCAGGAAGTAGGACCAAATTTCAAAGCCCCCCCCCCCCCCAAAAAAAAAAAAAAAAAAAAAAACAAATAAAAAACAACCAAAAACCAAACAAAAAAAACCCCCCAAAACAAGCAAACAAACAAAAACAAAAAACAAAAGGATCACCTCCATGAAAAAAAAAATGATTAAACATATCTTTGTTGAATTTAACAGAATGTTTTTAAAAATGTGGAAGTGGTGTGGTATCAATTGCCAATGAATGTCCATCACATTAACATATCATAGAATAAGGTAGATTTAGTAATTATTTTTGTCCGACAGTATAAAGGATTGAACTTTTATTGTTTGAGGGGTAGAGGGACCCAATATCAAGCCTGAAATACGCTTAAAATTAGTAAATAGCAAGAAATATCAGCGTAATATATTATAGAGACACATTTTATTAGCATTTCATTTTTTCAATTTTTTTAATCACAAGAAAATAAGAGTGTAAAAATTTTGACTTTTTTATTAGACTGCTTCATAACTCTGGGACCAGGTCTTCTTATGATGGGTTATAATTAAATAACATCCCAAAATAACAATCCCACAAAAACAAGTTATGATGTCTATTTTAATATTTGGGATAACTTTTTTATACCGGTAGTTTATGTTTATATTCATATGTGGTTTTCGCGGGTTGAGATCCCCGGGGGAAAGGGTAACCTAACACCTCATTTTTTCCTTTACAACTATATTTTAATTTTAAGGAAAGGTACAAACTTTAATTTTTTTTCAAGAGGAGATCAATTGCTAATAAAGAGGTAGGGAATAGACCTCTCTATTAATTTCAGATGTACTTACTGTGTTACATTCTCAAGAACTTAAAAAACCCTGGCTCCCTCCCCGTCATTTCAAGATTCCATGAAGTCTAACCTTAACATCTAAAGGGTAATTTTTAGATGGCCAGTGAAATGTACACGTACATGTAGAAATGTGATGTCTATTGCAACAGACTCCGATGATAACGATGAAAAATTGCACGAGGCATTCCTTGTGAATTCCGAATTATTTCAACATAGAAAGAATAATCTTAGCGTGACCAGGCTATGCTCAGGTCTTACCCCATTATAAATTAAATCTTTGTAAGAAATCAGTTCTCGTTTTTGTGGATTTTTCGAGTAAAATATGATAATCTGTGAATGAGATTATCTTGGAAAATTTCCCCTTCATCTATTTTAATTGTACTTCTATCACAAGTTTGTATATTTTGATTAAAATTCGTCCAAATGTGCTGCTTAATTGGGACAGAAAATAGCAGTTTATAGACTAGATACAAGTCTCCATCAAACTTCAATATGTATGTGATATAGTGAATAACACTAACAAGATGGGGTAATTTTTGTGCAATTAAAATCATTCAATATCATAACATATATTAACAACACTCACAGCATTTCTCAATACTTACACATGTAGCCTGAACTTGAATTTGTATAGCTTTGTCAACATTCTGACTAGTTTACCTTCTCTACCGAAGAGCGCAACAGGGGAGACAATTCTAACAGTAGTAATGAAATGCAAATGTAATGAATAAGAATTCTATGAGAAACAATGATATCCACTAATTTTTTTTTAATTAAAAGCAAAATAGGGTGGGTTTTTTTCATGTTTAATTACAAATATTGACTTCAGTGGATTAAAATCACTTGTAACATAAAATTTCAAAAACCAAAAAAAATTTATTTGATTTGAAAATGGTATGTTTTTGTTAATTTATTACTTTTTAGTCCTTGAGAGTCCAAAGATGGATTTTATATATTTGTAACATTACATCAAACAGTTTCTTATTAACACAAAATTTCAAAAAATAATGTGCCATTTTCTGAGAAATTCTTTCTGAAAAATTGACAAAAATGTATAATTATCATTTCTTGGCATCCTGCCAACATTTACACCCTTGGGACTTCATGGTGTAAATAGATATATGAAAAAAAATATGTAACGATTAATGGTTTGAACTTCCTCTTTAAGAATATAGTCTTATTTTTTTCAAACATTGTTTATACATTTTGTAATTAATTACTGATTTTGACAATTTTTCTCTTAACTTTTCTAGATTTTAGAGGATAATTAACCAGAATGCAATACTGGCCGTTACTATAATTAGAAACATCCAGTGCAAAAACAAACATCATATATCTGACTCTAGATGGGTATCCTTTAAACCTATGATAAAATTCTGTTCATTCTTGAGACTTGCTGCCGCAGCTTTTTTCCATATTTGCATGGTTTTCTCGTAGACATGCTCTTAATTAAAAAAGACAAGATATCTGTGAAAAAAAATTACAATTGAAAATATAGAACGTAAAATACCCTTAAAATGTTCATTGACAAACTACTATTTTTTATTCGGAAAATTTTACAGGAACAGAAGTAGTCTTCTCAATGGAAATGTTTTCATAATTCTTGCAGTCAGAAGTTACTCAAAATACCTGGTACAAGTTTTCAACGTTATCATCTGGACATTTTTTTTTATCGATTATGCAATGCAGAATATCCTTCAACTTTTTATTTTATGTTGGATTTTCTTCAAACCTGACGCGGTAAAGGGGGCGTTTTAAGGTGGGTCGCGGGTTTGCTTTCGTTATCAATTCTGTACTCAATTTTGACAACTTGACTAGCTGTTTTGTGCACATTTGTTTATGACGTCATAAAGAAGACATCTCAAGGTTTCTCGCTTGACATTTTCTAACGTCAAATGCTCTTAGTTATAATAAAGTAATTCGATTTAGGTCTATAGTGTGAATACCTAAGTAGTAATTCATACAAAATTCTTAGTTTTCATATTAGAATCGTACGCTGGAATTGTAGATTGGAAGTAATACATCATAACTACGTAGATTATTAGCAAGAATTGGAGCGTTACTTTTTTACTCTATGTGAAATTGAACACAAAAGCTAAGTAATGACAGTCATGTAGTCTCAAACGAGAGAGAGAGAGAGAGAGAGAGAGAGAGAGAGAGAGAGAGAGAAGAAAGAAAAAGAGAAAGGGGGGTCTGAAAAATAGTTTTAAGTCCGTAATAATCCTTCAAAAAAAAAATTACAAGCATTCATAGAAAGTATATCGTAACTATTTTGACCTGAAAAAATAAAGGAGCAAAGTCAGGAAATTATTTTTTTGAAATTAGTTATGTAGATTTTGCCAAAATAAAATTCAATATCTTACAAATATCCATCTGTTTTCTAGATTTGAGACTATTCGCATATATTTACATTAATATTTATCATAACATTTCACAAAGAAAATGTGAAAATTGGGAACCTATTCATAAATTTGGTACCATCCTTTCATCTAAATTTTAAATATAAAAAAATACTACTGTGAAATCATTAGATTTCGTGGTGGCTTATTTTTCGTGGAATTCGTGGATACCTCTCATTCACGAAATAACATCCTTCACGAATTGATGAATTAGGGTAATAAAGTCATATTCCCTTTTGTAGATATATATGAATACACGCAATTACGTCCCCACGAACCTGTAAAATTTAAGTCATCCACGAAAATTGGCCCCCACGAAATTTAATGATTCCACAGTATGCTCTGCATTCTTTGATTTAGAATAAGAGGGCAAAGTGTGGTTTTTTTAATTTAATATTCTTAATAGCAACTAAACAAATCTTCTTAATTGTTAAAAAGAAAGTCTTTATAATACAAAAGCAAAATTAAGAATTATTGTTTTTACAGGCCAATGCTAACCGGGTTACACGGGAGGCCTTATAACTTCGAATTCATAATAAAAATATGCTCTCTTTTTTTTTCTCTCCGTATTATTTTCATACTCCCCATAATTGCTTTTATCAGAAATGTGAGCTTCTAGTTTAAGCTTAAGAAGTCTAAATTTGATTTTTAAATGATGTTATCACTAAATAGGTGGAACGGGTTAAAAATAAATGACGTCGGACCCACGACGTCAAATTCGAAAATACGGCAATTTTCGGTAAAATTATCAATAAGAAAGATAAATTAGCAAAAAATCTAGTTAGAACACGTATCATTTTTTTTACATAAATTTATTTTAAATCACCTTTTCTTTACGCACAGAAACAGTTGATACATTTGTCTAAACTGTTTAAAAGTTACTTGCAATTTCTCAAAATGTTCCTATGTATTCATTAGAAAAACGTCAAAACAGCACTATCAACAATACCAAGTTCAAGACGGCACTGCATAAAAACAGCGTAGACAAATTTGATAAATATTTTATATAATGAACTGTAAATCCTACATAACCGTTTGACAAATTTTCAGGGTATGTTTTCTCGTGAGCTTTTTTATGGGGTAAACCCGCGACCCACCTTAAAACAGATAATCAGGACCTTAGACATTTAAGTGCATGAACGTTATCTGGCCACAACAGGTTTATTATTATCTAAATATCAAGCAAATAGCGATAGAAGTAAAACGCTTGGATGACTTTAGTTTTTTTAAAAAAAATACCGATTGATAATTATTATTTTATGAATTGTGAGTATTAATGTTAGAATTATTTTTTTTTAAATCAGAACCGGGGTAAAAGAAGTGTTTTGTCGATTAATTTATGAGCTTTCAGGGCTGCATGTAAAATGCTTGTATGTATAGACAAGCAAGCTAGCTAGAGAATGAGTTGATATGTTTTGTAGACATACGGGTTTTTTCACCACCTATCCGAAGCACAGTTTTAATGAAAATATATGTATTTCATTAATTCATGTAGTGAAAATTTGAGAAAAAATCTATCTTTGATAAACTATGCACAGTAGAAAATGCAAAGTAAAATACAGCGTTACCTTATTATTTTTTTTTACAAATGCCAATAATTTGTCCTTCTTACTACCAAACTAAACAAGCGCTGTCTTTATAAAAGTATATTATGTATGTGTATAAAACTTAGCTCTGCATTTGAAATCCCACCGTTGTGCTTACTAGCAGAAATATTAGATATCATACTACCAAGGACCGACAAAGAAATAATAACAACAGTTTAAAGATGATGCCTAAGTAAATGAGCAGTATGCATGTGTTAGATTATAAACATGAAACAATATTTACCATATAAAATGACAGCTCCAAGTAAATAAGCCTTCATTTTGTACTGGTGTACAGGCAGATGTGAGACTATGAGACTTGTTTATGACTATCTGTTATAAGATACACACTCATCAGTGTAATGTATACATGTAGGTAAACATTGTGTGTAAACATAAAAAGTTAAGAGTGAATGGAGTTAATTTTAAGTGCGTGCTTGATAGAATTTAAAATGTGTGCATAGTGAGAAGAAAAAAAGTTATTGAAAATAGCTTAGTCACTATGTTCACAAAGGTTGAAATTGTTTATTGCTTTATATATTTGGATTCAATGTCTACTTTGTATGAAAAAATAAATATTAAACTTTATAGTCTTCCTTAGTGAGTGTCTTTCTCCAAATATCAAAATGTACCACATATTGATGCACAATGGAGCATTACAACAGTAGATTGGTACAATGAATTGTAACTAAGTTTAAGTTTTTAAATATTAACTTAAAAGTCTATTTTTAATAAGCCTAAATAATGTGGTAAGGCGTGAAGCAGACTGTCAATTGATTGAAGACACTTATTCTTGACACTGAAATACAACACTGCAAAATGTGGTAGTTATTTCTTTCCATTAAGTATTTCGATGCTTACTTTTGGATGTCGTTATTCCTATTAACACAAAAGGTCGTGCAGACAAATTGTATATTGTGCTTTGTCATTTGGCTTAGTTTAGTAAGTAAAGAAAATAATCTATTTTTAAAACATAACATGGGACACACAAAAACTGTTGATGATAAATCGTACAGATTGCATTGGTCATATCAACATACTTTCAAAAGAAAATGAAGACAGCAATTCAAATTATAAAGAAAACAATTTCATGTTGGCAATACACTGTTTGCATTCATCTCCATTTACAGACGATGTATTGGTCTGACTGTACAGTATTCAGATAGGCAAGGTTTTCCGATACATATAGGCATGTCATCTTACAAAAACGACTAAACGAAACAGAAAAGAATATTATATATATGTTGACTCTTACTATATAACAGGAAACAACAATGGTGATGTCGTCGTGGTTCATATTGACGATGAGCCTCGTGCTTTGGTAGTTACAGAGCGTGTAGAAAATTATCTTTTCTCGTACTAACGATCTCAAACTAGATCAAAACGTAAACAAAATCGTATGTTTCATAAACTGACTCGCTGTTACACATTCTGGTGTGTGACGGTAATATCAACAGAGTGCAGAGTACATGTATAGACAGGGATATCGTGTTTATTTTCACATCTACTTATAAAATCATTATGAATAATCACACCAATCATCTGGGTTGTTTTTTTTTTTTTGGGGGGGGGGGTGTTACAAGATTTGCGAATATGAGTTACATATTTTTCATTTTCCTAGTATATGTTCAGTACGCATTATACACATAAAATTCAATACCAACTAAATGGAACTGTGTGAAAAAAAAATTATGTTGTAAACTATTTTATTAAAAATCAAACCAATGGAAACAAACTAAACAAGAAAATGAATACACACTATAGCAACGACACATCTCTTTTTAAGAACATTAATGCAATCCTTCAATGTGAAAATTGCTGACGAGTGTAACCAAATTTTTAAGTGTGATATTAGATCTGATTTTAGTCTGTGGACATAGAAACAATATGAAACAGACAAACGCTTCACACCACGCCATCTACATTAGGTTCATCAGCATTCGCTAGAGCAAATATTGGTGAACAACAAAGCTGACGTTTTCCACTGCAGGTTTAGGATTATTTCTAACAAAAAGTTACCTTGTTGCTTGTTCACTTTTGATTAATCATGTTGTTTTCATGTTTCGTTAAATGTTATTCAAACATACCTTGTGATATTTTGTTAAATGATTACATGGTAAATGGTAAATATACATTTTATACATTGTTAAAATATAAAATAAAAAAACACATTTACGGCATATCAAAACGGCTTCAGGAAAATATGTCATCACTTTGTTCTGCAATTTAGATAAAAATATATTGTATTAATATATCATATCAGTTCACCGTCTTATCAATATGATTTATATAGAAACATGTTCGATGGTAGTATACTAAGTAAATAATATCATATTACAGTGCGATAACGCTTTCAGCTCTACAAAGTGTTACACTTGTAGTCATTTTAGCCAGCCGTTGACCACTTTAATGTAAAAATGGTTGGGAATCGGGTTAAGAACATCGAAGACATTAGAATGATAAATAGAAATCGCATATATATCTGTCATTTGGTGATGGAGACTTTTACTTAATTGTTGGAAACAAGCTTATGGTTCTAACCCAGATAGCAAGCTTACGTTGGGCCAACGTCATCGGTTACATCGGACCAACGTTGGCAAATGACATTGGTCCAATGCAATTTTGCTCATCGGCCCAACGTTGGCCCCACATGTTGGGCTAACGTTGGCACAATGTCGAATATGTCATCTTCTGATATTGGGCCAACGTATGTTACATATTACCAACGTTGACCCAATGTTGGGTCAACGTTTGCCTAATGTTGGTTCAACGTTGACCCAATATTTGTTCGACATTGGTGTAACGTTTGGTCAATAAACACTACAACTGCAACAAAAAATAATAACGAAATGTGAATTTATTTTGAATTTAGAATACACCAACCATGATAAACATCCTTAAAATGAAATAACGGCCGGCAATGTGTTATGGCAAGCATATTTTCACAGGGTAAATCTATATCCACACTTTCAAACTAAGTCCCAAAAATTGAATGTCTGTGTTCATTCAAGTTGGTTTATATTTTTGATTGCTTCTTGTTCCTTTTTCTTCATAGTCAACTGCACAACATGCTAACCATGAACAGCACTAGCTCCTGAGAGTCAGTAGAAAATTCATCTAAATGGTTGCAGGCCCAAACATTTCCTGTAAATAAAAGTACAAGCATTAGATATAGAGGAGAGTCATAGGATTAGAAAACACAAAATCCATTAAAATATGCAATCACCTGAGATAAATACTTACATTTCTGTTTAATTTGCTGGGCTGTGACTGTAACATCCTCTCTTAAAACGAAACAGCAAATATTACGAGTTTCTTTGTTCGCTAAATCTGCTAAGTATGAGCAGATTTGGCCATCCCAGCAGATCAGATATCACGATTACCATGGAAACTGGCCAGTCTCACGCTGTGAAAACTCTGTCTTAATTGCTTGGTCAGTGAATTTGCTCTTATCTCAGGGTCGGCTTGTTGAAATTCTACACTTTAGAACAATTATGCAACAGAATATTATTTTGCAGAATCTATTTGTTTTGTTTTCGGCTTTTTTACATACAATTTTAAATTCAACTTGTATATTTTCACATCTTTTTGTTGATGAAAAAATAGCCTGCCGTATATTTTCACATGTTTTCATTGATGAATAATATTAATAGGCGTTAATTATGTCTATATTTAGATTTAATATAAATTAAATATCACAATTCTATTATACATATCAAATGTTTCAAAGTTTTGTGTATATATATGTTATTGACCAAAAAATCTTTTAAATAAATATTTAAAAAAAATGGCAATTGACACACATTGGGCCAATGTCATGGTTTCAGTAAAATACTGGAAACATTTTACAACATTGGCTCAACGTTGGCCCAATGTTGTGCCACCAATCAACATTGGCAATCGAATGGGAATGTCTCAGGTGGACATAGGCCCAACAATGGGCCAACGTTGTGTACCCAACAGTAATGGACCAACCATTACCCGACGTTGGTCTAACATTGGGCCAACGTTGTTTACCCAACGCCAACGGACCAACCATTACCCAACGTTGGCCCAATGTATGCATGCTATCTGAGAATAAGGTATCTTTAGAGACAGTTCGGAGGTGAAAAAAGAAATTTCTGACTAGCACAGAGTCCGTCCAAGATGCAACGAAATCTGGCCTCACTGTAACAGGCATGGCAAGAATGATAGAAAATACTCAATTCGTGATATTGCCATAGCTGTTGGTATTTTGCTATCGCAGGCGCATTTATCTTTAAATCGTCTTTTGAAAGTACAAACGATTTTGGCCTGACGAATATAACATATTTTGAGAGATAACAAAACAGGGATTCAAGTACAAACGGTAAAGCATTTGCTAGAAATGTTTCCCAAATTAAATTAAGGCAATACTCGTGACAAAACAAGGGTTCACTACTTCAACACATTGCATGAATATCTAGATATGTTCGTATAGTTAATGATAATGCTCCTATATATACATCTGAACTTTTAAAGCATTTATTTGAAGTCTGTGAAGGCTACCGTTTTTGCCCCATCTATCCCATTATCCAGATCTAGCCCAATTTATATATATATATATATATATATATATATATATATATATATATATATATATATATATATATATATATATATATATATATATATATATTCTTAAAACGTCCTAATTTATTCATTGTTACAAGTCCGGACAAAACCTTTATACAATTATTAGTCTGTGCTTCGGAGACTTAAATCAATATCGGCGTACCGTGATGCATTTCCAAAATGTATTCCGAAATCAAAAATATGTGTTTTATACCGTGGATGTAATGTTGATTTCACTTTTTGAGTCCAATGTTTTGGAGATATGATATAATAAACATTACGTATCAAACATTTCTCGAAACGTTAATGTATCATGTAGTAAAATATAAGTGTTTGAAATAAATATTTAAAAGTTTGGTTCCCATTAAAGCACTAAAATAGCCAGAAACTTGAATTGTTAATCCGCCACCATATAAATCAAATGATCAAATATATCAGGTACATAGGTGTCAACAAAATAGATATATTTTACTATTTATCTTTTTTTTTTAATTTGTATCACCTACGCAATCAAGAAGATATAAAAATATATATAAATACAAAATGATTTATTAAATAATTATGCACGTATATATTGTTACTAAATTTTGAGAGTTAGATACATAAAAACACCGCCAATCAATGCTGAATGCAACGAAGGGAAAACAATGACTCCGGATAACCGCTACAACGGTACGTGTCGGTGAAAGAACAACATTTTACTTCAAATGCGATTTGCGAGTTATTCAACTTTTGTTACGTATTAGTTTTGTTGTGTCTAGTCTTGATTAAAACAAACTACACGAATGGTTCACATAATGGCACACATCAGCTTTAGTAATATTAAAGTAAAAAAATAAAATCCAGATTTATAAGTACGCTAATAAAGTGCGGACTTTTATTGATTGTATTTAATATTTATTTTTTAAATGAATGATATAAGGAAAATATTGCTGTCATTTTATTTCCGAGGCTTTCGACTTTACTGTTCAGTAAATGTTTCATACGTGTAATAATGCAATAGATAAAGTTACCATGTTTTTAAACATTCTTATGTTGAGTTCATGAAATATTCTTTAAATTAAATATTTAAGGTGAAATAACACACCTGGAAAAAGTCACTCAAATTAACAGTAGATTAATATCTAAAAAATCAATTCAGTCAGTAAAAACAAAAGACCCGAATTCGGGATGTACGGATCGCAATCCTAACACGATATCCATTTAGCTATGGAGTAAGTTACATGTTTTCGTCGATAAAATCCTTTTAATAAAACGAAATGTGGTTTCGATCAGATGTCAGCCATTTTGTAATGATGTGTTATTCAACCTTAAAGTATTTATATACCTGTTCAATGCAATATAAACCACCGACGACATTACATAGCCCTTGTGTAAACAGTGTCCTGCTTGAAATATCGATTAAATGTCGTTGAAGATGGGTCGTTTTAAGTTGCATGAACAGGAAAACTTTAAAGAGATGTGGTAGCGTGTGGTATACAAAATCAATTTAAAGTACATTTCAGTATATGTGTTCTAGATATTTGTCTTAAAATGACATTATAAAAATTGCGCCAAAGTGAACTGTACATATACATGTAACTGTCCCAAGACTATTGCTTGATCAACGAGTGGAGACCATGGGTGAATTGGATGTTATAAACAGCGTAATCGTGATCATGTAGAAGGTAAGGTGAAAAAAAACTATAACTAACACCAGTGAAAATCATGATATGGGTTTTAAATCAAAGACGTGCGTAAACATTTCATTTGAATTACGCATATTTTTATAATATGAATTCTCAGACTTTTCCGCCAAGACTTTTGAGAAAAAACCCGTATGATTCGTGTTGTGTAATGATTAAAGATAGAATTGATTCCATCAAACTATATATAAGTAATCGAAAAATTCAAAAAAATGTATGGATCCAAGCAATAATGAACTCGAGCAGATGCTCGGCTGTCTCCGTTAATCTCCAACACGCAAGAACATGTTTACACCAGGTCACGGGATAGACTCTCTGCTTGTCGGAGATTTACGGAGACAGCCGATGGTTGAACGAGACTTTATTGAACTCTGGCGTATGAATACATACGACTCCTTAAAAATATCTAAATTGTTCGTACTATTTAACATCTGACTATTTTCAAGGTATTCATAAACAAGTTTCTTAAAAACCAATGCTTCAAGATACATTACATCGAATTTATCGATTATTTTCAAGAACTAAATCTTGTCAGCTGTGGTGATTTGTGCTTAGGTCCAAACGCTGTTTTAATTTCGGTTTGCCAGAGTAACTGCATAGGATAGTTGATTAAAATCAACTCCCAATAAAATCAATCAAATGAAAACTATCATACGAATAGCATTTGATTAAATGGCATAATTTTTTTTATTGTGTGCTAAAATCATTTTAGATTATCTATCGAAACACAAATAATATAGATACAAGAACAAGCAATACATTGATACTTCATCATACTATATACATTATACTATAAACAATCCGAAAGCAGTTTGAATTCGGTTCGATTAAACGGGTGCAATGTATTTCCTTGTATTTCAACAAGACGAATCGATATCTACTTTTTTTTCCAGAAAATATGTCCGATTTTAAACCAACTTCGCACAGAACATTAATAGATAAAAGGGGAATCAACATTATTGAAATAAAAGGCCTCACCATTTCTCAATGGTAGATAAGAGGAAAAAATGTTTCAAAGGATGATTGCACGTAACGCAGTATTGTGGGTCCATTTTCAATCACAATTGGTACGTTAGTATTCTTAGCTCGATTTTACTTTTAGTCATCTGTTATATAGTTTGGTCAATTTCTAGCAGAAAGTTAATGTCATATAGGTTTTATTTGCGCTGCAATAAAACAATTCGGTGTGTTCTTATCTTAACTGCTCTGCAAATATCTGCTATTTAGACTTGCCTGTCCTTGAATGTAGATAGATTCATAAATATGCATTATGTGGAACTAATGAGTTGTCCATGTGTCGGCCTGTATAAGTAGCCATTGATGATCGGAAATAATTGCGTAGCTGATGTTAACGATTTTCCTGTTCGAAACAAATTAACAAGTAGATTAATTAGTAACTCATAAAGTCGATTATCCGATAATGACTCAGGCGACTTAAAAATACTGCATCAAATATTAATTCTGTTTAAATATTTATATTTTACAACGCCAATAAACAATATTGAATAAAATTATGAAAGGAAAAATAAATATTTAAAGATTTTAGTAAGGGGTTGTATTTTGTGGCGGAAGGTTTTCAAGATGAGTTACTTAATAGTTTTAAAGTGCTATTACTTTAGCTTCCTAATTTTTGCTTAAACCAAACTTCCAGATAGTTTGCCTATTACGATATAATCATATTTATTCTGATTAACATACTGGAACATCCTTTTGATATTTTCATCGATATATTTTGACATATGTAGCTTATATGTCGTAGACGTTAAAAAAAATGAACTCTAATTATTGCCTAAAATTAGCCAACTTTCGTAAGATATTACCTTAATGCTGTACATTTTGTGACAAAAAATCCTTCCGTTGTTTAGATTTCACTTTTTGTTAAAGTCATAATCTCCTGAGGTATGCTGTTGTCACAATTTTACATAGTAATATGTAAAGAAAAATCTTTTTGAAAAAACCAGACAAGTTGTAAGGTGTTTTAAAGTGCGCCGAACTAGAAATCTAAAATTAGCCCAAAAACTTTCCCCAATTCTAAATATAGCGACATTTACGAAAGACACCAGTCAAAACGATTAACGTTTACACATTTAACAGATTACATTTATGTCAAAACACACAAACGATAAACAAATACGGAATTAATTAATCTTAACACAGTTTCAGCTGATTAAATAGCGACAGGACGGTGCAGTTCTAAGGGACAGTACACGCATACGGACGAATCACAGTTCACAGGAAGATCACAGTTCACCAACAGTTAAAGCAAGTCAAATAGTCACAACTGGATCCCGCACGACATGGCCGAATTACCGAGGATTCCTGAATGTTTAAAAGTCTTATCTCTCCGATCCTTGGCGTATTTTTAACTTCGCAGACGACACTACACATCCTGTCACGCGCTATGACCTCACACATAAACATAAACACAAAACAGCTGATTATCATAACAGTGTGTAGTTGCATTCTTAGGTATTGTAAATTCAAGTCTGGATGAAGCCACAAAGAGAGGTTGGCCACTTTCCATAAAACCAGCTAAAGCAATTAATTATAGCATATCATTTGTTATACCCCCGCCAATGAAGTAAGGGGGTATATAGGACTCATCTTGTCCGTCCGTCCGTCCGTCCGCCTGTCTGTTCAATTCGTGTCCGATCCATATCTTACTTACGGAGAAACATCGGAAGTTCTTACTTCTCACAAAGATTGCTTATGACCTAAGAGTGTGTGTCATGACCTTGACCCAGGTCAAGGTCACTAACAGAACAAGAGGCCCATGGGGCCACATGGCTCACCTGAGCAACAATTGGCGTTCAAAAGATATCTCTGACATTGAATCTTCATGAAATACTATTTTTTTACCAGAATAAGAAAATCCTACGCAAGATATAAAACTAAACATTTGGTAGGGGTACAATGTTAAGTTGTTAACTTCCAATTCCCTATATTTTCGTTCTTGCCCCCCCCCCCCCCCTCTACTTTGTAAAGCGATCAAAATATATGAGAGCATATATGTACATTTTTTCAACAACTTCTTACTAGTTATCGTATTTAAAAAAATATATAATTACTTTATCCCCGCAACAGAAATGTGTCAGAACTATGGAAACTGTTTTAAAGATGTCGTTTTTATTTACTCGTGTCTGAAAAACTATCAAAATTGATGTTAGATTTCACATTATTTATTGTATAAAGAGGGGGCCCCAGAGAAAAGGTATATACAGAATATTATTCTTTTATTTTGTTTGAACAAGTATTTAACCTACTCTAATTCATATAGAAGTTCTAATGTTCAACCAAAATTTCAGCGTCAATCGTAGATTTATAAACAAGATACAGAGCTCACAGTTCGACTAGGTTTGAGTAATATTTTGTTCACATGAGTTTATTACATTCAGCTTAAGATTTTTAACTTGGTATTTCCTATTCAGCATTTAAAAGTAAAAAAAAGAATGACCTAATATTTTCAATTCTTTTATTCACTCAAGACCATTTCACTGGTATTTGAGGTTCAAAATCAGTTTATACCAATGAACACAAACACAGTCAAGGATCACATGTACAGTAGGAGTAATAATGACGAAAAAAGGCTAAGTTTACCATACAATAAGTGGTTTATGGAAGAACAGACTTTGAAATTTTTCTAATAAATATTGACCAATTTTTTACTTTTTTAATCTTTAGTTTTTAAGATCTGTGTACAAACATAGAATTATGAGCAAATCTCTGTATCTTGCTTTTAATTCGAAGCTTAACACTCAAATATGGTTAGTAAATAGAAATTGTAAACAATTAAACACAAGAAACATGCACTATAACAAATAAATAACACAATTTATTTTTTCGAAATGAATCATATATATACATGTATATACCTACATATTTCCGTCAGCGATATCAAACTCTATTTAAACTGAATAAACTCGAGAAAATGCCGAGCATCGCAACAAAATCCTCTTGCATTAATCTACCATTACGCAAAAGATAATGCCGAATTACCGATAGAATGAATTGTATTTCAGTACATTTTTGATACATCAGATTTTGCTTAATTTGCTAAGGTATACAGTAAACTGTTTGATTTATCGAAGTCTCTGTTTGATTTGATACGTAAAAATCACAAAATACAGACGATAGTTCCCAGGTTACAAAGCATAAATAATGAAAACGAAACGTAAATCAGAACAAGCTAACACCAACGTCATGTGTGCAAGGCCAAGGTAACTGGCAGAAAAGTGCAAAACTCATGTCCAGTCCATATCTTTTTAATGGACAAATATTTGAATTCACATCATCAAGATTGCTTATAACCTGAGGGTGTGTAATGACTTTGACCCAAGATCAATGGAGGAAGTTCAAGGTCATTGTTTTAAAAAAAATCGGGCTCAGTATACCAAAAATTCAAAATGTTTATATTAAATGGCTGCTTGACATGTGGAATTTTGTTTGATTCGAGTCATGTTTGTTAACATAAGGTTGAAAATGTCCTCATGCGTTAGCATTAATAGTTGTTTTTTTTTTTAAAGAGCAGTTGTTATTTATAGAAAATGGACGGTGAAATAGGTTCATCCAACATTTTGTATAATAGAAAACAGAGTTATCAATTGTGAGCTTGCTCATAGTACCTCTGGTTTAAAAATCGATGTTCTCTTATTGATTAATAAGTTTCTTATATTTAAGTTTCAAGGTTGAATAAAATAGTTATATGGAAAGTGTTTAACTAGTTTGTCTGATAATATCTTTTCTCATTTAATAGTTTGAAACTTTGAAACTTCTTATCAACGCAATGGACACATCCAACGCCAGCTATAGAGTGCGTCGGTGCTCTAAATGTCTGCGGGACATGAAGTACCATTGTGTATCTTGCCAAAGTGATTTTTGTTCCCAGTGTAAAGAAAATCACGTGACAACCCTCAAAACTATAGACCATAAAGTTTTGTTACACCGCGAGAGGTTAAACCGAATATCAAAAACCGAATTATGTCAAAAACATTCTAAAAAGGTTTATAGAAAGTGTTGCGAAGTGTGCAAAGTTCCTGCGTGTAATAATTGCCAAAGGCATAGAAAACACAAAAAAATAAAAATTACCAAAGCATACTTTTCAAAGAGACAAAATGGCATCGAAACCATCAACAGTATCAGAAGTGATGATCTTTTTTTCAGACTTGTTCTCCTAACAGAAATTCAAGCTGATTTTCAAATATTTTTAAAAGAAGTGTCCTCTCATCAATCAAAGTTAATAATAAAGGCTAACAAACTAAACAAGTTCATTGACCTTGTTTCACGTGATTTTGATTGTAAACACAGCTGCTTAAAACAGACCAAAAAAGTAAGCAGACTTCTTACGAATTTCTTTCTATTTGAAGACATATATGAACGTTCAGCAATTAAACCAGTAAGTTTTCTTATCAGTAAAACTCAAGTCTGTAAGATCCAGGATATACCTCATCTAACAAAACACACAAACAATGTTTTTATGACTTCGTCCATCACAAAGAACAACGTCGAAGTGATAGAGTCACTTTTTAGAATCCATTTAGAAGAAGAAGAAAAAAAACGTAAAGTAAAGAAACGGTTGTTAAAACTGATGACTTCACCGGAGCTACACCAATCTTTTACAGTTGAAGGTGTAGATCGATGTTGCCACATGGCTAGCAATACAGCTGACCGAGTTTGGGTCAGTGATAAAAAATTTTTATTCTGACAAATACAGCAGGGAACACATTAAATACGTTGACTGATCTAGGTGGTATTTTTTTAAATAACCCACTTGTTATTTCAACACAAGAGCAGAAATGTGCTAGTTTAGGCTATGGTTTACATTCAGTGAACAGTGAAGGTAATTTGATTTACATAGATTGGATTGGCCACATTAACATACTTTCAAAAGATATGAAAACAAGTACCCGTTTTGTAGAAAGGACGAATTTTAATTGGGTAACACGCTGTTTGCACTGGTCTTCATTGACTGGGGATATACTGGTCGGAATGTGTCAGCACAAAGCGATAGGCAAGATTGTGCGATACAATCAAGCAGGACATCTGACGCAAACGATCGAACGGAACAAGGACGGATGGCATATATATATCGACCCTCACTATATAACGGAAAACAACAACGGTGATGTTGTAGTGGCTGATTTTGACTATGAACTTTGTGATTTAGTTGTCGCAGACGGTGGAGGAAATTATCGTTTTTCCTACACAGGACCTCCTTTTGGACCCAGATTAGAACCACATGGAGTATGCACTGACGCGCTGTCACATATCCTGGTGTGTGATTCAGGAACTAACACGGTACAAATTATTGACAGGGATGGTCAATTTTTGTCACATCTACTAATAAGACCAGCAGGGATATTTAAACCAGTCAGTCTGAGATATAATTTCAACACTCACCGTCTCTGGGTCGGGTCATGGTACAACAACAAAGTGTGTGTTTACAGGTATATTACCAGTGATGATGTACTGACAGGTAAGAATATAATTCGTTAAATAGCAATCTTTGTACAGTTAAACTTATCTGATTTGCTTTATTTACATATATAATATATAAAAATTTTACAAAACACTTGTAAAGCATCCTTCAATATCTTTTTTGCAGATCAAGCAATTAAATGTGTTGATGTTGAAAATTCACTGATTGAAAATCAAAAGAAGGAAAATAAAGAACAAAAAGAAAAAGCATGCACACCAAAGCAAGTATCTCCTCCAACAATAATTCATTCATTTAATGTGAAAAGTATCGATCAAGTTCATCACATTACATGTGTTACACCTGACATGGTATGGGCCAGTGACCATAGAAACAATCTTATATTGACAAACACTTCAGGTGACATTTTGCATCATTTAACTGAGCTATGTACTGGTTACGATGGATCACATGCAGTGACCAGTAAAGGTGAACTTATTTACATTGACAAGAGTTTTAACATTATCAAACTTTCAAATGACATTAAAAAAACCACGGAAATAATATCAAACACAGACTACACATGGATCAAACGTTCAGTGTACTGTTCACCTGTAAATGGGGATCTACTGATTGGTATGTCCCGTGGGGACCCATTGTTTTGGATGCACAGAGTGTTTACAGACAAAAGCAAGGTAAACCGGTACGACCAGAATGGACAGCTAAAACAGTCAATGGAATTTGATAGCGAAGGACTGGAACTGTATAATGGTCCTCACAAAATAACAGAAAATAACAATGAGGATGTCGTGGTGTCAGATTTATCTGGAGCTGTTGTCGTGACGGATTCTGGAGGGAGACACCGTTTCTCTTACACTGGACATCCACCAGGATCAGGAATGCTTCCAAGTGGAGTATGTACCGATGCCTTGTCACGTATTTTGGTATGTGATTCTGGATCAAAATCAATACAGTTGATAGACAAAAACGGTCATTTTCAGCAATGTCTCTTGACAACGACACAAGATGAAGATATGCCATCGTGTCTAAGTTATGATATTATCAACAACCGTCTCTTGGTAGGGTCATCTCAAAACAACAAAATTTGTGTGTACAAGTATTTAACCAAGCACAATATTGAGAAAGGTAAGCTTACTGAATTATTCGGCTTTTTACGTGTAAAGGTACAGCATTAGTTAAAGAAACGTTTGATTATCTAAGAATTGCTTGAATGTTGGACACCGTCACAGGATGGTTAATTAACAAGCATTTAAAATTAATCATAGAATACCATTCGTTCTCATTTAACGTAGCCGTCCTGATAAAAATTGGCACGTTTCAAGATTAAGTATTTATGATAAATATTTTTTTTGTCTTGTTAATGTAGAACAAATAGGGGAAATTAAAACGGTTTTTACTATATATTACTGTTGGTTTTGAGATCAAAACGATTAACTACCCTAAAAACACAATGTTCATCGAGCCGAAAATTGTACACATGGGATAGTTATATCATCGTATTGATCGAGGACCAGTAATAATTGTTTTAGTTTGTTATTTAGCGACGAATATTGATACAGACATACCAAATTGAGTGTTATTAAATAAAAATTTTAGTAGCCGAACAAATTGATAAAAGTGATATTTCATTGGAAGATCTATTTTAGTCCAATGTAGAGAAAATCAAATGTTACATTGAACTCCTAGGTGACATGCAGTTAAATATAACTTTTTTCTAGATTGTTGGATACCAGCCAATCAGAGAGCTAGGAAATTATCAATCATATAATTAAATCCGAATTTAACATTTGATTAAAACAAATGCAGATGCTTTTTGCATTTATAACGACTGTTTATTTTAATTATGTCCGATATTTATATTGATGAAAAAATACACAAAACAGCATGATGCACCTGCTTTTGATACACATTTAGGACAAATGTTTATGTAAGCTAAAAGAAAAAAAAATCTTAAACTGTAATAAATTGATGTTGCACATCTGTAGACCGTACATGTATGATTATTAATAAATGTAAATACAAATTACTTAATATTAAACTTGCCAAAAACTTAAGAGTATATCGCAGTTGAACAATTAATTTCAACGAAACAAATAATTGATTTCCTTTATTTTTCAGAACAACATTCAGTCAGCTTTGCACCAATAGACTTCGAAGCTGAGTTTCAGAACGAATAAAATGGAAATTAACGCATTGAACAACAAATAATATTTGACTAAGACATGAATTTTATACTGACTATAATTTTTTTAAAGTATGTAAATCTCATGATCGGTTAATAATACAACATTGGTGTCAAAATTACATTTTCTTTATTATAAAATTGGTTTACTTTTGTTTTGGAATAGTGAATCTATCTAATAAACAGTTATTTAAAACTTTCTAATGAATTAGTGATATGTACATTTTTTTCAAATAAATGAAATAATACAAACATCATCTAAGTTAAAAAAAAAATTAAATGCCTTTTATGAGACTCGTCCATTTCATTGTATCAAAGAAAAGTAAACATGTTATTTTTGAGAATCGGACACTGAAAAATTTATTTCATCTCTAGAGCAATTCTCTCTCTCTCTCTCTCTCTCTCTCTCTCTCTCTCTCTCTCTCTATCATTAAAATGTTATTTTGTGACCACGATAAATAAACAATTCGATAAATAAGAAAACAAGTAATAACTGTAATAAAAATGGGCGCACCACAAGCATCATTTATATTTTATCCATTTGTAATGACTATTTATATAGAATGTATGAGTTCTGTATATTATGTTTAAAGAAAAAAATATTCTAAAAAATAATACGTTATGTATTGAGTTGAAAAATTAATACATTTTTTAAGTATTCTGAAATCCTTTTAAAATGCATCAATATTATTTTTAGGAAATAAAATAAATACTAAATTTAGAATATGAATGTTTACTTTGTTTTTTTCTTCCTTTCAATAATTCTGACATTGTTTTTATTGGCATACTATAAGTGATTATGAGTTCACTTAGTTTTTGCCATTACTGATACATGTGACAGCGATTAACACACCATTTATTAACAATCGTTTATCAAATAAACAATTTAATCATGTATGCTGCTCACCTTTCTAATTTTTTTAAAAAATTAACTTTTGTCTTTGAATCGTTCTGAGAATTTATCATTGTAACATTAACATATAAGTTTGGTTTTTATCCCAAAACACCAGTAGTGTGCTGATAATTATCTTACAAAACCTGCATTGAATTAAAACGTCCGATGTTAGTCAGGTCCTGATCTAATAAAGACTCATTCACTCTGATGACAATTAATTTGGCAGCTGCCTCTGCTGTGAAAATGCAGTTTTGCTTAATGGATTGATCTTTTCAGCTTTACAAACATAAACTGTAAAAGCGAACCATAATTATCAAATTGTAGATTTTGAAATACTAGAAAGGGAAAGTCTTTAAAAACACCAAAACCTTTTTTCTTGTGTCTTTTTACTTTTCAATACAGTATCTGAGCATAAGCAGAGGAATTGTAATGTCATTTGATTTAATCTTGATTAAGGTATCCGATCCATAATTCAATAAAATTTGATGCCTGGAAAGCATATGAATTTTTTATTGGATATTGATGACCACCCTGTGGGGTATACAAAAAGTAGGTCAACAAGAGTGATAACTCATACGGGGAGATAACTCTGAAAATTCAAAATCGGCTACTTTTAATTAATTTTATAACAAAAAATGAATAAAAAACATAAGAACTAAAATTAATTATCTTGTGTATTTTATCATATACATGTAAATACTTCAAAAATACAATTTTTTTTCAACATTTAAAATTTCGGCAAGTAAAATTATGCAAAAAAGCCATAATTTAGGACATACGAAAAAATACTATTTTTGGTCAATTTGAATAATTTTTATTTCTGTTACATATCTGGAAGCTATATTATTTTTTGTGTTTAATCAACAAGGCTGCTATAGTAGTTAAGAATAAATAGGTCATCATGGACGACAACTCACAAAGAGAGATAACCCATGGGCAACTTTTTGACAAAAATTTTTTTTTTCGAAAGTTTGATCAAGATATTGTTAAAACAATGAATGTATTTCACTTATTTTGTTTATGCTGATAAATAATAGAAATATTTGTCTCCACAGTTCATGTACTTGTAAACAGACACACAAATTTCAAACTAAAATTAAAAACACAGATTAATAAAATTCGTTTGCTAAAATATGCGCACAGTTTTGGAATACATTCTCCTAACACTTTTTAGCTCACCTGAGCTGAAAGCTCAAGTGAGCTATTCTGATCACATTTTGTCTGTCGTCCGTCTGTCCGTCCGTCTGTCTGTCCGTCTGTCCGTAAACTTTTCACATTTTCAACATCTTCTCAAGAACTACTGGGCCAATTTCAACCAAACTTGGCACAAATCATCCATAGGCAAACGGGATTCAAAGTTGTGAAAATTAAGGGCCACACTCGTTTTCAAGGGGAGATAATTAGAAATTAATGAAAAATTTCGAAAAATTTTCAAAAATCTTCTTCTCAAGAACCAGAAAGCCAGGAAAGCTGAAACTTGTGTGGAAGCATTCTCAGGTTGTGTAGATTCAAAGTTGTGAAATTCATGACCCCCGGGGGTAGGGTGGGGCCACAATGGGGGGTCAAAGTTTTACATAGGAATATATAGAGTAAATCTTTAAAAATCTTCTCCTCAGAAACTAATCAGCCAGGAAAGCTGAAACTTGTGTGGAAGCATCCTCAGGTAGTGTAGATTCAAAGTTAAGAAATTCATGATCCCTGGGGGTAGGGTGGGGCCACAATTGGGGGGTCGAAGTTTTACATAGGAATAAGGCCACAATGGGGTGGTCGTAGTTTTACATAGGAATATATAGAGTAAATCTTTAAAAATCTTCTTCTCAGAAATTAATCAGCCAGGAAAGCTGAAACTTGCGTGGAAGAATCCTCAGTTAGTGTAGATTTAAAGTTGTGAAAATCATGACCCCTAGGGGTAGGGTGGGGCCACAATGGGGGTCGAAGTTTTACATAGGAATATATAGAGTAAATCTATAAAAATCCTCTTCTCAGAAACTAATCAGCCAAGAAAACTGAAACTTGTGTGAAAGCATGCTCAGATAGTGTAGATTCAAAGTTGTGAAATTCATGACCCCCGGGGGTAGGGTGGGGCCACAATGGGGGGTCAAAGTTTTACATAGGAATATATAGAGTAAATCTTTAAAAATATTCTTCTCAGAAACTAATCAGCCAGGAAAGCTGAAACTTGTGTGGAAGCATCCTCAGGTAGTGTAGATTCAAAGATGTGAAATTCATGATCCCTGGGGGTAGGGTGGGGCCACAATTGGGGGATCGAAGTTTTACATAGGAATATATAGAGTAAATCTTTAAAAATCTTCTTCTCAGAAACTAATCAGCCAGGAAAGCTGAAACTTGTGTGGAAGCATCCTCAGGTAGTGTAGATTTACAGTTGTGAAATTCATGATCCCTGGGGGTAGGGTGGGGCCACAATTGGGGGGTCGAAGTTTTACATGGGAATATATAGAGTAAATCTTTAAAAATCTTCTTCTCAGAAACAAATCAGCCAGGAAAGCTGAAACTTGTGTGGAAGCATCCTCAGGTAGTGTAGATTCAAAGTTGTGAAAATCATGACCCCCAGGGGTAGGGCGGGGCCACAATGGGGGTCGAAGTTTTACATGGGAATATATAGAGTAAATCTTTAAAAATCTTCTTCTCAGAAACTAATCTGCCAGGAAAGCTGAAACTTTTGTGGAAGCATCATCAGGTAGTGTAGATTCAAAGTTGTGAAAATCATGACCCCCAGGGGTAGGGCAAGGCCACAATGGGGTGGTCGAAGTTTTACATAGGAATATATAGAGTAAATCTTTAAAAATCTTCTTCTCAGAAATTAATCAGCCAGGAAAGCTGACACTTGCGTGGAAGAATTCTCAGGTAGTGTAGATTTAAAGTTGTGAAAATCATGACCCCCAGGGGTAGGGTGGGGCCACAATGGGGGTCGAAGTTTTACATAGGAATATATATAGAGTAAATCTTTAAAAATCTTTTTCTCAGAAACTAATCAGCCAAGAAAGCTGAAACTTGTGTGGAAGCATCCTCAGGTAGTGTTAATTCAAAGTTGTGAAATTCATGACCCCCTGGGGTAGGGCGGGCCACAAAAGGGGTCGAAGTTTTACATAGGAATATATAGACTAAATATTTGAAAATCTTCTTCTCAGAAACTAATCAGCCAGGAAAGCTGAAACTTGCGTGGAAGCATCCTCAGGTAGTGTTAATTCAATGTTGTGAAATTCATGACCCCCAGAGGTAGGGTGGGGCCACAATAGGGGTCGAAGTTTTACATAGGAATATATAGAGTAAATCTTTAAAAATCTTCTTTTCAGAAACTAATCAGCCAGGAAAGCTGAAACTTGTGTAGAAGCATGCTCAGATAGTGTAGATTCAAAGTTGTGAAAATCATGACTCCCAGGGGTAGGGTGGGGCCACAATGGGGGGTCAAAGTTTTACATAGGAATTTATATATAGAGTAAATCTTTAAAATCTTCTTCTCAGAAACTAATCAGCCAGGAAAGCTGAAACTTATGTGGAAGCATCCTCAGGTAGTGCAGATTCGAAGTTGTGAAAATCATGATCCCTGGGGGTAGGGTGGGGCACAATGGAGGGTCGAAGTTTTACATAGGAATATATAGAGTAAATCTTTGAAAATCTTCTTCTCAGAAACTAATCAGCCAGGAAAGCTGAAACTCGTGTGGAAGCATCCTCAGGCATTGTAGATTCAAAGTAGTGAAAATCATGATCCCTGGGGGTAGGGTGCGGCACAATGGGGGGTCGAAGTTTTCTATAGGAATTTATAGAGTAAATATTTAAACATCTTCTTCTCAGAAACTAATCTGTCAGGAAAGCTGAAACTTGTGTGGAAGTATCCTCAGGTAGTGTAGATTCACAGTTGTGAAAACATTATCCCTAGGGGTAGGGTGAGGCCACATTTGGGGGGGGGGGTTGTTAAAGTTTTACATAGGAATATAGAGAGTAAATCTTCTCAGAAACTAATCAGCCAGATGATTCTTTATAATTGTTAAGACTTTGGCTCCAGGACAATTCTTCGGCCTCACAAGAAGGTTCAGAGTTTGATGTAGCTTAATATCCCATATATAAACAATTGTAAAGGATCTTTTTGAGGACTGCAATACTCAACATGTGATATGACTATAAAATCATCCTGTTAGAAAAGGGAATAATGATTATAAACATAAGAATATCCAGCGGGAAAAATGGATTTTATTTATACAGGATCTACATGTATTATTGTACATTGTCCAGATTGTTTGTATTATGACTCCATTAAGCTGATTTTATCATACCTATTGTTCCTCAGGTGAGCGATGTGGCCCATGGGCCTCTTGTTTGTCTGATGTAACTCTTGGTTTCCCTAAACTATTTTTCAAAGAAAACACATCTACTAGTCCATCTTCACTACTTCTCTTGAAAATAAGTCTCAGGTGTCCCAAATTTAGTCCAGATCCAGCAATATTTTCTGTTGTGCAGGATTTCATGATTTTTTCTCCGATAAGAGGGCGAAGGGAAGTGATGTGTTTAGACTTACAAGAATTGAATTCTTCCTGAAGAAATTGGCATTCTGTATGAATTGTGTTTAGTTTTGATGTACGTATGAAGAATCTAAAATTGCAGCTGAAACAGATTTTGATTGATTTTTTTCTGACATTTTAATTAATATATACATGTACTTCATTGCAGTGGACAAAAATATAGATATTACCATTGACAATTAATATAATTTACCATAAGCAGAAGGAACCTTTAAGTGACAGCTGCATTAATTATCTATTGTTTTATAACTGTTGATATGTTCTTATATATTTTCATGAAATAATTTTAAGGGCATTTTGTTAAAGTATATATACATTTATTGAAATTCAACGTTTTGTCTAGCGATTATATATTACTATTCTCAAATCAGCACAGATCTGTATGACATGAAATATTATAATATATAACTTTGTAAAAGAAAGCATTGCCTAGTAAATTGATTCCTTGTTAAATAAAGAGCATAACCTGGTGTGTTTTCATCACTTTGCCTACACATACATGTATTACCAGTTTATGTCATACCACATATAATCAATTACTTGAGTGTGATATCTTTATAATTCAGATTAAGATCAATACTATAACTACTAAATTCAGGACTAAAGTTGTAATTGTTATCTTTATTAAAAAATCACATCAAAATAAGAAGGGGCGGGGGGGGGGGCGATAAAGTGAAAGTAGACCACGATTTTGTATCTTTTAGAGTATTTGTATTAAAAGCATGATGGAACACATGAATGTTATACGATACAAAGTCTGACGAAATATACTCCGAAAAAACAAAAATATGAGTGATTAATAAATACACTTACCTCTTACATAGATGATTTTATTTGATAGCCATTTTTCAATGTGTTTAACGGTGTCACGTGTAATCATGTCCAACGCTACTCGAACCGGATGTTTTATTGAAAAATTATTTTTAAACGAGTTCTTATCCATTCAATGATGATAAAAGCAAGCTTTAATCCGCTGTAACTACTCTTCTGTAGGCCTATATTTTTTTTTAATTATTTATATCAATCAAATTTATGATGTTTTGCTTAAAACTTTTAAGGACGCTGTGTTACTTATGAGAATATTGACAATGCATATGCATACTTTGAACACCTCTTATAGGCGATTTATTGAGGATATTAAAAAAAAAAGAGTCGTTTCAAAAAAGTCTCAAATTATAATTAGCAGTGAACAAAAATAATTTTGAGTATAGGCCAAATTTTAGTACTTTCTGACCCTATTTCTTTGTAATGACGACCAACTCCCTGCCTGAAATAGAACTATGAAACCTATAGTTTTGGTGAAAAACGTAAAGATCTGGTCTACAAAATCATAAATTCAGTTTTCCTTACAGGTGTGTGGGAGTAAAGAAGATAATATTTTAATGTTATATGCATTAACATCTATACATCCATTTCGGCCCTGCCCTAGATTCAAAACCCATACCCCAGGGGACATGAAAATTAAAATTTCAGTAGAGGAGTTTTTTTTTATACAGATGTGTGAGAATAGAGAAAAAGATTTTTAAACATTATATGCATTAACACTATATTGCCCCCCCCCCCATGTCCTGAACCCCTGACCCAGAGGCCATGAATTTCACAATTTAGGTAAAGGAGATTGTGGATATCATAGTGGGAGTGAAGAAGATAATGTTTTAACATTATATGCATTAAGACCTATACATCAATCTCATAGATGGTGAGGCGAAGCCGAGCCGTCTGTGAGATTTATCAACCCAATATATTTCCGAAGTGAGTCAGTAACTAACCTAATAAGTGTTTTGTTTTCCCGAGGACTATCAAGCGACATATTTATTTACAAAGAGCGATGATCTACGCAACACCATGTACACGATGCCTTACATCTCGTCCAATTTAACACATTTAAACTCTTCAAAACTTTCAATCTCACCTTTCAAATACTCTTTGAAAAACTTTACTTCACCCATGTTTACTTACAATGTTTTGTTGCTATTCAATTTTAAATGTTTTCTCCCTTTCCTCTGCAGAGATTTGAGCAAATGTCGACGCTGCCATTTTGTTCTGCTCCAGACAAAACAATGTGACGTCAATATTCTAAAGGCAACTATTCTAATTCTAAAGAATTTCAAAGTGCAACTACTCCAAATACTTTAAGAACGTACGGCATGCGGTTTATGTATTAAATACTATGAAATGTCGAAATGAGTAAGCGAAGCGTCGGCCAATGACGGCCATATTGCCTAATATTATTTCTAACCGAACAAGTGTAGAGATATATGAGGCAATCACGTGCTATGTTTAAACCAATGAAAGTGTGACATTTCAGTCCAAGGGAAAACAAATGGCCATGTTGGCCCCACCCAAGAGCCAATTTTGGTTGAGGGCTTCATTGCCATTAAAATCACGCATTTAGTTTTTAACAAATATATATGGGGGTAGAGATGAAGATTTTCTAAGATATAATACATTTAACTATATGGCCATATTAGGCCCAACCTAGAGCCTGAACCCCTGACCCAGGGGCAATGAATTTCACAATTTTGGTAGAGGGTTTCATGGACTTAATAATCATGCATTTTGTTTGTTTTTTAAGGAATGAATTCAATATTTATTTGTTTTATACGATGTAAAATTGTTTTGGGAAGTTTACGCTTTTTAAACCGCGAAGCTGTGTAACATAAAAAAACACCTAGAGGTAAATGAAAAAGTCTGAAAGACTTCACATCCTACAGTACGTCATATTACCTCATATTCGCTTATATCAAGGGCACATTTATAGTGTCTAAATGGTTTTTATACACCATGTCGAACAATGTATGTTTTATTTTTCTTGCAGTTTTCTTTTAACCCGATATTTCGCAACATTGCGTTCCACAGAGAGAAGAAATGATGCGAAGAAAAACCAACGATTAAAAAAAATCTACTTTTTTCACAGAAGACTGATCATTAACTATTTCAAATTGTCTTAAAAAACTAACCAAAAAAATAACACATTCGTTACACAGAAGATCGCTGACAGCAATAAATATTAAAGCCATATATATTTTTTTAAAAATGTCACTGATATCTTTCAAAACATTTATTTTAAGCTTGTCGTGTTAATACAACATATATGACCAAACTTAAAGACGTTTACTCTATTTCTTTAATCGAGTGATTGCAAAAGGAGTTATAAAAACATTTTTAAAAATTGTAGTGTTTCATATTTCAATTGAAACAAATAAAATGAACATGAACACGTATATATGTAACAGTTTATAAACATTTATGATATTTGTTTTGCAAACTATAAAATGTATTGTGTCCCATAGAGAAAAGAAATTATGTAAAACCAAAAAAAATACATGTACATATTAAACCATAACATTTTTACAGACATTTTTCAACACATTTGTTTTAAGCCTGTCGTGTTAATATAATATATACGACAATACCTAAAGACGTGTATTGTATTTCTTGATATCGAGTTATTGCAAAGGAATTTATACCCCCCCCCCCCTAAAATTTAGTGTTTCATATTTCAGTTGAAACAATTACCATGTGTAAGTATGTTTATAACGTTATCTATTGGATTTTACAAAATGAAAAAGTATACATTTTCAATGACAAAAATGAAAATGTTATTACATTCATTGCTTGATAGAAAACGATATAGAAATTAATAGCGAGCAGTGGTCTTTGGGATTTTTTTTTTTTTAAATATTGAGTTATTTCTGTAATGTTTAATTATATTTTGTTGTGATTCTTAAGTGCTGTTATTTTTTGAAAATTTCGTCTGAATTCTTCTTTCCTCCTTCTTTTCTCTATTTTCTTTTTTGTGCCTTTTTTATCGCAAAGTCCTGAAAACAAAACACTAGTTTGAATAACATTTTAGACAATAATTTAAAAATATTTTTATTACTAATCAGTGCAAGCTTTTCCTATGCCCTTTATAGGCTTTCTCGCAGTGTTTGTGCATTTTTGTTTATATTAACCTATAAAAGTGAAAAGAAATAAAAGGAGAAACACTGATTTCTACCGATGGGAAAAATATCTCCTCATATAAAACTTTCAGTTTTATTTTTACAATGATTTCTTTTAATGATGTTTAATGCAAAAACAAAAGCCTTAACGTTTCATTAATATGGCATATCATTAAATCAAGAGAAACAGACGTAATACTGTATTAAGTATAAAGTTTGGTTTGTGCAATGGAATCCAAATAATTTTGTCTGACTTTTCAAAACATGAGCGTTGCAGAACAAATCACA
This sequence comes from Magallana hongkongensis, assembly GCA_015776775.1. NCBI lineage: Eukaryota > Metazoa > Mollusca > Bivalvia > Ostreida > Ostreidae > Magallana > Magallana hongkongensis. The sequence goes on from CM027469.1 coordinate 21,538,406, forward strand.
TGCTAGTAATATGTTTACTGATATGATTACCTCAAAGATACAAAGATGATGCTATTAGATATCGTTTGGAAGACGAATGTGTGAAACATATCTGAAACTGAAATAAAATGCTTTAAAGCCTTACGTTTGCATTGTTGTAAACAACACTCTTCTCTAGCTGGACAACAAAGAAAGCGGTAAGGAAGAAATAAGATGTTAATAGGGGACGGAATCCTCCAATCGTAGTCATTGATGACCGTGTATCTCTCAAAACGCCACAGCTTTTCCGAGTTCTCCTGTACTCTCTCAAATGTGTAACTGAAAAAAGGGAATTATCTATCGATTTATGTATTTCGCGTAGTAAACTCGGGTATTTTATAAATATTTATTATAAATTATTATTGTGGTCTAAATAAGTGATTTTTTGTGGCAGAAAAATACATTTTTCTAGGTCTTACCTGAACATAGCAATGACAAGGTTGACCAACAAGAGATTGGAGAACAATAGGTAGATGGCTGCTACTGCCGGTACTGTCCAATCTTCGCGCGGACACCTTTCAATGGACGTGTCGGACTCCCAAATAGAGGTCTCGTTTGTGCAGTCTGATTGGTCACTACCTGTTTATATTGATATTAATTTTATTATCAAAACAAAAAAAAAACAAAAAAAAAAAAAAAAAACAATTAACAAACATGAAGCTTAAACAAAAACATTGCATTCACAAAAATTGAATCAATCGAATGATTTAATACAGTACTTTACTGTTACTTTGGAGATAGGAATCTTGATTAAACAATATTAGGGAACTGAATCTGAATACGTGCATATTTTAAACTATAGTTTAGATAGTGGAAGCTCTTTTTCGACAACTATTTTAACATAACGTGGGAATTTAAGACGAGAGTTTGTAATCACCAAATAGAATTGTCATTATTATGATGTTCTATATGATTTTAAGTATGGATTTTTAAAGCTATTGGTGTGCCATCAACCATATAACTCCATTTAATAAAATGAAATGTCTAAATAAAAGGTTTGTTATGTGGACGAAAACAGTTTAGAAAATGTTCATACTTCCATGTAATTCCTAAATTTGCTTCCTGCTAGTAAAATGAAGATATTTAATTGGTGGACTTTTGTAAGAAATCAATAATGTATAAATAATGTCATTTCAAAATGTCACTTAATGTTTAAAATAGAACCGTTTTTGAATGAATCTGGATACTCACCACAGTAAAAAAAACTTTATTAATATATTCATTTTGGTCTTGAATTATCAAAGAAAAAGAAGAATTTGGAATTTCAAGTTAGTAATAATTTGTAAAAGTAACTTTAATCGGATTGATATGTTTTTGACTTACAGTGTGTTTCAATGAGTCACTCTAACTGTACAAAATACATTTTTTGCCAACTAAATAGCGCAAACCAGCAAAAATGTTAATAGTAATATAAAAACATACAATTTTAATGCTCAGAATAAAGTATGGGAAAAATAAGTATTTTACCGTCAAGAGACTCAAGATTTAATTCCCCGTAGAGCTGCCAGTACGGGTAGTATATGATGGTCCATATCCTCCAGTTAGTCCAATCACCGCTCCATATTGTTTGGTGGTCTGGCCAGAGGTTTGCATGATAATACATTCCTACTCCTAATACCACAAAAACAGCTATAAACAGGAACCTAAACAAATCTTTTAGCTGAAAAAGATACAATATATATTAAAATAAATCCTTAATTTGTGATTACTCGAAATGATGCCCATTTATATAACATAAAAATATACCATTTCTTTTATCATAATAAGAGTCGGTCCCAATTTTCTGTGGATAAGGAAAACTTCCAAGAATCTCAGATACATCACCAGCAAAGACAGAGAAAACATGCGCCTTGCAACAGTAAACTGTTTAGACGGATGAAAGTGGCGCACGCTAAGAGCTGCTATTAGCAACGCATAGGATAATAGGTCGACCACATTCCAAAAGTCATACAGATATCTCTTCATACGTGAGTAGTAACCTCTGTGAGAGCGTCCTCTAGCCTCAAGATAGCCCTATGTAGTAATTAAAAAACACGTTATTTTCATAGCGACTTGAACAATTATAATTCTTAAGTATTTCGTCTGAATGATATCTGCGCCTGTGTGGTCAGCTTTAATTTATTTATTTTTTTTTTGGGGGGGGGAAAGAAAAAAAATAATGATACCAATTCGAATACAAAGCATTATTCATATGACTTTAATCAACGTATCATACATATTGTTTGGCGAACAATAAATAGTTACTTTGTTATCAAATATTTTTTTTTAATTGGTTATATTGAGACAAGTATTAGAGGTGAAAAACAAATGAATACAAAACAGCTGATGAGTTCTTCAATGAAGTCTCCTGCACTCCAGAAATAGACGTAGTACTCGAATAATCGACCTATGTTCAAAACGTAGTATTTCGTGCTGATGCTTGTAAGCACAAATGCACTGTACATAACCAACATTGAGAAAAACATCATCTGAAATATTGAAAAGCAGATTAAAACACGTTTATTTTATTTTCTTCAATCAAATATTTTTTTCACCTCAAGCTAGTTTATCATAATTAAACTTACGTAGTTGAATACATATTTCGTTAGTGGAGCAGTAAGGAAACGTTTTGGCTTTTTGAAGGCAGACTAAAATGAAAAAAAATTAGAATAGATTAGATTTTGAAAAAAAAATAAACATATATAATAATTCATAATTAATCGTTTGTCTCGTATCCCAAAAGACATGACCATTACCTTTAGGAATGGTTTTAAGTCAGGTGCCAGGTTGTTGTACCACTGTTTGTTCATAAGTTTCTGAGAAGACGTGTGGGCAACTATATCATACATAAAATTCTCGTAAGCAAATGTTAATGGGCTTGAATAAATCCCCCACACAACGGCTTCGTCATCCATTAAATTTATTGCGTGTTTTGAATCTTCCTCGTACATATTGTCCATCATGCCTATGCATCGTCGTTCAAACATTCTACAAAATAATCACAATACCATTTTGCGATTCATTTTCATGATCTTTTTTCTTATTTGTTTTTTTTTGGAAAGCATTCCAGTTTATTAAGATCAAGCACTATTGAATGAAAGATGTTTATGGGTTTATAAAGTTCAAAATATTGTAAAAAAAAATGTTAAAAATGCATAATATTAAGAATTTAACGTAGGTTTAAACAGTTTAACAAAATGATTTTCTTTATCTTTACACAATTGTTCATAAAATGTTCGTTTATCTAAAGAAAATCATTTTGTTAAACTTTTTAAACCTTAGTTAAATTCTTAATATTATGTATTTTTAACATCTGCATATAATGTCTCTTTAACATATATATATACATGTATATAATTATGTACAATAGACACTGTACTTTTATCATTATACCGGTAATTGTGTTGATTCTTTTTATGCACTGTATACTGTTTTGACGTCACTATGTTTTGATGTCATAATCATGTCTTCAACGCTTTGTTTGTATAACGTTGCCTACCTAACGTCACGAGATTGACGTCATAATGTTCTTGTTTAATTTGTTTAAATCTACTGAAGGGCACGGTAGGGCGAAATCGCTATAGATAAAAGTTGTTTGAGCATTTGATTTATTCGTTGTGTTTATTCATCCCCGATACCAAGAAAAAGGATTTGTTGAATATATATATATATATATATATATATATATATATATATATATATATATATATATATATATATATATATATATATATATATATATATATATATATGGATGGTAAATAACAAGTTTTATTTATTTGTAAATACCTAAGTAATATAAAGGAAATGAAGGAAATAAGTAGCAAATATAGAGTTTTGTCCATTTTTGACTAAAGAAATATATCTAGAATGCCTATCTATTAATATCCCACTTAAAATGATGTCAAATTGAAATTAAGTACGGGCAAATCAAATTATCCCACAATGTCTATATCACCTAAAAGACACTTTTGTACAATATGATTAAGATATAATATTTTCATTTTTCAGTTTTCTCATTTACAAAAAGAAATTTAATAAAGAATTTAATAAAGAAAATACTGATTGAAATGATAAATATGGCTTTTTGACAACTGTGTGTTTATTCCAAGCATAGTTGTTTAAATATTGCTTTCAAAGTTTCCTTACTTTGAGTGTTCCTCTAAATCACTTGATAAAACTTGTTCCTTAACATTGTTGGCTTTCTTGGAAAGTTTGCGAAGGATGGCAGAACAGACGAGTCCAGTCACTAGCAATAAATTAATCATGTTAGGTTTACAATAGCAACAGCAAATGTAAAAAGAAATATTTAAGCGTATGTAAAAATTACTTTATATTAAGATATATATTCATAAGAATGCAATCAATATAGATGTGCTACAACTATCAGGACGCAATGATACAGTATAACAGTATGGCAAGCTTGTTTTTTGTGGCATGAATTTGTTTCATAGATTCTCGATAAAAATATTATAATTCGACACAAGGATACAAAATATGATCACTTTATATATATATATATATATATATATATATATATATATATATATATATATATATATATATATATATTCTAAGTTTTGAATATCTTATAAATTTTACAGCTTCTAATGAACTATTTTATAGCGTTTAAACACCTTTTGTCCTCAAAAAGTACATCTTTGTTCAATGCTCAGGCTGTTAGAAGAATAGGACATTCTCCTAATCATGATAGCGGGTTTGTTATATTTTCACAATAACTGTTTTTAGCTGCCCCTACACCTGATGAAACTATTCAAACTTATCTAAATTTGCATATTTAAAAAAAAAAAAAATACATAAGTGATTATCTCCTCTCAGCCAACAAATTTCAGCGATATCTTTTCGATTCGCAAAAATAGCCCACAGTAAAATGTCGGAAATGTCTGCATCTTTAGACTCGTCATTCCCATTGTTTGGCTTTTGTTGAGACTGTTCTTGAGTATTGTATTCTGGATTAAAAATCAAACATTCGTTTAATCACAATAAATATAATGTAGTGTGATATATATATTTTGGCATGGAATTTTTATATCGTATCTTTTATTATCCAGTTGGTGCTGTCATATATCAATATGAAATTTCTTAGACTGGGGGGTTCACATAGAGTGGAATAGAATCGACATGTTATCCCGATAATCAGGGGCGCAAGGTGTAGATTTAAAGACACAGAATAATATAAGATGCAATATAATAATGCCACGTCGTTATTTTAATATCATTTACACCAAAAAAAAAAACCTTTTTTTTAAATGGTTGAAAGTGTAGTGAGTGTAAACTAAGTGTTAAAACTTCCAAACTTAATTGTAAACAAGGCGCAGGCTAACTTTGAAGTAATCATTTAAGGTTTTACCCGGGCATCAAAATTGAACGATGCTTACGTCATTATAGCCGATGTATATCGGGGATGAATTTGATATATAAGAAACAAAAAGTTTGGTTTTAATTGCACAAGGCGGAATAATGTATATGTGCTTAAAGCATACATAATAATATAAATTATTCAAATCACGTGAAAGTTCTCCGAATTAACATCAATTCTCTGTAAAGACCAAAATATTACCATAGGGTCATGGCACACACCATCTCAGATTTCCATGAAACTTTCTCAGGTGATTACACATTATCCACCATCAAAACAATGCCTATTACCTTGGTTGCCATGGTAACCAATTTCATTCATTTATGGTCCAAATACACAGTTTTAAAGTCGGTAAATAAGGTAAACTCAAAGTCACAGGACAAGCTTATTTATAAATTCTCAAGATATTTCACACATACGTTACATAGTACAAATATAGATGTACATTATGCAAGAGAAAACAATCTCAATGACCTTGTTCTTTTTAAAGCTGATGGCTCAAAGATGGCTAAAAATTCTAAATTTTGATATTTCAATTTTCACCTTAAGTCTCTCAAAAACTGCAGGCAAAAAAAAAATAAATCAATTGCAAATTTTAAAACATTATCTTTATATAAAATACTATTTATACAAACCAGAGCGGGTATTTTTTTCGTTTTTGTTTATTTTACTTCCAAAGATTATTATTTTGACACCTTCCCACCCCCCCCCCCTAAAAAAATTCAAAATAGTGTTTAAACAATAAGTTGATCATAAAACTCCTTTAAAATGCCTTACCTGCTTAAATAAATAAGAAAGTAATTAAATATTTTAAATTCAATGTATCAGGATAATTTAATTTGGCTTTATAAGAATTGTTTCTATATCTTTTTTTTGCAAAGGGCATATAAGTTCATCCAGGAAACCCTATCAAATGAGTCTTAACAAATAATAATGGCATGAAATGCTGTTTTTAGATATTTTTCCATTAATAGGTTAGGTTAACTGCTTAAATAGATGACAATATTTACGATTGTTACCACTTTCAAAAAGCTTTAGTTGAGTTTTGTGTATGATAAAGGGCATATAACTATAAATATCAGCACAAGGGGAAAATGATATATCTTTTCGATGCAACTCAAGAAATAAAAATCAACACTTACTTAAAAACTAATAAATCATTCTTCAAATAAATAGTCAAAATATATTCCAAATCATGAAAAAAAAATCAAAATACAAAAGATAGTGACAATTAATTAATGTTGAATTGCTCAATATTTTAGCGAGTTCAGTTTGTTCATTATTTGTTCATCTAGCATTGTAAGTCAGACTGCCTTGCTGGTCCAGGTATTTAGTGGACTGTTCTGGTCATTTTCCTCAACACTCTGCAATGTTGAAAAAGTAAAATATAACATTTAACGATCATTAAATAAAATCATTTAATTGTATGCACTTCGCAATAAATACCACAACATACATGTTCAAATAAAAGCAAAATCTAAATGTATTTATGTTTACATGTACAAAATTTAAAAAAAAAGAAAAAGAGGAAATGGATTTTAATTAATATATCAAGTTATATTTATTATTGTTATTCTCAGTAGTATATTCTCCCTATATTACTCTATATAGACGAATAGTCAATAATTATAATATTAGCTCGTCCGAAAAATATTGACCGGTCATTATTTTTTTAATATTGACCGGCGAGGAATAATACCTAGAGAATATTCCCTCTATTTCAATTAATCGCTTCTGATTTGTTGATTCGTAAACGATGACGTAAATAACTCTTCGCGACTCCAAAACAAGGTGACGTCATAATAGACAGTCAGTCAAGGCAAGCAAACAACGGACGCACAATGCTATCATAACGGATATAAGGATTTGCGATTTTTTTAAAATTCAAATCAGGTAGATCATCTGTATGATAATTCTTACGAATATCACCAGTGACCGTTTGATGCTGCGGATATTTTGCGGGGTTTTTCTCAGGGGAAAAGCATGATGGGTAGGGATTTTCCTGCTATTTTTATGCGGTATACATGAAAATCAAATTTTTAAACTCTCAGTTGCATAATATAATGAATTATCTTTCGAATACATGAAAAAAGTATGTAGAAAATCTTTAAAAATTAATTCTGTGAGACTCTAAAATAAAGGGCGGTAACTCCAAAAACATCCGGATTTTACACATGCAGAATTTCATGAATTTTTTAGCGGGCGACATAGCTCTTTAAAAAGCTGGCGAATGTACCCAGAAAATACTATGAAATGATGACTAAGGACTTGTTCTTGAAAATGTACAGAAATAAAAATGGCTGATTTGGTTGCATTCTGCTTTTAGGGAGAGCCTAAAATACATGGGTGTATTGCATTTAGAGGCACCCTTTTGTCTATTTTCCGCATGTTTTGAGTGCAAAATAAATTCTAGCATTAAATTACATGTGCATTATTTTTAAATATTTAAAAAATTCACGATTTTATCTTTCTATTGATATATAGATATATATGTAACACGTTTTAACAATTTATTTTTATAGGGGTCAGTTTTGCTTGCCCCTCATCTGAAAAAGTCCTTATAACGTTACATATAAAACTGTGTTTTGCACCCTTAAGGGAACACAAACTATAACGTTGATTTGTCCTTATCTTACAAAATTGCTGCGTTAGCATTTTTTTTTCAGTCAGTAGAGTTTCAGTTTGACCCTCAAGCATTAAATAAATGTATAACATGCTTTGCGCATGTTTCATTTCTCACTTAATGACGTTGGGTATATGATTGTGTATTGTGACGTGTTGTTTAACATTGTGATGCATTAGCATTGTGACATTTTTAAGTGTGACGTCATGTCAACAAAGCCGCTCTGATCTTGAGTTCATAACTTTTAGTTCCAATAATAGAATAGAGAGAATATGGTACACTTAATTATTTTATGTGTATGTGTATTTAATTATGTGTTAAAATGAGTATCCGGTTATGGACTTTTGAGCCGCTCTATTAATTCAACAAAATTTCATATGAAATGATTACACATGTGTGCATAATTCAAATAGACAATTGTGTTAGGTATCCGAAATTATATCTGACGGGGGGGGGGATTTTTTTTTTATTTGTTTGTTATCAGTATCAAATGCACAGTTCCATTGGTTATGTTCAATTCATTAAATAAAGTAGAATTAGTAAGTGGAAAGTCAGTTTTGAATTTTGAACTGCACAATCGTGTTCGAAAGGTCTGTCTTTGTATTTGACACATCCTACCTAAATGACAATATCTCGGCCATTTTTTCACTAAATTAAACTTTGTGTACACCAAAATGTTTGTAATATTCTCCTCTTTGCATCAAAGCAATAAAAAGTGGCATACACAAATATTTTATTTCCTTTAAGGGAACACAAACTATAACGTTGATTTGTCTTTATCTTACAAAATTGCTGCGTTAGCATTTTTTTTCAGTCAGTAGAGTTTCAGTTTGACCCTCAAGCATTAAATAAATGTATAACATGCTTTATGCATGTTTCATTTCTCACTTAATGACGTTGGGTATATGATTGTGTATTGTGACGTGTTGTTTAACATTGTGATGCATTAGCATTGTGACATTTTTAAGTGTGACGTCATGTCAACAAAGCCGCTCTGATCATGAGTTCATAACCTTTAGTTCCAATAATAGAATAGAGAGAATATGGTACACTTAATTATTTTATGTGTATTTAATTATGTGTTAAAATGAGTATCCGGTTATGGACTTTTGAGCCGCTCTATTAATTCAACAAAATTTCATATGAAATGATTACACATGTGTGCATAATTCAAATAGACAATTGTGTAAAGTATCCGAAATTATATCTGACGGGGGGGGGGATTTTTTTTTTTTAATTTGTTTGTTATCAGTATCAAATGCACAGTTCCATTGGTTATGTTCAATTCATTAAATAAAGTAGAATTAGTAAGTGGAAAGTCAGTTTTGAATTTTGAACTGCACAATCGTGTTCGAAAGGTCTGTCTTTGTATTTGACACATCCTACCTAAATGACAATATCTCGGCCATTTTTTCACTAAATTAAATTTTGTGTACACCAAAATGTTTGTAATATTCTCCTCTTTGCATCAAAGCAATAAAAAGTGGCATACAAAAATATTTTATTTCCTTTAAGGGAACACAAACTATAACGTTGATTTGTCTTTATCTTACAAAATTGCTGCGTTAGCATTTTTTTTTCAGTCAGTAGAGTTTCAGTTTGACCCTCAAGCATTAAATAAATGTATAACATGCTTTGTGCATGTTTCATTTCTCACTTAATGACGTTGGGTATATGATTGTGTATTGTGACGTCTTGTTTAACATTGTGATGCACTAGCATTGTGACATTTTTAAGTGTGACGTCATGTCAACAAAGCCGCTCTGATCATGAGTTCATAACTTTTAGTTCCAATAATAGAATAGAGAGAATATGGTACACTTAATTATTTTATGTGTATGTGTATTTAATTATGTGTTAAAATGAGTATCCGGTTATGGACTTTTGAGCCGCTCTATTAATTCAACAAAATTTCATATGAAATGATTACACATGTGTGCATAATTCAAATAGACAATTGTGTAAAGTATCCGAAATTATATCTGACGGGGGGGGGGGGATTTTTTTTTTAATTTGTTTGTTATCAGTATCAAATGCACAGTTCCATTGGTTATGTTCAATTCATTAAATAAAGTAGAATTAGTAAGTGGAAAGTCAGTTTTGAATTTTGAACTGCACAATCGTGTTCGAAAGGTCTGTCTTTGTATTTGACACATCCTACCTAAATGACAATATCTCGGCCATTTTTTCACTAAATTAAACTTTGTGTACACCAAAATGTTTGTAATATTCTCCTCTTTGCATCAAAGCAATAAAAAGTGGCATACAAAAATATTTGATTTCCTTTAAGGTAGCTAACCACAGTTTCGTATAAAATCCAGGGGGTTTTTCTCAGGGGAAAAGCATGATGGGTAGGGATTTTCCTGCTATTTTTATGCGGTATACATGAAAATCAAATTTTTAAACTCTCAGTTGCATAATATAATGAATTATCTTTCGAATACATGAAAAAAGTATGTAGAAAATCTTTAAAAATTAATTCTGTGAGACTCTAAAATAAAGGGCGGTAACTCCAAAAACATCCGGATTTTACACATGCAGAATTTCATGAATTTTTTAGCGGGCGACATAGCTCTTTAAAAAGCTGGCGAATGTACCCAGAAAATACTATGAAATGATGACTAAGGACTTGTTCTTGAAAATGTACAGAAATAAAAATGGCTGATTTGGTTGCATTCTGCTTTTAGGGAGAGCCTAAAATACATGGGTGTATTGCATTTAGAGGCACCCTTTTGTCTATTTTCCGCATGTTTTGAGTGCCAAATAAATTCTAGCATTAAGTTACATGTGCATTATTTTTAAATATTTAAAAAATTCACGATTTTATCTTTCTATTGATATATAGATATATATGTAACACGTTTTAACAATTTATTTTTTATAGGGGTCAGTTTTGCTTGCCCCTCATCTGAAAAAGTCCTTATAACGTTACATATAAAACTGTGTTTTGCACCCTGTATATAATATCATTCAAGAGAAGAATATTCTACTCAATCTGTTGTATGTTCTAGTGATATGACACGGACAAGTAGATTTAGCACATTTGTTTTAGTTACTAAGCTACTATATAGCTTGGATATAGGTTTTTAACCTTTACTGATAATTCATATTTCTTTTTTATACTTAACGTTTGATATGTTCCAATCAATGAAAAAAAATGTTTAATTTTTCATAATATTTTATGAGGTATATCATCGTATCATAATTGTTCGAGAAAAATGAATTGTAAACCAGACAAGTGTTTGTGTAGATTGACTTGTCCAAATACAATTACAAAATCAGCTGGACACAGCATCTGGACAAGTGTTACTGTTGATCCCTGCATGATTGATACATGTAATATACTATCAGCTAATTTGAATATCTACATGTGACATCACTTTTTGATTCATTTTGTTTAAAATCATCAACTCACATTTTCTGTTCTATGTCTTCCTTTCGACTGACTCTGTTGTGATGATGAGAGCCAAATTCATTTATTTCTGCAGCATACACATAATCCTACATTTGTATTTAAATATATTTACAGCAAATTTATAATAAAATGAAACATTTTAAACATTCCCAAATTACCTTTACCTTTACTTTAATGGTGTTAACTTTACATATACTATTTAATCTAAATTGAGTAGTTCGTTCCAAATTGTATTTCCATCACTGTTTGCTTAATTAAGAAGTCTCAAATAAAAAATCCACAAACCCCAAAACAACTTAGGTATGAAATATAACATGATGCAAAAGTAGTATATAAATCAAAAAGGTGAAAAACGTTTTTTTTTTTTTTTTTTTTTTTTTTTTTTTTTTTTTGGGGGGGGGGGGGTATTTTCTATTACTTTAAGTATCAATATACAGATAACCTAAGATTATCAATTTAAAAAAAATAATAGCCATTGAAATTTCACATTGCGAAGAACATGAAGGACTTGGATGATACTGTCAATAATTGGAGAGGTTTTTTTTTTGGTTTGCCAAGGAAATTTGATGCCTGATTTTTAAAATTTACTCTGTACATTTAGACCTGAAGTGTATTCATTAAGGAAATCAACAAGGATGGAAGCTTGAACAGACTACAAGATTAGTTGAAAATTATCTGATTTGGATGCGAATATACATACCTTGATCAACTGGAATAAGGCCTGCTATGGACTGCATCTTATCTCGACAGACTGCATTTTTATGATCCAATTTTTTCACTTGTTTTTTATGGTTCTCAAAATGAGTAAATCCTACATAATGGGGATATAGGTCTGGCATTTTAAACATATATATTTAAAAAAAAATTGGGTCAATTTAATTAAACCACATCACTGACACAAGTTCTGACATTCACTAAAAATGCATGGCAATGATGGATATCTATAATCGGTATAGGTACGGAAAAGTATATCCTCAAAACTATGCTCATCATGGGTTGAAACTCTGGAAGAGTACACACTGCAATTCTTTCCATCTTGGACACACCATCAGTCCGGGGTGGGAGTGTTTAATTGTATTGCATTTCTATATAAGTGTTGCAGGTTGGTAGCTCATTATCTTCCTTGGTTGAGTGCTGGATTCGTATGTCAGATTACCGAAACTTATGTAGAGGAAATTTCTGTCAGTTTCACTTTATTAAGATTGTTTTAATTGCACAAGACAGTCGCATGTTTACAAACGGTTTGAATACAGCACAGATCAGTAAGCTAAATCCTAATTGATCATTGTTCATTTAATATTTACCAATTCATTAGAGACCTACTCTAAATACACTAAAACTTAAATCACATGCTTTCTCCACCCCATTTGATGTATGTTTTCCAACGTCTGCTTTTGCCATGTTGTTGTGACGTCTTTTTTGTACTTCAATACAGACGAATCAACAAAGAAAAGTAACTTAAAGTTGGATTTTGTGGAAAAGCAATATCTTCAAATTGTTTTATTTGAAAGCCAGTGAATATACATAAGCCAACTTTGGTTGTACTTATTAGCCAAGGTCTTATCTTATTAAACATTTGTTTATTTGAGCTTTCAATTGCCTGCTTAAAATTTAATTAATATTATTTAATGTGCCTGTTTTTCACTATTTTATAAGCTAAATCTATGAAACACAAACCGATGGTATTGTTATCTGTACATTTCACTGAAATCAATTATGTGTACAAGTACATTAATTATTTGCTTATGAAGTTAAACCAATGTCATGATCAATCCTTCATGCATTTAGGGAGCATATGAGCATATTTATGTAATGGTACTTTATATGACATTTTAACCAGAAGGAAAATGTTTTAATATTGTTGCAATGGAAACGGAGTATGAACTGTCAAAAATATACCCACAGAGAATCTTCGTATGGAACATTCTTTCAAGTCGATGAGATAAAATTTAATTCCATGATAGTGCGTTGCCAAGTTTTTTTTGGTATTTACAGAGAATTGATGTTAAAAAGTAACATGCATGCAAATGTAGACTTTAGGGAGTTATGCGTGGTACACATAGCATATATTTACACACAATCGGAAAAAATGTCATAAATGAATCAAGTCTGATTTCACATTTAAAATGATTGCTTACCTCTGTATCGCAGCATTTTGCGACATAATCCTGTGGCTGCATCTGCTACATACTTAGATAATTTTGTTGTCTTCTTTTCAAGATCATCATTCTCCTTATTAAGATCATTATTTGCTTCACTAATTTTCTCTCTTTGTTTTTTCTTCATATCTTTGAATTCATGGCATAATTGTTTTGCATGAGTTTCTTGTATTTGCTTTTGAAAAAAAATACTTTTATGTTATATAGTTATAAAATAAGAATTTTTATAACAATTTTTATGTCTCTATAAATGCATTTAGAATAACAAACATCCTTTTAATAAGCAATAAACTTAATAAAGATATTCAACTTGCAACAAATCTGTCATCATACTTTTAAAATCCATTGCATGTGGAGACAATCCTTTTCTTCGAAATCACATTTTTTGCATGCTACAGTCTGAAAAAAAATATTGATATGTACTCATAACGTATATTATTTGTCTTTGCATTGAGAGTATAAGATGGACAGCGACTCCAGATAAATCAGGCACATTGTTAATGTTCGCATGCATGACTGGGTTGAAACAGGTACATTTAAAAATACACTAAATCAAATCTACGCTAACTTGTTTAAAAGTAAATTTCCTCCATAAATCGTACAAATCAAATATGATAGGTTAACATTTTTGCATTTCAACGGAACATATCTGACCTGTTCATAGAGTCCTGGTAAGTCAATCATTTTGAGATGAACTCCTCGATCTATCAAGACCCTCACGTAATCACATCGATTCGCCTTTAAAGCTTCCAAAAGGAGAACCTACGTTTAAATTAGAAAGATTTTCCTAACATCAGACAACAGTTTAGCACAATCACGTGACACAATTTAGAGTAATTATTTTCATTCTTCACATTGCAACAAAGATGAGTATACATTCGCTGAACGCCAAAAAAGAATTGATTTCTGATTGCTTTTACCAAAGCCTCAGCTTATGATTTAAAAACTTTATAAATGTATGAAACATACGTACAGGTCCACATTCGACTATTTTATTATATTCTTGCAAAAGCTGGTATCCAAAATAAAAGTACAACGGAAGTGAAGTAGGAGTTGAGTATTTTGGATTTAAAACATATGGTCTCGATTCCTTATATCCTATCAAAACTTTTTTAATGATTTTTTCCTCAGTTTCCATGCTAATGAGAAACCTTTAAATGGATTTTTCCTTTTTCCAGTTGGTGATTCAGTCGAATCAATTTGTCTCGAATTGTATTTTGGTGTATCATCTGAAACTAGAATGCAGTGGTTTTTAGTTATTTCATTTAAAAAAGACGTTAGAGAAAAAAAGAAGCTAAACTATATTTTACGTTAACATGCTAAAAATATGGTTTGGGTACGCGAATCCTATAGAATCACAATGGAAACATCACATTCCTGTGGAGAAAATGCTGTTAAAATAGCAAATCAGGAGGCGCCACTCATAGACAAGTCAATTTGCGTCTATTTGGGACGGATCTTGGAAAAAACAGCTTAAATATATTAACATCACTGGATTGTAAAATGTTGTACAAACTTAAGTCGCTTCCCATCAATTTATTCAGCTATTCTGAGGTTTATTTTAGGGTACAAGTTACGCTATTGGCAATATTTGGCCGCAAAATTTACGATATTTTCACCGTCTCTGTCTGCGTTATTGATATTGTGCAAGGTATTAAGTATGTTATTAGCTACATCCTACAGGCACTAAAATGACGTAATTTTTCATAATGATGCCACTAATGTGCGCTAAACATGGAATGCTCGTTAAAATGCGTTACGATATGATGTTTTATTTCATTAAAGTAGACACTTTCACACGCGAAAACCACTTTTATAGCTTACGTGCAGGCTCATGATTTCATCTTTTATTCATATAATTAAAATGGTGTTGGTTGTCACAGGTGAACAATATGAATTATTTTTTAAAAAGAATACAAAAAATGAAAAATTTGTGTGGGGTGGGTGTGTGTGTGTGTGTGTTGGGAGGGGGGTGGAGGATTCAAGGATAATCCTTTTTTATTTAGCTATTTTAAACAAACTTAAACATTAAGAGAAATCAAAGTAAAAGAAACAGCAATCAAGATTACAAGACAAGCAACGTTTAGATCTACGAGATTGTTCTGGTGGATATCTGTTGAGATAAAGACCGAAAATAATCGCTGACATATTAAAAGACTGAATCAAAACACTAACAGTTTCTTTTAAGGAGGCCGGCTATAGTTTTCATTGCGCATGTTTTTGCGCATTCTGGTATAATACAGTGGATTTATATTCTTATGAAATATTTACGATGTCATTTATAAAATTGAACACATTTAACAAAATGCAGATAAAAATATTTAGATTTTTAAAGAAAATCTTTGTTTTTTAACGATTTTCCGTTGTGCGGTAGGGGAGTCTTGCCATTGCGCTCTTATGACGAAATTATCAAATGAAGCTTTGTAGGAGTTCCTTATTAGAAATGATATAAAAGAAAAAGTTAAAATTGTACACCGTTGAAATTTTATACACAAAATTATGTTATCCTCGGGGACATTTTTCTTATTTTCTGAATAAATACAATTACAAAATTTTTTTATGTTACATGTATCTTGTAGAGGGGGAGTTAATGTAAAATATATTGTCACCTATTTATTTGATTTATTTGCATTCATTGGCAGTATATGACGTCAGAAGTGACGCTATTTCTATAACTCAATCAAAATCAGTCAAAAGTTGACATTTATCTTATTTTTTTATGAATGGGGAAATATAGAGCGCATGCTTGAACAAGGACAAATTTGTTATCACTTATTAGCCTTGGTTAGATACATCTCTGGTTAAAATAGTTTGTTATGCAGAAAAGAAGGGAAAAGGTTGTATTTACGATGTCATATTTCTAAATTGTGGGCAGTTGAATCAAAATGAACATTATTTAAAACATGGCATATATATCTGTACATAGAAAACAAAGAATTACAGTAAATTGATGATGGTCATTTTAGGGGGCCATTTTAGGCCCATATCATACATAGTTCTTTATAGCAAAATTTGGTGCATTTTAGTATTGATGGCCCCACTAAAAACAAGACTATAAGATTTAGTATTTTTCATATAAGGTAGAAAATGCAATAACCAATCATATATAACAATTTAAAAAAAAAACAAGCTATTGTAGTGTTTTTTTAATCTGCTTCGAACTTCTATTTGTTTTTATTTTATTTATTTTTTGCTTCGACAACCATCACTACCCAAAACTATACACTTCCGTTCCTATTGTTTTCATTTTTATAGAAGAATCGTAGAATCAGTGGATCGGTATATAAAGGTCCTTCGATCTTGTCTTATTTTTTGACTTAATCTTAATAAGACACTTTAAACATTTAGGTAGAGTTCCTTTCATGATCTTGTCTTAAAGTTTTTTGACTCCATCTTTATCAGACATTTTAAACATTTTGATAGATTTTTTTCCGTCTTGTTCTAAATGTTTTGACTTCATCTTTATTGGACATTTCAAACAGTTTATTTAGACATCATTTGTTTGAAAAAACTGAGAGAGAGAGAGAGAGAGAGAGAGAGAGAGAGAGAGCAGTGTGTGTGCATTTCATCAGTAATACACTGATATGTTTTCGTTTAAAGTAATGCACATTGTGATAGAATCCAACAAAGGCGTTTCAGTCAGAGTCCATGTACTTTAACTGTGAATCAAATCAGCCAGCGAGCTGCACCAAGTGCTCTTTTTATGGTTAAGATTTTCCAAAAAATAAACAGAAATACGTTTGACAATAAAGTGTTTTAAAGTGTTTTATCATGTATTATATGATTCTTACACTTCTTCTCTCTCTCTCTCTCTCTCTCTCTCTCACTCTTCTCTCTCTTTCTCTCTCTCTCTCTTTCTCTCTCTCTCTCTCTGAGAGTTTGTATGTGTGTGCATACAATATTGTGAAACTTGAACAGATCCAATATGTTTTTAATATCACTCAAGTCCAGTCCAACCATTTCCATTTCTTTTTTTATTCAATGATATTAAATTAAAATTGAAGTTACTTATCAAACTTGCTGACAGTCGAGGACCTCCTTTCCCTTTCCCCTTTACCTTCTTCGATTCCATTGTTAATGCATTTAAAATTAAAAGTTGTGATCAGAAAGGTAATAAAATCTTAAGAATTTTTTTTTTTGCTTCCTGTACTTTAGTGAATAACCAATAGAAGCCGTAAGGTACTTGTATTTGACTGACTCACTACACCTTGGAATAGTGTCTCAAATCAACAGAGACTTACCTGATTAGAAAGATGCAATGTAGCATAATGCATTAGAAGCAATAATATGTAAGTCATGAAGGCGAAAATATATACAATTTTGTATTTAAACTGTTATAATTTAAAAAGTTCAATGATATTGAAATGAAACACATCAAGATTTTAACTTGTGATCTGCGATTCACAAAACAAGCACAGATACCAGTATGTTCTTACAACACAGATACACTTCTTGCGTAATATGCATAGCGTCGCGTTTAAAATTTCGACGTCTTGCTAAAGAAATGGAAAAGTTTTCAGCACAAATTTTATGATATATATGTTTAAGTCATACATGTTAGTTATATACTATTGAATTTGATAAAATCAAGGATTTTTAAAATGCTTTGTGCTGTGCATATTTGAAACACGACATATTTTGACCAAAAACCTCCCGTGTTCTTTGATGAAGTATAGATAAAAATAATCTTATCAGATTGTAAACTGTTTTGAATTAATATAAAGTTTGATAATATAGGGGTTGACAAGGAAACCATGTAATAAACTCGAGGTGCTTTCCGAGCTCTGCCGATCAGGTCCGAAAGGATCGGATTAAAATAAATCGTTTTAACTATATAAAACAAAAGTTGACAAAACAATGTGTCCAAAGTAATTACTTATATAAAAGGAAATGTTGAAAACACTAATATTCGAGTCCATCTTACACGTTGAGCGTTATGTTAATTTTTCATGTCAAAGATTATGATTCTCTGCGGCGTTACATTATTTCAAAGGATAAAGAATCGAGTTCTATGCAAAAGCAATCTATGTTATCTGACAAACGAGTGCAAAACCTTAATCAATCGCCGAAAAAAATAAATAAATAAAACATATATTACAAAGGTTAGGAAGACGGTAATTCAGCAGCTTAGATATTTCCCTGTCACTGAACACTCTTGCAAGCACCTTGCTTAAGTAAAGAAAAAATGTTTCAGCCTACCATGTTTAATTGTTTCCAGAATATTTTCAATAGACCAGCAACTAACAACAGTATCTCCTACAATATTGGATAGCGTGAGTGGGTCATCTCGATCAAGGTCAAATATTCCAACCTAAATGAAGATTTTCACATATTATATTAGGATTGTGAGCTAAAACTACGTTTAATGATTCGTTTCGCATATTGATTCTTGATTCATTAAAAGATGCATTTGTTTTCTTTTGTTGCACTATTTTACTTTAGATTAAAAATTTATTTTTAAATTGAAGTGGGAAACTGCAGTTGTTCATAAACTTTATTTTTAAGATAATAAATCTGACGGACTGCATAAACACTTTAAAATAGTTGCACACTTAATCACATTTTTTGAATAAGGCAATAAAATTTTAAATAAAATAATTGTTTAGTACTATAAAAAATTTTAAGCAATTGAAAATTTCAATTCATCATAATGTTATACCATTAAGCATTTTTTTTTTACGTTGGTTAATATGAGCAACATATTAAATTGATATTTTTGACGAATAACAAGCTTACAGTTATTGAAATATATGTATCATACTTAATTGGTGGAACAAATCAACTTAATATAGGCTCATCAAGATCATCAAGATCAGTAAGACTTTTGATCTATTCCTCGTACTAGCATATTTTTAAAATCTGAAAAGCTGTAATTGTCTACGCTTATCTTTACCTAAATACTCTCTCTCTCTCTCTCTCTCTCTCTCTCTCTCTCTCTCTCTCTCTCTCTCTCTCTCTCTCTCTCTCTGTATTTATATATATCCGTTGATAACTAATATTTAATTTTTGATTGATTGCAATGCTATAATTCTTGTCGTACTTGTGACGCCAATTTTCACTACTTACCAAGTTCCTAGCTATACGGATTTTTTCTAAATGTGTTTTTAGTTCCCGGTATTTTGTATCATCAAATTGAATGCCCAATAAAATGCTGGCTTTTTTTGGTAGTAAATCTTCACTACAAATACATTTTTTTTTCTGAATAGTATATGTACGTAAAATATCTAGGAAAATATTGACTGTAAAATCACGTTAATAATTCTCTGCGATAAACCTGGAGATGAAATGCAACCAAATAAGAAGGAATAAACATATTTCAAAAATTAAAGTTTTATCTTTAAAATATGTCTTTACTTAAACATGCATATTTCCATTTTTGATTCATATTTAACGGTAAGATTACAATGAACGTAAAGTACTTTTCTAAGTAGTCAACTACTACGTCCGCTGCTGTTCCTGATCCCTTCATGATGATCACGGGAAGCTTTCTTTCAAGTGCCTTTGCAATGTGAGCTATCGTATCAATGTCTCCCTCACAGACAATAATAGCAACAGGTACTGGCATTCCTACAATAGTCTTTTTTATCTGATTTGCAATTAAACAAATGAATTATGTGACAGGTTAATAATTTGCAAAATTACTAAAATATTGAAAAAGTAATTGTTATTTCAAAGTATGGAACACTAACTATTCAGTAAAAATAAAAATGATTTTCAATATTACCTGTACAAATTGAAAAAAAAAATAATTATGTTATTTTTATGACAATTACTGAATCAACTTGAGCGCAATCTGTTTGTCTAATTTATAAAAAAAAATCCTTTTAAATAAATTCTTAAAAAGAAACCTGCAATAAATTAAAAAAATATTACAAATTAAATAATATAATAAACAGAAATTGTTAAATGTTCAGTGGTATATGATTTTTGTTGGTGACGAGATCAAACTCTGTAAAGCCCGAAGATACAAAAAACTACAAATGTGTTTTCATGTCTTTAAAAAAAGCGGTCGATATATAAAAAGGTCCTTAATGTAAAAGCAAACTTGTCAACTTTTTATTATAAGTCCCCTACCGGTTTTCACCAGAGGGGACTATAGCTTTCTTCTGCGTCCGTCAGTCCGTCTGTCCGTCCGTCCGTCTGTCTGTCTGTCCGTCTGTCCGTCCGTCTGTCTGTCCCACTTCAGTTTTCCACTGTTTTTTTTCTTTATGCGTTTGACGAATGATATGAAACTTGCTGTGCAGCTTCAAAATATCAAACTACAGATCAAGTTTACACTTTTGTAGCGTCTGGTTGACATATTTTTGAGAAATATAATTTTTTATATTCCAATTTTTTAATGTCTGGGTTCGTTATCGGGCTCGGTGTGTATCAAATAAACGAGGAAAGTATGTTGTCCGTAATAATATTGGCATTACTTGGACCATTCCTTTAATTGTTTCTAACAAACAAATAAGTTCTGTAAAATAGTGTCAAACATTGTGTTGTAAATTTAATCGACAGGGTTTTCTGTATTACAATCGGTTCGTTATCGGGTTGGTCTGTTGAGACGATCAAAAATGATATTATACATAACAGTGCATTGTTTTCACAAATTTCTACAAACCGGTAGGGGACGTGTATTGCTTATGCAATACTCTCAGAATGCTTGTTTACAAAAGTAAGTGATGACCGTTTTTGCTTTTCTTTATGCCAATGAATAATAAACAACTAATAGGAAAATTACCAAAAAAATATTAATATAAACAAACTAACATGAAGAAAAATATATGCGAGCTCAAATTTAAAAATAAATGTTTTAGATCTAAAAACATTTTTTTTACTTTTTTTTTTTTAAATTTCGAAATTAAATAAAACGTGTCTTTTTTGGGGGGGAGGGGGGGGGGGTCATATAAAAAAAATTATATACTTTTTTATTGCGAAACATGTAACTCAATGCTACGGATTGTTTTTTTAACACAAAACAAATATAATGTGTACTTATACAAGCATTATTAGCATATTACCAGGAGGAACCATATCGGTCATGCTGATTTTTTATATATATATATATTAACGTCAAGATCTAGTCAATGATTACAGAACAGGATGTCTTTTTGGTGCTAGAACCATAATGACGTCATAATTGATTTGAAGAATTTTTCCCGTACTTTAAGCTTTCAAGAAACTATGTAGAAAATTAAACTACTTCTTGAGATTCTATGTTAAATAATGGAAAAAGTAATCCCGATACCTAAATTCAATGTGATATCATTTCAAACAGGAGGTCAAAAACTTGTTTTATTTCCGTTTTTGGAGAGATATATTTTTTTGGTCAAAAATGGACAAAACTCCAAACTTTGTTCCTTATTTCCTTCAAATGCCATTGAAATTATATTTTAAAACATTTCATTGTGTTTACCAAACATTTAAGCTTCGGTACCCCTATCAAACAAAGCTATTGTTATGGAGCATCATTGAATGAATTTATATCTTAAATTTTATAAACCTGTAGGCATCTTTCATTTACTAGATCCTAACCTTAAAGCATTTTAATTGTATAACTATAAATTCGATGCAATACTTAAACTACAAAATAATGGGTCTACGAAAGAGTGATCCTTAATCAATTGAAAAACAATACATACTAGCGTCAAGTTTTTGGCTGAAGAATGCAACAGTTTGTTCAGAGATGAATTTTTCGAATTTCAACAGAAAGTTGTCGCCTTTGCCAGAAGTGGTTTTAAATACCGTTGGCTTCATTGGTTTAACCTCTATGAACGACTTTCCCTTCTGTGTTGCCGATTTTGTGTCTTTTGTGTTTTTTGTCTACAAAAATAAATCAATGATTAATTGATTTTTTAAAGAACGTATCTTCTCATCTAGGGTAATATTGCAAGCTGTATGATTTTGTGTTAAATGATCGCATATCAACTGCATTATACATTGAGTCGTTTTAACGATTCCCTTTAATTCATCACTACATCTTAGTCTTCTACTACACTGTTATAGTAGGTATAATGAAAATTATAATAAATAAAAAGAAATCACTTTTACTTATGTACAAACTGCTTTCATATTGTGTTGGACATTGATCAAATAAACAATGTAAAAACATATCGTTGTTATATAATGACATGCAATAAAAGAAAACTATTTGATTTAGGTTTAAAGAGACAGTACGGCGCATCTTATCAAACCCCGACTTGAAAAAAATTCCGATCGGGTTTGGTATTTTTGTACTACTCATGAATGTATAAACTTTCAGAAAATTACAAAGTTCTTCGTGCAATAAATCTAATTATATCATTAAAATTAATAATTACGTATAACCTATCACATAAATACATTGCAACGTGTTCGGGGTTCAGCCTTCTATACTATTACGCATGCGTATTTACTGTAAAAAAACACATGCAGGGCTCGCGAAGAATCTCCTGGACAGGTTTGTTGATAAAAATATGTCTTTTCTACTTCTCATAGGTGAAAACTGTTCAAAAGAATGTGTTTCGTTTAGGGAATCGCTTTAACCTCGTTTTCCATGAAGACCGTAGTGGGACGAAAATCTTGTAGTTTTGAGCACGTGTCAATTACTGTCAATCAAAGTCCACGTGGTACACATAAACGATATAAGATTATTCCGGTTTGTACGACCCTTGTATCTCCGGAAGCTCATAGTTACGTTAATTAAGTATGTGAAAGGGATTTTCATATATTTCAACTATTACAATCAACGTTAGTTCTTATTTCCTAACTATACAATAGGCAAATCTGAAGTTATTTACACATGTGTTTTCAGCTGTACTGTCTCTTTAAACCTTTTTTTGTTTAATACAGATTGACAATCATTTGAACCTTATTGCCAGCCATACTGATGAGTTTGACATGCCGGTCAGGGTCATTGAATTCCTTTTCGAAACTTTTAGTTTTAAACTCCATATCTTCGTAATATTTGTAAGCATCTCGCACGACCTTTGACACACCTTGTTCAGCCCCACTGTACAAAATCCAGGTTTCTATGCAATAAAAAACACAACTATATAATGAGATATTACTTACATGTGTATTTGATAATATAATGATTTTATTACAACGGTTACTAGCAATGTGTTGTATACACATTCCAAATGTGAACATGACACACTCGGCCTCGGT
Organism: Magallana hongkongensis; assembly: GCA_015776775.1. Taxonomy (NCBI): domain Eukaryota; kingdom Metazoa; phylum Mollusca; class Bivalvia; order Ostreida; family Ostreidae; genus Magallana; species Magallana hongkongensis. The sequence continues at coordinate 21,562,114 of CM027469.1, forward strand.
TGTTATTGACTAATTACAATTTAGCAATAGAAATGTTTTACCCCCTTCGCCCCCCCCCCCCCACACACACACACACACACACCCGAAAAACAGTATAATACGTTGGTAATAACTTACTCTAGATTATAGATACTCTAATGAAAAAATAATAAAAATGCTTTATCAAAGAAACAAAACACTTTTAATAATATGATACACCCGTGATTTGATAATGTGCATGAACACTTCTTTCTTCTGCGTCAATTTTAGTTTCCAGTGTTGCCATGCTGATGTTTTTAATATCTTTCGCTACCCTAAGTCATACCTCCGCCACTTTTTGCCGCCTCGATTAGAGCCGTCTGGAACACTGTTTTGGGCCAGGGTCTGGGAACAAAGCTGTCAGAGTCTCCAATCACAGAAAACACCATGGTGGGTGATGATTGGACGGTTCCTTTGGCTTCACCTTTATCGTTCCCTGATTCATTTGGACGAAGATTGACTCCCTCTAATATTTTATCCCAAAGGTTTTTTTCCTCGGACACATCCTTCAATATATTACTAATGCTTATTTGTACATCGTAAAATGCGATAAAAGCTAATTTAACAAAAAATGTATTTCTAACAAAAGTGTCACTAAAAATTAGGCAAGCATTAATTTATTCTGTCCTTGTCAGAAGAAGCACTATAATATCTTTTATAGATAGTGATTGTTAATATTACAACGGTGCGTAGTTAGAGGGAATAACCCATACGGGCGTACTACAATTGGTGACGTAGTAATACGCCAACAATTGTAGTTCTTTACTTAACGCTAATTTCTATTTTATCACGTGGATTAAGTTTTAAATTATACTACAATTGGTAATTTTATTCTGTTGATGCAGCTCAAGTTATAAATACGGCATTATATAATAATAATAAAAACATTTTCAACAATAAACGGGTTATTCTTTTTTTTAATAGTAGATTTAGTTAAATGTCAGTTTTCAAATATAACGCGCTTGTTTGTGCATTACGAAAAGACAAATGCCTGTAAATAAAATGTTAAAAAAACCCGGAAATGACAATATTGTAAACAAATAATAAACTTATTACAAGCATTTTGTTTATTTGAAGAAAATATGCAATGACAAAAGATACTGAGTATCAAATAAGGGGATTCTAGGGTTTTTTGGTTTTGTTTTTTGGGGTTTTTTTTGCTGAATTTCCTATTGGCTGTTTTTTGGTTCATATTGTTTCCAAAATGTATCAAAAAAGTCATCAAAAATTGACGGAATTTAGAAAAAAATGCTTAGGTGTTGAAACTATCTTAAGATATACCGTAAGTAAAACTTTATTTCACTAAACTGCTTCATTGCGTTTTATAACAGAAAAAATTCAAAATAAAGACTGTTAATATTGGTGTAAATTACAAGGTCATTGGTATGAAAAGTAGGTTATTGACCTTGTTGCTTATAAACAAAAACATTGCTAAAATAAGAAACCGAACAATCAGTTATTTTTTATTTGTAGATTTTGCGCTCGTGTGCAAACGTTGTTTAGATTTATAATAAAGCAGATTCAAATATGCGTTCATAATACGGATTTAAAAGCACTTGTACTTTAAAAGATGGGTCTCAAATTGTGAAATTGCACTATAATTGACGTTACGTGTTACCTTGTAGCTCAAACTACGCAGATTAACAATGACGAGAATGTTTTTTAATCTTGATTAAAACTACGCAAATCTTTTGAATAGATCATTGGAAGGATGTGGTATGCTACATTGTACTACTTTACCTGTGATCATACCCGAACCTTACTTAAATGTCTGCAGAAAAGGATAACGCGCTGTAAAAACCGCATGTTAAATTTACAATTGCAGAAATAGAAAACGTGCAATACCATCATATCATGCTGGTTAGAAAGTTTACATGGACTGAGTGAAAATAAAAAAAGCAAAATATGCGTTTAAATAACTACTGTATGTCTTAAATAAAGACAAAACTCCCATGAAAACTGTTTGTTTTCGACAACAAAGCAATAAGAATGTGAATCAATTTGATGTAACTCACACCTGATCGCAATAGTAAATATGACAATGTTAGTAAGACTAAGCCTCGGATAATACATGGCGACTGGCAGAAAAAAAGGCACGGGAATGAACTATTTTTAGTGTAAAACAAAATATATCATCCAAAACAAAGACAAGTAACTTGATAAATGATTTTTTAGCTGTTGTTTTCTTATTTGCAACTCTCCTAAATTATACTCGGTTAACATGATAACAATCATCGTTTGCAGCCAAAGTTTAAGAGGCTTTAAACTTTTATTGATAAGCATTCTCAATAAAAAAAAAATAAAACATTCGATGTTATTTTTTTATTATTATTTTTTTGTTAATAAAACATTCGATGTTATTTTTTTATTATTATTTTTTTGTGTGTGTAATTGATATTTAATGACCTTGATGTATTCGTTATTTAGAAGAACGATAATTTCAAAGAGAATTGCTATTTATTAACATGTGTCTGTTACAAATTAAATATTAGAGGGTATATGTTTGTGTACTATTTCAACAACAGTAATTTTCTTTATTTTTTGTTAAACTGATATTTAATTACCTTGATGTAAACGTTAATTAAAAGAAGATCGAGAATTTCAAAGAGTATTGCTGTTCAGTAACATGTGTCTGTTACTGATTAGTGATTACATATTAGAGGTTATATGTTTATACGTTTAAACATTTGTTGTCGTTTGGTTTTTTGGTTTTTTTTTTGTTTTTTTTTTAATTCATAAGAAGTTACATATGTCGGTCACAGGGCCCCAGAACCTTGATCATTTTTCTAGGAGTATAGTTTTTTTTTATCAATTTAGTAAACAAAAACATCCCTTTTATACAGGACATTATTTTTTACACATTAAGCTAAAGGTATGGCTACTCAAATTACTATCCCTTTTATACAGGACATTATTTTTTACACATTAAGCTAAAGGTATGGCTACTCAAATTACTATCATATACTCGGTTAAGTTATGTAGCTATTGCATTCAATCAGGAAGGCGATCTTTAGGATCGTTATTATAAAATATTCAAATATGAGATTTTCCTAGTTCGAAAACACTTTTTAACGCTGCGTTGCACCAGTCCTCATTTATTGTTGTAGGGTGTGGGGTCATCAGAATGTTCACTCATTGGACCGGGTTTATGATCGTGCTATTTGGCATTTCATTGGAATTCTCAGATTAAGATACAAATTTAAATAACGAAAGAAGTTGGAGCCATTATCTTAAATCTATTTACAAATTGACGATTATGATAAATAAATACCAAGACACAACAATCGGAGACTAGATTATGTTTGATTGTGGCCAAAGACACTAAAAAGTTGCTTCAGTAATATTCAATTGTAATTCAATAACAAAACGTTATGATCTTATCGTTTTGTAACTTATTTGGTAAGGGAGACATACGATATTCCTCTGAGACTATCAAATCGAAAAATCTTATTTACTTTGCATAGCATTTAAAAAAAAACATGTCAATGCATGAATAAAATCAAGCACAGTCAGTATTGTATTTTACACTCCATACTCCATTATCATACCTCAACTGGTATTCATTTTAATTGTATTTTAACCCAAAGACAGCACATGTATGCAATATAACTTATATAGGTAGTTTGTTAATTTATTTAAAAAAAAAATAAATGACATTAAAAAAATCAAGTTAGGAATTGGATATTTAATTAGAATAGTTTTCTTGTAGAATGCACTGCGGTTCGCAGTTCAACTACTCATTTGTCGACCTGTACGGTGATGCATGAGTCAACAATTCTTTTCCTACGTAAAAATTCAAACCACTCCGTCTCCCCTCAAATTTACTCATTCTTTTATTAAAACGATGCTTCCAAATGCATTGTCCACAATTGTCCATCCATTGACGATATTTGTTATGTACTATTTGTACATACTTTGTACGCAATATTTCAATATGACATTTACAAATATAACATTAAACTCATTGCTAGGCTTTTTTATTACATTTTTTGGAACGTTATGTGTAAAAATCAAAATTTAATAAGTTTTACAAATTAGAACATAGGCATTACAATACCTGATTGCATTGAAATTCTTTTGATACAGATGTCATGTTTCCTCTAAATTTTCTTCAAGTATGATTGCTGCATTGTAGAGAATCATGCACCAACTGCGCAATTCTCAAGTTTCTATTTCGTATCATGCGCATTGGACCTTCTACAAACATCTAATTTGTCATTGATTTAAATCCCTGCCCTGCTTTTTGGGCGTTTAAAGGATAATGTGTTCTCAGCAAAAGTTGTGTAAAATTAGGTAACGCAACCAGGTATAAAGTGCACGTAGTGACTTGCTCAGAAGGAGAATTGTTTAGTCTTTATATATATATATATATATATATATATATATATATATATATATATATATATATATATATATATATATATATATATATATATATATATATATTCTGTTGATGAACATTTTGTTTTCTTCAGAATAAGAAATATATACAGTTATCTTAATTGATAATTAAAATACGCAGGTGTTCAATTATTTAACTTCGGATCAAATCGTATTTTGTGTCGTATAATCATTGGTTTATCTTGAAAATTGTGTTTGTTTGAGAATTATATTGTGATTATATATTTCCACAATTTTTTTTATTTGATAGTAAAATAACATATTATGGTATTGTGTTGATATATATACCGTTTACGTTTTTGATTGATCTTGTTACAGAAAAATTCAAACAGCTTTTAAGAAACAAAATTCTAAATATATAATTACAGTACATGATTGCCCTTAGAAGAAAATCATAAACACGGACAACGAAATCTGAAGTTTCTGTTTCGTTTTTGCGCATTTGACCTCTACAAAAACTGTGTTTGTTATTGATTTTAATCGCTGCCCTATATTTTTCGATCTGTTTTTCGTTCTTTAAAAGGCTAACGCGTTCTGTGCAGATCCTAAATTGTTAAGGTAACGCAACTATTTTATAAAGTGCACGTTATGATACGCTCAGATAGAGACCCATTTTGTCTAAACATTTTCCTTTTGAAAGAACATTGTGTCGTCAGAATACATGTAGAAAATCCGGACAATTATCTTTACTTTGCATAATAAGCACTATATTTTAAGATTACGTGATGCTTGTTTTTTTTGACTTTCGTCGTTACATAATCACTTTAATGACAATATGTTTTGAATTGGAGGTTGGAATATTCCCCTGAACAGATTTACTATTCTTAACAAGCTCACGCTTGAGTTGACTATTCGTGGTGTATTTACTGATTTCGGGTTTTTATTTTTACATGTATTAACAAATTAAAGTTCATCAAAACTTTAATGACCGAATTACAAACGATGCCCTAACATTTTTTTTTTTTTATTTTTTTTTTTCGAAACCGTACCGCTTGTTAGCAACTAGCTCATTGAATTTTAAACCCGATGTAATTAATATGCTGAAATAATTCCACTGAAGGATGGTATTGCTTTTTTGTTATGTAACAATTGAGATAATGTTACAAGAAATCCCCGAGAAGAGCTGAATCATACCGAAAACAGTTATATTGTCCTTCTTCCGATAAATAGTTTTATTTCAGTGAAAATATTTATAACATCTATCCAAACTGTTATATCACCAGTATTAGACACTGTCTTTTCGGTTGACATACCATACAAATTGTCCGAAGGGTCACATTTAAATGTTTTGTCAGGATGAGCACAGGTAAGACATATATATCATTACTACTGAAAAAAATACAAGAAGATATTTGTGAGCCAATGCTTACTAGTGGTGTATGTAGCCCTTGCTTTGATGTGATTATACAGAATTTGCTAAGTTGACATTTCTCTGAAAGTTGACGTCTGATTTGTTAAAAAAAATTCCGACCATATGGCTTACCTAAACAATGAGCGTGTTAAAATTTGAAGCATTTGCAATCGATAGTTGCTGATAAATTTTTCAAAGAAATTGATTTTGAAATTGAAGGCTTAGAATAAACAAAGTCCTCATTTAACATGAAATTAACGTCTGAGTGGTCCAGAAATGGATCTCACCATATGGCATACCTAAACAAAGAGTGTGTTCAAATATGCAATTGATAGTTGCTGAGAAATCTAGACTTAAATAAACAAAGTTGTCACATTACAGGAAGGTGACGTCTGATTTATTAAAAAAATAAATCATACAATAAGGCATGCCTAAAAAACAGTGTGATAAAAGTTCAAGCATCTGCGAGAAATTTGCGATGAAAATGTGTTCAAAACTTTAAGCTTAAAATAAACAAAGTAGTCATCTAACAAAAAGGTCTGATTGGTACAAAAACGAATCCCACCATAAGGCATACATAAAGAAAGAGTTCGAAAACCATATCAAGAATATGCGATTTATTGTTGCTGAGAAATCTGTGAAAAACAGACACATAGACAAACAGAAACAAAATGTTAAAACCAGTATACCCCCATTTCCTTCATAGCGGGGGTATAATTATGCACATTTATTATGGGCTAATGGAATAATATTACGAAAATGACCACTATTTACAAAAAGTAAAAATTTAATGTTTTTTCATACCAAGTTGCATTTAAAAAAAGGTATTCTTTAAAGATTTTGGATTCAAGTAGTATGTTTTTATCATGTTTCATGCTTATAACTGTGGTATTCTCCGGGGTTCTGATCTGAGGAAGCATAACTCACGTTCGAAAAATATGTTGGTGAGCATTTGAATTGTAGGCATGTCGATCGTTTGGACATTGATATAAAAAGACAGCGATATTGGCACACAAAATGTGTTTGGTATTATGAATAAACTTGTAATATTAGTAAGTTACAACGAAAACAAACACGTTTTTCTTCCGTCTAAAAATCTACTGAACTGGCTACAGTGCAGGAAAACAATAACTTTAAATATCATCAATCCAAATATTTTAAATATACTGCACATTTTTACATATAGCAAGTTTATTCATATTATCAAGAACTAGGATAAAACTTCTCAATAAAGTAATAAAACATTTCTAGAAAGACAAAAGGGAAAACATGTTTGATATTTATATATTTTATCATATCAAATCATACCATAATTTTTGATAGATAACTTATTAATATTTTCAGGTGAAAAACTTTATCCTACTTTGTTCTAGTTTTCCAATTTCAAAACCGGGTAATTTTAAAAGCTCAAATGTATTGTGAGGTCTTCTATGAAAAGAGATATCAATATCAAAATGTCACTGTCCAAACAGCAGATATGCATCAATTTTAGGAATAAAACCCCCAGAAAAAAACAATCTGAAGTATTCCATAATTCGAATAAAAGGAGCAAGGTCTTCCAAAAAGGTGCAACAAAGGGTGATGATACAAGAATGTGATGAAGGCACCTGCTTTGGTTATATCAAAGGTGAAAAAAAACCATGAATTCTATACTATGTATTCATAAATACATTTATTACTCATTATTATTAGCAATCAATATCAATTGCTATAAAGCCAATATTGTGAGGGTGGGGGTGGGGGTACCTTAGAGCCATTTCCAGCTAAAAAGTGGCTAGGGGAAAAACCACAATATAACAAGCTACGACTGTTATTAGTCAACTCAGCAAAGAAGGGGCATAGTTGTTAAAAACACTAAGTACCTTCAGAAATTGAAGTATCTGTTTTTATCGTTAATCATAATTGTAGAGTCAGAAATGGTAGTAGCAGTTATGCATTGCTCTAGAGGTCCTGGGTTGTCTTGGCTTACTGACGATGGAAATCATCTGCCGGATTTACCTATTTTGATGGAAAAAAACCCCAAAGATGATGAAATGCAACGAATGTATTATCAAAGTTTGTTCGTGATGGTATTAACTCATTTTTTCACTGTTCTACAAGGCGAAAAATACCATTATTTTATCTGTGATTTTAAAATAATATATAACTTACATTCATATGGAGTGTAGCCATGCAGTGACTGTTGTTTTGTTTCGAATTTGTTTTTTTTTTTGTATAGTATTAAAACTAACATGATAACGATCGTTATAGTTGTAACATTCCCGAAAAGACATTGCTGACTAAAGCAAGGCGGGGTGGAAAACAACTTTGTTTTTCTCCTTGTCATGAAGCATGATTTATTGCTTTAAACTTAAAGTTTTACACTACGTATGAATTGATAATTTACTCTAAAGCTGCTTAAATATAAGATACGATCATGGTTTTGAACGCCCGTTGTCGTCATCATGCGGTTAATATTTTAATGTTGAATGATAAAATAAATATCAGTTATGTAAGGAAATGTACATGTAAAGGTCAGAAATCATTTTATCAGCAATATTTTGCCATAAGATCAACAGGAACATTAAAGGGGGATGGTCACAAGTTTGGTCTATTTTTTTTTTATTATTTTAATTTTAACGGTGCTTCAGTAGGCATTTTTAATAGGCACCCAACATTTGAGTGTCATTTGTTGATTTATAAGCGAGTTACAGAGCTGACCATTCTTCGCTATGTAAACAAAGCTTCTGTTTAAATTTTAAATGCTTAAGTGAAAATTCCAGTTTTAGACCTAAAATAAATGTGTTATTCGTTAGGAACTCTTTATATACGCTTAAAATGAATAAGAAGATAGACAAATCAGCTTGAAAAAGATTTTTTACTGGTATATTGAACCTTTGTAAACAAAAACGAGGCATGTTTACATGACGAAGAATTGCAAGCCCTGTATCTTGCTGCTTACAACTCATCGACAGGCACCCAAATTTCATTTGATCAATAGAAATGCATTTCTAAGGCATTGACAATAATCAAAACAGAAAAATGAAATTTGACCAAAATCGTGACCATGTCCCTTTAACTGGGAAAAGTGGAAACATACAGCTTACGTCAATTCACCTGTTACAGTAAACAATTTGAGATGGACAGAAAGAGATTGACGCGGACGTCGAGGAAAACGTTGGACTGAAACTATATTTATAGGAAGTGTATTTTCCATCCACCTCAGAGTTCCTAATTTGCGATTGAAACACATTTTATTTAGTATCAGCATAGTGATTAAAAACATTTTATTTTATAAACAAGTATTTATTCAGTAAATAAGAGACAATCCCAATTCAAAAAAAGATTATACGCAGGGCAAAGCAATCTCCAATGAGTTCAGAGAATCGGTCGACACTGAACACTTCTTAAAGCTACAGTTTCAATCCAATGTTTTCTCAGTCGTCCGGGTCAATTTGCTCCCGCCTTTTTCAAATTCTTTGACTGTAACTGGTGAAATTGACCTAAGCTGTAAATTTCCGATCTTGCCAGTAAACGTCCCACGGTCTAAATAAGTTGCAGGCATACCATAAATAACTAACTTTTTTCTACAAGAAAAGAAAAAAGAATAAAGAAAAGATATGGAAAAACACTTAGAAGATATTGAGTTTATCACATATTCAATAACCTGAATGATTTAAAATATATACATCGTGTTCATTTTTCAAGTACTTCCTGTTCACATTTAAAACCGTTTTCTATTTAAAATAGTGAATTTTTGTCACTGCTTATGTAGGCTGAGTTGCATTAACAGGAAACTTTTTAAGATATGTGATGACGTCTTGTTAACAAAATCAATATTTTAAAGTATATTTCAGCATCAGTGTTTAACTGAATTGGTTCGTGTTAAAATGACAGCTTATAATATGGGACAAAATAGACTTTAAATTTAATATACTTGTTATCAAGACTATAGCTTGATAAGGATTGAAGACCTTGAATGAATTGCATGTTGTTAACAAAAAAGATCTTGACCATTATAGAAGATGTGGTGAGAGAACATCAAACGCCAATGCTAGATTATGATTGCAAACACATTTTTAATAATGAATGGGTTTTAGAACGAAGATGTGCGTATATATTTTGTTAAAATATCAATGAAATTATCACTATCATACAATTAATTTTGATAAAATGGTTTTATTTTTATTATTGAGTGTAGGGAATCATTTTGAATTATCTATTAAATCCTAAAAAGGCTATATAAAAGAACATGCAATCTCTAAATGTTTTACCGTTCAATATTCGTAATCATATCGGATTAAAAAAGAAAGCTATCTTATTCGATTCAATTTAACGAATGGAATGCATTTCCTTGCATTTTAACAATAAGGCAGATGAATAATTTGTTTAAATGTTATCTTTATTTTTTAAATTTCATTTTAGACTTTTTTCTTCCAGAAACACTTGACTAATTTCAGCCAAACTCGGCACAGATCATCCATAGGTAAGTCTTTAAAAAGTTTTTTTCTTCTTGAAAACTGTTTGTTCAGACAAGCTGTAACGTAATGTAGCAATCTCATTTAGTGTACATTCAAGTTCATTCAAATCATGATCCCCGGCGGTACGATTAGGCCATCATGATGGTGATTAAATTTTTGATAGGCAAATGAATTTTAATTATTTTCAAATGTTATTGTTTATGGTATATCTAGCAAGCATATATATTGATTCACAGTTGTTTAGACTGTTTACAGTCTACTCAAAAGTAGGTAAAACAAGGGGTTCAAAGTCAGATTTAGCTTTTATATATATTTAAACAGTTGTTTAAGATATTTTTAGAATTGAAATCCTCAATTTATGATATGACTAAAAACATGTATTCTACTTCCGTGTTCTTTAACTGTGTTTATGACTCTATATAGCCGATTGTTGGTCAAGAGAGCGATGTGCCCCATGGACCCCGTGTTTATTATCCATTAGCTTTTGAAAATTAAACAAAAAAAGCAAATATACCCGATGTCTAGTTGCCTTCAAAGTTGGCAAACTTTCTATTAACATAGCGATCGACGTATCAAAGAAAGAATTGACTGGAAAACTTCATGAATGCGCATAGCTGTATTTAATGGAATAAACATTAAAAGGAAGTAATAATTGAAAACGATAAGGACATACATGCGATGGTTTTGATATTATTCACTGTGTAGCACCATTCGTTTAAATTGGTTTTAATGTGAACTACATCGCTGGAAAATACAACTGGGCATAACCATGATGCAAGGAGACGCGATCGTGGACAAAAATAGCTGATATGACAAAAATAATATGTTTAAACGACTCTTTGTTTATAAATACGCCGAACGAGTTGGTACACTACTCATAGGTTTGCTTTACGATGCTTATTCTGATGACTGATCATGTATGTATGTTAATTTAATGTTCATGTTTTCATGGTTGAACTTATTCTTTTTTTTTTTTTTAATTTATAATATTGAAATTTGTTTGCTTACAATTAAACAGATACCACTTTACATTTTGTTGATGGTGTTTTTGTTGGAAACCCCCGCTCTAAAAATAGTGTTGAATGTCAACATTGTGTGTAAACTCGAAGCGAGTAAAAACGTTGGTGAAAAAGTGTTGAATTTTTCATTAAAATGTATGAAATTGTTAGATGAAAATTTGACTGTTATTTTCAATGCAGCCTCATTAATTTTCTCCAAAATCGTTTCGGAGCGATTCTGCACTTTTTGGGGATACATTACGGGAATATGGGAGGCATCTTAACTGTGGTGAAGGCCTGTTCTGGGACACATTTAGAATTTTCTAAATAAACAGAGTGTAGTGAAATTAATAGCATTTTTGTAGTCTTAAAGCTTGGTTATGTAAATGCCAACAAAACGGTGTGTCGATGTATCTATTTAGTAAAGGTCCGATATCATATGCAATGTCAACCCGTGCACGCACTGGAATAAAATCTAGTTAATAGTGAAAGTTTAGATTAATGTTATCATATATCATTTGTTACACTTGACAGGGTTTGGCTCAGTGCTGACAAACACATCATGTGACACATTTGGCTCTGGTTTGCACTCATTGAACAGTAAGAGTGAATTAATTTATATAGATCGGATTGGTCATATTAACATTTTTTCAAAGGATATGAAAACATCAATCCAATTCATAAAGAGAACAAATGTCATATGGGTAACACGCCGTTTGCATTGGTGATGTACTGGTTAGAATGTACAACACTATAAAAGGCAGTATAGCACTATGCAACCTGACAGCTAACACAAATTATTGAGCAAAACAAGGAAGGACATCACATATTTGATCCTCACTATATAACAGAGAAGAACAATAGCGATGTCGTAGTGGCGGATTTTGACATTGAGGTGTGTGATTTGGTGGTGACAGAGCGTGGTGGAAATCATCGTTCTTCCTACATATGACCGTCATACGGTCTTAGACTAGAACCACAAGTTGTATGTACTGGTGCGCTTTCACAGATTCTGGTGTTCGATTCTGGAACCAACACAATACAAATTACAGACAGGAATAATATGTTCCTGTCATATCTACTTATAAAACTATTAGAAATATTCAGACCAGTCACTGTCAGTTATGATGTCAAAACTCACCGTCTCTGGATCGGGTCATGTTACAACAAAAAAGTGTGTGTTTACAGTATCTAATCAGAGAGAACGTTTTGCCAAGTAAGATTGTTTCTTTGATCAAGTTATGTAAATATAAACTTATAGGACATGTTCATTTTAATCAAATATGTGAAATACGTAATAAAGGTATTTTAAAACACCTGGTAAAATATTCAACATATTAGTTAATATTATGCAGATTATACCGGGGGGAAATGGGGATAAAAATTTACTGACTAAAAATCAAATAAGGGCACCAAACAAAAAGCAAGATGAAAAAATGAATGTATACTAAAACATGCATATTTCCCCACCATTAGTTACAGTAAAAATATCGATCGGTGTCATCATATTGCAAGTGTGACAACTGATCTGGTCTGGGCCAGTGACAATATAAACAACCTTACCTTGACAAACACTGTAAGTGACACAATGCGCCAACTAACGGATCTGTGTTGTGGTAACGATAGATCACACGCTGTGACCAACAAGGATGAACTTGTGTACAAAGACAATAATATTAACATAATAAAACTTTACAATGATATTAAAACCAACACAAAACTAATAAAACACATGGACAATATATGGATAAAGCCTTCCCTGTACTGGTCAACGTTAAGTGGTGATATTCTAATTTAGATGTCCCTTGAAATTCCCTTGTTTTCCAGATATACAATGCAGCGCATTAAAGTGGTAACAGTTTCCGTTTGAATGGAATATCCTTAACTTTGTATCGTCAATTGTTACATAATACACGCCAATTTCCTCTTTAACGAGGAAAACAGTATTCGTAACAATGCTTTTGGAACCGCTAATCTTCTAAACAGCACAAGCAGGGCTGCAGGCCGAAATGTGGACACAAGCTGAATATCAGTATATGTTTTCCATGCCCCGCGCATATCCTAGTCCCTTCAACAAGCTGCGAACACAGCACCAAATGCAGAAGATCGAAGAAGATGAATAACGTAGCTTACCCCTCTAAAACGAAAAAATGAAACATGTGCATATATGTTGTTAAAAAACTTTTCTTTATTTGCAATACAGTATATGTAACAGGAAGTTCAAAACACAAATTTTTTACTTAAAATATTCTTTTTTATAAACAATTTCACTGTTTCTGAACAAAGTTGGAAAGAAAGAGAAAAGGAAAGAAAGAAAGAAAGTGTTAATTTTTGTTTATAATGTGCGTGTGTGAAATTCCTGTTGTGTTATTTAGAAGAGGGAAGGTTCCAAAAGCATTGTGACGAATACTGTTTTCCTCGTTTCAAAAGAAATGGGTGTGTCATTTTAAATAATTGACGTTCGATACAAAGTTTAGAACATTCCATTTCAAACGAACATTTTTACCATTCTGTATGCGCTTCATTGTAGGGTCTACGAGCAAGGTAGCTCGGTACGACCAGAAAGGAAAAGTGAAACAATGGATAGAATTCGACAGCAATGGACCGGAACTGAATAAGGGCCCCCTAAAGAGAAAAACAATGAAGATGTCGTGGTTTCAGATTGTTCTGGTGCTGCAGTGGTGACAAAAGCGATTTCTTTACGCTGAATCAAAACCAAAATACAATTCTAAATAACAAATCTAAAATTCTATCTAAGATCATTTTACAGGGGTATATATAACATTTTACTTATGATTGACAGTTCTGACCAGTTCGGCCAATCTTCGATGATCATGAGTGAACACGAACATTAAGTGTTCAAATTCCAGAGTTATATTCTATTTCTAAATAAAGTTACACAACAGTCTAAAAAAGAGTATCTATGCAGGTTTTGAGTCTCCAAGACCCGGGTCTCCGAGTCCCCCACAGGGCGATGAGGGGCGATGAGGCAGCACTTACTCATAATGCATTTATTCATACATGGCTTAAAGGTTATATAGAATATGCACTACATGACTCAATATAGAGTACCAGAGCTATCGATGCAGCCACAGAATCGCCAAATATGACACTTGTTTATAAACTCTCAATCTGGATATTATTATGCCCGTATTATGCACATGATTTCATAATTTAGGAATACTACGCAGTGGTAACAAGAGTCACAGAGTTCATTCTGTTAGTTATCATTACCATTGCATTGCGTAGCATCTAGGTATACATAAGTTTCATAGAGACCAATACGTAATACTAGCATTTCAAGGTCCTGGCATGGCTATCTGTTTACAATTGGCAAGTATTATGATTTTATTTACCGGGAAGTCTGTCAAAGAAAGCATTGTCCCTATAAACACCAATGAATCCGCTGCTCACTGACCACCCCTCCATCAAATGTCAGCTCTTAAAGCCTCCCACAAACTTTTTTGCTTCCAGGTAAAACATACAACAGTCATCGAGCAGAGTCTTCTCACCACCAGCCACCAACACCCCAAAACAAATCCAGTCATTTAGAGGTCAATAAAATAGCACATACTCCCATTAATGTATCGCAGCCACATAATTATTTACCCTGACCAAAACATTGCAGCTGAATTAATTTACGGGTTCCTGCAAGGGTTTTCTCTATCCTATGACGGCCCAAGATATGCAACAGATTGCCGTAATCTCCAGTATTTATTGGGCTTTGAAAATCACGTCCCCTCTCGGTTTGTGAAAATTAGGAAAACAATGCACTGTTATGCAGAATATCGAATCCGAACATTAAAAAATTAGAATATAAAAGATTAGTTTTCTCGAAAATATGTCAACCAGACGCTACAAAAGTGTAAACTCGATCTGTAGTTTGACATTTTGAAGCTGTTCAACAAATTTCATATTATTCCTCAAACGCATATAGAAAAAAAGTATGGAAGACTTAAGTGGAACAGACAGACGGACGGACAGACAGACAGACGGACGGACAGACGGACAGACGGACGCAGAGGAAAGCTATAGTCCCCTCCTGTGAAAACCGGTAGGGGACTAATAAAACCTAGGTAGGGTTGCCGGTGTAACGTAGAATAATGACCCCCGTAGAATGAAGACCGGGGGTCATTTATCGACGCAGTAAAATGACCCCTCGGTCATTATTCTACGTAGAAAAATTACCCTTTTGCCAGAAGAATAAGTGTCATTTTATAAAAATGAGCACACTCTACATGGAGAAAAGTGATAATGACATGTAAATGTAACTCGTTCAGATGACAACCATAACCTATACAATACGTCAGTTTGTTATCGTTCCTTGTTTTGATGAAAAGATGACTCTCTGGTTCACAGAACAAAGCTTTAAGGTTACTCTCTCTAACATGAAAATTGTTGATGCACGGATGGTGCAGACTTGGTTGTCCATCATGAAGTATGAAAGTGTTGTTAACATTCACTTGACTACTTTTATGAGCTCTTCCAATGCAATTTTCTCCTACGATCACCCATCCCAGACTTATTTTTTGTCCACAAGGAGAATTGGAGCTGACAATGCGTTGGTCTTGCACATAGTGAACACTAATGATGTCTCGTCCTAACAAGAGAAGTGATTTTGCATGGAAGTTTATTGTTGGTATCAAATGCGCTACATCTTGGAGATGCGAGTAACATCTTACTACTTCTGTTGTAGGTATTTCGTCTTTGTTATCTGGAATTTCATTGCATTCGATCAATGTTGGTAGGTGAAGTACTGTTTGGCCATCTAATGACTCGATGGTGTAGTTCAACTGCTCGTCTGCGTGTGTGCCTGAACATGACGACAAGGTGTATTGTATTTCTGATTCTTGTTCACTAAGTTTATCAAAGAACTCTGATCGTGCCAGTGACCTATTACTCTAATCATCGATCTTTGCTCGGTATTTTCTAAAAGCTCCATCTTTACAAATCTGAGTACACTTTGACACTACATATTATTGAGTGTTAAGCTGAACGTTGTTTGTTAATGCTGTATCTTCCCCGCCATGCCTTCTCCATCCTTGAGAAACCATAGTGCTTGACCTTTGGTTCCGTGTTGTATCTGGCTCATGAAGTCCTGTCGGATGATTGTTGCTTAAACAAATGCCACATATCACAGTTCTCACTCTGTATTCTTTGGCCATGTGTTTTACAGTACCATAACATTCGTAACAAAATCCATTTTTCTTCAAGAATTTCCTTTCTGCTAAGGATTTTGATGGAAATGCTCTGCAGTCATTTAGAAATTGATTCACTACATGTATGGGGCATAATTTATTATCTTCAAACACACACTGAGGGATGTCAGTTTTGTTTGTTGTAATTGCGGTGTTATGGGCTGGTTTACTAGGTTTCCATTTTAGTTGTTCTCGATTGGCGACAGTTTAGGACTGCGAAGTCTCATATTTGAAGCTTGGGTCATTCTTGACTTGTGCTAACTTATGAACGAATTGGCTGAATTAAAGAAAAAACAACATTTTGAATCTTTTTGTATTTCGATGCTGATGTCACCCACTTCTCTAAAAAACTTAATGGAAAGGACTAGGGCCACAAACCATCAAAAATGGCCTTATCTCCAAAATTGATTTAATTTAAATCATAGATAGTATAGACTTTTAGCTTTAATTAACTGTTATTTTTTTTTCAATATCTCTGATATTTTTACAATAACAGAGTTTGCAAAATGATTGTATTTTAATGTAAATTTGTAAAAATAACGTCATTGTTTATAATGTAACGTCATGAAATATGTATCATTATTACAAGACGTGACTGGGCGTTTATTGGCATTTATCTACTCAAAATCATGATCGATAAGCTAAATATGATTTGAAGTATATTAATTACAATTATTAAAGAGTGTTTTTTAAATCACAAACGAGTTGATAATGCTAATACGTTCACGAAAATGTACATGGTGCGTAGAAAATGTTGATTGAAATCCCGGTTTTCTGAAATCGGGAATTTTTTCGAAGTTTGCATGTATGACAAAAATAGGTAGTTAATTGATTTTTTGTAATAAAATTATAACAACTTTTTTCAGAATTAATTACAAACAAGAGCAAATTCCAAATGTACCTTATAAAACCGAATAAATCGTTATATACAAACATACTTCATGCCCCTGTGCACGTACGCAGTATACTTCGTCACGCATCTAAAACCGAATGCCAGAATTACCATGGAATTGATCAAAAATGTGTTTTAGCATTTTTTGATATTCATTGTGTTATGTTTGGAATCTAGTCAGCAATCTGATATTTTGAAATATTTTGTTGTCTGTTGAATATCAGTATAACAAAAGCTGAACACACTCTAATGTACGAGCATTCAACGATCGTGCGAGAAAATTATGCCGCGGAACACATCAATGAAAATAATGTCAATATAAACTGTAACTTACATGTGATGAAATTGTGCATTATTCGTGTCATTGTACATCTTTATATGTTAGACCAAAAAGCGTGAGTGTAGTATAGATGCATATTTAAATCCGGAATGTGCTACTAGTTGGGTTTGTTAAGTTATTCGGCGTCTATTTTTTCCTATTAGATTACTAAAATGACGCGACTTCATCGTATAGATACGCGGAAAATACTTTCGTAAGTATTCCAAATGTGTTGTATGTATTTGAATTTTCTATAAGTTCGATAAAATTCACACTATTAGGATTTTATAACACCATCTTTTCAATCAACAATGAGCAGTCAAAAAAAAGTTCTTGCACACCACCTGTTTCTGGTGAGAAATTATTTTAAATGTGCAAGAATCAGTATTTGTCAGGTTGGTAAGTACAGGCTTCAGCTAACATACAAAAGAAAGTCCTGAAAACATGGTAACAGTAAATATGAATTCATTTATTACATGTCAAAGTAATGCATAAATGTTAATGATTTAATTAATCATTAATAAGAACAGATTTGGGAAATATAACCATTCATAGTTAAAATCAAATCATTACAACATCTATAACATGAATATTTTATCACGATAATACTAAAGTATGTTTAATTATAAACATGTCTAATTCTTAACATTAAGATACCAATTTGATTTTAAGAAGCACAGTGATATGCTAATTAATAAAGGAACATAAGATATTATTCAGTTCTTTGTACCAAATTAAGATTTAAAAGTTAACCAATCACCAACTTTAGGTAACAATTATTACATATTTAATGATATTATTTTTCCATTATTTTATTTAATGTAAATATTTGAAATTATAATTACAATTTAATACAAGATTTACTTGAATACACATACTGTAGTGTACTAGCAAGGATGGCTTAATGTGGTATGGGACATCTGTTGATATTAATGTGGATTAAAGTACACTAAAATTGAACTACTTTCATTGGTTTAGAATTTTCAAATTCTACAATATTTTACAAAAAATTTTTTTAAAATATTAGGAGAGGTAAAAATTGTAAAACCCCCAGCAGGAATCGAAATCATGACTTACAGATTCGTAGTAAACCCTCTAACCCACTACACTACGCAGTTAGGTGACAATATTGGGAAAGAAACTACTTATATAACTATACTGGTTTTTATTCTTCATTTCGATAAACAATACGTCAGAAAATGGAAGTGTCCCATACCACCTTAAATTGATTATACTGCATGCTCCACAGAACCTTAACTCGCATACTGAGGTACTGACCATGATTTCCAATCAAGTAATCACAAGTCAATACCATTATACAACATAACAGTTAATACATTTTGTTTAAGACAATAAAATTGTAAAGAAATGTATATATGTATATTTCATTAATTTGGTACACATAATGTACAGCTTTGCATCTCACATTCTGCATATATTCACATATTTAGACTTAGAATGACATGTACCGGTATATAAATAACTTATCTGTAGAAGTTTCTTTACAGTGCAATTTGTAAGAAAAACATTTAGATTGCAACGAAGTTATCAGTTTAATCACAGAATAAACTAATAAAAATGACTGATCAGTAGATTAGAAAAATCTTAAAAAAAATATTATTTCAAAAAAGAAAAAAAAGGTTAAACCCTTTTGATATTCTTTTAAAAATAAAATAAATTGTTACAAAATAACATGTAGGGGAATTTTACAAATATCAGTTTTGAAGAACAGTTCATTCATTATTTACAGTGGTTTTCAACTGAGACTTGAGGTTAGCGACTGGCATGTCGCCCACCTCAAATGCCAATAAAATGATATCTAATAATGATACTTGTTCAGTTTGCTCTTATGTGTTAGATAAATTCCTAATTTCACATACATTTAAAGCATAAGGTAATACACTGAAAATTGATGAATTCAAAGTTATCAAGAGTACATGTACATAGAAACCCCCCTGTAACAGAATGTTCATTCTTCAATAATGCTGTCATCACTATCAGATGTATCTATCACCTCTGGCACATTGGCTGCATCCTCAACATATTCTGCCCAGTTTCTTACACCGATGTTCTTGGAGTCCTGGATGTGCCTTGCATATCCAAGGTACCAAAGTACTGCAGCAATGTGTGCGCACACCCCAACTACTCGTGCACCTGTTTTACATCGACAATACCATGCTGTAACCTGAATTGAATAAGCACAAGAGGTATTAAATGTTACAATTAATCAGCTTGCTACAATGAACTGTAACATTAGCAATTAGTATTTTTAACTACCAGTAACTGTTAATGCATTTACCTCTGTCTCATTGAAGGAGATCCACAAGATGTGTGCTTTGGATGATACATGCCTACTTTGCATTTTTACTTTCAAAAGGTGACGGTCTTCTCTGTGTATGAGAATGTCATGATTTCCATCAATATGTTCCTTAATGTAGCATCTTGAGAGCTTGAGTTGGTACGAACCACACGTCATTTCACGGAGTTGTTGTTCTGTGAGCTTTGGAAAGTCATGTAATGTAGATGCATCGATCCACACAGAGGATTTCCTACCATCCAACTCTTCTGCCTCAACACGCTCCTTCAGACTGTTGACCTGGTGACTGAGCTGCAACATTCTCACAGCAACTGCTGAATCATCCTCTTGAGCTAAAACCATCAGACAGACACAATAAAAACAAACAGTATAACTGTCACATTTATATTATTGATACATGTACACATAATTATGTATATGTGACATTACCAGTAATTTATTTTTACGTTATGCAAATCTTAATATTTAAAACCAGGTAATTTACCTGAGGATAGAGGAGGCAGAAACCTATTGGAGATGGCACAAATTGTCCTAACATAATCTCCAATATAAGGGATCTGGTTCGTAGGAAGCACTTTCTCCAGGTATTTCCATCTCTTGATGCGAGCGTTAGCTGATTCCACTACCCATCGAACCTAAATTAAAGCAATTATTTTCATTTAGACTAATCAACCTGTATATGCTAGTATACATGCACATACATTAATACAACGTGTTAACTTTTGATATACATGTAAGTAGAAAAGTGTTAGATGCACAATGCACATCTAGTTCAGAAAGTAAATAAATTGAAGAGAGAGTTGCTTACTTTGGTCACTAGTCTACTCGAATTCGCATCTTCTGTGGACAGTTG
Source organism: Magallana hongkongensis (assembly GCA_015776775.1). Lineage (NCBI taxonomy): Eukaryota > Metazoa > Mollusca > Bivalvia > Ostreida > Ostreidae > Magallana > Magallana hongkongensis. Next base: position 21,582,921 of record CM027469.1, read on the forward strand.
TTTTTGGCCTTTTATCATGAACTTGGGCATTTCTGCTTGGATACCAAGATCTTGAAGAAGAGGAATCGCATCTCTAAACCCTCGGTCAACAATAAAAATGTCATCTTCTTGGATCCATTTCTGAATGTCTTCTGCATTGGTCCTAATGATATGATTAAGTATGGATGAATCATTGTTTTTACTGTCAGCAAGGTATGGACCAAGAACAGATACGAAGTAACCAGATGTTGATACAATGACCATTGGTTTTAAAAGAGGCCTGCCTTTGTGTACATTGTAGGATCTTCTTTGAAAATGAAAGTTTGAACTTTTATCAATGTAAATGTACGTTCCGTCAAGGACCAGTATTGCTTCCTTTCCAGAAGTTCCAAAGAGAGACGCAGCAAGAGGACGAGTGTGGTCTTGAATAAGTTCTTCCCGAGTCACATGTTGAAAACCAAGATGGTAGGGAACAGAATTTTCCATAAGAGCTCGACGGGCTGTTTTCACTGCTCTCCGTAAAGTGGATTTTGTAAGATTGAATAATGTAGCCAAAAATCTGTTGGAAAGTCCGGAATTTAGTTTGCACAGGAATATAGCCAATGTTGTTTTGGAGCTTCTGGTTGGAGTATTCTTTATCAGGTCATGTACAGTTTCGAACAGGATATGAAAATTTTCCTTGCTCAGGCCAGTGAGAGAAATGTAATCCTCGTCGCTAAGGTCGTCTCTGCTATCAAAATTGAATCTGTGAGATTTGTTTGTCTGGCAAAGGTGACGCATTTTACCTAGGAGATCTAGCACAGAGTGTTTATTTAAGAATATGTGGTCAGTTGTCTTCAGATTTTGAAGGGCCTCTGGAGTAAGGACTCCATCTTGTAAATGATTTGGACAACATCTGTTTCCTTCTGCAATCAGTATATTTTTTTCAACAAACACAGAAAGTCTAGAATCTGATGGCACTACAACCAACTTAGGGCCAGGTCGTTTACAGATAAAACAGTATGCATGGCTCTTTACTGTTGATGAAATTGGTAAATGAATGGATGGTGGACTGGTCTGTGTTGCTGTTTTTTTTTAAGTCTGCAGAGGTTCTTGGTGTTGAAAATCATCATCACTGTCAGTGTCTGAGAGCTGCGTTCTCTGGTGGATGCTAGCAGTCTTGGAACGTTCCTTTCTATATACATGACGGCATCTGTTACAAATTATGGACCTATTCGGAGCAGAAATAAGAAACTTTTTCTGTAAATATTTGCAGATGTCTTTGTTAACTGTTTTCCTGTCCCTTGGTCTCACTCGCTTGGTGCAACAGACACAGTTAAAGTTGTTTCTCTCATTGCGAGGCATCCTGTTATATAAAATACACATGTATAATAAATGGTATTATCATGAATAAATCAAAATAGTAAATGTTATTATTTCTATTTTAAGGGGAGTTTTATAAATGGATTTTAATCAGCAAGAGAAATATTAATATTAGGGGATATAAATAATAAAAAATGCCTTAAAAATAGTGAGCAGTGCTAAACATTTCTTAAGATACCCATAACTTGGTTCTCCTAATTTTATTAGAAAATTCATAATAATTTATTGTTCATCAGAAAATAATTAGCACATATTTACAATCGCCTACAAGTGTACTGCATCTATTTAATCTCAAAATTGAAAAGCATAATTGTGCAAGCATTTATTGTATTTAAAGGAATACAAGAACAGGACAATTTCAATTTTAATCACATTTATTTATTTCATGTTATTATATTTAAAACTTTTGATTACTTACATTGTACTTGAAATATTCAAGAATTTTGTTATAAATCCTTTAAATATCCAAATTGTGAGCAGTGCTAAACATTTCTTAAGATACCCATAACTTGGTTCTCCTAATTTTATTAGAAAATTCATAATAATTCATTGTTCATCAGAAAATAATTAGCACATATTTACAATCGCCTACAAGTGTACTGCATCTATTTAATCTCAAAATTGAAAAGCATAATTGTGCAAGCATTTATTGTATTTAAAGGAATACAAGAACAGGACAATTTCAATTTTAATCACATTTATTTATTTCATGTTATTATATTTATTATATTTAAAACTTTTGATTACGTACATTGTACATGAAATATTCAAGAATTTTGTTATAAATCCTTAATTTAAAATTCAGTGGGGAAAGAAAGCACAAAAGAAAGCTGGCAAAATAATTAATTTCTAAATTTTAGTATGGTGTTATTGATTCAAGGGCTAATGGGCTATGATAGGATATAACATTGAGTACAAAAATTATCTACACAATAATGAATTTTGTTAGGCCTATAGATATTTATTTATTTTCTATAAAAAAAATTAAAATGGTAAAAAAAAAAACCTAATAAATTCAAGCTAATTGTACATTATTGACTTCATACTTGATACAAAATGTTTTTATTTTCAGTAAATGAACAAAAATCAATTCCAATATTTTGTTTGATTTATAACTATTCTAGCTTGCCATACATTTGTTGCACCGATACCAGAGTTACGTCCCTTTGATAAACACAAGCGTTTCTGTCTTATTTAAACATATAAAAAGAGTAGCCTAGTAATGGCTAGTATATTTTTTGAATGATAAACCATGGGTAATAATAATAAAAAAAACTTTTTTGTCCGATTACTTCTGTGTGAAGTACATTAGCGCCATATAGAACGCGTCTCCGGCATAATCGATAATGAAATGTAAACAAGTCAACATGTCAGTGGCGGATCAAATACACTGCTAAGTTTACAAGTAAATAATAAGCCTATAACTTACAAAACAATGTTATATGAGTATGCAAAACACTGCTAATCATACTTACGTGAAGCATTTTACGGCTGTTTACATGGTTTACTCAGTTTGCGGTATCTGTCATCTTTCCGATGCCGAATGTGAAAGCAGACGTCACAGTGACAGATCAAATACACTGCTAAGTTTACAAGTAAATAATAAGCCTATAACTTACAAAACAATGTTATGTGAGTATGCAAAACACTGCTAATCATATTTACATGAAGCATTTTACGGCTGTTTACATGGTTTACTCAGTTTGCGATATCTGTCATCTTTCCGATGCCGAATGTGAAAGCAGACGTCACAATCTATTTTTAGACTACGGACTTTCAAAACACCGAACTCGATGGAGGCACAAATAACAATAGGCTATTTTGATACAATATATAAAAACGATATTACATAAAGACCGTTTTTAATACTTTAATTAATGATGTTTTTTTTTTTTGTTTTAGCTACATTGCGTTGTTTAACGCAATCCGGAATGTGGTAAAAATGATTACACCATATGTTTATTTTTAAAAAAAGAGGTGTGCACATGCTTCGCCCCCAGTTATTTTTGCTTCAACAAAATGTTTAACACATGTATAATCAAAATTGATTTAAATATTTTGGGGCGAAAAGTGTGCAGTACCTAAAAAATCGTCAGAATGGATAAATTTTAATCTAAAAATAGCAAAATTGTGAAACCATTGCTGGTTCTAATATGTATACAGCTCTTCCGGTGTGTTTATTTTTAGAACTCTTATTGTTTCCATTATCCCGGGGTTATAGTTCATATTTAAAACCAAGGTACTCTAAAGAAATGTTTACTTTAATTTTTACATATTTTAGGGCCATATTAACGGGTTTGTGATTTAAGTTCTTTGTTAATCAATGGATTAATTTCAGCGGAGATGTTAAAGTAGGATAACAAAGAGCTGTACTGAGGATTCTCTTTGACAGATTCAATTTCACGCAAAAGATCTGCTCGATCAAAAAGTTTCTTAAAGTCTCTAACACTCATTTTTTGGGAAGGCTAAGAGCTTTGCCTTTAGTGATGACTGGATGACTTCAGGACGTCCATATTTGTGATTGAGTCTATCCCAGATTTTCTTTACCCCTCTCATAGGGTTGTGTGAATAAGATTGTCTACTATTAATTTCCGCCTTGACTTGGATTTAAATCTCTAGTAGTTTTGTTTTCATTTTCTTGTATGCCAATTGTTTTTTCTTCTATTCCATGTGAACCCCAGCTGCTTCGTCTTTAATTTTTCGCTCTAATAATTCATGCATCGGAAAGTAACTGCCACTTTAAGAGCTGGGATGTTTATAACTAGAATGTGATTTATGAGATGCAGCTTTTCTATCCCCTTGTTTGTCTTGCATGTTTCATTTAAAAGCCAAGAAATTTACTGTGTTGTCCTCAACGAAAGAGAGATACTATTCTTTGTCTGTATAGTTATTTAATGTAGTAACACTGTCGAATGACAGAGTAAATTCTAGAAAAAATAAAACAAACTTTTACTTGCACATTCACAAATACAAATTCGTACTAGAAAGTATTGGTTTTAAGATATTAAAAGATAAATTCCCCAAATAGTAATTCAAAAATAAATTTACCCTGTGGGCCTCTATTTATAAGCCAAATATGTAAACTGGTTTCACATGCCATGCGGTTTTTAACCGGGTTTTCCAAAGGAAATATCCGGTTATTAAAATGGAGATAATGGCGGGCAGGTGGGCGGGCGGGCGGCCGCCAAAAGGGTACCCTCGTTTCACGGATAACTCCTCCTACAGTTTTAATGATAGGAAGTTGTTCTTTTGCAGATCAATTGAACATATATATAAGAGGTGTGCATTTGCTAGGATTTTGATTTCTGATAATTTATGAAAAAAATACCAGCTTTTGAACTTAGTCATTTTTTGGCAAAATATTGCATATAGGGTACCCCCATTGTACGGATAACTACTACTTCAGTTTTCATGACAGGAAGTTTTTTTTTAAATCAATTGTACAAATAAATTAAAGGTGTGCTTATTGCTAGGATTTTGATTTTTGATGATTAATGAAAAAATACCAGCTTTTGAACTTAGTCATTTTTGGCAAAATATTGCAAATAGGGTACCCTCATTGTACAGATAACAGATCAACTGTACATGTATCAGAGATGTGCATATTTTTAGAATTTTGATTTCTGATAATTAATGATAAAATACCAGCTTGTGAACGTAGTCATTTTTTGGCAAAATATTGTATGAAGGGTACTTCACTGGATACGGTAAGTAGCGTTAATCAATTTAGGGTTGACATGGATTATGGATACAGTTCAAATAAAAGAAAACCCGGTTTGCTGTCACATTGACAGCTTTTCACTTGTTGAATTCTTATTAAACTATATCCAGCTACACCAATAACCCGTAAGAATAACAAACGTAACAGAAGAAAAAACCTGTGCCATAAAATCAACTGAATAAATTAGTGTGCCTTTTTGAATTACATTACAGCCACTTTTCAGTTTACTGAATGGCAACCATTCATTATGTGTAAAACCAAAAGCAATGTATAGTGCGGTAAGTGATTATTAAATTGTTTGTTTTAAAAAGAAAATGCACAAACTTTCCTTCTAATATTAAATTGTTGTTATACAATTATGATTGAAATTCGTTAATTGAATTACAAAAAATGTTTTAAGAAATTGCCTTCGTTACAGTAACATTTCATTTGTATCTAAAAAGTTAAGCTCTGATTGACGTAACCTTTGCATTTCTTGTAGATACTTTACATGTTAAATGCGTACAGTTTTTTATACACATGTTAGCAAATATTGGTTATAAGAAAAGCTTCGATAAACTTGACATTATTTTGATTGGGGTTAAACCATTTATATTCTTAATAATACCATTTTAATACTTTTTCTTATCAATTTCTTTCACGTTCTGAAAACGTATGTTGCCATTCATGTGAAAGTAGCCCAAAACGGAATTTTTGGAATTGCCATAAAAATATTGCGTACTAAAACGTTATAATGTATACATATTTGATAAACTTATTCGAACTTTAAGGAATACACAATCATAGATTTCATAAATTTCATATACACAATCATTAATAAAACATTTCAATCCAGTGTCCATATATGACCCTTTGCAAACTTAACCTCCGCTTGTTATCTGGCGGATTTTGATTAATTGATCTTATAAAGGATATGAATAGAATTGGGCTGTACATCGATCTCTTACATGTACCAGGTAAAATACAGTTTATCCTAGATTGACACCTGTAAGGGATACCTTATTCGTTTACGGTAAATTGTCTTGATGTTAGCTTTATCAACATTCATAAAAGCAAATATTGTCGCACAACAAAGCTCGGCGTGAATTATTTCTAGCAAAAAGGATAAAAGGTTACCTTGTTACGTGTGCACGTTGTATTAGTCATGCTTTTTTTTTCATGTTTCATTAAATGTTATTTAACATATCGTGTGGTATTTTGCAAAATGATTACATGGTAAATGGTTCATATACATTTTCAACATCATTTAATTATAATGAAAACAACCACATTTACTGCATACAAATCGAGCTCCAACTTAATAAGTCATCATTCTATTCCGTCGTTTAGATAACGGACTATATGCGGTTTTATGCATTTTTTGACCCAAAATTAAAGTTTTAGAAAGAGCTTTAAGAATAAGGTGGAAGATAGTTAAAATCATCTTGAAAATAAAGGTGTACAAGGTTAACACCACAGTGACGTCATAATGTAGAAATGACGTCAAAAAGATTGCCTTATTTTGATAAATTGATGTGTTGTAGCAAAATATGGGTGTTTTGTGATCGTTTTTCGACTGGGAAACACCGAGCAAAGGCTTGCTCAAGTACCGTTCTTTAATATAATGTGTATAATTATCTGAAGAAAAACATATGTTAAAATCGTACTTGAGCAGACCTGCGCTCTATACTTCCGAATGCAAAATATAAAGCAAAAATGACAATATTTTCATTTTTTTGCAAATTTGCAGAAATTAAGTCATATAGGTGACGTCATTGATAAACAGCGAATGAGCAATGGTCACTCAAATCAAGATTAAAGTGAAAGGCGTCTACTAAACAATGATTTATGAAGATTTGGTTTTTATACGATATTATTTAAAAATTGGGGGCAGATATTTGACCATACCGCACATAGTCCTTTATGTGACATTATTGTGTATTTTTTTTAGTCTATGTCTATACCCTCTTATTAATATAATTTATATGGACAACAAACACAAGAGCTATATAATAAGTAAATTATATCGGATCACAGCGCGATAATGCTTTCAGTTCTCCATAGCATTAAAATTATTGTCATGTAAAAAAAGTTAGGAAACGGGTTAAGAACATTAAATACATTAGAGTTTATGAAAAAAAATCGTCCATACCTCGATCATTCGGTAATGCATACATTTACTTTATTGTTGGAAGCTTATGGATCTAATAAGGTATCTTTTGAGACAGCTCGTAGGTTGAAAAAGAAATTTAAGACTGACACAGAGTTTGTCAAATGTACAGGGAAATCAGGTTAACTTGTTACTGTAACATGCAAGGAAAATGTATCAAAATAAAGGAGAAAATGAAAGTTATAGTAGATACACCATTCATGATATTGCCAAAGCTGAGGGCACTATAGTAGTATAATTCAACTTTAAACTGTATTTTGCAGGCACGAAAAATGTTTGCTTGAAGGATACAACATATATTGAGAGGTGCCAAAAAGGAAGTTCAAGTACAAAGCGTTAAAGTTGTTTTCAAAATTCAATTAAAGAGAATTTGCAAATATTGTTACTCGTGACAAAAAGGGGTTTGTCTTCTTCGTTGCAATATAAATATGGAAACAAAATATGGCTAATTAAAACAACGAAGATTCTGTATTATTGGTATTGTATAACTGCCAAAAAGCTAAAAAAAAAAAATCATTGTGTAAGGATTTAGGTACGTTTCTCTTTTTTTTATGATAATGCTCCTTTACAAAATCTTAACGTGTAAAGCAATTTTTGAAGCCGTGGAAGGTTACTATCTTGCCATCCACACACCATACCCTCCTGATCTAGCCCCGTTTGTTTTATAAAACTTAAAACGTTCTTGTCTATTCATCGTCACAAGTCCCAACAAAAACTGATGAATTTCAACAATGGAAAAATAGAGTTTGAAAATATGTGTTTCATATCGTGGATGTAACATTGATTTCAATACTTGTGTCAACGCTTTTCAGATATCATACAATAATTCATCGTATCATTTAGGTGGTATGTAGTACAATATGTGTTTGAATTAAATTTCAAAAATAGTTTAACCTCACTAGAGCAGACACAAAAACTAGAAATGTTGATCCGCCACAATAAATATGAAATTTTCAAAAATATATCAGGTCAACAAAATGGATTTACAATCTTGTACTACTGATCAGTTTTTGACATTTTTATCACCTACGCAATCAAGAATGAATGAAAATAAATGAGCAGAAACTCTTTGATTTTGAAATATAACGCACATATATATTGTTACTATTTTTGGAGAACTAAATATGCCAGAAGTTTATAATTTCATGCTGATGGAAATGTAAAACTAAGGATTCTGCATTTCCTTCTCCTTAAAACCAAAAAGATGAGCACCTATGCTTTAATAAGTATTATTATACTTATCAATAAAAAAACAATATGTGCATACCTTTTAAGTTTATCAAAATGTTACCAACTACGGGAACAAATAAGCACATACAAGTACTCAAGAAAGATTTTAACGTCAATAAAACTACTGCAAACCGACATCTGTTGTGATTATTATTTATTGTCTTAATGGGATATTAATTGTTCGTAAGTGATGCATATCTAACAGCTTTTTCAAGGAAGAAAAATAGAACAGTATACCGGGAAAATGTGCACAGATTTTACCATTAACATCGTGATGCATATTTGTTTAAATTGTTTTGTCCGGCAAACAACAAGGTTTTATAGGATCATCCTGTCAAGATTAAGTATTTTTTCTTCAGTCTATGACAATTTCTTTAGAACAGCACTTTGTCGAAACCGTTGACTTTCTTAAATCAGATTTTTTCATTTTTTAAACATTGCAAGTTTTTTTTTTCAAAAATACATGTTCAGATAATCTATTAATGATTAGTTTTGATTAATTTAGTTTAGAACCAAGAGCTCCAGGACAAATACTTTGTGGACAAAGCCATGAGACTACTGATTATCTTTGGTGTTCTGAATTTTGGTTCACAAGTTAGTGAAGTATTATTTATCCCCATTATTTTGAATTGTATTGACTATGCATTTTGAACGAAGCACGAATACATGTAATTGCATTCAATTGCGCAGGCAAAACAGAAGATAAGCGTATGTGATACTGGAAGTCCTTCAGGAAAGTGTGCCCCTAAGGAACCTTTTTGCCCACAGGGATATAGCTGTGAGAACGGAGAATGTTGTCCCACCAAATGTAAAATTGCTTTCTGTTTTTCTTTTATTATACTTAAACAATATTTCTTTCTTCTTAGAATACTATCATAAACTACTCAAACATGACGTCATTTACCTATTTAAAAAGGGTTTCGGTATAGGAATTTTATTTGTAAAAAAATATATATATTAACTAAAATATCTCATTTGTATTGAATAAGAAATCTTAATAACATGAATATAAATTAATTTTTTACAACCATTGGAAAATGCAAAAGACGTACAGTGTTTATAAATATGAGAAAAAATACCGAAAATAGTTCATTCTTTGGTCTTAACAATCTCAGTAAGCATTTTTATGTAATTCTGCTTTAAAAAAGTAGATTTTCTAAATTAATGTCAACCAGTATTATTATAAACTATTGCAGAGATAATTAGCACGTCCAGAAACGTACTTCATCTAGAATATCATACTAAGGCTTGGTCAACAAAAGGGTTATAATTTAGAAAAAAAATGTATCAAAAAACAAACTTTTACAACCGCTTCAATTTATTTACAGATTGAAAGCTCTTGAAATAATATAAATAATGTTGACTTAATATTGATGATTTAATAATACAAAAAAATGTTCTCATAAAAATTAATCCTTTCAATATACATTTTTAAGGTGATATGGGACACTACATATTGAGACCTACTATTCTTTGGAATTACCAATAAAATCAAGTCTAATTTTATAGTTTTTTTTCCCCCATAATATATCACTTAACAGTATAGCAGTGTGGATTACATGGTTCACTACAAATCTGATTGTCAAGAATCCCACTGGGGATTTTTTACCTGTCAAATAAACATTTAACGTATTTTGGGGTTCAATATTGCAATTCAAAATTCTAAACAGGTGAAAATATTATGTACTTTAATTCAAATCAATATCAACAGATGTCGACGCCACATTATTTAACACAGTGTAGTGGATCAACTTGAATTCATATGCGTTGCATGTTGCCTGTTTTTGTATTTCAGTAACCACAGGATGAATCTCTGCCATTAAGTTAATTGAAAGGTGACTGAAAGGTAACTGAAATGTGACTGAATGGCATATGTGTGCCATTCAGTCACCTTTCCAGACCATTCAGTTATCATTCAGTTGACTGAATGGCAGAGATTCATCCTGTGAACGTGTACCAATCACTACTGTTATATTGAAGACAAGTAACATATGTGCTGTAACAAAATTCCTATTGAATCGGTGTGTATCCATAAAACTCAAGATAGTCAAAAATCATAAGAAATAATTCAAGGCGTCAGTCTATTAATTTCTCATCGTGTATCACTATATTTCAATTTTTCTCTCTCTCTCTTTCTCTCTCTCTCTCTCTCTCTCTCTCTCTCTCTCTCTCTCTCTCTCTCTCTCTCTCTCTCTCTCTCTCTCTGTAAAACAGATAACATATTCGATTAAACTTTATATACACGTATATTTTTATTCAAACAACTTAACTTGAGGTTGCACCAAAGGCATGTTCTACCCCAGGATATACCACGGATCCTCTGCTAGGATGTTACAAAGTCGCTTATTATCCCACTGCTATTCCATACGACGAAGGGAAACAAGGCTGTGAAAAAGATGGCGGACGACTGTTATTGATTAACTCAGCGGAAGAGGGGCAAAAACTCTTAGAAACGATAAGTAAGCTTTTGAGTAAAGATAATTTTAAATCAATCTGGAGGTTTCAAATGGATACCCAATGGTCAACCGTTCTTAATCAAACTAATATTTCGTTGAATACTTTTGAAATTTTTATTTCCTTTATTTAAACAATACCATAAAAGGGCTCGTCTTCCATATTCCATTTTCAATTTTTGCAACACTCGACTGTTACTTTTATTGCTTTTAATCATAAACACGACAAACATTTATAATTCTTAGTATTTTTGTTCGTGTATGGAATGTATTATATTTTTTTCTTTTTGGAGAAAACGTAGTTTTTCTTCTCGCTTTTAAGGTCAGACGGCATGTTCCTCGAGCATCTTTTTTGTTTCTCCTCGTAAAAAAGAGTTCAAATAAAAATTGTCATTTTTATATTGATTTATAAAATGATTAAAATTTACTTGTGTATGGTCATATGTCTAGATGGCCGAGTGGTTAGAGCCGTAGGAGCAAGGAGCGTAGGTTTTAGAGATTTTGAGTTCAAACCCCCGGCCCAATATTGTAAATATTGTAAATTTCGCTGTGCTGTATTATTTATTTATTTTTAAATCAGCAGTTTAAGTGTATTTTCAAGAAGATTGTATAGGAAATTGCATTCTCTAGCATTTTGCGGAAATGCCTGGTAAGGTATCCTAACTTTTTGCACGAAAGCTTGTCGGAGTAGTAGTAAGCCATTAACAAAATCCTGGAAAATGTTATATAAAATTGAAAAACATGTCGTCTAACCCTAAATCGAAACTGACACATTTTGGTAATGAAAAATGTCCCTATGTTGGGATCATAGTTGTTTATCTGAAAAAAGATTCCTTGCAAATGTAACTAGTTATCGTAAACTTTAATTTTAAAGTATGAAGTGCAATCATCAGCGGTTCTACAAGGCATATAGTTTGTCAATTTACAATTGTTGTAGGGTCGGAAATGATAATATCAGCGGTTATACAAGGCTCCAGAGGTCCTGATTCGTCATATATTGATGACAAAGGAAATCCATTGCCATATTTGCCTTCTATGATAGAGAACAAAGATGACGAAGCTAAAACAAAACTGATGTTGACATATGCTCCCCCCGATCAAATCAAATTCATGTTTTCCGCTATTTCACAAGGAGAGAAATATAATTACTTTGCCTGTGAAATATAAGTCAATAAATTGTTCATATGCAGACAAAGCGTAATTAAGTATTACCTTTTTTTTCTGCATTCTTTCAAAGATAATAAAAAGTCTTCTATACTACTGACAGTTATGATTTGATGGTGTTACCCCCACGGACACCCTAAATTCAACTTTCCAGTATCTACCCCAACCAAAAAACAAAAACAAGAAAAAACATTGCTGACAAATTGAGAACCAAAGGCCTTAATTACAACATGTTTCACAATTTACTCCCATATCTTAAAGAAGCTGTTACTAAACAATTGACACGGTTACTCTTATTTCCGTATTAGGTTATATAAATGAAAGTTTTAAAGTTCAAAAAAGCTAATCAGGACAAAGTTTATTGTTATTAAAATTTCCTAGTCCACGTTTAATAATGCTGAGCGACTGCAAACGTATTGGAACGGCAAATTTAAACACCTCGCTAAGGAACGAAAAAAATGAATAATCTTTATTTGCAATCTTTTGTTTATTTGCTCTATGTCTTAAGTGTTTATGAAATCGAGTTTTTGATACACAAATTTCACATACCGTAAAATGTCTTTCGCATTCATTTTGTACATCGTGTAACTAAATCTTTTGCGATTGGTTGCTGTTATATCAGTTCTTTTTTTTTTCTTTTTTGTACTTTTTAGAACTTTCTCATAAAAAAATTAGTCTTAAAAACACGACGAACTGAAACCATTGACTTCTTTCTGTAGTATATAATTTTTTCTGGAAGGCAATTTATTTGTTTGAAGTGCTCATTTTCGATAATTTTTCTAATCTATTATTTAATCACCTTGACGTCGGAATTCAGTTTTCCGTAGCAGTTGCCTTAACGTTAGAATTCAGTATACCGTCGCAGTCAGATTTTTGTTGTTGGCTTTATATATATATATATATATATATATATATATATATATATATATATATATATATATATATATATATATATATATATATAGTTAGTTAGTTAGTTAGTCAAACTTATACCTTAGAATGCCTCATTTGCAATATCTTAACAAAGGTTAAACCAGCAAATTATACTCCAAATAAATGCCTTCGCCAGAAACTTTGATCAAAAACTTCTTTAAAAAGTATTGGATATTTCTGAATATTACTTTTTTTATATGCAAATTTTCATAATGATTCTCACTCTGAAACAAGAATTAAGTTTACTATAGAATAATAAATAAATGATCTAAACTTGCATCATATATACGCGTTAAAAAGACAATGGACCGTTAAAACTTATGTTTGAGCATCACCAGTAAGCAGGCTACGGCAACGAGCATTCTGGAATTCACTAATTGTAATAAAAAGAATTCAGAAATAATATAGCATTGAATCATGATTTGTTGAAGTATACAGTCACATAACTGCAGCGATGTCTGCGCACAAATTGAGTAACGCGCGTTAGCGCGTTATGAAAATGTGTGTGCACACATCGCTGTAGTTATGAAACTGTATACTTCAACAAATCAAGTTTTAATGCTTATATTTACATTTTTCAACTTCTTGTCCTGTCTGTGAATGTGATTTACACCTTACAATTCCTATGTAATGCTAAGAGTAGGTTCATATAAATGGAAGAGCCACAGTAACAGCCACAAGCGTGAACTTTGATTTTCGCTTGTGACATTGCAGTTTACAGCCCTCAACGTTTGTGACGTCATAATAAAACTCGTCACTTTAACCTTTGAGTACTCTGTGTGTATTACAGTGTTATAACTGCCGTAGCTGTCAACACCCTTTACAAACAAAAAATATGTGGAATGTAAATGTAAAAAGATATTTTTCATTTTTTCCCCGGTATATTCTAAAAAGAATCTACCAATAAACACAGCAAAAGGCTGTAACATTAAATCGATATAAGTGAAAAATAGTAAGGGTTAATTATTGATCTAGATAAGCACATATTTTTAAAATTTGCATCATGCATATCACTTCATTTTTTTTAATGTATAAATGAGAATTGACTTTTTACTTTAAACAACGGTCCTTTCTATAATTACATAGTAGACGTATCAATGTATCGATTAAATTTACTTTATGTATATATGTTAAAAATTCATAGAAGTACTTCTAAGTAAAAGAAAAACAGTGGTTTGTAAGTACATACATCATTTTAACAATAAGGCGCAAAATATTAAAAAGAAAAAGATTGGAGCGTTTAGGCAAATAAAACATTTATATCATGATCTTTATCGCATATACTACAAATTAGTTTGATATTCAAATGCATGACAATGATCAACTTTATAATATTTTTGTTAAAAGAAAACAAATGCACTGAGAAACGATATTTTAAAATAATGCATTACGTCTTCAAATTATGAAAACTATATGATTCAAAACATTAAAAAAGTAGAAATGAAAGGTTCTTTGATTTAAACATAGATATTAAAAAATATTGCATTCTATAGCAATGAAAATAATATTTTATGCCACGGGACATTACAACATGCTATTGCCTCACAGGTTAATTGTTTTTACGATGTCCGTTTAAATGTGTTCATAGTTTACTGTGGTTTCTAAGTGCTATTATTCTTTGAAGACTCCGCTGGTATGCTTCGTTTTTTTCTCTTTTTTTCTTTTCTTTCTTCTTTTTTTCCACGATGCAAATTTCTAAAATACACAATTTTACTTGATACAAGTAATTGTAATTGGATTTCGTATCAATGAGCTGGAAATTGATAAATAGCTCTATGATACAGAAATGCATATCTACACTCACTAAATTGATTTTATTCTCTGAAATTTTATTTACAAGGTATTTTTCCATGAAACATGTACAGTCAAACTCGTTAGGTTTGAACACGAACATAGCGAAATTCCGCATATAGCGAAGTCTTCTCAGGTTCTCGATAAAAAATTTTTACAAATCATTTTCAAATTTTTACGGTTATAACGAATTCGGATACAACGAATTTACGGCTGTAGCGAACTTATTTTGAGTCCAATAGAGATGAAAAATGATGAAAGTTAACACTTTTATAACGATTTTTTTACAGTTTAAAAAGTTTACACTAAAATTTAACACAATATTTAAATTTACATATTTTTATATAAATTATTCAACTTAAAATCCGATAATTTAAGATATCAAAAGAATGAATTTCATTCAAAGCCTCATTTAGCCAAAATTGTAGTCTAGTAAAATGAGACATGTAAATAGTGAATTCGCTTTAGTTATCATTATGAATTCGTTATATGGATATAACGAAGTATATCCATTGGTCCCTGGTACTTCGCTATAACCGAGCGTTACTGTACTGGCATCAAACACGAAAACAACGACAAAACGACAAAGACCTTACTTTTACACTGTGGTAAACAGCAATCATGTTTCGCTAGATAGCGGAAGAAGCGGTATGGAAGGAAGACAATGTTAATAGGAGACGGGATTCTCCAGTCGTAATCATTAATTACTGTGTATCTCTCAAATCTCCACAGCTTCTCCGAGTTCTCCTGTACCCTCTCAAATGTGTAGCTGAAACAAAACTTATTTTTGTCATTTTGTTAACTTATTCATTCATGTTTCATTTGTACAGTGGCCATGTCATTATATAATATTACAATTCATAAATAGTCATATCAACAATCAGGAATAACAAAAATTTAAAGTTTTTATCGTTAAAATTCAAAAAAAAAATGTACAATAATTTGTATGAATGTTTAATTTTACAGTTGTACATTATAACATTCTTTATAATTTATCACGGAATTATTTAACTAAAGAAACACATCGATATGCGGCATTCCGTAGTTAACACCAAAAGCAAAAACTTGGTTAGAAGAATGACTTATTTGTATGATAATGTTAAATCAAACCTGAACATGGCAATTACTAGGTTGACCAACAGGATATTGGAAAACAACATGTATATCGCCACTATCGCATACACCGTCCAGTCTTCCTGTGGACATCGGGTTTTGGAGAAGTCGGTCTCCCATTCCTCGGGGTTACTGGTACAATCCGTTTGGTTGCTACCTAATGACAGTATAAATAAAACGTTCGTTTTGATCAACATTTTACCATAAGATAAAAATTAATGTTTCTAATTGTAAAAAATACCCGTTTTTCTTCTCTGTAAAACTTTTGTCCTTTGTTTCTTTTATTCTTAAGGTATTCCGTTTCCAACGTAACCCTTCCCTTTTTTTGCTTTGTTGTTTTTCCCCTATTATTTTTTTCTAAAATGATTTATTAAAACTATTCAATTACACTTTAATATCTCACTCAAATTTTGTAAGAAAAATCTTCATAATTATTTAGCCGTAATATTAGATCCCGAACATATCTGAATTAAAGTTTTCACTTGTTCATTTCTTTTTTTTCCTAAAAAATAGAAAAGACAAAATTGTTTTTCTAAGTTATAGTTGCAGTGCCGTTTGTACATTCATGAGATTTTAAGCGTCAAAGTCCTGAAGCGAGAATTTACCTGACCCTTTGGTTAAAGTGGTGGACTTGTGGCCAAGCGACCGTAGTCAAACCCCCGATTGCTATATGTATTTTCCTTAATTGTGTTATCAATTGTGTTAACATATAAGAATTGATCTTTGACATGATGGATTTAAACTTATTTTTGTTTTAATGTTATTAAAGTTAATGTTAGCGCCTGTTTACAGTATCAAATTCATTTATACTGAAGATGCCTATATATGTTCTCTCCTAGTTTTCAAAAGTTTTCTATAATAGAAATTCCGCACCGTGAATATATATCACTGTGTTTACCAACCAACGTACGATGGAGTTTGCAAAGATCTACGAGGTAATATGTATTGACTGTTAAATCATTCAATGGATAAATTGTTGATTTCAATATAACCACATTATAACTATTCGTACATTACACCATCATGCATATTATACATATCACCAATTGTATAGTATTCATATAGAGGACATGGAAAAGGTATTTTACCGTTTAGTTCTTCAAGATTCAGATCCCCATAGAGCTGCCAGTACGGATAGTAAATGATGGTCCATATCCTCCAATTAGTCCATCCTCCACTCCACATTGCTTGGTGGTCCGGCCAAAGATTGGCATGGTAATAGATCCCAACTCCAAACACCACAAAAACAGCTATGTAAAGGAATCTCAGAAGGTCTTTCAACTTGAAAAAATATGAACGAATTACTTAAGATGTGTTCATTTTGTCAGTTAATGAGAATTATATCATTTTCTTTAAAAAAAAACAACAAGTTTATGGTTATGTATTGTGTTAAAAAATTACTGAACTAAGATTATGCAACACATATACAATGGTTGGAACATTGCAATCAAAATTGTTGCAAAACAGGGATAGCTCACCTGAGAATACATGACACTTGCTAGGGCAAAAATATTATTAAATTCAATATTATTGGTGAAACAGAAAGGAATTATTTTTTTCATTTCACTGTAATGATGTGTATTTTATTATAAAATACTACATATATAATACTACGGAAATTATTATTTTGACTGAATAGCCAATTTTATTTAGAGAATCATCAATAACGAATCTGTGTCTATCATAAAACATTAACATTTACATCAGGTGTGACACCTTCTCTCGCTATTTTAACTTAACGGTAAGGTAACGATCTTTTGAGTTTACTTTGTCTTTATGATGACAAATTCATCATGGTGTCTTAATATATACAAATATAGACGTCGGAACCGGGGGGCTAGGAGAGCACTTAATGTATCCCACCTTTTTTTTCAAAGTTATACATAACCATAACCAGATTTTTTTTTCCTGGTCAAGATTTTTGTCAAGGTATACATGTTGTCCTCCTTTCAATTTGCTTCTAAAGCCACTGTATGTAACATGTATAGGAGATTCGAAAAAAAAGCTATAAATAAAGCATACAAAATCCGGTGTAAAAAGCAACATTCCTAACTTTCATCTTTTATTATTCACATTCAGTGTATATTTCCATTATGTTCGCATTTGAAATATGCACTATAAAATTCAAAGCAGCAAAATGTAAAGAAGTAACAAATACCATTTCTTTGATCATGATGAGGGTTGGTCCCAATTTCCTATGGATCAGAAACACTTCCAAAAACCTCAAATACATGACCAGCAGAGAGAGAGCATACATTCGTCTTGCGAGGGTAAAGGTTTCAGATGGATGGAAATGACGTATAAAGAGCGCCACGATGAGCAATAGGTATGACAGTAGGTCAACGACATTCCAGAAATCGTAAATGTATCTTTTCATACGCGAGTAGTAACCTCTGTGAGAACGGCCACGTTTCTCCAAGCAGCCCTGTTTTAAAAATTGCATGAAGTGAAAGTTATCTATCAGGTGATAAAAAATCTGTCTTTTTATCATGAATTTATATAAAGCCGTTTACGAAAGATTTCATGTTTTCTAATTTTTTAACTTTATATTGATAATTTGTATTTTTTTAATTTTAACAAAATAATTCAGTAAACCGTGGTTTTTTTTTCTTTAACAGACTTTCAAAATTGATAAAAACTTAAAGTAAAACAATAGAACAATAAAAAAAAGATGTAAAGTAATTTACAAAACAGCTGATGATTTCTTCAATAAAATCCCCTGCGCCCCAGAAATAAACAGTATATTCGAACACTCTTGCAAGTATCAGTTGGGAGTAGTATTTGTCTCCGATGCTTGTCAGTACAAATGAGCTGTACATTATCAAAACTGCGAAAAACAGTATCTGAAATATTCAAAAACATATTTCAATAATGTGGAAAACAGATGGAATACAATTAATTTATTGATATCGTTTTTAACTAGTATATGTATGACGTAAAGTTACTTACATAATTAAACATGTATTTTGTAAGAGGAGCGGTAAAGAAATTTTTCGGCTTTCTTATTGCAGACTAGAAAAAAGAAAAAGAGAAAGTTAGACATCAATCGAACTTAAATACTAAAATATGACTGAAGTGGAAAACATTTAACTCGATCTTTATGAAATTTAGTTATCTTGATTAATGTGTGTGATTAAAACATAATAAATGGTTCTGCCATCACAAATATCCTCATGTTCGTGCTAGTGAATAATTGATTGTCATCAATTGTATATATTCTGTTTGAATAAAACATCATTGTTATAATTCTGAAAAGGCAAACATAAATTCTTCGAGATAATTTTTGATGTACAGTACGGAAATGTTTTCCTAAATACAAATTTGTTGTTTTTAAATGTTATTATTTCTAAACATTTTCAAAATAACTCTTCAAAGAACAGTAGTGAATTGCTGAATTTTTATAAACACATTTTTCAATGAAGAAATATATTTAATTGTTAGTTTTGTGAATCTCATTTATGTCATGGTTACCAGTAAGAACGGCGTGAGGTCCGGCGCCAGGTTTTTGTACCACTGCATGTTCATATACTTCTGAGAACAAGTGTGAGCTACAACGTCATACATGAAATTCTCGTAAGCAAAGGTTAATGGGCTCGAGTGAATTCCCCAAACTACTGCCTCGTCATCCATCAAATCTATCGCGTGTTGTGAATCTTCTTCGTACATACTGTCCATAATACCAATGCAACGTTGTTCAAACAATCTACATAAAAAATGTATGAATATAAGATACCACACATTACGTATTCCTAATAAAAAGGTTTTTTTTTTAATTTAAATTAAACTCTTACGTGGTTCAAATTAAACAATAAATGAAATTCTGAAGAAAAAAATTATGGAACTTTTTTTTATTGTTTGTGTGCCGGGATATTTGATAGAGGATTCTATGTTATCTCAATAACAAGTTGTAAGTTGTATAAAAATGATTTTAAATACTTTGAATGTTTCTCCAAATCAATTGATAGCAATTGTTCCTTGACATTGTTGGCTTTTTTGGAAAGTTTCCGAAGGATTGCCGAGCACACCAGTCCAGTTACTATTAAGAAACAAGAGATCTATGCATAATACATTAATAAACTCAATGTCCTTGAAATATTTACAAAATTGAGTTAAACAAACTGAAGTAACAGTAAACCGGTAATAATTGTGAAATAATAGTTGTCTTTATGTAACAAAGAATAACATGTCAACAACTTCACCTTGTCCTAGGTATGATTGTGCATAAAAATGTTGCCGTTCTATAAAAAGTGGACGACTGCCGTATTCAATGGCAAACATTACAATTTTAGATTTATTTTAAATCAAAAGACATTTTCATTTAATACATGTACGCTAACCAATTCGTTCTGATTTTACACTAAAGGTTTTGTGTACTAGTACCTGGTTAATAATATATTTTTCAATATAATGTATATGTATTCATAATTAAATACGTTTCATACAGCAGTGTACACATTCCTCTATTATATGTTAATACTAAAATGAATACATTACATAAATGGTTTTCCCCTCTAAGCCAACATATTTCAGCCAGTTCCTTTCGATTTGCGAAAATTGCCCAAAGTAAAATGTCAGACATGTTCGTATCTTTCAGGTTTCCGTCGCTTGTTTGTGTATTTTCACTAGTGGTATATTCATTGCTGTATTCTACAAAATGAATAGTCATTAATACATTGTGTGAACATATAAAACTAAAACGTTGGAAACAAAGTCAATTTATATCGAATAACTATGCCGATTACTGTAAAACCTGTACAGCATTACATTCTAAATTCACAGTGTAGTATTAAAAGGCATAAAAATACAACAATTGTATCTATTGGTCCAAACAATAATTATATTTAAATAATGACCAAATAAATGAAAATAATTATTACATATAGTAATTTTTTTAAAGGTACGCTATTTTTTTGCTCTTAATAGATGCATGCATTCCGAGACGTCATATTACCTTTGTATCGCAGCATTTTACGACACAATCCTCTGGCCGCATCTGCTACAGAGACTGATAATTCTGTGAGCTCGTCTACAATATATTTTGCCTCTTGGGGGTTTCCGTGCTTTATTCTTTTCCTCATCATAGATCTGTATTCATGGCATAGTTTCTTTGCTTGTGTTTCTTGTATTTGCTGCACAATAAAATGATTTTATTAATTTTTAAGTGTATTTGTTTAAATTTTAGACGGTGGTTTTAATACAATTTTGTCAAAAGAAGCTTCGTTTTACTATCCCATAATCAATATTAAAAGAAACTTAACATCTTAAATATTTCAATGTCCTTAATTATATTATAACGCATACATTTGTAAATTACCTTTAAAATCCATTGCATGTGTAGGCAATCTTTTCTTTTGAATTTACATTTCTGACAGGAAACGGTCTGGGTAGGAAAAAACGTCATTTAAAAAAAATGAAAATTTGAAAAATATCATCAAAAACTTAACTAAAATAAGATAACTTACCTGTTCATAAAGTTCTGGTAAATTGATAATCTTTAACTTGACGCCTTGGTCCAACAAAACCCTCACGTAATCACACCTATTTGCCTTCAGTGCCTCCAAGAGGAGAACCTGCATCCAAATGTTAAAAGTTTGATTTTTAACTGATTCATACACAACCCATGATTTGATACCATTATTGAATCACTTAATTAAACAACGTAAACACTGTTCCAACATATAAACCTATATATAGACATTGCATCAATGAACAACGTGTTTTAATTAAAGTTTAAACTCCGTGAACCTTTTTTACAAAGGGTATTTTAATGACAAAAATGAGAGCTCTATCATCTTTGTCAATTTCAAAAAAGAAAAGCAAAACTTACGGGCCCGCATTCTTCTGTTAAGTCCAATTCTTGCAAAAGCTGGTAGCCGAAATAAAAATACAACGGAAGAGATGTAGGACTCGAGTACTGAGGATTTAATACGTATGGTCTTGACTCCTTAAAACCTTCCAGAACTTGGTGAATAATCTGCTCTTCAGGACTGACAAAATTTCGACGCAGAAGTTTCCAAGCCAGCGAGGAGCCTTTGGTTGTGTTTCCGTTCGTTTCCGTGTGAGAGTGGTCTGAGCTAAGGCTTATCTCTTCGTGCTTTTGTATCCCCACACCATCTGACATATGAATTTATTGATTTTTTTTTTTGTTTTTTAAAAGAAGAAGGAAAAAATTTACATATTTCTTTCAGCAAGAAGCAAGCACATTATATATTATTGGAACTGTTTTACAATAAAGACTTCATTGCCTTTTGATTCAAATCACCTAAAAATAGAAATACAATTAAAAGTATCATGATTGTCAAAATTGTTAATTAAAAAATTTGATCGTCATATTATGATTAACAATTATTTTATGACAGACTAGTTTGAAATTGCCTCAGGTACCACGTTCAATGCATAGAAAATGCGCAGCACATGTGACCACCTATAGACAAAGAGAAGTTAAAACGAAGGTCCTGTTACGACGGAAATAATGATCCAATGTTTCAAGGGGAATGACTCACACACCCTTAAGATCTCGTTTGCATAATTATGACTTAATTATGAGACCTGTCGCTGACTTATTGTTTCAGAGTACTGTAATGCAACAAGTTTAGCAGTCTGTGTGTAAGTATGATGACTTAACGTTGGAGAAAGAGAATAACGAATTAATATACTAGAGGACATGAACACAATACTTTTTTTTACTTAAAAGGGTATTCATCGCTGTTTGCAAGGCACCTCATAACAACAGAATTTTTTGAAAATAGTAAAAAAGTAAGAAAAACAATAATAAGGCTTTTATAACAGTTATTTTTGGAAAGCAATTGAATAGATGTAACTCTTTGTTTAGTTTTACCGATATTTCCCATTTAGTATTACATTTTTAGTGTCATACCGTACATTTATTTAAGTCTAATAATTTGTCGATTGATGTTATATGGTCGTGCTACAGATTTAGCATTAGTATTACTCTCCTAAAATCTGACAATTTATAAACCTCACTACAGTAATTTAAAAGAAGAATGTCAAGATGAAATACATGTTTATGGCAGGTTAACTGCAGGTCTGTACCTCCTGCTCTGATAAAAATCTAATGGACGACCTGGGAGCTAAAGTGTCATTCATTGAAAAGATCGTATATTTATTGCACACAAAAACTTGTGCTAATTTTGGACTGATAATTAAAACCTTATTAAAACGCAAATTCTGTGAAAACAAATAATACCATTAAATTCTTCATGCAATCGACTACTGATATCGTCTCTTCTCTTGCCTCAGTTTTCTCTGTATTACGCTACCGACCTCGGAAAACAAGTATGTTAAATGTACATCGAGATCGAGATTCGCCATCTTTAAATGTTAACAAATTTCACCACTTCACTTTACAGAACTGGTGATGGTGTTTAAAAGACTATCAGAGGCAAGTAAAAGACGTAAAGAGAGGTATTGTATAGTCTGGAAAATCTTTTGAAGGTGCTGATTAAAGTCCTACCGTCTGTGTACGAGTGTAGGATATCCTGCAGTGACCAGCAGCTGACCACTGCCTCCCCCACAATATGGGACAGCATGGCGGGATCGTCTTGATCAAGGTCAAATACTCCAACCTAGAGGCCAGGAAATATAATGGTATACTTTCATGTTGAATACTATAATCTGATTGGTTTAGACGCAGATGATAATCCGTTCTATTACCCTCATTGTAACCAACACACTTGGCAACGGGTAACACTATATAAATAGTGCCTGTTTGGGAGGGTAAGAGTAGAAATTTACACCCCGAGAAAACCATTGTCAACCGACGCGAGGCGGAGGTTGACAATGGTATTCAAGGGGTGTCAATTTCATCTCTTACCCTCCTAAACAGGCACTATTTGATTTATTATAATGAATGTTTTAATTTCAAAGAAGACATTACAGCTTTTATATAGGAATGACGTGAATTCTATGGCGAACCGTACGCGCATGATTTACGCGCATGAAACAATTCGTTGTGTTACCCGTTGCCGAGTGTGTTGCTAACCCGAGGGTGTTACAACGGATTATCAACTGCGCCTTAACCAGTCAGAATTGAGTATTTAACATAAAAGTATAATAAAACAAATTGTTACATACACGTAAATTATGCGCATACCGTTTACCGTAGAATTCACGTCATTTTTATATTAAAGCAGTAAACATTTCTCTTAAATTAAAACATTCAGTATAATAAAATAATTGGTGTTTGTTTGGGAGGATAACAGCTGAAATTGACACCCCTCGAAAACAATTGTGAACCCCCGCTTCGCGTCGGTTGACAATGGTTTTCTCGGGTGTCTATTTCAACTGTTACCCTCTCAAACAGCCACTATTTATATACTGTTATATGCATGTGATTGAACAAAGATATGAAAGCTTTTTTAACAGTTTTGACTTATATTAAACAAATGCAAATGCAAGTTTTCTAAGTTACGTCTTTCAGCGGAAACATATGTAAGTTATACTTTTGTCAGCAAAACTTGATCTGAACGATAAAATCACATGTTTTACATTATGTGATTGAAACTGTTACCAAATGCAAAAACGATATAAGTGGGATTTTATGGCATGTTCCATTTAAGTTAATTCATACAGAAATAAAGCCATGCAATAGGTATATGTACTTACCAACTCTTTAGCTTTTCCAATTGTTTTCAAATGTTTTTTCAACTCCTTATATTTCGAATCATCGAATCGAATGCCTAATGAAATGCTAGCTTTCTTGCAAAGTACGTTTTTGCTACAAATTAAAAGTAAAAAAAAAACATAAGTCATATATGCTTATATGTACATGCTTATCGTAACTAATATTCATTTGTTTTAATCATATTTACCGCTATTAAACATGTTTATCGCTAATGCAAAACTGCAATGAGTGTTTCATGTGTGGTCTTCAAGCTAGTATATTAAATACATTACTGGTAATATTTTGTGAAAACATTTTACGCCTTCCACACGTCCACTGCGACTTTGATATTCGCAAAGGTTGATAATATTATGTTGCACAACCACAATACAATTTTTACAGTATTGAATATGTATTACCAAAGCATATCTAATAAAGAAATCATGATTAGCTTCATACTTTTCTAAATAGTCGACAACAAGGTCTGCAGCCATTCCTGATCCTTTCATGATGATAACTGGGAGTTTGTGTTGGAGAGCCTTTGCAATATGAGCTATAGTTTCGATGTCACCCTCACATACGATGATTGCTATGGGAACCGGCATTTCTACAATTATGCAATGAACTTCAGATGTTGGTCAATATGGAATAGTGATTAGAACATATTTTAAAATGTAATAAAAAAAACATTTTAGCCATTTGTTTTGTAAAAAAGAAATCAAAGTTCTCAAAACTTATCAAAAACACACGAAATAACTTATATTGGGAAAAACATAGTTCGTTTTGATAATGTAATGTTGCTCCATCAGACATGGATACATCATAACGCAATATTTAACGATAAATTACGATATTTCAATGTTGTAAAAAAAAAACTTCATGGGAATCGTGTAACACCCACTAGTTAACTTGTATCGTAAAGACACACATGATTGATAATATTATGAGTCATCTACTTCCATATAAATTATAAACTTTATCTGTAATAACTAATAGCGTGTATTAATTGACAATTTTAAGCATTCAAACAATTCAACACAACTGTAATATGTTTTTTAAGTGCATATACATTATTTATAATGTACCATGCATTTACATGAGAACGACTGCAATAACTGTTTTATTCTTGACCTATCATATTTACAATATACGTATGCGTACTGGTGTCCATTTTCTGACTAAAGAAGGCAACTTCTTGTTGAGAAACGAATTTTTCGAAGTCCAACAGACATCCATGTCCTTCTCCATGGGTAGTTTTGAATTCTGTTATTTTTTCTGAGTTCCCTTGGCATGCCTAAAAATCAAATTGTGTTTTTGTTTTAATTGTGAGACAAATTTACTATTATTGACTAAATGGAAAAGAGATTTGCTTTTCCTACACCGCTGTTACGTTAAATTGTCAACTAGTTTTCATTCAAACGTCAAGTTGCACAAATAACAGCAAACACTTGTAAGGGTTTTTGTGCCGGAAATGATTATTTAAATACCTAAAATAGAAATTATATGACAGCTGTTGTAGTTCAGTTTATCACTAATTTCGGTATACTAGTACATGTACTAACATCTGTGGACAATAACCATACCTTTTTTCCTGCAAGATTTATCAGTTTGACATGTCTATCGGGGTTGTTGATTTTATTTTTAGCAGCCCTGGTCTTAAATTCAATATCCTCATAGTTTCTGTAGGCGTCTCTGACAACCTTGGATATTCCTTGTTTCTTTCCGAGATACAAAATCCAGGTTTCTAGAAAATTGAATATGCACTTTATTTCGAATTTAACGGAAAGCGGTATTAATTTTTATATCAATACTCAATTACACATGCATCATCTTATAGCTAATCAGCATATAATAGCTCAAAGTACTGAAGTACTGACGGGAGTTGATTTAATAGATTATCAGTTATTTCAAAATCAACTTATCTTGCACGGCAATTAGTTTCTAGTCTGTATTTGAATTACGCACTTTTTTATTATATGAATTTTAGACTTTTCCAACAAGAATTTCGCGAAACCCCATAAGAATCATGTTGTGTAATATATAAAGATATATTTAAAACTATGTATAATTAATCGAAGCTATTCTAAAAAAAAGTATGGATCCAAGCACTATTGATGTCGAACTCTAGTATCAGTTTAACCAGACGCTCGGCTGTCTCCGTTAATTTCCGACAAGCAAGAAAGCCTTTCTGCTTGTCGGAGATTTGAGCCGAGCTTTTAATGAACGAGGCTATATCAAACTCTGACGTAGGAATACATGAGACTATAAAAATGTCTTAGTTGTTCGTATTATATAAAATCTGACTATTTTCAAAGTGTTTATTGATAAGTTTCCTTGAAAAACAATGCTTCAGCATACACCACTTTAAAGTTTTCTATTATTTTCAAGATCTAAGTCTTGTCAGCGGTGATGATTTGTGCTTAGGTCCAAACACTGTTTCACTTTCGGTTTGCCAGACTAACTGCATAGGAGAGTTGATTAAAATCAACCCCCAAAAACTAATTCTTCAGCTTTGTTGATAAATTGTGTTTTTAGAATTAGTACAGATGTAGTTTAAACCCATCAAGAGGAAACTAGTTTTAAATGTTAAATTTAAAATTTATTTTGTCAGTGCTGTATGGTCCTGGTGAGTAGCAAAAACTTATGTTCTGGGTCAGATACTTTGATATGGGCTCCAATGTAGTGCTGTTGAGCAGTTGATGTCATCTATAACTGTAGCAACCATGTAACAATGTGAAACAACTTAGGTCATCCATAACCATAACAACAATCATTCCAGAGTATCAAAAACTTATGTTCTGGGTCAGATACTTTGATATGGGCTCCAATGTAGTGCTGTTGAGCAATTGACGTCATCTATAACTGTAGCAACCATGGAACAATGTGAAACAACTTACGTCATCCATAACCATAAAAACAATCATTCCAGGTATGTGGAGCTGATTAACTATGGAAACAAAGATCCTCCACCTTTTACACTTGTTCACCCAAAACTCTTTATTTTCATCGATTATATTCCCGCCCTTTTTTCCAACAAAATGACACCACCTCATTTAGAGTTCCCACGACGTTTCTCAATTTCTTTTTTCCCCTGTTACTATGGCAATGGGACCACATAACAACAAAATGCATTTATACTCATCAAAGTCTAATAAAATGTTAATTATGAAGAAAATCTATAACAATCGTGGCCATAGAATTGCACTTAATAACTTGGACATTAGTGTGGTAAATGAAATAACAGGCTTGAAATACAACGGGACAATCTTTAGTTCCAAATTAAAGTTATTCATAACATAAACTGTAGAACCTTTTCCTTTAGAAAGAAAACATAAAAGGTAACAAGAGGAGACCAGTTAAATCGTATATCTGAAGAGAGGATCACTCAGTCAAAATATTACAGGTAGATACGTCCATGTTCACATACCATGAATTAAACATAACGGGAATAACATGTCTGGATGAAATTGGGTTTTAAATGAATGCTTAGTGTGTTTACACATCGTCTATCTAAACTCCTTCCCTTCTACTAACCATAACAATTTTGATTACTTGTGAAATATAAAATTCGTTTTAATATCTTTAATCCCTTGTTAAAATAGGAATGTGTGAAATGTAATTACAAAATACGTTCAAGTGTTTGTTTATACTGTTTTAAAATGTCAATAGAATTATTCCCTGCTGTGGTGTCGGCCAAGTTTATTCACACGACCATAAACAATGTCAAACGTATTTAACTAGATGTTAGTAGAAAAAGAGTTACGTATTACTTTTCATCAGAAAAATAATATTTTACTATATTTTTAGGAGTCTTCTTTTGCATATCAATAACAACACATTTATTTATTTTTTAATCACAGTGTTTACAGAATTAAAATTATTTAATGTTACTTGATAATCATGTTTAAACTTTCAATTTTGCAGTGACCCAAAGATCAAAATAAGAAGACAATTGTAATTTTTTCATGATGTTTTGTTTGCTACGTCTGCGGCCTTTAGATTTTTTTTTTCAATTTAAATTCGTCATTTTCATGCAAACATCCACTTTGTCTAATTTCGCTTGGTTAAATGTTTCTTTCATATCTTCGTTTAAATAGTTTTTGACTCTGTGGAGCCCTCATTTTATCCGTATGAGTATTTCACCGTGCCACATCTCGTCGTATTCGATGGCTAATGCGTACATGATCCCTACCTTGAATTAAAAGAGTATGTTACTCGTTTAGTTTTCGGAGCGATGGGTGTCCTGGTGGGTCAATACTATATAGTCAATGGTTTCACATTGTCCCTATTATAGTTGCTACAGTTATACATGTAGATGACGCCAATTGCTGAGCACTAACACCGTGTAGCATATGTTAAAGTATCTGATCCAGAACTCTGTGTGATCGTATGATTAACAATTTATTACTATACACTTCTTCATTTTATATACCCGCTGTTTAAAGACATTCATGAGGAATATTGTCACATATTCTACAGTACAACCAATTTTAAATCATTTTAAAACTTAATTTACTTCCAATACTTTACTTCCTCAAAAACTCTGAATCATCAATTTAAAATGTTATCAAAAATCTGAATAATTCATTAGGATATATGATTTTTTTTTTTAACTTTCGGTTAAAGTTACAACATTCTACCTCCCCCACTCTTTGCCGCCTCAATGAGAGCTGTCTGGAACACTGTCTTTGGCCAGGGTCTGGGGACAAAACTGTCGGAGTCACCGATCACAGAGAACACCATGGTAGGGCTGGTGTTCCCATCATCGGACGTACTGTTTGTAGTTGTCACACCCTGTGTGATTTCGTTCCAAGTAAAATTAACATCACTTGCATCTACCTTTGAAAATATAGACATTGGCGAGTCAATAATGGAAATAAAATAATGAGAATGCAGAATATAATATTGACTGAAGAGTTAAGAGGAATATGCAGTGTTGAACAATTCTATTAATTAATCAGAATTAGGTGGCTTTTCATTGACAATAATGCTTTCTTCTTATTTCAGTATTTTTTGTGATCGGCATCGGAAGATCACAGTTGTGTTCATTTGATGCACCCAGCAAATAAAACTATTTGCACACCCGGTTGCACCGATTACTACTTTATTTAATACACTGACACCTACACAATAGTAAAGTTTATTCATACCGTGCTATTTTGGAAATAGACAAAACCGTGGAATATATCCTATCTATCCTGTTAATTCTATGCACCGTGATGTTTTCACATTATATTAAGAGAACTGGCCATCGATACATTACACGCCAATCATTCCTTTAATTTGATTACTCGTTAAAAATTTATTTCGGTATCTAAAGTGGAAAACAAGTAGTTTATTTTGATAAGAAATTACTTGCCAGGGTATTGAAACAAGAGATGGAATATTGATTTTATGCTAGTCTGGAGTGGAACTGCAGTCAGTGGCTCCAGTTATCAACGATAAATGAAATGAATAGAAGAAGTTCACAAACCGAAGGTGGCCTTTTGATATTGCTGTTTATTACTTTATTACTTATGTTTACATTTATATATTTACTATATTTACAAAAGAGGATTTATAAATTAACAAAGATCAAGAATTGTAACATTTCAAATTTACATTTTATATGAATATTATTTCTTTTTGTGTCAACTTGTTTTACTTTGTTATTGTGCCATTGCAAGTCCGTTAACATAGCATATATATTTTTTATTTGTAATGTTAAAGCCCGTCATTATGTTAATGCAAAGGAATTTAAATGACTGTTAGAAAAACAAATAATAGTTGACATGACAATTTCAAAAAGTACGACAGTTTTCATTATCCCTTTATGTAAAAACTTTCAACTTATCATCTGCAATGATGCCTTACACGTTTGCTATAATTTTTCACCATGTTCATTTTGTACATGAGAGAGAGAGACAAAGAGAGAGAGAGAGAGAGAGGTACCGACAGACAGACAGACAGAGAAAAAGAGACAGACAGAGACAGAGAGAGACTGAGAGACTGAGACAGAGACAGAGAGAAACAGAGACATAAGAGAGAATCAGAGAGAGAGGAGCGAGAGAGAGTCAAATTTAAGTTATAGCGTTATCCAAATACGTTATTGCATATTGCATAGCTCTGTTAGCATTTTATCATTGATAAATTATACAAAATGTTTTATTTAAAAAAAAAGGAAATGTGTCTTTTTTATACGGTCAACGCATTAGAGCATTTAATCAATATAGTTACCCCCCCCCCCCCCCCCCTTAAAATGTATGAATAATTATCCAATACCATCTTCCTCATCAACACAGACCGATTCTCTCACCATCTTTTAATAATGAATGTTTTTATGCAATTTTTTTCACGACCTAGTTTTTATAAAGAGATTTGAAAAAGATCTAAATCAGGTTGTCGGGTTTTTAGATTGACAAGGTTATTGTATTCACACAACCTTCGTTCAATAATACCTGATATTGAAGTTAAAACCCAACTATAAAAAGAACCATTCCATCGCCGTTCTAGACCAAAGTTTGAAAAGAATAGCTACAAAATTCGATTTTATCTTATTATGTAATTTGGTGTAAAGTGTCAGGAAGAAAAATAATCTGTAAGGGAGATAACATCACTAACTTAAGAAGGCTTGTCATTAAGCTAGTTTATGTGCTCTAATAGCGATCATTTAAAATATGTTATGCAGTCTAAATGCTGGTGGGTTTTTTTTTACCTGTTCACCTATATTTAGTAAATACATGTATTTCTGCTGCTAAAATCATTTATCTTTAATTGTTCTATTATGATATAGATAATAACAAATACCGTTACCATTTGTAAATCATGTCATTATAATTTTAAACTGCTTCACAAATCATATACATCTTCTTTTTTTTAAGAATGAAAAAGAGAGCGACAGAAAGAGAAAGAGAAAAATTAAAATTGTTTTGATAGGATGCTGGAAAAATTTAACCTTTCAGAGTACATTTGTTTTTTTTTTTCAGTGTTAAAAGTGTGAACACTACCTTTTTAACTCACCTAAGCAGAAAGCTCAACTAAGCTTTTCTGATCTTTTTTTGTCCGGCGTCCGTCTGATTGTAAACTTTTGATATTTTGGACTTCTCGAAAACAGCTGAGTCAATTTCAACTTAACTTTGCACGAAGAATCATTGGGTAAATTGGATTTAAATTCGTTAAAATGAAGGACCATGCCCTTTTCTAACTGAAAGAATTTAAAGAAATTTAAAACCTTGATGGTATTATTTAAAATTCTTTCGCTTATAAACCATTTGGCCAGAAAAGCAGAAACTTGTGTGGAAGCATCCTTAGGAACGATAGATTCAACTTTGTTCAAACAATGATCCCCGAGGTAGGATGAGGCGACATTGCAGGGTCAAACTTTTACACAGAAGTATACAAAGTAAATCTTCTCAGAAACCATTTGGTAAGAAAAGTATAATTTCCAGGGGAAGGTGGGGCCACAATTGTGGGTCAAACATATACTAAGGAATATATATAGAAATATCTTTGAAAATCTCCTCTTCAGAAACTGATTAACTAGAAAAGCTGAAACTTGTTCAGAAGCATCCTCAAGTTTAATATATTCCAGTTTGTTCAATGTTAAACATGAGAATATCCAGGAGAACAACTATTCATTTTTTTTTGTATACAGGTTCTATTATACTAAATTGTCCATGTTCTTTGTGTATGACTGCATAATGCTTAGATTGTACGCTTATATTGTTGCTCAAGTGATTGATGTGGCCTATATACCTCTTTTTTGTTCAATATTCGTTTGCTAACTTTATATGATAATTGGATTTTATTGTAGCGTCTGATAGGCGTCATCATTTTGAGTTGATATCATCTTTAATTAGATGTTTAACATGAAGGGAAAGGAGACGCATTCGTTTACTCTATAATGTTGTCTATTGTCAGTTTCAGGGGGAAATTAATTGTATATGAATGGAAAGAAACAAACTTTAAATATTTCATACATGTTGCTATATATTTCATATACCATGAATACCTCGTTGAACTAATGGAAATATCTTGACAGCAATCGGAATGATATAGTACTGTTGCTTAGAACGCATTACATGTAAGCAAAGTAATCTTACCAAATAAAATATAAAAACATCAACAGAATAGACGACCATATAAGTATAATATGGTTTTTATATCACTGTCCAAAATGAGAAAAAAAAACATTATCGTTTATATTAATATTATGAGGATGAATAAGCGGACACGATCAATTGAATTGGGTTAATTTAGACTTCTAATTCTTTTCAATTTCAACTTCATGCTCTAAATATTTTATTGAGTTCAGATATACATTATTTTCAGGTTTGTTCAAACTACAATTATAACACCACTTTCGTAAAAGGTTGCCGTTACTTTCGTGCATCGGGGTATTGCAACGGTTCATTTTTTTTTCTTTGAAACAAGCAGAACGGTTTTGTTACTTCAAAGTTTTTTACAATGTTGATTTTATATTTTGGTTTTGTTTTTGTTATTTGCTATTAAATTTTGCTCTTTTTTGAATATTTATTCATTTTGATTCTATGAGATTGCTTGACAAAATTGCCTGAATTAAAAAAAAATAGCAACCACTGATAGAGATTATATCTCTAGAAAACGATTCCCCGTTATATAAGTTTACTATTATTTTTATTACCATTTTCGAGAGGAGTTGCAAGAGTGAGTTACAAAAATCAATGACTTTTTGCATTCACATTAAAAAATAAACAATATACGTTTAATGCGATGTGTTACTATTGTAATATTTCATGAATCTAAGTAATATTAAGAGCTGCTTATTACTAAAACATGTTATTACCTGACTGTCCTGCATCCCTGTCGATTGGGGTTTTGTCATTGACATAATCCCTAAAAATAAGATTTACATAACCATTACATACTGCAGATCCAGACCGACTAATTATTTTTAAATCCTGTGCTTTTTATATTGCACTTCCAGACGTTTTAAATAATAACAAAGGTCTTTAATATCAATCGGTGCATTTAAACCTGTTTTTTTTTTTAAATCTGGCATCAAAAGAAATGTCACTGGGTAGAGAAATTCAATTATTTTCAGATAACCCTTTTTGGTTTATATATTTGGTTTTTTGGTAAACCCATAATCTAAGTGTACGTTTGTATTTCTCAATTTACGAATACTAAAATGTGGTATCAAAACGTTAAAGTAAATTAAGCAGGCAGTATTATTTTTGCAAGTTCGAAAACATACTATATTTGTCATATATTTCTTAAACAGAAAGTAACTACGGTTATCATATCATTATTATTTTTATCGTCTCGTTGTCCACAGACACTGCAGTTAACATGGAAATAAATTATGCAATGATTTTATTTCTTTTTTAGATAGAGTAAAATATTAAATTCATATGAAATTTTAATATTTTTGTTATTAATTCGCTTTTTAAGTGCAATTTTTGACACAAATATTAAAAAAAAACCTTTAAAAATAGTTTCTGATAATAAAATAATAAAACAATAGTTTATATATTTTGTGTTTTGTATTGTGTCTAGTTAA
The DNA here is from genome assembly GCA_015776775.1 of Magallana hongkongensis. Lineage (NCBI taxonomy): Eukaryota > Metazoa > Mollusca > Bivalvia > Ostreida > Ostreidae > Magallana > Magallana hongkongensis. The sequence continues at coordinate 21,616,959 of CM027469.1, forward strand.
AGTATGTATGTGAGAAAAAGAAAAACAGAGAGAGAGAGAGAGAGAAAGAAAGAGAGAGACAGACAGACAGACAGACAGACAGAGGGAAGATATCAGTAGCAACAGAATAATTAAGTTGATTTAACAAATTATCTCTGTGAAATTGTATTCTTTTACAAGCCGCACTTAGTGTTCCGGTTGACATCATTTGGAATGTATTCCTTTGATGAATTCAACATGGTAAAGATTTTTAAAGTTTCAACTTGAAGTAAACATAAACCAATCGGTTCTTCATGTGTGGCCACAATTAAGGAATATCACGGATATCGCCCTCGTTATTTTATTTAAATATTCAAGACAGAAGTTCAACAAATTTAACTTGAAACACAACGTGTGCATTGAAAATGTGGACTACATTGCAAACTTATCAGGAATCTAATAGATTTTGTCGTAACTAATTGTTTGCTTGTGAGCCGAGAACATTCGACAGTTAGGTAAAGAAGTTATAAAGGCTGAAGATTCAATTAAACAAAAAAAAGAAGATTTTTTTAAAACTACGACCGTGCAAAAATGTTTGAAAATGATCTCAATGGAAACAATTTATGATCGTGATATCAACAGTTCCGTTTACCTTAAAAATACACTTACTAATCCGTTTCTTTGAGCGTTCTTGATATTCTATTGATTCTTGCAGAATCATAAAGTGTTTAACAGACTGCAGTCGCTGTATTTGTCCCAGTGACATTGTACTAGTAATTAGATTTAAAAAGTTTTAACCTTATTAGTGTTTTTCTAAATTTAGAATAAGGAGTTTTGTTTTCTTCTGGTTTTGCTTGTTTTTTTTAGGGTGGAATGTTTATTAATGTTAAAATATCACTTTCATATATTGATGCAGACCCTAAATGTACATAATCTTGAATATACACCGACCACGGTCTCTTGCATTTTTGTATCACCAATCGCAATGAATTTGAATAGAAAAAAAAACCGTCATGCTTTTTCTACCACATTATTGTTTTAAAAAACTAAAAATAAATAAATCTAAAATCACTTTAAAATACTTTCAGACAAGTTTGTCAAAATTAATTGACTGGTTAAGGGTAGTTTGTGGATAGTTTCAAAGGTCTACAAACAATAAAAAACCTATCAACATGAACAATATCGGAAAATGTATTGGATACGGGATATATGCCATTAATAATTCTGCAGGTTTTCTCGATTTACTTTGCTAAAGACCAAAAAAAGCCTGATAAAGTTTTATTTATTTTTTTTTAATAAAAAAAAATTTTTAAAACTACTTAATACACTTTAGGCAATATCATAGAATATACAGTACAGCTCACGAGTATCCCGACAAAAACACCGACCACCGTGTTTGAAAGTCCACGCTGAGCGTGGAAGTGTCGGTACCTTTGATCTATTATTCTCTGTTACGGCCACGGAACGAGAAAAAACACGGTGTGACACAGTGCAACGCGATGCGACACGGACAATAACACGGTGTAACACGCGGTATTTACCTGTGAAAAAAGGAGGATTTAGGAATAAAACTTAAAAAGAGTAAAATATTTATTGATGTACGTAAGAGAATGAAAGAAAAAGAAATAGAAATAAATAAAAATTTTAGGCACGCAATTTTCAGACGTATGTGATTGTTACGGTTGATTTTTGTTGATATTAAAAATCGATATCGCCCACATAAAGGTTTGATCAATTAAAACACTAACACTTTCTTTTCTTTTTTAACATTCAAATAAACGGTTCCATAAGTTTTTGTTTCAGTCCGTTTTTAAACGTAATAGTAATCGTAGTAACTGTAGTTTGGCAGTTTCAATAGTGCATAGAACCATAACTGTGATCTTTTCTCACTTATACTCTATTCAACGATAACAAATCTAACGGGTTGTCGAAAACAAATGTACTTTCTCTAAGTAATATAATTATACAGCTTTATATCTAATATATTTTCAAATTGTCTTTCTTTTATACATATGTGTGATGTACTTGTCCATGTAGTACAGCACGGTACCTATTCATAGCGCTAAGCATCCGTGGATCGGTACTTGATATTTTTTATTTCATCTTTACAGCAACTTGAGTTTAGAAATTATTTGTGTTCCACGAAACTACAGTTTACTCAGTATTGCAATAATTACTGTTTGATTGTTTAATGACCGTCATATAAGAGAGAGAGAGAGAGAGAGGGAGAGAGAGAGAAAGAGAGAGAGAGAGAGAGAGAGAGAGAGAGAGAGAGAGAATACCAGTATGAGTTTGATTTAAGTACATTTTACTTGTAATTCAGTGTAATTAGTTAGATTTATAGTTTCCATTATATTGAACCCTTTTCCCTAAAATTGCAATAGAATATATGCAGTCAGGGTCCACGTGCTATCCCTGTCAATCAAATCAGGCACATGTTCCTTCCATGATATGGGAAAATGCCGTTCTATTGTTTTTTTAACTCCGCAAAATAGTAAAATGTTTAACAATGAAGTATTCAGTGTTTGAAATGGTTAGTTTCTTTATTCATATACTGCATTTATGAGGGTTGGAATATTACGTTGTAAAATTCTCTCTCTCTCTCTCTCTCTCTCTCTCTCTCTCTCTCTCTCTCTCTCTCTGTTTCTCTCTCTCTCTCTCTCTCTCTCTCTCTCTCTCTCTCTCTCTCTCTCTCTCTCTCTGTACTTTTGTGCAATCATTTTAGAATTATCAGAGTTCTATTTGTATGAATTTAATTCATCTATTTTAGATCCATGATTTTAATAACGATTTCAACACAATGACTAAAAGTTTGTAAAGTTCACGATGCAATAATATTTTTCGTTAAAATTTCGACGCTATTCCACATCAATAAAGTTGTGTGTTCTAAATGCTTGCAAAAAGTGACCGGTATTATCTCATTCATCTTTTTAATCAATCAGGTATTTTTCGTACATACATGTTTGTGTACCCGGTAAATAATTACTTATCAGAAGTTAATACTGTGAAATTCCCGCATTTATAGAGTTGCTGAATTGTTTCCCGGATCCACGCGCCGATAGTCTTACGGGTAGTTGTTTGTGTACATATCTACAGACAATTTTTTTTGTTTGTTAGAGATTAGGAAAAATCATTGAACTAACAAAGTAGAAGTAAGATATACTCAGACCATACACACGACGGGTTGTGATGAGTTACCAAACAGGTGTTCGCGAAAAGATGTGAATAACGGCATCTCGAGTACACCTGTTCAGACGTCCAAATATACACAAAGTTAGTTGTAAATTCCAATGACACCTAACAAGACAGACGATAACACCTGTTGTGTATAGAACCCAAGATGAAAGACAATGTTGTGTATCTGATCAGCTTCCGTACATTGCACGAGTGTTTTTTTCATGCGAAATCCCGAGGCCATTACCAGCTATACGAAAATGAAGTTTAAAATTATTTTATGAAATGCGGGTATATTTTTAATACATGTACAATGCTTGAATATAATTTAACAAGAGTTTGTTCATGTATTTATATATAATCTATAATATAAAAGTGATTTTTTGTTTATTTATTGCTACATAAATAGCTGAAGTCCAAATTTTTCGAGTAACCCGTAATATGGGATTGTTATTTACCACAGCACATCAACAGCACAAATGTTTTCATTTCTCATTTTTTATTGGTTTAAAGTAAGGCTGTAAATTAATTGATAAATCAGAAAGTGTTTACAGATAACAGAAATAAGACGTTTAAGCTCCCGACATTTTAATAGAATCGTCAGTTACAACATCACGTGTGTTTTGAAAAGATGAATTAAATTGATTTGAATTTTGATTATATATTTATTGATTATTAAATATTTTTGGTGAATTTATTTCAATTTATTTAAGTACAAATGAATTAAAAGGTACCCATTTACGTCGAGTTTTCAGATCACAAAAAATGAACTTCACGTTGACAGCCTCGACAATTTGTTGGGTCCGTGCAACTTATAAGTCGACATTCTTTCTTTTTTTTAAATGTGAAAAGGATATATATGTTTCAACCCTTGTTTAGCCATAATTTCTTTATTTCTAAACATACGCTTTTTCTATCAACGTCTCAGGAAACGATATCAACGGAGTGACACATTGGCCACGGAGTTACACAGGCGGCCACGGTGCCACACTGTGCTTTTTCTTGAATTTTCCAATACACATACACGGTGTCACACCGTGTGCACGGTGCGACACAGACCTTTTCCACCGTGTTTTTTACACGGTGGGTGTCGGGATACTCGTGAGCTGTATGAAAGGATACGTTTTGGTTTGTTTTTACATTACTACATTGGAATGAGATATACAGCAGCCGAAAGTTATCATTTTTGTTTTGGGGATTTCTTTGTATCATTTCTTCGCATATGTATGACTATAAGTTATGATATAATTTTGTTGATTCTCTGTACTTCATATATACTGGCCAAAATTTCTAACGCCCCACTTTTTCTTTATTGTTTACAAAAATTTAACATTTAACAATTTTTAAGTCGTTGCCACCATCGACTGCTGTTTAAAATGCTCAATTGTTAATGTTAAACAATTGTAATCGAATAAGTAATAACTCGACCATGACCATATGTTTATCGGTTACATTTTTCAAAAGGACTCGATTCGATCGATTTGTTAACTGATAGTAAAAAACATAAAAATAATTAAGAAAAATGCGATGCATGTCTGCCCAAGCACCTTTAAAGTCAGTTGACTAATGGTCCAAACAGAGCACGGTTCACAATTGGTTTGTTTCCTTTCACAATATTTGCTGTATTTACTTTTAACCTTTAAAAATGAAATACTAAACAATAAACCAGCTTTTCCTACTTTATAATTTTCACCACAGATCGCAAGATTTTTTACAGACACCACTAAATCATTCTAAGGCTTCAAGTTCAATGCAACTGGCAGTGTTAAAGATTCGCCAAGAAGGCCAAAATGTTATGTAATGACAGGTCAATATTACCGCTAAATTAGGGTTACTCACCTTTCTGATAACACCGTACAGCACGTGCAACTGCACAACACGTTTTAGACCAAATTAATGGCCTTTAGGGGCGAGACGATTTACATCCAAGAGTAAGAAGGTTCCTCAGCATCCGCATTTCGCAGAACTAGACCACATAAACATACGTAATAACCTTCCATAAAGGTTTTTTATTCAATCACGGGATCGCTATGAGATGCTACTATTAGTGCAAATGGGGAACGTATGAGGTATTAATGTTGTGATATTGATATCTTAGAGTACATGTACCTTATTGGATTTCATAAAGCCCTAGAATATTTTTTTCTTGAGTTTTTAATAAAATGTTTTTGTTATTCTTTAATCTTTATATTTTATCATTGTCCTGGTCAAAATAATTAGAATTACGAACAGTATTATACAAACACTTGCCTGGGGCGTTAGAAATTTTGACTAGCATATTTTACCCTGTTTTCTACACTTCTTACTTAATGTCATCAACACATAACGCAGAATGGTTTCCGAGGACGGCTGAAATTTGATATTTTTTTTCCTTAGTGTTAAAACACCTTAATAATTGCGTTGATCTTTGACTTTATTTTCAAAATGTACCAATAAGATATTGAACACCTTTTGAATTGTTCAAGAATGGCTATCTCAAAATCGGCGCCTCAATAACAACCATACAACTCATGTTCCTTTTTATAAATCTGTTTTAGATTATTCCGAATTTGAATGGAATTTTTCTTTGTGTGAAAAGGCTTACGATATGAAATTGCACTTCAACCAAGATTATATTTTATTACGAATCCCTGACACATTTGCAAAAAACGTTCAAGACAATGAAAAACATTTAAAAATAGATAAAGTGTGATATGACCACCATTTATAAACGAAACTAGGTTTGTTGGACTTTTGTGATTGAAGTTGCACTTTCAAACCTTCATGCATATTCGATATTTGGTGATAGTGGCCTTACCATAGGTTCTGAACCCCTAGTTCAGGGGCTATGAATCTCACAATTTTGGTAGAGGGCATTGTGGGCAAAATAATCATGGATTTATTATTTTTCAGTGTGTATTTTGCATATCTGCCCCTGGGGTAGTAAGGTCATAAATTTTACATTTTAGATATATCTTATCCTAGATATGCTTCCAATCTGAAACGAAAGGATTTGTCATGTAGTTTTGAAGAAGGTAAAATCGACGAGACACGTAGCACGACGCCGGTCGAAAACCAATGGCACTAAATCACATGAGTGACTATGGTGACCTAACAATGCGTCATATAATTCAGATTCAAACCAAATTTTTAATTGTAATTCTTATTTATCTCAACAGTGAGTCAAGATAAAAAGTTTTACTTAGATAAAGAAAAGTTCTCAAATAAATGATCTGAGGACTGTTTGTGTTTCTTTTATGCATATATACTTCTCAACATAAACTCTCCGAGCTCCTATTGTGATCAAAGCATGGATCGGGGGGGGCGCGGGCTTCGTGTTATTTTTTTAAATTTTGCATTTACTGCCTTTGTTAAATTCGCCGTGCGAATTTATGATTTTGGTTTAATTACTTTATCAATTCGAAATAAACAGGATGAATGGGTAATACATATCCAGTACAAAATAATTTCAAAGAAACTCCATACACTATTCAAATATGGCATTTTGTTTCCCTCCTGGGACTTAATCTGTGGCCAGAGAATAATATCAAAATATAGGGCTTTACAAATATGACAAATGTTCAAGAGGAAAGAGACATAGAATAACGGTAATAAGATGCCGTGAACTAGTTACCGACATGTATAGACATTTTTTATTGCTTCAATATGCATATGTTATGCATCAAACTTTGTTAGCATTAGTAGGATGAAAAATAATATCTCGCAATGCATAACCTTTAGATTATATATCTTGGATTCGGAGAAGAATCAAAATGAAATTGTACGCAGTTATAAGGGTAGGGAGGGGGGTGTTTTAATGAAAATGTTTTGGAAAGAGGGCTTTAGAAGTATGTCCATGTATTATTGTTATACTTCTTCACATTGCCCCCGGATATCATCATTTTAACAAACATAAATTAACTGTACCTGATCATGCTTTCACATCAGATTATTATTTTCTAGCTGAAAAATTCATGAAAAGAGTTTTTAAAATGACAACAATTAATAAATATTTATTGATCACTTGCTTTTATTATAAGGTATTTTCTTTCATTTTATCTTAAATCCCATTTACCCAACGTTGTGTTGTGTCAAGCTTGGTAGAATTCAGGAAATTGATTCCGGAGGAGATAAACAATGTTAAACGTTTACAGACAGACGGACGGACGACATACAAAATGTGGTAATAGATGCTCGCTTAAGATTTTAAGTTCAGGTAAGCCAACAAAATGTCAAACTGACAAGTACTCTGTTAATTTATTCTATAGATTGAAGACAAAAATGTTTCCTTATTTTTTTCCCCTGAGCCTTGATCTTTTTTTGTGTTGAAGTCCGTTCGATTCATTAACAACTATATACTTTAACAACGATAAAACAATTCCCTGTGCTGGTATCGGGTTAGAGTAGAGTTAAAAACTAATCAAATGATCAAACGTTTTGTACTTGTATGGGACTCCATCAGATTATTCCATGGAGCCCACATTCCGTAACCAGGAAGTGGTCTACAAATGGTTCAACACCGGGCATCGTGACCTACATACAGGAGCTTTGTGAACTAATATTTCTTACATTGCTGGCAGCGATTCAACAATACGACATCTGGAAAAAGGACCGACCTGTTCAACTGATATACGGTCTTATACATAATATTTGTAACAAATTTGAATCGGTATGACATAAAAATACAAAAAAGGATCATTTATGAAAAAGAAAATGCGTATTCGTAAGATATCGTGTTACCGAAATGAACTTAAACTATTTCCCTTCGTATAAAAAAAAACACTTCAGGAGCTCAAAGTAAACATCCTGTCAATGTCTTACATAAAAACATAGATAAACAGGAATACTGTTCCTTTTTTATCATTATACCGATCGAACACTTGTGTCAGAAAATTGAAATGGACAAACACAGGATGAATTTCTACCATACAGTCATTTTATAGATGACTGAAAGTTAACTAATAGGTTACTTAATGACATAGCTCTGCAATTTAGTCATTTTCCAGATTTTTCGGTTTACATTCAGTTAAATGAATGGCAGAAATGTATCTTCTTCATGTGAATTTTGACTGAATGGTACAGGTTTATCGAGGTAAAAAAAAGGAAGACAGGTATACTTCTTGATAGAAGAAAAAATGTTTCTAATCATTTAAGCATTTCTTCACAAAACTGTAAAGTAATATGAAGGATTGATTTTATTGATGACATTTGACCTCTCTGCACTTAAAAAACAAGTCTACTGCACCTGGTGAAATTGCTAAACATGTATGTTATTATCAAAATGTATTTTCTTTATTTTATGCAGTAGTTTACTGATATGATCAAGGATATGTACTGTTTCTCTATAAAGAAAACGGTTATGTTTTAGATATATTAAAATAATGGTTACAAATTAACCATAGCGACAACACTTTTAATAAATTGACAAAAATAATTTTAATTTGTACAAAATCATTTTAAATTACATTGTTGTTATAACTTTCCAGCTTAATCAATCTTACCTAACTTTTTCAGAGCAGTTAGTGGCACTGAAATAGATTTCTATGAGCCTGTGTTTTCTAGCAACAAAGTATCCGAAACACAGATTGAATGTTTATTAATGTTCACTGCTGATATCTTAACATGTTTATAAATAAATCGTCTGAATTTCGTATTAAGAATAAATCACCTCCTGTATGACTTTAAGGCGGGGTAGTACTTTATGTTTTAATAATGTCTAGAAGTACAGTAATTCGGAATGTATGTGTTTAGGTGATTAACTTTTTTATGCACATATGAATTTGATTGTTATGTATATATTTGGTAAATACTACAAAATGTATTTTAATAGATTCATTTCTTTTTATGATCAAAGAATTAAGATAACAAAAAACAACCCTTCGCTGTAAAACAGATATTTATTTTTATCTAAAATGGATTTCATTACTAGTACTAAAAGGAAATTTGATACACTATCATATTTCCAATGTATATGTATGACGATGGTCTACAATGAGTTTTGTTAAACAGCTAGACATGCATTACATAAGGATATGTTTAAAACAATGCATAACAACATGCACACATTTACTACCACTACTACTAATCTATTACTTACGACATAAAAACAGAAGAGCTACAGATTTTTAACATGAAAATAGATAATAAAATGTACAGCAATTCATAACATTATAATAAAAAAGTATGTATTACTTATAAGGTTTCTTACTCACTGACAACGGAAATATATCGGGTTGTTCAATATCGTAGACGACGAGGCGAATCCGAGCCGTCCTAGAAATTGATCTACCCGATATATTTCTGTAGTCAATCATTAATGATCCAAATGAGTGTTTTGTTATCCTGAGGACTATCAAGTGAGACGTGTTTACAACAAGCAATGAGCAGGCCTCTCATCTTGTCCAGTTTTACTCAACTAAATGCTTCAAATTATTTATCGCACCTTTTAAATACTATTTCTTCACTACACCGTTGATTTCTTATAATGTTTTGTTGCTTTTCAAATTTTTACGCTTTCTTCCTTTTCCTACGCATAGTTTTGAGGAATTTGACAGTGTCATTTTTTTCTGCTCGAATGTCAATCTAAAGGGCAATTACTGTAATTTAGAATTAATTAAAGGACGAACTACTCCAAATAGTTTTAGACCTTACAAAACGCAGTGTCGGTATTAAAATTATGAAATATCTAGATGAGTAGGCGAAGCGTCCGGCCATGTAGCCGAACATAAATTCTCACTGGACGGACATAGAGTAAAGAAATGCAAACAAATAAATTTGTATTGGCAACAAACATTTTTATAATCCTTTCATCCTTTATGCTTCAGTTACTTAAATGTTTATACCTTATTAAAGGGTAAGTATGTTTCATGGTCTCCTTGTGAAATTGATCATAGTTTACTGTGGTTTCTAAGTGCTGTTATTTTCTGAAGGCTCCGCTGATATGCCTCGTTTTTCTCTCTTTTTCTCTTTTCCTTCTTCTTTTGTTCCAAGATGCTAATTTCTAAAATACAGACTGATTCATTTTATAACAATAATTTTAATTGTTGTTTTAATAAGCGGTAGGTCCCGATGCAGACTCCAAAAAATTAAATTAATTTAATTGCTTTATAACAAAAGAAATCTTTAAAAATGCATTCATAAAATCTTAAAGAATAACAACATTTAATTAAAATGCCATAAAAACAGATCGCAGTGCGTACGTTTACAGTGTGGTGAACAACAATCATGTTTCGCTAAATAGCGAAACAAGCGGTATGGAAGAAAGACAAGGTTAATAGGAGAGGGAATCCTCCAGTCGTAGTCGTTGATGACAGTGTATCTCTCAAATCTCCACAGCTTTTCCGAGTTCTCCTGTACCCTCTCAAATGTGTAGCTGAAACCATGTGTAAAAAACCATAACTCAAAACATATTCGAAATTCGCCATCAATTTAGATAAATGCATGAATAAACATATTTCCCATTATATTTTTTTTCTCTAAGCTAAAATCTTAGTAGTTAATTCCAGGTTTCTATCTTTAAACGACGTTTATATTGCACGGATAAGTATTGTAGTTACATTTCCTTTATCGGTTTTAACTGCTGTAAAACGGGAACGAATGTACATACGTATTTGAGATCAGCAAGTTCTTAAGGTGGAATATCCCTCTGATAAGAGAGATAACTTCTGTAGAAAATAATCTCACTTTGTTTCTGTTAACTCACAATTATTAAGGCATGTATCAATAAGGGAAGCAGTGCTGGGCCCCAATTTATGTTGGAAGGCGACATTTATTTAATATTCAATTATAAACGAACTTAACCCAAACTTTTTGCAAGTGTAAAAAAGTAAAGAAAATTTCACAAAAAAAATGTAAGAAGCGAATTATATTTATCAAAATTTTAATGAGGCAGTGTCTACATGTATACCCTTCCCCTCCCCAATGGATTAATTTTTTTTTTTAGAAATATTACTAATTTTATGTACTAGTTCAGTATATGAACAGTACGTATTTGATGTTTTAGGCCAGATAATTTTGGATGAAATGTTGCTCTCTCTCTCTCCCCATTTATAGCTCGTTCACAAAGGTGAATGAATTATAATTGAGACTGTGGCAATTTATCAAGTGCTGTATGTGAAATATGTATGTAAAACCTTCAATAGTCTATGATAAAGAAAGATAACTCTTGCTAATTGAAGCAAATTTGTTACAAACCTATGCAACAAAGTGCTATTCTGAACTGAAAAGCACCGCTTCATTATGGTTTCTAATATGAATTGACAATGTATATAACTATATATTATTTTCATTTACATTTAATATTTTTAATTTTATGCTGCGGTGGTAAAAGTTTGCTTTTTCTATTCACTATGTCTAGTTTTCTTCATAACATGATTAGACACATTATCAATTTTTGAAAAATCTAGCAGCGCTTCATCACTTCAACTATGTTTCATCTGAATCTATTGATATTGACTTTCATGAAAATCAATATGAATTTTTTAAAAAAAGATATGGTAAAATTAGTAGCAGAGGGATATTACACCTTAATTATTGGGGAAAAATTTAAACACTCTCAGATATTTTGCTCTTTTATACACGAAATTTAATTTGTGTCATGCTAATAGAAATCCACATATATTGTATACTTATAAAAAATATACTATTCACGCTAGATTTGCTGTAAATGAAACATTTAACCAAATAATGCATTATAAAAGCATTGTAACTGCAACAATGTATTAAAATTGCCCGATAAATCCCAAACCTAAACATGGCGATGACAAGATTCACCAACAGAAAATTTGAAAATAACATGTAGATCGCTGCTATTGCCTGAACCGTCCAATCTTCCCGTGGACATTTCGAGGAATCTGCTGAAGTCACACTAGTACAATTGCTTTCATTACTACCTAAAAAATTCAAGTAACATTTTGTTTAAGTTTCATTGATTTCTGTAGGTCATTTCTATTTTTCATAATGCATATATTCGCTCAAAGGCTGAACTTTTAGCTTCACCGTATTTTGAGAACAAACAATATTATTAAAGGATTTAAAAGTACATTTTCTTTGAGTACATTAATAATTTTGTATTTATTTTAAAATTATCTTAAACATTTTCATTTATTTAGGATCCTAGTAGCCAAACCACACGATACAAATGTGTGCAAAAGAGCTCAGAGCAACAACTTTATTTGTTCATGTCAGCTTTCCGACCTTTTTTTTTTCATCAAAAGCGTTTTTTCAAAAGGTGAATAGCAGGATATAGAGAGAAAAAGAAGCTAACCATCAAGATGATCGAGGTTATTTCTGCATACAGTTGCCAGTATGGGTAGTATAGAATTGTCCATATTCTCCAGTTTTGCCAGCCCCCGTCCCACATTGCTTCGTAGTCAGGCCATAGGTTGGTGTGGTAATATATCCCTACTCCCAACACCACAAATACGGCAATAAAGAGGAACCTCAGAAGATCTTTCAGCTTGAAAAACACAATTTATGAATGATTTCATTCAGCAATCGTCAGTGTTTTAAGTGAAATACGTAGTTACAAAGGATAGTACCTGTCCATTATTTTAATGTCACTTATTCAATGGGTATTGAGTTGTTGTTATGAATGTCCTACAGAAAGACAGATATAGATCACATATTCAGAGCCGACAATAAAGGTAACTCCAATATCTTAATGGATCAGGAAGGGCTGTGTTTTAAATGCAGCTGATATAAGTGAGGCTTTACATTGTAGAAAATTTCTCCATGCTACTTCTACATGTAAAAGGGTCGTCGTAAATTTGCATAGACAAGTGGTGTTATTCAGCAAATTGAAGACACAGGAAGATGAACTTGTGCCAAAATTAGGGTTTTTTTTGCATCAAAATTATGTTTTGGTACCAAATATAGTGCGAGATTAAATTAATTCAATTCAATGAACGAATACTTGAACAGTAATTCGACATGCGGCGCAATGTTAAAAACGAAATATCAAAGAGAAACAAACATTGCAAGAACAAGTTTTTTTCTCCAAAAAGTAGAGATGAAAAAGAATTGAAATTTGTTTGATTATTCTATTAATTAAAAAAATAAATAGCTCGGTTATAACAAGATTTTCAATGATTTTATGGCTCTTTTTTTTATAATTTGAAGTGAAATCGTAATAAAATGACGATGACAGCGTTTAAGGCGTTGTAACGGTAACTCATACAACTGTGATAAAAAAAAGGTGAACAAATCCCTTGACGATTTTAAAGTAAGTAAAAAAGACATTATTACTTGGAAATGACTTTTGATGCGTGATCTATAGTCAAAGTTCATCGAAAATAAGTCGGCTGTGCAACTAAATATCACATCATTTTAAATTTAAACAAAGTTGTAGCAAGATACATTTCTAAAGTTTCACATACATATTTGAACTTTTTTCTTATTGAAAACTTATTTGAGAGCAGTATTTTTGTATTGATCATAAAGAAAAAATATTTTCTGGTGCGTCTCAACATCTATTATAAATGAATATAAACAAAGAGATAATAATGTAAAATAAAACCATATCTGTAAGTTTACATAAGGTATAATCCCTTTTTTATCAAACAAATTTGAAAAAGATAAAATAATATAATAATGCAATATAAAACGCATACCATCTCCTTGATCATAATTAGCGTGGGTCCCAATTTTCTATGGATTAGAAAAACTTCCAAAAACCTCAAGTACATGACCAACAGGGAGAGAGCATATATGCGTCTTGCGTCAGTAAAGGGTTTAGATTGATGCACGTGACGTACAAACAGCGCCACAATAAGCAATGCATAGGAAAGTAAGTCAACCCCATTCCAGAAGTCATACAGATATCTCTTCATTCGTGAATAGTAACCTCTGTGGGAGCGACCTCTAGCCTCTAGACAGCCCTAATTTAATTTGTGAATAGAGATTATAAATGAGATAGTACATACTTCTACGTTTTATGATAAGTTATATATATATATATATATATATATATATATATATATATATATATATATATATATATATATATATATATATATATATATTGTTTTTTACCTATGTTTTGTAATGAAACAAATGAAGTAAACAACTTTTTACACCAAATAATTTTATTAGCTGTATTTTGTCTATTTTTGTATTTACTTTGATTGATGAAAAATAAAGTTAAAATGTCTATCTATATCTTTAATACTTAAGATTTTCTGAAATTCGATGAATACTTGTTAGGTTCAGTAATGCAGTGATTTATCCTTTATTGAATATATTTTCTTTGCTCTTTTAAGGAAAATGTTCGTCACAATTATTAAGATTTCAATGATAAATGGAACTCATCCTGTAACATATACATGTTTAATTGCCTGACAGTAAATGGAGCTTGGGTCCACAATAGGTAAACTAAGATATGTTCCAAATATACATAACTCCATTTTACAGGTATTTATGTTGATGATAGTTATTACTAAATGGATTTAAATGATCGGAAAATATTTACAAAACAGCTGATGGTTTCTTCAATCAAATCCCCTAATCCCCAGAGGTATACAAAATATTCAAACACTCTTGCGAGGAATACTTCAGAATAATTCTTTTCAATACTTGTCAGTACGAATGAGCTGTACATTACCAAGACTGTCAAAAACACCATCTGAAATATTTGAAAGTAAATTCTATTTACGTGAAAACACCATGTATAACAAATGTATCGTAAGACATTTTTTTTAAAATGTTACTTCTTACATAATTAAAGATGTATTTCGTAAGTGGAGCAGTGACGAAGTTTTTCGGCTTTCTAATGGCAGACTAAAAAATAAACAACAAAAAAGAAAAATACTATCTAATGTATAGAAATTCATATATTTTGGTATTGATATATACATTTTATGATCCTAATATACGGTAGGAGAAATGAATGTGAATTTGCAATACACAATGAAGTATGCTATTAGATATAAAATACATGACATTATGAAATCGTCATTATATTTCATTATTAAGACTTTATTCACTGAATCAAAATAACATAACCCATAGAAATTCGAACATTACTAACACTTAATTAATTAATTGTTCCATACCTATTCAATGTTGTATAAAAACAGTATTGATATTGCAAATTTGAAAACACATTTTTTTTCGGTGAACATCGATTAATTTGAAGATTTTTTTTTTGGAGGGGGGGGGGGGGGGGGGGGGGGGGGGGCGAGTGGGGTGTTATGGTTTTGATACTTATTCTGGTTGTATCCACCTGTAAAAAAGGCACTAGGTCAGGAGCCAAGTTGTTGTACCACTTGATGTTTATATATTTTTGAGAGCACGTGTGAGCCACCACGTCATACATGAAATTCTCGTAAGCAAAGGTTAATGGGCTCGAGTGAATTCCCCAAACTACAGCCTCGTCATCCATCAAATCTATCGCGTGTTGTGAATCTTCTTGGTACATACTGTCCATTATGCTAATGCACCGTTCTTCGAACAATCTACAGAATACGTTATTCAATACATTGTGTTTATTCATTCATGATTATTACATCTTGATTTATTATTTTT
This sequence comes from Magallana hongkongensis, assembly GCA_015776775.1. Lineage (NCBI taxonomy): Eukaryota > Metazoa > Mollusca > Bivalvia > Ostreida > Ostreidae > Magallana > Magallana hongkongensis. The sequence continues at coordinate 21,632,592 of CM027469.1, forward strand.
ACGATACTATTGTACTTATAATATAAAAAGATAACCACGACCAGAACAAGTAAATTGTATGGTCCGATTTGTTGATTATTTTGGGAAGAATTTTCTTACTGATTTCTAGACTTTTTTTGCATTTAAATGATTAAAATTGCATTTGCATTTCTTCAAAGATTTGATAATTACATATCGTAACAGTTTATTCCGTCAAAGAGAATGTAAAAGGCAATTTTTATAATACAAGGCATCCATAAAGTTTTCTAACAAAAACTATCCTTGTGTATAATTAGTCTTGTTTTTTATTCACGTATGCTCTCATAGGTCAAAAGGTACAAGCCATTTTCAGTGTTTCTTCTACAAACTAATAAAATGAAAGAATGATAGTTCTGAATTTGCTATAAATGTCATTTTCAATTTGGAACTAATCTTATTGTCCACTAATCAAGGTAGCTATGAATAGATAATGTGATGCAAAGACGTGTAACATGTCATAAAATCAAAACAACATGTGTAAGCCGTTTGGCCCAATACTTGTATGTCTTCTACCTATCAAATATCATCACAGTTATTGTTGTCCTTCTTTTTTTGGTTTTGCTTATCACTATGTTGAAGATGCTGGCGTATGTCTCTATCACCCGCCCTTGTTGACTGTCTGATCAAATAATAATGCAAATGCTCACTGAAATCACTCACACGGTCTTAACCATTAAGGGAATTATTATTCTCTACTCTAAGGCCCATTTGATACTTAATGCATGCTTCATCATCACTTAGACAATTTTATTTACCTTAGAAACACTGCTTTTTACGACAATATTCAAAAAATGCTCATATTACGACATATTACGACAGATACCTCTTAACTAAAACCAAATTAAAACAGGGAATTCTAAGGTATTGTATAAAAGAGAAAATGCAGTTGCAGGTTATCTTATATAACAGTACTTAGTTAAGTTATTTTGTATCTTCTTACTTTGAATGTTCCTCCAAATCAATGGATAAGATTTGCTCCTTGACATTGCTGGCTTTTTTTGAAAGTTTTCGAAGAATTGCCGAACATACTAGTCCAGTCACTACAAATACACAAAAACTGATACCTGTTTAAGGTATTAATTAAACAAACAAATAGTATACATTTTCTTCATTTAAATCATGCAAATTATGCCCAATTAAAGTTAATAATTTCTTATTGAATACTTGAAAATCACGCAATCTGCTTTTATCACAACTATTTTAATAGCTTAAGTAAATGTACATAAAATTACGTAGATGGTTGTCGCCTCTGAGCCAACATATTTCTGCCAATTCCTTTCGATTTGCAAAAATTGCCCAGAGTAAAATGTCAGAAATGGTCGTATCTTTAAGGTTTACGTTAATTGTTGGTGACTTTTCTTTTTCTGAGAATTCGTCAGTGCTATATTCTATAAGAAATATAGATAAATAACGATTTTAACTACAAATATGAAATTTGAAATTAAATATAAATAAAATATAAATAACGTTATCTAAAATACTTTAATAGTGTTTAAAATTCCTGTAAATAAATGTTCAGCGTCAATCAAGATGACAATCGATAATCAACATCATACATCAGATGTCATTTTAAGCAATCGCGTTTTATACTTTAGCAAGATAGTCAGTTGTACCTTTGTATCGCAACAGTTTTCTACATAACCCCGTGGCTGCATCTGCTACAGAAACTGATAATTCTGAAAGCTCTTCTACAATATATTTTGCGTTTTGTTGATTGCCGTGCTTTATTCTTTTCTTCATCATAGATCTGTATTCATGGCAGAGTTTTTTTGCTTGTTTCTCCTGTATTTGCTAAATAATACAATAATCTGTTAAGGCATTCTGGACCAATAAGACTTTTGTTAAGAACTTCATATGCAAAAGTTGAATTTGTCCGATTAATGAGCAAATTAAAGCAAAACTTGAAGGAAAAAAAGGTCAATTATTTTTCTCTTGTTTTTTTAATGTTTTACAATGTTGTTTAAAAACGCATTAACATACCTTTAATATCCACTGCATGTGAAGACAATCTTTTCTTTTGAACTTACATTTCTGGCAGGAAACGGCCTAGAAGAAAAAAATAAAACCATGAAAATATATCAGAATTTGAAAAAATGCATCAGAAATTCAATTATAGTACAAACATTGACCTGTTCATAAAGTTCTGGTAAATTAATCATCTTTAGATGAACTCCTCGATCCAACAAAACCCTCACGTAATCGCATCTGTTCGCCTTCAATGCCTCCAACAGAAGTACCTGCATCCAAATGTATAAAGTAATAAATAAGATGACGTTATGCAAGCACTTCATTATAAAAAAATTAAAATATTTTAAAACTACATATGAATCATTGAACCAAAAAAAAGTAGGATATAAATCTACTAACAACATAACTGATCTATTTTGAGAAATTTAATTTTAAATGTATAGTCAAAAACATACGGGTCCACATTCTTCTATCAGTTCTAGTTCTTGTAAAAGCTGATATCCGAAATAAAAGTACAACGGCAGGGACGTAGGGGTAGAGTATTTTGGATTCAAGACATATGGCTTAGACTCCTTAAAACCTTCAAGAACTTGATATATGATCTTTTCCTCGGGGCTGACGAAATTTCGACGCAGAAGTTTCCAAGCCAGCGATGAACCCTTGTTTGTGTTTTCATTCACTTCTGTGTGAGAGACGTCTGAATGGAAACTTGATTTGTCATGTTTTGGTATCTTAACACCCTCTGAAATGTGAATACATGTATATAGAATAATGTTTTATAAAAAGAATTTACCAAGGCAAATCTTTTTTGTGTATGAAGAAACAAGTGCGTTTCTAAAGTGAGATGATAACTGTTTATAACTCACCGTTTGTGTATGATTGGAGAGTACTCTCTATTGACCAGCAACTGACTACTGTCTCCCCTACAATGTTTGACAGCATTAAGGGGTCATCTCTTTCAAGGTCAAATACTCCGACCTGGAAGACAGAAAAAAATCGTGTTTTACTTTAAGCATTTATAATATGGGAAAAAGGAAACTGTTTACATCTAAGTTTAGTTTTTTACAAAGTCATAGACATCATTCGACACAATAACATACATATCTTTAAAGGGTTGCAGATAAAAAGACATTTTTGTCACCAATTTTGGATCTTAAGAATAAAAGATACTTACATACTTGATAACGTGAAAAAAGCTTACGTAAGCCATAAAATTATGATTTTTTGGTTAGTTTTTACTTTCATTTGTAAATTTAGGTTCAAATTCTCATTCAACGGTCCAATGAACTAATTATCAAAATATTGTTATCTCTAAAGACTATAATTAAACTGTTAATTATGAATACATCACTTACCAAGTCTTTAGCTTTTTCAATGCTTTTCAAATGTTTTTTCAACTCCTGATATGTGGTGTCATCAAATCGAATACCCAATAAAATGCTGGCTTTCTTTCGAAGTAAATTTTTGCTAAAAACGAAAAAAAAACAATAAATAACTTAGAATCATCTTTATTTTTTCCCTTTCTTAACTTATCCATAAGTATTCAAACACTTTTGATTTATTCATATATTCGGTGCTATATTTATATTTCACAAAGCTAAAATATTGTAATACAAGTTATATATGCAATACATGAATATGCCATATATCTGGAACATACAGTTTTAAAAATAATATTATCTTTTCCGACGTTTGATATACATGTATGTTATCTAACAATTTTAAATTGATCAACAATAATACTTTTCTAGATAGTCGACAACTAAGTCTGCGGCCATTCCTGATCCTTTCATGATGATAACTGGGAGTTTGTGTTGGAGAGCCTTTGAAATATGAGCTATCGTCTCGATGTCTCCCTCACAGACGATGATTGCTATGGGAACCGGCATTTCTACAATTATTTGTCACTTGAAACACCATTTCTTAGTAGCTACTGCAAATAAAAACAATCCTTATTCCCAAAAATTAGGAAAAAATTACATTTAAGTTTAATAGTTCCTGTTTCTTCACATTATTGAATACACGATGACGTTTCATTATTTCTTGGTCAACTTGACCCTAAATGTATTAAAAATCAATAGAGTAAATTTGTAAATAACGTACGATAGGTGTTAGTTGTGTTTTAATATGCATATACTAGCTTCATATTTTAATCTTTATTCTCAAAACATGTACATAATTATAGTGAACTATTTTAATTGTATAAACATGGATCATATAAGAATATACGCATGCGTACTGGTGTCCATTTGCTGACTAAAGAAGGACACGTCTTGTTCAGACACGAATTTTTCAAAGTCCAACAGAAATTCCTGCCCTTCCCCTAGTGTAGTTTTGAATTCCGTGGTTTTTTCTGAAGTGTTTTGAGATACCTGAAAAATTTATTGAGTGCCTAGTTGTTTAAGATATCCAATGTATATTTAGCGTATCGCAGAAAAACAAAAAAAAAAACATGCAAATAAGTCATAATTTACCTTCATCGTTAAAATTGTAAGGCCAACACAATCACCCGTCAAAAATTGAAAACTTAGTATACCGTGAAATTGTACGATTATATAATCATTATATAAAACACGTTTAGAATGTATATAATCTTTAGAAAATCACATTTTATGAAATAAACGTTACCATTTCAAAGATTCGGAATTTTACTAAGAACTCATTACTCAAACATTCATACCACGTACAACGTATAATCAACATATATAATTATTTAAGATCATATTATCCGGGCCTTGTTTTCATATGCTTTCAGTTTTAATTTTTCCTTGTGTTATGAATCGTAAATGTAGTTGATTTGGTAAAGAAATTGACGCAGAAGAAGATCAAGATTTTCTTGAAACGTGAAACTCGTATTTTAAAAGGAAAGCATACCGCTGCTGCGATTTAATGTTCAAACATTAGATAGCCATAATCGTTGTCATTATCGTAAAAATATCGCATTTAATTCATTCAGTTACGTAATATTTTTACCTCTTTTCCTGCAATATTAACGAGTTTGACATGTCGGTCTGGATCACTGATTTTATTTTTAGCAGCCCTGGTTTTAAATTCAATATCCTCGTAGTTTTTGTAGGCCTCTCTTACAACTTTGGATAGTCCGTGTTTCTTTCCATTGTACAAAATCCAGGTTTCTAAAAAAATCAAACGTGCACACTTATTTTAAACCTGATGACAGCCGACAGCGTATTGACTATTGTAATTGTGAATATCTAGTTCAGCATGGATTGTCAGAGTTGACATACTCAATGAGTATTGACATGCTCAATGCAGAAAGGAATGAAAGATAAATAAACCTTTCCTTTTGATAAACTCACCCCAATGTGGGAATGCACTTCGAAAATTCGTTTTTATTTTGTCTTCAAAAGTGGTAATTGAGTGTATATTTAAGCATTGCATGCATATTTTTGGATGTCGTCGGTCCTACAACACACCAAGCGGTGCAGACAAATTGAATATCTCGCGTTATCTGCACCGCTTTGATTGTAACAGGACCGACGACATTCAAAAATAATCAACCAATGCTTATATTTATATTCATACTGATGTCTATTTCCATGAAATATGTGTGGTGTATTGACGCTGTATATGCTCTCGGTCAGGGATATGAAACACACATGAAACAGTCATATTAACATGTATTTAGTTTGCTTCCTCGACTAAGGATATAGTGCCAGAAACTTTGTAGAGAAGAATATTTTTTTAAAGTAGTAAATATAATCTAATGATTATTTTTTTTCGAAAATACATATCAAATTGGTTACGTTAGGTTAAAAGTTTAATCTTACAGAAATAAATATACTCAAAACACGTAAAGACGTTTATATTTGTGCTCATGGCGCATGGATTAGGAAAGTGTATTCATAGAAAATTGAACTTCGCAGATTTCCAATGGAAACATAAGAGCAAATATACACTGAGTGTAATTATAGGAAATTGAACGTCGCCAAATGCAAACATACATGGGAAATATAAATATCATCATTTTAACAGGGAGACATCTAATGCACTATGTACAAGGAAAAGACAACCAAAGATACAGTCCTCTCTTTTTTTTATCTTATAAACACATCAATGGCGTGTAAAAAGGGGAAAATTGAATACGCTTTGCAGTAATTAAAGTATAGTCATAATTAAAATAAACAAGCTGACACAGCAATAGTTTCTTTCGTGATATTATAAAAACTTTGTATCTGTCAAAGCATCATAACGTTGGTTCGAAAAGAAACCTTCTGAAACCAAACAATTATCGTCATACAATTTGTCATTTTTTTTCTCGCATAACCTAATGTTCTGAATCTAACGACAAAGACTTACCTCCGCCACTCTTTGCCGCCTCGATGAGAGCTGTCTGGAACACTGTCTTTGGCCAGGGTCTGGGTACGAAACTGTCGGAGTCCCCGATCACAGAGAACACCATGGTAGGGCTGGTGTTCCCATCATCGGACGTACTGACGTTAGAGGTAACACCCTGTGTGATTTCGTTCCATGTGAATTTAAGGTCATTTGCATCCATCTATGAATATATATTCGATGTCAGCGATAAACGATAATATCGACTTAAACTTTAAATAGGATTGTTGATTTCAATTCGTCCAACAACACTTTAGGTAAATACCTGCCTGATTTCGTTACTTAGGTACATACACCTATAAAATTGTCTTCAAAAATAGTATGGTTTTTTTAACTTGTTTATTCCAAATGAAAGAGTAAGAAGTGTTTTATATATATGTGGTTTTGCTAAACTTTCAATATTTAGTCTTTTTTCAAAGGTCACAATTAAAAATTTTCCTTTAGAAAAAACAATCAATACTAGTATTTGAAAAAAATAAACTATTATTTGTGATCACATACATATTTCTCTTGCATTTGCAAAACGAAACAAGAGAATGAAATAGAGTTCCAATAGGATTTATCTGAAAATGATTTTATTGACGCACAATTACAAAAATAACAAAAAAGTATTATCATTACATTAGTCCCCTCTTAAATATGTGATATCTTGATATAAGGAAAATATGTCTACCTTGATATCCAAAGCATGAGGAATCAATCATTACCTTCACTCTCCCGTCAAAACGAATAGATAAGTTTCCAAGAATCCGTTTAAAAAAGAATGCAACTGCAATCTAGACCTCTCTTTTACCCTTTAAATTGAATGATATTCGTGCAATATTAAATACATGACATTGAAAGGTTCTTAAGCAGATTGCCAGTCAATAAGATTGGAAGGTCGAATTTGACTGTGAAAACGCGTCATCACTTCACGTCTATTCAACAATATTTTGGATTTAAATAACGATTATAAAAAAGATTTATTCCGAGAACATAATGGGCATCAGAATAAAAAGATTACCAAACGAATCCCGCTTTTTGCTATTATCGTATTCGGAGTTAAGTTTCAGTAGAAACTATTCATTTATGTATTCGCAAGAGAGCTGAATATACCTACAACTTATAGAAACATGAAACTGGCTAATTTCAATCTGTTTAACAATCTGCATACACCTATATACAAAACAAGACAAATTTGATCTATCTACACAGTTAAAAATGCTTGACACATGTCAAGATAGAAATTTCTATTTAAAAAATAAACCTTCCCAAGAGTTCAGGGTCACACGGGTTGATTAACATTAACAGTTGTTTCTTACCGAGCGTTTTTGTTGTTGTTGTTATTATGACATAAGAAAGGGATCAAAATACCTTACAAAAGATTGTTTTGCACAATGTATCATCGCAGTTCTTAACACGAAATTTAATGAAGCATATTTCTTCAAATTTTCAGTTCAAAAAATTCATTCTTTTACGTCGTTCTACCGAAAACTTAAATGGAAAGGTTTGTTTTTTTGTCCGAGTCTGCGGTGTGAAAATGCAAGGTAATCGAGTAGATATCTTATAAAATAAGTACCCACCACAAAGGCAAATGTTCGGGAACAACGAAAGGCAACGTTAATTCAATAACGTGAACTAGTGACCGACATATACAGAATTAACAATTAAATGTATTGATATGCATCAAACCTTACCATTATTAAACTTATACATTGCATTATAAGGCAAATGGCATTGCAGTGATAGCCGTTTCATGACAGGTGGATATGTTTTTTGAAATAATCAAATATAATGATCAAACGTTTTGTACTTGTATAGGACTCTATCAGATTACTGCACGGAGCCCATATCCCGTAACCAGGAAGTGGTCCACAAATGGTTCAACACCGTGCATCGTGACCTACCTAAAGGAGCGATATGAACCAACATTTCTTACATTGCTGGCAGCGATTCAACAATACGACGTCTGGAAAAAGGACCGAACTGTTCAACTGATATACGTTCTTGCACATAATATTTGCAACATATTTGAATCTGTATGACATAAAAATACAGAGAAGGATAATTTAAAAAAGGAATGCGTATTCAATTTTCCAGTTAAATCAATCTTACAGAACATTTCTCAATTTCAAGGCAGTTAGTGGCGCTGATCAGGGAGGTTGCGGGATTCGTGTTATTTTTAAATTTTGCATTTACTGCCTTTGTTGACTTTGCAGGTGCAAATTTATGATTTTGGTTTAATTGTTTAATCAATTCGGAATAAACAGGTTGAATGGGACATACCTCTTGGGAACAAAATAATTTTAAAGAAATCCCATACACTTTTCAAATATGGCATTTTGTTTCCCTTCTCCTGGGACTTAATAATATGTGGGCAGAGAATAATATACGGCTTTACAACTACAACGAAGGTTTAAGAAGAAAGAGACATAACATAACGGTAATATGATGCCGTGAACTAGTTACCGTCATGTATAGACATTTTTATTGCTTCAATATGCATGTTATGCGTCAAACTTTGTTAGCATTAGTAGGATGAAAAATAATCTTTCGCAATGTTAAACCATTAGATTATATAGTTTTTCTTCAGACAGAAATTGAACGCTTTTATTGGGGTAGGGGAGGGTGTTCAACGAAAAAAGGTCATGCAGACAATACGTTCCATACCCTATATCATAAAGTTGAATGTTTTGTTTCAAAATCTCTTATTTAATGTCAATAAATATTCAATAATTCTTAATTATTAACTTTTATTAAAGGACTTTTCCCTTCTTTTTATGTTTAATCCCAAATAAGGTTTCAGTTCAGGTAAACTAACAAAGTTGTTTACTTAAATCTATTACTATTCCAAATTCCCCTTCGGAAGATAATTAATTATTGATCCCGGATCTTTGACTTGTTTGATCAATATATGAACAATTGTTCACTTTAACAACTTTAAAACAATTCTTTATTGTCTTTTGGTATAGGGGTAGGACAAAGTCAAAAACAAATTAAATAATCAATGGTTTGTACTTGTATAGGACTCAATCAGATCATTCCACGGAGCCCACATTACGTAACCAGGAAGTGTTCCACAAAGAGGGTTCAACATGCATCGTAACCTACATACAGGATCTTTGAATCAATATTTTGACATTGTTTGCAGCAATTTAGGAATACGACATCTAAACAAAAAGCCGACTTGTTCAACTGATTAACAATATCAAAGTTTATGTTTGCAACCGATTTGATTTTTTGATAACAATGAAATGCAAAGATGCAAAGAAAAAATGAGAAAAAAACGTATATATGAAGTTTTTAATGATAAGTATCTCGCTTTTAGACTTCTATGTTACTAATAAGGAGATAATTCATAAAACAAACTCATATTTTTTAGATATCTGGTTACCGAGTTGGAATTTTTCCCTTTCGTATTTAACAAGAGGTCTATGGGAAACATTGTTGACCTAACCAACAAAAGCCAAAAATATAATCAGCTTTATGGGGTCATGCGAAACAAATCTGAACAATATAGTAGAAAAAGATCCTTATATAAAAGGTATTTCGATTTTTTCTTTAGAATTTTTTCTTTTAAACATATAGCCTCTTTGATAACAAAATGTGTTTACAGTCAAATTATATTAGTTTTTAAAAATGAATGGAAAAATATTTCTCTATGTAAGAATTTGACCCTTCTTTGTGGCCCACCGTATTTTGAGGGATCATTATATGAACAAACGTGAATTGTCACTGTATGGGGATGATTGCACACAAGTAACAGCATTCCTGATCTATTGGCTTCAAAGAAAAACATTTGTAAATATTTTCTCTAAATATTTCAGTGTAAAAATTCGACCCCTCATTGTGGCATCACCCTATCCCTTGGGATCACAATTTCAACTAAGTGCCCTTACTTGGTGATGCTTCAACACAAATAACAGCACTCCGTCAAGAAACTAGAATAAAAACTTTCAGGAATGCTATTCAAATGTTATAGCGTCATTGCCCTATCGTTTTTAGGGTAAACAATTTTCTCCATATATTTTGTGTAAAATGCACCCCATCCCCTTGTGCCCCATCTTACCCGCTGGTATTAACATCACCTATTGTATGCCCACATTACCCCCGGGGAACAACATTGATAACTTGCAGCTATTCTACCTGGGGTGCTTTCACACAAGTTTCAGCAATTTTTGCTAAGTGGTTTATGAGAGGGTATTTGAAAAAATCCAACATTTTTTTTATAGATCGTAATTATGGCCATTCAGTTTTACAAACTTAATTTCTTTTTTACCTATTATTGTTTTGTACCAAGTTTTGTTGAAATCCCCCTCCAGATCTGGGGAGGAAGATGAAAATGTGAAAAGTTAACGACTGATTAGGAAACGGCTTACTTGAGCTTGAGCGAAAACGTTTTTGGAGCGCCAGGTCTTGTTTTAAAGATCATGTCCTTGACCATTTCAACTTTCTTCCTTTCTTAGATTTTTCCAAATAGTATTCACACTTTGTATATCTTGTTTTTTTCATTTAATTGTAAGATCAAACAAAGTAAACGACCCACTGCCTGGTTCACACTAATTTATAATTTCTTTTAATAGACTTAATAAACAGAATTTAAATTTTCAAACGAGACAAGTTATTTACTTAATAATATCAAACTCTTACAATGTTAAGTTATATAATATATCGGAATTGGTGAAGATGTATGTGTCAAAATTCGAGGATCACCATCAGGTATAAAATCACAAATTTAGAGATGTTTTCGAAAGGGCCATACTTCACTCACCCACCGCGGAACAGCGGTCTCTCTTAAGATACCGGGTATCCCCAGAAAATGTAAACGGCTACTCAAAGAATACTGGAGTTTTTTTTATAATTCAGCACACACACAAAACACCCAACCTTTCCCAGCAGCCATTGTGTGATGTAGCGACGATACATTTAACAGCAAAACAAGAGAAAATACTCTGGGGAAAATGATCAAAGAAAACATACCAACACCAAAAGACTAACTCGGCTGACGATCACGTCTATCTGCTAAGATAGATACCTGGTACTACACTATACATGCTTTAAGATGTAAACGAGGGGCTCCCCTAAGGGTTACCACATGTATTTGTGTAACCTAAATTAGCCCAAAGTATTTAAACAGGAAGCTTACCACAATATTTATATACCCAAATAACCGAAAGGGTGAATCAAGGGAAATTAATAAATAAATAATAATTTGAGTTTGTTACAAATCAAAATAGACATATACTCATCATAATTCCAATCAAGTAATAACAGAACATCAACTCAGACCACTAGCTTTATTCATTTTTTATTGTTAATCGCATAGCATTTTCTTCGTTACATCAAGCAATATATAATATTTATTAGTACAGATTCGACGTAGCGCTCACCACCTGTCGTGATAATTGTACATTGACATACAAAATTAAAAATAAGTTTTACAAATGACTTTTTACAAATGGTTAAATACAATATTCGAAAACTCAAAAACAGGTTTACAAATGAACATTTCTCTATTTACTTAACGGAAAACGGATTATGAAAACACGAATGCATGATTACATACAAAATAAAATGTTAAATGCTTTTGCGTTTCGTAGGATTCAAATGTCTCCATATTGTTTTAACATATTCTGAATAACAAAATAAATATTTTCATTAATTATATAACTTCACATATAACAAAAGCATAGGATTAATATCTTCACTTGAAACTGTTGTAAGACAAAAACTTTTTGCATGTCATAGTAACTACGGAAAAGCATGCATAAGGGTGAACATAGATTAAAACTCCTTCAATTTGGTAAATTTTGTACTACAGCGGTAGAGGATAGTGTAATCTGTACAATTAAACTGATTTCAAATGTATGAAATTTTGTATTTTCAATCTGATTGACCCAAAACCAGTAAAATAAGAGGCCAAATGGGCCACATCGCTCACCTGAGCAACACTGGCTTTATATGGTCGCTGAAAGGATATTGTGCCATGTAGCCCCTCGGTAGATTAACCAAAAATGAATATCCGAATTTTACACTTATTTAAGCATATAATTAATCTTTGACATATTTACCATTATAGAGTACCATTTTTACTGAAATAAGATTATATGCAAAATATATTTAACTAAATTTTCAGTTGGTGTTCACGGTTAACTTCCAGTTCCCTTTATTTAAGCCCCCCCCCCCCATCAAATCATCAAATTATATAAAAAGATTCAAATAGATGAGAGCATAAAGGTACATTTTCTCCCTCCACTTCTTACTAGTTATTGTATTTTATTCTTAAAAATCCTATAAAAGTGAAAGAAGAGAAGTTTACCTCAATGCACCAGAATAAATGCGCTCAATTCCTCAAATTAAAAACATTGAAAATTTTTACTGGCCTTCTCTATTATAAACGATTGTCATTTACCTAGCATGAATTCATTTCTTATGACGTTTCATATCCTTACTCAATTGATGGAAGAATAAACTTAACTGAAAAAATGTTGTCATATATGTTAAAGAGCTAAATCAATGTATTGGCAGTCGTTCTATTGTACCACGGCTCACCCATTATTTTCATCTTTATTAAAAAATAACAAATATCTACAAACAAAGACGATTTTCGTTGAAATATTTTTTTTAAGAACAGCGATAATGCTTTTATTCTCATAAATATAATGTGTCAGGACTATGAAAACTGTTTAAAAGGCGTCGTTTCCATATACTTGTGTTCGAAAAACTATCAAAAAGAAGATGGGGGAATAAGATGGTACAAGTGCCCATTTGGTTTAGTCGTAAACTACAACTTCAAATTCAACATTTTATTCAATTAAATATATTTGATATGTTATAATACAAGTTTACTAAAGGGTAATTTCTAACTATATTCAGTTTGAATTTTTTCAAAAAATGATAGGAAAAAAATAATAAATCCTAAAGTTTTGGTGGTATCGAACCTACAACCTAAAAACCTATGCTCTATAAACTTACCTAATGTCTGGTGCTCTAACCACTGAGCCATTTGAATCACAACAAAGTGTGTTGTTTAAATGCTTTATGAGACACTGCCCACGAATTTACGGACTCGTATTATTTTTCTAAAACGTTCAATTGTTGGGCTACAAAATGACATTGATAAGGTATAGTGGGACATCTCTCCATATTTGTTTTGATTAAAATCGGTTTAAATTCCATTTAACCACATTTAAACTATACCAAAAATATGGAGCTCAGACCCACTCTATAAAAGAAATGGCATTGAAGTTATAAAAATGACATTATTTGGAGGTTTTGAGACACATACGCCAGTTTGAATCAACCTATTACAAGTATTTAAAATACTTAAGGGTTAAAAACTGATCCCTTCGTACGTAAACTGTTGCACAACAGGCAAATTTATTTTTGTCAGTTTGACCTGTTTGTCATGCGTCAACATTCAAACATGGCTATTTTATACAAAGAACTTTTGTTTTCGATATGGAATACCGAACCCGAATGACCGCGATTATTTCTTGATTTCTATTTTCGTAAATTACTCAAATTTGAAACAGAATTCGCCGATTATATTTGCAATTTATATATGCCTCTCCATAAGGATCATTTATGCAAAACTACGTAGAATTTGACTCAGTAGTTCTTAAAAAGAAGATTTATTAAAATGCACCCCCCTCCTTTTTATTACAATTTCGATGTTTTCTCCGCTTTGAATAAAGATCGGTCTTTCATTTCTGCAATTTATATTGCCTTCTCATAAGGATGCTTTGTGCCAAATTTGGCTGAAATTGGTCCAGCGGTTTTAGAGAAGAAGTTTAAAATGTAAAAAGTGTACAGACGGACAGACGGACGACAGACAGACGGACGACGGACAAAATGTGATCAGAATAGCTCACTTGAGCTTTCAGCTCAGGTGAGCTAAAAAAAAAATACGGCTTTATTAAAACACTTCTAGCTTATTGAGTTTCTTTTGTTAACATTTGTGCAATGATTTCTATGAATTTTCATATTTTTGTCATGCATTTTTTAATTTTAATCTAGAAAAAAATGTTCCGATATTTTTTACCTTTAATTATTTTATATTTGAAAAAATAGTCATGAAAATGGCAGGAGTAAGGGGTCAAGAGTTTGAGGATTTTTTTTAATTTTCTACACCCTTGTTCAAGGGGTCAACATTGTAAAATATTGGTAAAAGTAGACATTCAGGCCTTTTATGGTGAATCTTTTATTATATTTACATTCTTATTTACAATGCAAACGTAGGGAATACAGATGATTTCTACAAGCTTACATAACATTGATAATCAAAGTAGATTCCCTAAAATAGAAGCATATTAAACTAAATATTACCAAGCAACAATTGTTTAAGAAGTTCAGGATAAAGTAATATTAAATGAATGACCACACAGTAATTTCGTTAAACAGCCATTTTTTCGACCCCACCCCCTCCAAATATATATATATATATATATATATATTATATATATATATATATATATATATATATATATATATATATATATATCAAAGCCTGAACTTCCACCGAATGGATTGTTGATATTACAAATTAAAAACAGACAATTATGAACATCTGTTATACTTCAATCAGTCTTCACCAACGATTGAGATAATATAGAAACAAATATTATTAGATCAGTACATTTTCACCGTGTTGCAGTACTGGCCCCGTTCTAGAGCATAACCTGTGACTCAGATGCCTTAAAATTCATAATTTTGGTAGACAGCTTTCTGAACATTATAGCCATGCACTCAGTTTCTATTCATACAAATATATGGGAATTTTTTTTTACAAAGTTTTAAAAAAAATTACACTATATGGCCGTACTGTCATTTTTGTATAAGGTCTGAACCCCAAACCCATGAACATCAATATTTAAGAAGTCCTTCTTTGATATTTAATTAGGCAGTTAGAATTTCTCAATCTTCCCTGGACAAGAAAATTGTATTTGAATTAAACATTCTCTTTACATATCATTACAAATCACATTGCAAAAAAAAACCCTCTTTTTATCCAAAACATAGAGATTTGAAATAAAGCAACGGCATGCCAACAAAACAGTTAACTTCTTATTTGTAACGACATTGATTTCTATAATCCTTACACTGTTGAGGCCTAAATTAAATGTATAATTAGATTTCAAAAAGAATGAATATGTTTTAAACTGCCCTTGTGCATCTTATTATACTTTGCTTTGGTTTTTTAAGGCTGCTATTTTTTGGAGGCTCCGCTTGTATGCCTCGTTTTTCTCTTTGTGTTTCTTATCTCTCTTCTTTCTTTCTTCGATGCCTTTTTCTACAATACAGATGATACAATACATAATAGACTTAGGATTTATGTATAATTTCAAAGCATTTTCAAAGTTGCTTAAGCTCAATACATTATGTAAAAAATGTATATTATTGAAATGCAAATCAACCGATTCAAACTTCGAAAAATGAATAATAATGATAAATTTACTTGTTTATTATTTTAAAAATGCACAAGATATGATGAGAATCATTCAAAAGGTCTTTAAGATGATAGATATTAAATGAAATAACTCATAGAAAACATTTAAAGCCCCTACGTTTAAAGTGTGGTGAACAACAATCATGTTTCGCTAGATAGCAGAAGAGGCGGTATAGAAGAACGAAAAGGTTAATAGGAGACGGTATCCTCCAGTCGTAGTCGTTAATCACGGTGTATCTCTCAAATTTCCACAATTTTTCAGAGTCATTCTGCACTCTCTCAAATGTGTAGCTAAAACATATTTATAAAAAGGTATATTGCCTTAGATGTTGAACTCAAATAATCAAGATATATTGTAAACTTAAAAAAAATACATTTCTCTCCCCCATTGAGCAATATATATCATAAATTCTCTACCTGTCTAATAGTGTTATGTAATATATACCCATTTTCTGGCTATGTAAACAAAAGTAAGTTTCTTGTCCACAAAAGGAAGCCGAGGGACATAATCATCGTGTTATTGTCCAAATACATGTAGTCAGTAATCATTTGAATGATAAAAACTTCATTTGTCAGCGTTGCCGATTTTCTTTCAAGCATAGTTGCAGGACTTTTCTAAATAAATGTAACTACTCTAAAATTACACCTGACCTGTTCCGAGATAAAAAAAAAAAAAAGGGGGGGGCGGGGTTGTACGATGATTCATCATTGGAAAATAACACAGAAACGGTTTCACGGTTAGATAAAAACGCATGTTTACTTCTTGCAGTTTACAAAGAAATACATAGAGATATAATAGAATATTCAATACACCCTTTACCGTTAACCGTCTGCTATTATAAAGTAGATATACGTCATTTCAATTATGATTCTGCGTATGGTGATTACGTAGTTGTTAACTAGACAATAGTCGAAGCAAATTGGCTGGAAGCTTTAAAGGAAGCAGATAAATGTACACCGAGAGATTTTTTTGACTTGTATCATCCATTAAGTATAGCTTTAAAGTCTAACATACAGTTCTCGTACTGATGCAATGCAATTTCTCGCTAATATAGGATGTAAAAAAAAATACAATGTAAACTTTTTTACATATCAATATAGGATATGCAAAAAAAAATTATGAAATAGTATAGACAAATACTTTTAATCTGTATGTTCTTAAATTAAAAGCAATGAAAATTTACATTTTCATGTCGATTTTTTTTTTTAAAATCTCGGAATTGTTATTTACTGTTGAATTGACCTAAAATGCATTCTTTGGCATGGATTATGTAACTGTTAAAATATATCTTATAATTGTAGGAAGATTAAATAGTTAACTTGTTTACTATTCAGATTTTTTAACAACTTCATCTAAGTAGTTCTACATAGAGTCGGCAAATATGTTGTAAATGACGAAACTTTTAACTAAAGATAGCATTTTCCTAGCATTTCAACTGCAACGGTAAATTCTTTGTAAGCCGTTAAAAGAAAAGGTACTAAAATTGCCTGATGCATAATTAAATAAAATTCAAACCTGAACATGGCAATGACAAGGTTAACCAATAGGAAATTTGAAAATAACATGTAGATCGCTACGATTGCTTGAACCGTCCAATCCTCCTGTGGACATTTTGCGGGATCTGATGAAGTGACACTGGTACAGTTTATTTCAGTACTACCTAAAAGTGTTGAGATACAGTATTATAAGAATTGTCCGTTATTAAGTGTGTTTAGGAACTCGGAGAAACAAATGTTCTGTTTATCTCAGTTTTTGGTTTTTGATTGCCAAACGCTTTTTCAAAAGGTTTATATTTATTTTGTACACAAAGAATCTAAATGTTTATTTTTTCTTTAAATGGTTATCGTTATCATAAACGAACAACAATTCTAAAGAAAAGAGTGCATGTACCAACCGTCAAGATGATCAAGATTAATTTCGGCATACAGCTGCCAGTATGGGTAGTACAAAATTGTCCATATTCTCCAGTTAGTCCAGCCCCCATCCCATAATGATTCGTAGTCAGGCCATAGGTTGGCATGGTAATATATCCCTACTCCTAACACCACAAACACGGCTAGGAACAGGAATCGCAGAAGATCCTTTAGCTTGAACAAAAATATGAACGATATTCAGTGCCAAGGAAAAAAGTGTGTTGCAAAAGGCCATTACAATCATGTAACGGTCAATGATTTGACACTGAGTATTTTTTTAAAATGTACTTTAGAGATATATTTTGCTTGTAAATTCAGAGGAATCAAAAGAAGAAAATCTAACATGAAAACAAAGGAGCCTTATAACAAGTGATTATACCACTCCAAATGATTTTAAACAGTTGTAAAATCAGTAGAGAGTAATTGAAAGAGGCGTTCATCAGCTAAAAACCTTTTTAACCCGTTTTCATTGAATATTTTTTTTCTCCTTTTTTTGAGATTCGTACGAATGTAATATATGTTTGATGCGTCGCCTTGATGTAACATGTAAATATGCCAGAGTAGTCATATTTCTATGGTTTGGTTAATGTATTTATTGTATTTCGGTATATAAGTTGTTGTGCTCCATAACTTGTATATCTGTAATCAGCTTTAACACGCGGATTGTTTTAGACCGGAAGCTAAGAACTTGAAGCTGGCAATAATTAAAACCCCCACCACATTTGTAAAGGTTTACAAAGTGTAAGAATTATAATAATTGAACTTAAATGAAAAAAAAAAATAATCAAAAAGCATACCATTTCTTTGATCATGATAAGGGTGGGTCCCATTGTTCTGTGAATAAGAAATACTTCCAAGAATCTCAAATACATAACCAGCAGAGACAGGGCGTACATGCGTCTTGCGGGGGTGAAGGTTTCAGATGGATGTAAATGACGTACAAAGAGCGCCACGATGAGCAATAGATATGACAGCAAGTCAACTGCATTCCAGAAGTCGTACAAGTATCTTTTTGCACGTGACCATTTTCCTCTGTGGGAATGACCTTTTTCCTCCAGATAACCCTAAACAAATATGTGGACAGAACATACGAATAAAATAATTAATACTCAATGTATACAATCATATAATGTGCTTTTCATGTATTGTCTTTTTCATAAAAACGAATTATGTATATAACGTTATAAAACTATGACTCTGCATAAGACTGAAATTTGTCTAATTTTTCATATATTTATTAAATATGAGGATAAAAAATAAACTATGAATAAAGTGCAAATGATATTTGAAATACACTACAGCTTATTTTACTTTTTAATTTATCAAAGGATATTGTACATCGATGCAGAGTTTTATGTTTTTTATTCATTTTGTCTAAAGTAATGCTTGCAAACGTTATAAAATGGACCCACATTTTACAAAGATCAATGAGGAAAAACCAGATAACTACGCATTTAAATCATGTTTGTTTTGTCTCGGACTATAATGTGTCGACGTCAATAGATAAATCGCGTCACGTAATTACCTTTTAATTTCTTTACATGACAAGCGTCAAAATTTATACGGCAACACGGCGGACGTAACGATATTTGAGCTGATTTTTTACACAAATGTTTGACCATACCTTTAATTTTTAAGTCCCAAAATATTTAGAGTAACCCTTTGTCCGTGATGTAATATAACGATCTTACAATGGCATCCCGGTTTGCACAGACAACTGACGAGGAAAGTAGAAAGAAATAAAGATTTAAGCTATGAATTTAATTGTTATACTTTATCTGTTGTTGGTTTGGATGTCAAACTGTAGGTCCTCGACAAAACAAAACCCCTATTAGGTTTGTTACTGACTGTTTACAGAAATTTGTGGGGTCAGTAAGTCCATAGAAGGTTTGGCTCCGCCTTACCTATCCCTTGCGAATGTGTTCGGAATATTTTCTTTATCGTTGCTAGGTATATAATTAATCTAGAGGTGCTCGAATGGAAGTTAACGAGACTTCACCGAAAATTGTTAATTTCCTGTGAAATTTCGAGCGGAAGTAAATGTGTTCGGATAATATTCTCAAAATACGTAAGAACTGATCGTTTTTCGTCTCATATCCAACTTTGATTTATGTTAAAACATAAAAATCATTTAAAATGCATGTTTTATTTCACCATCTAGTGTTATTTAAATTAAACGATAATATTCAGAATTATCGTTCGTGTTAAACCACGTATAGAGTGGTTGAAATTATAAACATTGGGTTGCTTAATAAACTTGTTGCCATGTTTGATGCGTGTTGTGTGCAATACTAGGTTTTTAAAAAAATAATGGGTGTATTTTTTTCTATAAAAACATAGTATATCGAGTCATATTCAAGGAACATTCTGCATAAAATATTATAGTCTGTTTCACTAATGATTCCATTACTAGGTCAGGCCCGGATCGAAAATAAACCCTTAGGGGGGATCTCTACTAAGTATGTTAATTGTTGCAAGAGCAGTAAAAACTATTTTTTGTATTGTTACATTTATTTCTAGAAAACATTATATCCACCAATTAATGAAGATAAAGTTTAAAATCAATAAATGTTCAGATTTTATACTGTGGAATCATTAGATTTCGTGGTGGCTCAATTTTCGTGGATTTCGTGGGTACCTCTCATCCACGAATTAACATCCTCCACGAATAATATATTAGGGTTATAAAGTAATATTTCATTTTGTAGGTATAAGAAAATACACGAAATTACGTCCCCACGAACCTATAAAATTTCAGCAATCCACGAAAATTGACCCCCACGAAAATTAATGATTCCAAAGTAGTTGATTACATGTACCTAGATTCTATGAAATAGACTACAAACACGAGGCACGGCTTTTACTGCGAAACTAAAAGGGTCAAATATAACCACGTGGTCTAAAAATTTAATGACAATAACATTTGCAAGGGTGTTACTCTCTATGGACTTTAACGACCCCATAAATTTCTGTAAATCAGTAACAAAAAGTAAAAATGTTAATAATACATAATTTCATGTTTTGATGATTTCAACGATCAGAATCAAATTACAAAACAGCTGATGATTTCTTCAATAAAATCCCCTAATGCCCAGAAGTATACGCAATATTCAAACACTCTCGGGCGGATTAGTTTGGAATAACTATCTCCAATGCTTGTCAGTACAAATGAGCTGTACAATAACAAAACTGCAAAAAACGTCACCTGAAATATTTAAGAGAAAATTTTGTATATGTTAAAAAATGTAAGCAATATATAACCGATATATCAAAATGTGTTGATTTTTATTTTAATTTTGAACAGATATGGTCAATGTTACTTCTTACATAATTAAACACGTATTTCGTAAGTGGAGCAGTGAAGAAATTTCTCGGCCTCTTTTTGGCAGCCTAAAAATGTAACCAAATAAATGAAAAAAATATTAAACAGATACATAAAGATCTGTGTTGGCATTGGTATAAATTTTACTTCTTTTTTGTGTTTTTTGGTACATGTACCTTAAAAAATGGCACTAGGTCAGGTGCCAAATCGTTGTACCACTGGATGTTTATATATTTCTGAGAGCACGTGTGTGCCACAATCTCATACATGAAATTCTCGTGAGCAAAGGTCAATGGACTCGAGTGAATTCCCCAGATGTTTGCCTCGTCATCCATTAAATCTATTGCATGTTTTGGATCCTCTTGGTACATACTGTCCATTATGCTGATGCATCGTTCTTCGAACAATCTACATAATACATTATTTAAAAAAATAAAAAATCTTTTTTTTTGAATTGTGAATATTTTCCAATCAGTAAAAAATGTATCGTTCGATTTATGCATTACATTAAAATATTTTACATTCAACTAAATTGAGCCTGGTGGTAGGGATGGGCCATATGGCGGGGGAATTAAAATTTTACATACGTACAATAAGGGTTAAAGAAAATCTTCCCCTCAAATACCCTTTGGCTAGCAAAAGTGAATCTTATGTGAAACCTTTTGAGGTAGAGTAGATTTCTGTTTGTTTAACTAGTCGTTAAATTTTCAATATGAACATATAAAAATGAATCTTAAGTATCTTTCTTTTTGAATATCATTCGGCTACCATATTTATGTGGAAGCTTCTCCGGGTATTGTGGATTAAAGTTTGATTGAATTATAGTCCCTGGGGGTGGTGCGGCGCCATAATAGGGATGGAGTCAAATGTTCATAGAAACATAAAATCTTCTCCTAAAAACATTATGTAAATATTCAAGCTGGGTTGGGAAGGGGTATGGGTAGGGCCATAGATAAGGGAGGGTGTTTAAATATTTACGAAGGAATATGTAGTAAAAAATCTTGATTTGATCTAATAAAACATTCCACCACATAAGTTTTAAACCTAAGTAAAACATTCTTACATAGAGTCATTTCAGGCATATCTGTTACAAGTCTTTGCTCTGCTTTGTGGTGGTTTTAATGATATTCTATGAGATTTTCATCCGACGATATAAGAATTGTATACTTTGCTTTGAAAATTTGACATAAAAGGTTTACCTACATGGTTTACTATGGTATGGTATGGTATGAGATTAAAAGAAAAACGCCTATATATAAGAAAGAGTTCCAAACATTTTGCAGTAAAATGATACGAAACCTAAGTTAACTACTGAACTGCAGTGTAAATATCCATTTTTTTAAATAAAACAATAAAAAAGAGTCAAAATAATGGCGTATGTTATGATATGGTGTGCTATGCTAAACGCGTTAGTTTCGCGAATAAACGCAAAATTTTCGCGATATAACGCGTTCGAGTCGCGAATAAACGTGTAACTTTCGCATATAAACGCAAAATTTTCGCGAATAAACGCGAAACCATTATATATATATATATTGTCGTTTCATACAAAACCCTTATGAAGAAAAACGATTGAAAACAAACACATTTTAAATTTTATATCATAAAATACTTATTATTCATTATTATTATTATAATATCCGTGTTACGTTGATTTATAAAGACAAAATTATCTTTTTGACATATAGATATTAATAAATCTGATCAAACTTTTAAAAAAATGTATATTTTTTATGTCCCAAGTAGATAATAAGTTAGAGCATCATATTACGATTTTCATTTGTTCGCCGATCCTGTGTTCGAACAGGCATTCAACGGAAGACCTTGTACTGATTCTGATGGTTCTTCTTCATTATAATTAGGGTCTTCCGTTTCCAACGGAAGACCCTCTTGTTATTCTACGGTTTCTTTTTATTATTATTCTATATTTTTCCTCTGACATTTTTCGAGAGCTTTAACTCAAAAACCATTTAGTCGATTTTCACTAAACTTACAGGACTGATAGAACATAAAACGTGCTTGCGAATATAAAATTTTGAGGTGATGACGTCACTTCCGGTTTGAGATTTTGAAGATTTTGTGAATTTTTAAGGACTTTTTTGTCCACGTAACTCCTCCGAAACTAAAGGGTATAGAAACGTGAAATTTTCAGGGATAAGTAGATGGATGTCTGTAGATGATCCTCTGTATTTGAAATTGTGGAAAATGCGCACGGCGCCGAAGCTCGCCCGAGGTCAAAAATTGGCACCAAAATTTTCGGCAAAATTTTAACACGTTTTGCAAAATATCTTTTAACCTGTAGATAATTTGTTAAAACATGTTATGCAAAAGTTGTTAAGATTTCACGAGCTTTTGTTTTGTTTTAATAAAAAGGGACTGGCCCCTTTTATTAGGGGCCAGGAGGGCTCTAAAGTCTTTTAATATTAACTCTTTACTGAGCAATAATTTGTCATTAATTATAGAAGCAAAAACGTTCATTGTACACCTGTTTATCTACAAAACACCTTATTTTAAACATTTGTTACGTAATTAGGGGTTTCAAGGGGCCAGAAGACCAAAACTTTGATAATTAATATCTTGAAAAGGAGAAATATTTTGAAAGGCAATGTTGAACAAAAGTTGCTAAAAATAATGTTCTTTAGAAAATGGTACCTTAAAATTTATGGTTTGTGGCCCCAGTAAGGAGTTTAAGGGTCGGCCCCTAAAACACTGTTGTTCAGATATCTCCAAATCGGTCAACAATTTCTGAACACTTATTAAACAAAATATGTTTATATTTATAAGATCTTTTATTTAATATTAAGAAAAAGGGACTGGCCCCTCAAATTAGGGGCCAAGAGCGCTCTAAAGTCTTTATATAATAATTCTTTACTGAAAAATAATTTGTTATTAATTATAGAGGCAAAAATGTTTATTGTACAGCTGTTCATCTATACTGGACCATACTAAAGTCATGTTACATAATTAGGGGTTTCAAGGGGCCAGAAGTCCAAAACTTTGATCAATATTATCTAAAAAAAGGAGAAATATTTTGAAAAACATTGTATAACAAAAGTTGCTGAAAATAATGTTGTTTACAATATGATACCTAAAAAAATGGCCCCAGTAAGGAGTTGAAGGGTCGGCCCCTAAAACACAGTTGTTCCGATATCTCTATAACGGTTTACAATTCGTGAACACTTGTTGAACAAAATATGTTTATATTTGCAAGACCTTTAATTTGATATCAAGAAAAAGGGGATTACCGCTCAAATTAGGGGCCAGGAGGGCTACAAAGTCTTTTTTAGTAACCTTTTTTAGAGCGATAATTTGTTATTAATCATAAAAGCAAAAATAAAATCTTATTAAGTTGAATGTAAAATTTTTTTAAAATCGGCATATGCATTACAGAGATATAGGTGTTTAAAAATTGACTTTTCTGGATATTTTGATTTCACATTCTTGGTAAAGAAAATAGTGTTATGTTCAGAGTTTAATTAACTCGTACCTAAAATAATTCGATAATTGTTAAATCGTACTTAAACACATTCGGATTTGTATTTGCTATGTTGTTCTTGAAATTGATAATGTTATTGCTAATTCGTACCTAGAATCATTTTGATTTTGTGAACTTGTGCCAAAAATAATTCGATTTTTTTTTTTTTTTTTTTTTTACTTATGTTTATTGGTTTAAAAACTCTGCTTCTTAGAGACATTCGACATTATCGGAAGACCCACTCGTTGCTTTGCAACGAGCTTTGCTCTAGTTTTTCTTCTTCTAGACGTTTTTTAATCCTCAATAACTTTTTTGTTTGTCATCTGATTTCATTCAAATTTTTACGGTATATTGTAAATTGGATTAGGTTTCTAGAGCACACAAAAAAATTGAAATCGCAACTTCCGGTTTTGAGTTATTCCCCTTTTTCTAAAATTTTAGGGGCGTTAGTTTCCAGACAAAGGCTCCGAAATGGTCCGTAGCAAATAATTTATAGCTAAAAATCTTTATTATTGACACTTTGAATATTGTCCTCTGATTTTTGGATTTTAGTTTCTTCCAATTATTCCACTCGAATTAATCAATCGAAATCTATGTTTTAAAAATAGCAAAATTTTTCTCATGTTTTAGCTTCGTAACTTTTTAGTTTGAAATATTTCCTAAATACATATAGAACAAAAGTTGTGCATAATGTTAAGGGCTTTCATTTGACACCAATAAAAAAGGGCTGGCCCCTTAAATTAAGGGCCAGTAGCCCTCAAAAGATTTTGCTTAATAACTCAAAAACGGTTAGGATTTCGATATTGCTGTCGCTGTAAAAGTTGTTTGTTGGGATCTCATAAAGGTCGTTACAATGTTATTTTGTAAGTGATTTGTGTAGTATGAGTGTAAAAAGCTTTACATGTTAACATGTAATTCATGAGAAAAAAATTAGAACACATGCCTTTTTTTTATAGAAGTTAAAGTCATTGTTGTTTAGTTCTTATAGTGCACAATCCTTAAAGACGAGAATCGAAAAACAAAACATTCTTTTTCTTTTCTAGTAAAACACAAAATACTTATTGAAAAAAAAATTTTGTGCATTACATTTTAGTTATCATACTGCATGCATTTAAAATCCACCTTGAATCAGAGATACGTATTATTACGTAAGCTATCCCTCGCCCACAGCCGAGAAAATCGGTCACCATGGTCGCGGGTGGACTACCTAGCGGTCAGCGGTTATCTAATACACGAGAGTTGCGTCTCTCATATATGAGTTAATCTAGCTGCGAACTGAAGAATTATTTCAGTTTTGATTACACATAAAGGTTTATTCTTCAATTGGATTAAACGATAGGGTGTCAATTAAGAAATGGTTCAGTTAATTAATAAAAGCAATGCCATTCTCAATCTAATGCAATATCAGACATATATATCAATTGTGGGTTTTAAGTAAAAAAAAAGAATTTCTATTTGATAGAATTTAGTCATTAAATTGCAAACTTTTCAAATCTTCCTAGGTTCTTAGCTGTGCGTGTGTATGCGTTAAACCTTTATGTAATCTATCCTTCGCCCGCGGCCGAGGAAATCATCCACGGCTGCACTACCTAGCGGTAAATGGTTATCTAATACACAAGATTCGCACCCGCACACTTACATGAATATGAACGTGTTTGAGTTTATATAGCCGTTAATACACTGTACACTGTTTTAATTTAATGTTATAAAAGTTTGTTCATTTTGTATTTAGTTAAATTAAACATTGGAGAGTAAATTAAAAAGTCGTTCTGAAAATTAATAAAAGAGATATTACTCCAAATCGGAAATACTCGTGAGACATATTTGAATGGTTGGTTTGTAAGTCTTAAATCTTTCAAAAACTGTACAAATAATGTTTTCAATCAACAACAAAAAAACAACAACACAAATATTAAAACCTTTGAATAATGATCATCCCTCGCATATTGCCGAGGAGATCCCGCGCAAGTGACCTCTACATGTACCTTATCACGCGTGCATGTTTGGTATTTTGTACGAACGCAACTATTTTTATTATGTTTTAAACTATTATATTGGTTTCAGATGAACCGATTAATTTATTTTACTCGTACAGTTGATTAAGCATTGATTTATACGACAGCGTACAAGGTAATTTAAAAAATCAAATCAAATTATGATCAAAGTGCCATGTTTGCGGTAGGTGCTGACACGATAAGAGAATGCCCTGAATTAAGGCATTAGGTGACTATTTTAAAGAATATTCACATGAGTTTTGAAACAAGTTTTGTTTGGATTCTATCGGTCACATATTAATAACTTCTGTAGTGTTTCTACATGGTCGTTAGTTTCATTGTGAAAACGAACTTATTTCTGTGTTGCCCTCCCACCGTCCCGCTGCCAAGTGCTCTCCCCTTTTAAATTCCAGATCTGTCGAAAATAATTTGATAGCGACTTCTTACGTGTAACATTTTCTCCTGAGCGTGTTTATCTTTCCCACCCGTTTTTTTATTCGGTCAGTCTTTGTAAATTTCAACTTTCTTTATTGCGTAAATTCAATCGCCACGTGCTACCGAAAATCTTGTGTCACTTTGAACAGAGCAAACAGCTCAGAACATATATGGCCCCAGCTTATTTATGGCTGCAGATCATCAATTGTTATGTAATTAATCAACAGTTCGAAGGGTGCTTTCTTCAAAGTGGTCAATTTTCAAACAACAAGACTTTCATTTTCACATTAAAGGATCTGAGAACGTGGCTATAATAAATTAACATGTCGAACACGCTAAACTTCTATTATATATAGTTATGAACAGAATAATATATATTATAATTAAAAGTTTTAAGTCAAATGTAATGTTTTCTTGGGATAAGATATTATGAAATACGACTACATAATGCTATGCAGGTGGTCGCCATAGAAATCATCAAAGTATTGCAAGTTAGGACAGATTAGTTTACTTGACTTACAGACCCTAATATAGCGACATATCTGCCTCCAAAAAAAATATGCGCTTCTCAAAGTTACACTTCAGTGAGATGGACATGTGTTCTTGGGGGTTTTCTTTATTGCTAATTATATGAAAATTGATTTAAAAAAAAAGTTTTATTGAAGTTGTGTGGTATGAGGATGTCATGCAACTTAATTTACTTACAAGGTTAGCTTTATGTGTTTCACTTTATTTATAATTATGCCTGACTCAATATTACACCTCATTGATAAATTAGCTGTGCTATACTGACTGTAATTTTGCTGCTCTATAAACATCTATAAACATCTAATCCTAATGCTTGTTGACAGGTTCTGTTAACAAACCAATTAAACTGTGTTTAAAACAAGCAGTGTTGGTCATTTCATTATGGTGGCTGCAACAAATTCCCCAGGGCCCTGAACTTGGGGCTTCGACCAAGAATCGACTGGAAATCCCAGCAGTTTTGTTTCAAGTGTAGACCGCGCTGTCATTTCCATATTGCGACGCAAGCAGAAATTTCTGAATAACTGTATATTTTTGGAATTTTTTTCTAGGTAAATAGACTATTTTAATATAAGAATATTGAAGATTTGATGCATCAGATATTTCTAACAGCTAATAGGGGGTCGGATACCGGAACGTCATTACAATGTTGTAACTTTAATAACCTAGTTAATTTTGGGAGTTCATAAATGCCCAAACTTTTTTGTTTTTAATCCAATACATGTTTTAGGTATAAGTAACAATAGGTGTCAAATTGTTCTATATATATGTAATAGGCTTTTGTGTAAAGTGAACATAACTGAAAAAATATTACTATTTTGAGCCTGGTTTTACCTTCAAAATACACGAAAACCCAGAAGCTTTCGGGGGCTTCGCCCCCTGGGCCCCCACCAGGGCTTTGCCCGGGACCCACGGGGGGCCTCAAGGCGGCCCCCAGACCCCCTGCCTCAATAATTTTATCAACGCCCCCCCCCCCCCTTACTACAAATCATGTATCCGCCCCTGACAATGATTACCCAATCTATTAAAATACAAGATAAATAGAGAAGGCAAATATTGCTTGTGACATGTACGTAGTTTTTTTTTTATATATCTTTATGATAAAGCAGAAAAAAGCAAAAAAACAAAAAAACAAAAAAAAAAAACAAAAAACCCCACAAAAAACAAACATGGAACTTGCATCAAATTAACTTCATGTACATGTTACCAAAAATCCGACCGAATATGCGCCTTTGTCACATTTAATTAAATTAACTGAAAATAAAAACCGTAACACCATTATTTTCCGCTTATTTTTATTGAAATTTCTCCTTTTTAAAAAAAAAAAAAATACGTGAACTTTCTCCGAGAGAATAACTGTTGATCCGATAAATGAGAAAAAACTGACTTAAAAATAGGGATTTTGAATATTATTGCATCGTAGGGAGAAGTAATATTCATTTCTGTAAATAATGTTATTAAATTTTACGTTGCATAGCGGTGTCTGTATATCAGGAGTAAAATTTAGACGCTCACCTATGCATAAATTCCCCCGATGATCTTAGATAGCTGATTTTTATTTTAAATGTTCAAGTCTACTCGTATTATCAAATAATATCAGCCCTGAATAAATTTTCATAGATGCCATCAATTTTGGCTATTTACCAAATTTTGACAGCACGAAACAAATTCAAACTTGCACATAGTCTTCAAAAAATTAGAAAGATTTATTTACAGAAGTTACGTGTTTTTTATGCACGTTTTTACTTACATTTCCTTACATGAATCATGAGTACGTGTAATATATAACAATCCATGCTACCCTGAAAAATTTAACTCGCCATTAAACTTATCATTGTTTAAACCCCTGTCACACTGGAGCTGCGTCCTCACAGCGATCCCGCTGCGTAATTGAATAATGTAAAACGCCATGGTAAACGAACTAGAGTCTTCTACAGCGCCGTAGCAACTCAACGGCATCTTCGTTCGCC
Organism: Magallana hongkongensis; assembly: GCA_015776775.1. Lineage (NCBI taxonomy): Eukaryota > Metazoa > Mollusca > Bivalvia > Ostreida > Ostreidae > Magallana > Magallana hongkongensis. The sequence continues at coordinate 21,661,993 of CM027469.1, forward strand.
GCGGTGGGATATCCTAGCCTAGAACATTTTAGAACGCCATGCGACGGCGCGTACTTTGAACATGCACAAAGTAGGCACCGTTGCTCTGCGTTCCGATAAACACGCCGTAGAAGTGGAGTAAGGTCGCCATGAGAGCGCCGTAAAGTCCCCAACAGCGCATGTGCACGCAGTCAGCGCGCAGAGCACGCTGAGGATGCGCGGTAAAAATTCCTAGCACGTCATGAGCGCTCGGCGGATACCCAGCTAGAGGGCAGTCAATCGCCAAGTAGAGCTCTGTGGAAACGTAGTTGGGAGCTCTGTAAGAACGCCTTTCTGAATTTTCCTTGCGATCCTACGGCGATTCCATTAATTTTACAACGCCGTGAACACGCACTGGGAACGCAACTTTGTGTGACAGGGCCTTAAAGAGTTTTCAAAACAAATACACAAACTGAGTTCGACAAATAGTTTTCCTAAAACATTTTCTTCCTGTCTTTATACAGGTTTTCAATCACAGCACGTTTTTATAACAAAAGCAGAAGTGAAATTTTAGTCATTAGTCATTATAATCGTTTGACACCAAATCACATAAAGGACTAAGTGCGGTTTTATGCAATTTTTGCCCCCCAAAATCAAAGTTTTAGAAAGAGCTTTAAAATAAGGTGAAAGATTGTTAAAATCATATTGGAAATAAAGGTGTAAAAGGTTATCATCACAGTGACGTCATAATGTAGAAATGACGTCATGAATATTGCATTATTTTGATAAATTGATGTTTTGTAGCAAAATATGGGTGTTTTCCGATGGTTTTTCGACTGGGAAACATCGAGCGCAGGCTTGCTCAAGTACCATTTTTTAGTATAATATGTATAACTATCTGAAGAAAAACATATGTTAAAATCGCACTTGAGCAGACCTGCGCTCTATACTTCCGAATGCAAAATATAGATCAAAAATGAGAATATCTTCATTTGTTAGCAAATTTGCGGGAATTAGGTCATTTAAGTGACGTCATAGATAAACAGCGAGTGAGCAATGATGACTAAAATCAAGATTAAAGTTATAGGCATCTTCTATACAATGATTTGTGAAGATTTCATTTTCATACGATACTATTTAAAAATTGGTTGAAATCGGGGGCAGATATTTGACCATACCGCACATAGTCCTTTTCATCTCGCAGCATCAACGGAAGACCTACTCGTGGCTTTGCCACGAGCTCTGCTCTAGTTGATTATCTTTCTCTTATAAAATTAATATAAATTCAACCGTCGGAAACCTTTAAAATCTTAGTATTAATTTTCAAATGACATATGTGATAAAAGAGGACGAATTTACGTCATCCAGATTTGAACAATAGCTTAAAAATTTCAATTCACAGCTTCACTTATCTTTCTGATATTAAACTAGACGTTAATTTATGTCGCAGCGATTTAACATTTATTTTAACGTTTTAAACAATGATATCTTTTAAATTCTAAAATGATACTTAATAAAACGTTTAATTCGAATTAAAATTGTTATAATCAAAATATGTTGCTGTCTCATTTTCAATAATACAGCGCCCATTAGAATGTGAGAAGCGTGATGCATTATGTCCTTTGAAAATTAGTACTAAGATTTTAAAGATTTCCTACGTTTGAATTTATATTAATTTGTAAAAGGTTAAATTCATTTACATCTGTATATAATATTATTTTGTTTTATTTTAAATTAATTTATTTGTTTTCAGTAATTATTTTTCATAGGGGTTCTTCTATGAAATAACAATATTTATATTTAAGTTCGCGTTTATTCGCGAAAGTTTCGTGTTTATTCGCGAAAGTTTCGTGTTTATTCGCGAAAAATTCGCGTTTATTCGCGAAAATACGCATTTATTCGCGAGAGTTACGCGTTTATTCGCGAAAGTTTCAGAAAAAAAAATTTTTACTTTCGAAAATGAGCTCAATGGGCTTTCGTATTTTTGTAACATCATTTTTAAAAAAAATAACTATTTACGAATTGAGATAACTTTTTTTGTCATATGATGGATATTTCCTTCGGACACCTAAAAAAAATATAACACTTCTTAACTTTCAAAAATGTTATTATTGCATTTTTTTAATGTTTCCCCAAACATAATTTTTCATATTTTCTTACTCTGTTGACAAATCATCTGAAAAATCTGCTTGAAGTTATAAAAAAATGTATTTTAATAAAAGAGACTTAAAAATTGAATGAAAATCATTGCAAATGAATACAAAAAATACTAAATTTTATTTGGTATGAAAGTTCCTCAGGTAAGAGTTGTCGTTCCTAAGTCCCAATGCCCAAACACTTTGGGGACTTTTCATTTCTGAGTTAAAGAAAATTTCCTAAATATCATGTTGGAATAATGAATACATACATATTTCATTATAGACTTATATAAGTGAATATATTCGCTTTAATACAAAACTAAGTCAAATAAATAAAGGGGAAAATTAACTAACAGGATTTAAGTATCCCAATATGAGAGAAAGTCAAAGCCACCCTCAAATCCCCTTAAGGTGGTAAGAAACATCTTCAAATATTAATGTGGATTAAAGTATATTAAAATTGAAATACTTTCACCGGTTTAGAATTTTCTTTCACAGTAGTCAACCAAAAAATACGTTTTAGAAAATTTTGGAATGTTGAAAAGTTTACATGTTTTGTCCTCAACGGGATTCGAACTCATGACCTACGGGTTTGAAGTGAACCCACTAACCCACTGCGCTACGCTGTAAGATGTCGGTAATTGGAAAGAAACTATTTAAAAAACTAAGCTTGATTTTTTTTGTTTATTTCGATAAATAATACGACACAACGTGAAGGTGTCACATACCACATAACTTGTAAGTAATGAATTTTCCAATTAAATTAAATCTATTCATTTAACATTTTTTTTTAAAAGAGCGGTCCCCATACAATTCGCCTTAGTTTAAATTAGCCAGTACCGGAATATCATGCTTCCAGATTTACTTTTTTTGCATACTGCGTCATTAAAACGTGGTATATAGAGCCACCTTAAAACATAAATAATTATTGCTTATAGAGCTCAACGAGACTAAGAATTACCCTTAAAGGACGAAGTCGCGACTTTGGAAAAAAAATCATTCGTTTTTAATGTTAACAATGCTTTAATGAAACATTTTTAATAGTCAAAAACAATTTGAGCGTCAGTCGTCGTGTTAAGCGCGAGATACAAGTTTGCACGCCTATTTTGTAAGATATACTAGTTATTGAATAAATTGGATCATATAGTTTTGCTTAACAGTGAATTAAAAATATATAGTGTTGTGGGTTTATTTCTCTTTCTTACTTGGAATGTTCCTTCAAAACAATTGATAACAATTGCTCCTTGACACTGTATGCCCTTTTGGAAAGTTTGTTAAGAATTGCCGAGCAGACCAATCCAGTCACTGCCAAAACATAAATTCAACTGATCATTTTAAATTAATTACAAAATAAAATAATACTAAATGTAAGTCACCAGTGATGAAATACATCCAAGATTACTGAGAAAGCACCGATAATGACAGTTAGATAAAAGCTCTTTAACAATAACTTTGAAAAGGCTGTCTAAGCTTAATCTTAAATCACTTTTTGCCCTTAAGCCTTCAAAATTTCTTATTGATAACTAAGAAACAATGCGATTCCCTTAAATCCCAATCGTGTAAAGCTTAAGTAAATGAATATAAAAATTACGTAAATGGTTTTCGCCTCTAAGCCAATATACTTCCGCTAATTCCTTTCGATTGGCAAAAACTGCCCATAGTAAAATATCAGAAATAGTCGTATCTTTAAGGTTTTTGTTGCTTGTTTTAGATTTTTCCTTTTTGTCAGTGTTGTACTCTACAAAAAATAACACTGTACAATAAAAACGTTTAGAAAATGAAATTTTAAATAGAAAAAAATATTCGATTTCAAATTGAGTTGCTATTATCATCTGTAAAATTTTTAAATTGTAGTGGTCATCGTCAATCAAGTATAAAAAGATATGTCAGTTATACCTTTGTAACGCAGCAGTTTACGACACAACCCTGTGGCGGCATATGCTACGGATTCTGACAATTCTGTTAGTTCGTCTACAGTATTTTTTGCCTCTTGGGGGTTGCTGTGTTTTATTGTTGTTCTCCTTATAGCTTTATATCCATGGCATAGTATCTCTGCTTGTGACTCTTGTATTTGCTGTTTGATATCAAATAAAAAAAATGGTTAAGGCACTCTGAAACAAAATAAGATTTTTAGTAAAAATTTCATTTTTAAAACTTGAGTAAGACAATTGCATGCGCAAAAAGGTGAATAAACGTGTAGTTCCATTGTCTTAAAATGTTTTAAAAATTTCGTTTATCATTACCTTTAATATCCACTGCATGTGAAGACAATCTTTTCTTTTGAACTTACATTTTCGGCAGGCAACCGTCTAGGTAAAGGACAAAACTGTGAGAATAAAGTTCAAATATGTTAAAAAGGTTTATCAAAATTAAAATTTCAAAAGCAAATTTACCTGTTCATAAAGTTCGGGCAAATTAATCATCTTCAGATTAACTCCTCGATCCAAGAGAACCCTAACGTAATCACATCTATTCGCCTTTAATGCTTCCAAAAGAAGAACCTGCATTCAAATGAAAAAGTTTTTTTGTTTTTTTTTTAATTTAAATACACTTGTACTTATTCAAATGTAGATATACAAAATACTAGTAAGCATTTGGTTAAAAACTGAAACATCAAAAAGTATATTGAGTATCTTTATAATGAAAAATGGTGTTTAAATGAAAAAAAAACACTAACTGGTCCGCATTCTTCTGTTAGTTCTGATTCTTGCAAAAGCTGATATCCAAAATAAAAATATAGTGGGAGGGATGTAGGAGTTGAATATTTTGGATTTAAGATGTATGGTTTTGACTCCTTAAAACCTTCCAAAACTTGGTGAATAATCTTTTCTTCAGGACTGACAAAATTCCGACGCAGAAGTTTCCATGCAAGCGAGGAACCCTTGCATGCTTTTTCATTGTCTTCTTCATGAAGGATGTCTGAATTAAAGCTTGAATCATCGTACCGTTGAATTCTCACACCCTCTAAAATGTAAACATACAAATTGATTGTTTAAAAGAAAAGAATTACAAAAAATCTTTCTTTTATATAATAAACTCATTAATTTAATAGGCTTCATTTCATGCATTCATTAAAATTTTGTGTTATTGCAAAAGTAAGCGTTGGTGACTATAATTTTACAAAACACAAAGCATAATCGAAAATAAACTGAAAATGCTTTTATTGTCTTTGTTTTGATTGCGAAGTAGATCAACCCATTTAGTTTTGTATATAACTAAAACTATCTAAATTTAAGAATATATTTGATGTTTAATTAACTATCTAGTATATCATTAAAAGCAAGTCCCAAATTATTGACAGACAGATCCAGTGCATCTTCGCTAGCCAAGGGTTTTCGGTCCACTTTGCTCCCGATAAACCCTTGGTGGATTTCATTACGAAAACTCGGTGATGTGGTGGCGCTATCTAGCGAGCAACTTGAGTTGCGCCCCTTGCATATTTAAAATTTAATCGAATTAATTAACGGGATATATACACACTACGGCATTAATACAACTTGAAAACATGTTGACTACCGAATATCGGAACATAATTAATGATGCTATTAAATACGAATTAAGTTATAACCTAGGGAAAGCACGGAATGTTTTATTCATAGTGTTTTGTAAGGACCTGCACCGGGAGCGAAAAAGTCGCCGATTTATATGAAAGCTTTCATGCCATAAAACCAGGTATCGTTGTTGTGAATATTGCGAACCAAAGAATTTAAATAAAACAGAGCTCATTTAACCTTTAAAAGCAATAACCATAAGCAGGAACGTATATACTAACAGGATAGGCAACTTCTACATTCGCCCTGTTTACTTCCCATGCTATCACGCGAGCCTTGACAAGTTTGTAGAACTTTGTGTAATCCCAGTAAAATATATAGTTTTTTAAAGCGACCTGGTTAGACCATCGTTGGGGAGGCACTGTACTCGAGAACTTGAGCCTCAACATGTTAAAAGCACCGAATGTTTTACCAAAGATCACGCATGTGTTTTCTTTTAAAGTTTATATTTACACGCACTGCGATTGGATCAGCTACTTGCAGCTGCAGCCAATCATAAAACGGAGCTTGTCACCGAGTTTTCGTAATGAAATCCGCCAAGGGTTTATGGGGAGCAAAGTGGACCGAAAACCCTTGGCTAGCGAAGATGGATCCAGTGTTACTTTTCTGAAAGTTGATGATGACTGTTCATAGCTCACCGTTTGTGTATGATTGGATGATATTCTCTATTGACCAGCAACTGACTATTGTCTCCCCAACAATGTTGGACAGCGTCAAGGGGTCATCTTGTTCAAGGTCAAATATTCCAACCTAAAACCAAGGAAATTCCTGTGATTCTACAAACCTGATGTAAACAGAAAGTGGAAAGCGGATCTGTATACGGACGCATCTATATCTGTCAGCATTTACAAGTTGAAAACATACATTATGAAAACAAAAAAATAGCGAATTAAGCCATGAAACTATGTTTTTTGATTTAATTAGATGTAATTCATTTTCATTTTAATAAAACTCTACCTTTTAACATTCCACTGACCTTTTTACTACTTCTCAGAGACATTGAAACTTCTATATGAATACGCAACTTACCAATTCTTTAGCTTTACCAATTATTTTAAAAAGTGTTTTCAACTCTTGGTATTTCCTATCATCAAATCGAATACCCAATAAAATACTGGCTTTCTTCCGAAGTAGGTTTTTGCTACAAAACAATGAAATCAGTAAGTATTTTAGAAGGTTTTTCTTCTTTTTCAAAAATTCCATTATTATTCAAACCGTTTATCTATTCACATTTGGCGGTACATTATGATATGGCAATGCTAATAAATGTGTGTCTTTCTCGTGTATTTTGGACAGGTATTTAAAGGTATATAATTATCCTACGTAGACATATGATCAAAAATGAATAATGTTACACCTGTACAGGCTACCATAGGTAGAACTCTTTTGTCAAGTGAGGTAATTTTATATCTTGTTACGTTATTTTGTTTATTTGGCGGTAAGCACATGGTGCAGCGAAGTCAGGAAAACCCTCATATATAACGAAAATAAGGCACAAGGAGGTTAATACATTTATATTTTGTGTAAAGATCATTTGCTTATTCTAATATTAATTTTCAATACAAGTGTATTGAATTCTGTGTAATTGTTTACAGTTTCACTGTGAAGTTTGGTACTGTTTGTGACTCTGCGGCGGGAATACCCGTATTTTTGTTCTACATTAAACTTCATCAGCCAAAACCAAGTCAACCTTGTTTTATCTACTAGAGGGTCGATCCATAACCGCACATCTCTGCCGTAACAAATAATGAAAAAAACATCTTGTCACATGAAATATTAAGCATGGTGTACATGAACAAACGTGTACTTTATATCCAAAATAGTTGCTATTTAAAAATGTAATATCCAATGACATTGATGAATAAAATATTGTAATAACAATAATAATAATAATAATAATAATAATAAAGCAGCGTTCACTTCTGTGAATTATCATTTTCATAGGTTGATTGCAGTGTCGGTTCGTTGATTTAACCGAACTACACATTGTTAAAGAAGTCATCTGTGATATAACTCTGTTTTACAGGCACCAACTGGATCTGCGAATATAGCTTCTACTGATTCTAATAACAACAAATTAATTAGCTAAATTACTTGTCTAGATAGTCGACAACCAAGTCTGCAGCCATCCCTGATCCTTTCATGATGATAACAGGGAGTTTGTGTTGGAGAGCCTTTGAAATATGAGCTATCGTCTCGATGTCTCCCTCACACACGATGATTGCTATGGGAACCGGCATTCCTACAATTATTTGTCACTTGAAACACCATTTCTTAGTGTCTACTGATAATTAAATTAGCAAAAAAATCATACTTTATCACACGCCTTATAATTTTAATTCACAAACACTTTTAAAAATAATCATTTTTGTTTCATTTAAAAGCATCAAAAGACATAATAATTGTTATCAATATAGATGTAAAAACTAGACAACCTAGAATTTTATGCCATTTAAAAACGTAAATAAACATAGATAATGAAAAATTAATCAACACTCTCAAAAAATAGTAACAAAATTAAAACAAAAACGAATTTAAAACAAAACTCAACTTCATTATATACAATGGGGAAAATTGTTCACATTTAAATACGAAGTGCACTCCTTTATACTATTAAATATATCGTGTTATTATACCTCTGGGAATATTTCTTATGTAAAATTACAATGAATGAACATGCTTTTCTAACTAACCGTAAAATAGTTTCCGTGCTATCAATGGTGAATAGTCATCGAAACTATTAACAAGCGGCATTCGAATGTTTTCCTTTTTAAACTCGGAACACCTCTGACGTAATCCGATCGCTACATAAAATTTATGGTCCGATAACTCTAATTTGTTTATCATCAAGAACTTTTGCATCGCAGACAGATAAAGTTTTCTTCGGTATAATAAAATACAAATTTACTGGTTATGAGGACGATAGCAAGTTTATTATCACCTTCGACAGCAACTATTTCCCTCGGCTTCGCCTCGTGAAATAGTTGCTGTCTTGGGGGACAATAAACTTAACCAGTAAATAGGTATATATTACTTGATGGCCACCTCAACCAATTTAAATTTGTCAAAACTTAATTAAGTATATTTATCAATACTGCATATTTACATTCAGTGTATATTTCCACTTATGCTGGCATTGGAAATCTGCGACGTTCAATTTAATAATTTAATCAGCTTCCCTAATTCATGCGACATGAGCACAGGTACAAGTCTTCAGGTGTTTTGATTATATTTATCGTTGTAAGATTAAATGAATTTTTCAATCTGACATAACCAATTTGATATGTACTTTTGAAAAACAATCACTAATATATATCTACTCCTTGCTAAAACATATTTTTTCTCCACAACGTTTCTGGCACTTTATTTTTTGTCGCGGAAGCTAACTAAATAACACGTTAATATGACTGTTTGACGTTTGTGTCATTTCCCTGACTAAGAGCTAAATTAATGGCTTTATAGCCGTAATACACAACAAATTTTCATACAAATAGACATTAGTATGAAAATATAAATATAAGCATTGAACATATTAGATATAAATATAGGCATTGAAAGCGGTATTCAATTTGTCTGCACCGTTTGGTATGACTTCCTAAAATAAGTAGTCAATGCTTAAATGACAGGCGTTACTTTAAGCCCCCCCCCCCCCCCCATATTGTCAACATAAAGTCAAATGATACTTCTTTTGCCAAAAAAAAAAGAACGACTTGTTAGTCTTACTCTTTATATTTTTTTTGAGGGGGGAGGGGGGGGGGAATCCTGGAATATCTTTACATTTGACTAAGTTCCACTAAGCAGGATGAAAAAAAGCCATGGCTTCGATGGTGTACGCATAGAAAACCAATTTAATTAACGCTCCATGTAGGTTCAAATGTGACCAAACACTATCTGTAAGTCATTAGATATAATAACTACTGTTTTAAAGACTGTTCTATGTTTATTATTTGGTAAATTCACAATCATTTAAGAAATGAATTAAATAATTTTTCTATTGATCGAAGTATCAAAGGACAAATTGACCGGAAAACTTCATTGATGCGCGTAGCGGATTGATGAACAAGTCTTCCGGTCATTTTTTTTCCTTTGATACGTCAATCAATAGAAAAATTATCAAATTCATTTCTTATTATTTAAACAAAACATTTATAAATCATTTTTATGTGAAGTGTCATTGATAAAAATGTAAATGAATACAAACAACAACAGCAGCAATGTTCAAAATCGATGCGCCTTCAGCTGTTGCGTAGCTATTGAGCTGGATTAAACGGATTAAACACAAAAAGAGTAGCAATGTAAACTGAATCGAAAACAGAAGGTAAATACATGCGTTGGCTTAATTGTGATCTTATTTACTGTGCAGCAGGATTCGTTAAAACTGGCTACAATGTGAGTTAGATCGTTGGAATGTACAACTGGGCATAACCGTGCAAAGAGACGCGATCGTGGTCGAAAAAAGTTGATATGTCGACAAATAAAAATATGTACAATGTATGTGAGGCTTTTGTAAATGCTGTGGTAACTAACGATAGCCAGTGAGGTACTTAAATGATATGCCGCTTGGATTACGCCGAAGGAGTTGATGCACTTCTCATAACTTTGTTTTACGATGCTCATTCTCATTACTGATCATGTACGTGTTTAAATTTAAAAATCATCGCTAACAAATGTGTTACCGTGAAAGAGAATATGCCTTTATGTTCGTTATAATCATTCCTAGAATTGGAACAGCCAGCCTCGCCGTAAATGTTGACCGGTGATCTCAAGCAGACGAAATCATAAAACGTTTTAACTTTCATTGTTTTATGTTTATAAACTTGTTGTTCGTTTGCAGACATTTTAACAGACATAACTTTACATTTTGTTGACTTTTTTTGGAACTTCCCGTTCTATAAATAGTGTTAGATCATAGCAGTTGAGAAAAGTAGATTCGACAAAATGTTTTGGTGCAGGTATACGAAACATTTTCGACCAATCAGAAGCACCAATACCCCATGAAACGAATAAATATTAAATGATTCCTTAGACAAAAATAAAATATGTTTCTTATAATGCTTTGAAAGAATGGCTTTAGGTCTTAAATCTACAAACATTTAAAGATATGTGGTTTCGTTGCTTTTGAATTATGATCACGAGAAGAAAAAGACAGAATTCTAACGTTAAAGACTTCATTTTTACTGTATAAAATCTATAAAAAAAATCCTTATCCTTCCGGGGTATTCGCATTATAACTTTTTTCATGTCAAAGAAATACTTAATTTAATGGAATTTTTAAAATTCTGATCATTTTAGAAAATGCGTATGCGTACTGGTGTCCATTCTCTGGCTAAAGAAGGACACTTCTTGTTGGGAAACGAATTTCTCCAGATCCAACAGAAATCCCTGTCCTTCCCCTTGGGAAGTTTTAAATTCCTTTGTTTTTTCTGATGTATTTTGAGAATTCTGAAAAAAAACATTGATTAAGTTGATTTATAAGATATGCAAGATATATTCATTATTTTAAAACCCTTTAAGTCCTAATGTCCTACACTGTTGTCAGGCCAACATAACCTTCATACATGGATTGTAAACTTAGTATATATGTACAGTGCGAACGGCATTTTGTACAATTATAAGATGATTATATGAAAAAAAGTGTATAATATCACTACATGATGACATTTCATTTAAAAAAATCCAAATTAAAAAAGTCGGACATTATTAGAGTTTAGAAATTAGAGTTTATTATTCAAACATTCTCACTTACAAAACTTATAGTCAAAATGTTTATTTCTTTTAAATCACATCGGGGTTTTTTTTGTAATCTTGCTTTGTAATTTTTAATTATTAGACGTGTCATTATTCGAATTAAACATTGTGGTTGATTTGTAAAGAAATTGGCGCAAAATGGCTGGTACGTCTTTTTCTATCAAATGTGATAAAAAAAGAATTTTATTCAATGTTAAGAAAATGAGTAATATTTAAGATATAAATTAGGTTTAACATGATTTTAAAAATTGTAACACATGTAATGTTGGTTGTAAGTTTTGTTTATGTTCAACATTAAATTAACTCTAAAGCGCTTAGTTATACCAAAATGGTCTTAGTTATAAAACATGACACCCGACAAAAATTGCATCTGACAAAACGAAGTGAAAACAACAAATATTCCTTTTAAATGCATATAATACTCTGTCATTGGTCAGCTCTGTGAATGTAATGCGAAAACATTACGGTATATGCAAAAAACATGATAAGTAAGATATATCACACCCTTTTGTTGATTTCCTAAATAGCTGCAGCAAGGCAAGAAATCAATCGTAACTACTCGGTCATTTCCGTTGGTGAAAACTTATTATTTTTCTCCAGCAGAAATGGCCGAGTAGTTACGGTTGGCAAGAAATTATAACTTTAATTATAAGCAGGCAGCGTGTATTTTCGATTATAGTCTGTCCCTTGATATTTTTTGCCGCATATCTATTTAAATTATTCGATATTTATGAAGACCTCTTGGTTCAGACGATGTTCATTAAATAGTATGAAAAAAACCCTCCAAGATTTCTTCCTTTAAAACGCCCATTCTAGCTTGTCAGGTATCAATACACGGCTAAAAATAACAAGAGGTCAATTGGCCTTAACGGTCACCTGAGAAGCATGTAACCCATACACAAACTTGTCAAGGAGTCTCATATATGCATTTAATTAATTAGGTTTCATTCTGGAGTAGAAAAATTATAAATTTGTAATGACGACCACCTCCCTGCCTGAAATCTTTCAAAAAGAACTGTGAAACCTATAATTTTGGCAAAAAACTTAAAGATCTGGTCTACTAAATCATGCATTCAGATTTCCTTTCAGGTGTGTGGGGGAAAAGAAGATAAATTTTTTAACATTATATGTATTAACACTTATACATCCATTTTAGCCCTACCCTAGAGTCAAAACCCATACTCCCGGGGACATGAACATTAAAATTTCAGTAGACGACTTCCTGGTAAACATAATTGTAAATCAATTTCATTATACAGATGTGCAAGAATAGAGAAGAAAATTTTTAAACATTATATCCGTAAACACTATATTGCCATATCCCCCCCCCCTTCATGTCCTGAACCCCTGACCCAGGGGCAATGAATTTCACAATTTAGGTAGAGGAGTTAGTGGACATCATAACCATGTATTCAGTTTTTTGCCCACATGTGTGGGAGTAGAAAAGATTTTTTAAGATTTAAAACATTTTACTACATGGCCATATTGGCCCCACACTAGAGCTTGAACCCCTAACAAAGGGGTCATGAATTTCACAATTTTGGTAGAGGGCTTCATGGACATTATAACCTGGCATTTAGTTTTTAACAAATATATACTGGAGTAGAGAAGATTTTCTAAGATTGAATACATTTTTACTGTATGACCATATTGGCCCCACCCTTGCGCCTGACATATGGATCATGAATTTCACAATCTTGGTAGAGGGCCTCATGGACATCATAACCAGGCATTTGGTTTTTAACAAATATATCTGGGAGTTGAGAAGAAGATTGTCTAAGATTTATTCATTTTAACTATATGGCCATATTGGCCCCACCCTAGAGTCAGAACCCCTGACCCAGGGAGCATGGATTTCACAATTTTTGTAGAGGAACTCATGGACATTATAACTATGTAACCAGTTTTTTCCTCACATGTGTGGGAGTAGAAAGAGAGATTTTTTGGAAAATTTGGCTTTTTTGAAGATTTAGCGCATATGTTGCGCCCCGGGGATGGTAGAGCCATGAATTTTACAATTCTTTTTACCATAGAGATGTCTCACACCAAAAGTGGTAACAATCAACCTTGTAGTTTTTAAGAAAAAGTTAAAAATGTAAAATTGTTAACGCACGACGACAGACGAAAACGGATAGCAATAGGTCATCTGAGTTTACTCAGGAGACTTAAAAAGTCTACGGAGGTTTTCCATTGCCAAGGAGATGAAGACACCCGGAGTACTTCCGAATGGAGAAAAGATGTCAACATTTCCCATTATAAATCTCCGTAGGAAATCTGTTTTCGTCCCTCTGAATTTTTACGAGGGAAAAATGATAACGTTTGAATGAAGTTATCTTGGAAATTTTCCCTTTCATCGATTTCAATTGCACTTTTGTCACAGGTATGTGTATTTTTTATTAAAAATCGTCCAAATATGTAGCATAAATATCTTGGGACAGACTATAACATTCTTACTTATATAAAGAAAAACTTGATTTGAATCATTATATATATATATATATATATATATATATATATATATATATATATATATATATATATATATATATAACTGTATAATTGTTTTACTTTAAAGGCAAAATCATTAGAAAAACGTTTTAAGTAATTTTCATGTAAATAAAGGTTTATATGAAACTGTCATTGAATAGTTAATAAAGTAGGGAAAGCGCAATGCGTGCGCAAATTTATGTAGTAAAATTCGCCGGGTGCCTCGTATGGACACATCTGTGATCGGCCGATGCCGATCATAAAAAAACAACTACCTAACAATAGAGTAATATTGGTTTTCCATTCCGCTATAATCATTTTAAAGCAGATGAATGCAATGCTGCAGCGCGGCATTCAGTATGAGCAAGCACCATGTTTGCGAGTTAGGAGCATATTCTTTAGATTTTGCTTCCGATTTCTCGAAAAAAAAATAACCATAAATCAAGTCTCTGATTTAAGTCTGACTTTTTTCCAAAATATTTTAGATTTTTCTCAAACTTGAGAAAACTCAAATATCTGCATTTCTCGAATAAGTCTTGAGGCATGAATTTTACATAATTTTATAGGGAAAACGTAAGTTACCTCCATAGAAGTCTTTAATTAAATCTCAAGTATGACATAAACATCATTAAAGAGTATATATAATTAGGGAACTTGAGAAAAATCTCAGCAGCGTAAATTCTCAGGATTTGAGATGAAATTTAGGTTAAATAAATTTTCAGGTAATTTGAGCCTGATATATTTTAAAGCGGCTTATCTCTAGAGACATTATATAATCTTCCATTTTTTGTGGTATACAATTCGCAGTATTTCTAGACAGCAATCACAATCGCGTGACACATTATACGAGTTCAAAACAACCAAATTATATATATAAAAATTCAAGAGTATTAGCTTTGGTAGGGCTAAATTAACAATTTTTCCAGTTATGAATACAACCCTTGTCATTATCGTTAAAATATTGCATTACAAAAATTTATTCACACGACAATTTTACCTCTTTTCCTGCAATATTAACGAGTTTGACATGTCGGTCTGGATCACTGATTTTATTTTTAGCAGCCCTGTTTTTAAATTCGATATCCTCGTAGTTTTTGTAAGCGTCTCTTACAACTTTGGATAGTCCGTGTTCCTTTCCATTGTACAAAATCCAGGTTTCTAAAAAATCAAAAATGCACACCTAGAATTCGACAGTGATAATAAGAGACAGCTTATTAATCATTGTAAATATCAATTACTAGTTTAACAGTGTATATCGTATCAGTGCAAAAGAGAATGAGTGGTGAATCAACAAATATGTTCATTAGTATAAGATCCTATCACACTTTGGCAATTCACTCTGAAAATCTGAAATAAATTTTATGTTTTATTTTTCAGGAGCATTTTGAACATGAATCACCATTTGTAAGAGGAAAATAACTTACACACTTTTAATTAAAGAATATTAATTTTATAGTTCCTCACATCTTTATGATTTTGGTCAACACCTTTTTTTCGTTTTCAATGTCTACAAAGCTTCATAATGCATTTCCTATAGGCAACCAAAATTTGAGTGCCAATATGTCAGATATAAAGTATGATATAGAACTCACAATGATTTTTTGTTAAAACAAAACTCAGGTCATGTTTTGTTTCCATTATGATTGATAAGATGGTTTAGACTTTAAATGAACGGGACAAACGCTATTATATTAAACGGTATATCAAACCAAAGAAAACAAATTTTAAGCATGACACAAGCTTTCTTTACATAACAAAGGAATGTGAGCTTTATATCTAGCTTATAACTCTACGACTAACACTCGAAATTCTGTTGATAATTTGAGACGCATTACTAAATTACTGCAAAGAATTGTATAGAAAAATGAAATTTGAATTAAATCGTGACCATGTCTTTTTAATTGTTTTAAAATGGATAGTATCGACAGTAATTTGGAATCAGGGAAAAACAAACAAGGAAATGTTTTCTTTTTATTCTTGTGTTTGCTCTATATACACATATCGAATTTCGTTAAATTATAGCGCACTAGAATTAACGTTTAACAGGAAAGGGATTACTCTTTGCTTAAATAGCTGTTTTTATATCAAAGATAAATGAACTGACAAAACAAAAGATCAAAAATGTGATATAATGAAAAGTGTGTAGATGTCAAGTATTGCCACGTTTGTTCATAGCTTAGCAAATTAAAATTGGGGGGGGGGGGGGTGTTTATAATTGTTTTTTTCTGTTTCGAAAGAAGAGGAGGGGTAAATAACATTTTGATAAAAAAAAAATAGCTTATTTGACAAAAATGTCAATGTATTTAGTATCTGGCACTAGCATACAAATTTTAAAAAAAATGTTGATCAAAAGTAAACAAAAAAACAAAAGAAAACCGCACAAATTGTTATACTACCAATACTCACCTCCCCCGCTTTTTGCTGCTTCTATAAGTGCTGTCTGAAATATTGTTTTGGGCCAGGGTCTGGGAACAAAACTGTCCGAGTCTCCAATCACAGAAAATACCATGGTTGGGCTGTTATTTCCATCACTGGAGACATTTTTGGTAGATACATTTTGTTTGATTTCGTTCCATGTGTATTCAACATCATTTGCATTCATCTATAAATATGCATGATGAAATTGATTATGCCAACAATGTAAGAGATGATATTTTCTACTTCGATGTGATGTTACGACAATACAATATCATATGATGCAATATTACATTTTGGAATTGTACACTACTGAATTATAATATCTTGTTTTTCCTCTGACTAAAATGTCACACTTTTATAATATTGGTTATATATGACTTTTGAGAAGTGATATTCGGCATTTTGGCGAACTTCATTTGTGGGAACTTTAGAAATCGAGCGTGTTGCTATGCGGTGCGGAATACCTCCTTGTTGTTCTGCATCGAGCCCGGCTCTACTTATTATACCCGATTCCTTTTTTTTTTTAACATGAAAGGTCAACATTTATTATTTAAACCATCGCGTTGATGCAGATATATACCAGTCTATGAAATATGATTATCATATACAGTTTGTTGGAAGTTTGAGAGCTATTTTTGTCTAAATATGTTATGTTATAATTGCAGTATTTATTTTATGAATTCTAGGTATCTTTAAGGTTTTTTTTTTTTGGTTAAAGCAATATGAGCTGCAATTTTCTTGATGACTTTTTTTAACGAAAATGTTATTTTCTACTTAAATGACAAAAATATCATGGTTTTTAAATTTCTTGTCGCCAAATTTTTGTGAAAAGGGTCGTTAAGGAGCCTTAATTGGAGCAAAATTGAATTAATGTCGTCCTGTACAAAAATTTATTTGCTATATGTTCCTTAGAAGAGATATCTTTCCTTTAACAAAAATTAATGATTTTTTCCAAACTAATTTATCATAAAAGTTTAAGTTACATGCAGACTTAGCATACTAGCAGGTTTTTACAGCAAAATAAAATTCTAAAAAAATACAGCTCATATTGCTTTAAAATAGGACAAAATGATATACTACTCCCATGTATGCGGAAAAAAAAATCAAAACCGCTTTTTTATCCATAGAGTACATGAAAAAAAAATAGCATAGTAATTGTACAATCCTGTAATTAAAAAGACTTATTCAAACCATACTTCAAGAACTTTCTGTGGCAAATAATTAAATATTTCTTTCCTGATAATGTTGTTTTAATGGTAGATATGAAAATATGTGAATTTAAATGCGTGGTCATCGCATTTTGATAATTACATATAAATAATCTTGAAGGTTGATAATGCTTCCTTACTTTTATTAAAAACATTTGCTATCAGTTCATTTAATAGCCACATAATCTAAAATTTATTATCATTTTATAAAAAGACAATATGCATGTATCTACCTTGATATCCAGATCATAAAGGATCATTCATTACCTTTCCTACCCCTTAAAAAGGAGAAACAAGTTTCATAGACCCCCTTTAAAAAGAATAAAATTACAATTTAAGCACCTCCACTTCTTTTAAACTGAATGGTATTGGTGCAATAATTACTACATGGCCTAGTTTGAATAAAAGACTTTAATCTGGTTACCAGTTAATAAGATTGCAAAGTCGAGTTATTATATAAACAACCTCTATTTAACTATTACATAGCTTATTTTGAAGTTTTAAAAACGATTATGAAAAGAATCATCCTGACAACATAATGGACCTTAGAATGAAAAGAATACAGGCGAATTTCAGTGTTTTGTTTTTCTATTATGTTATTCGGTGTTGAATATCCATTTATTGATTTGCAAGACAGCCAAATATGCCAACAACTAGCAGAAACATGCAATTCTCTAATTATAAACAATTAAAAAATCAAAATGCATTTAAGTAATAGAGCAAGACAATTTTTTCTCTATAAACTGTTTAAAATATTTGACACGTGTCAAGAAATAGGTATTTCAAAACAAAAAACAAAAACAAACAAAAGAACCCTTGTTATTAGCTCAAAGAGACACGGATTGATTTACTTCTTTTGTTAAGGTTGTATTGGACACCTAGAGCTGTCGATATTAATTTGGATAAAAGTACGTTAAAATCAAAATATTTTCACCGGTTTATAATTTTCAATTTTTACCAAATTTGACAAACAATGAGTGTTTTAAAAGATTTGGGAAGGAAAAAATTATATTAGCCCCAGCGGGATTCGTAGTACATGGTCTTACTCATTGCGCTACACTGTTGGGTAAAGGCCCTGTCACACCAATATTCTGTTGCGTGCTCTGCGCGCTGACTGCGTGCACAAGACGTTCTTTACTTCTTGGTAGGTTTATATTAATTTGTACAATTGTATGGAGAACAAACAGAATTTACAACTAATAAATAAATGATTATATAATTGTTTTGATTTTATGAAAAGGTACATAGGAATTGAAACAAAACTACTTCTAAACAATTTTTGAAGGATTTGAACAACACTCTTAGTAGTCAGGTCTACAAAAAAGATCCGCTATTAGTTGTTAGAAAACATAGAAAAGATGTGAAAACATCAGAACCAAATGACATGAATTCCATCTACGTCCATTGATAGGTCTTGGCATATTAGCAAATGCTACTTTTAACATAGTCATCTACATCCAGTTTGATAATTATTACATCGCTTGCAATTGTACAACAGTCATTGTTCGAGTTTTTGTGGTATTGATGACAACGCACTAGAAACGCCGTAGGAGCGCGGTATAAACGCAGAAGAAACGTCACGAGAGCGCAATGAACGCAGCAACAGCTCTTTGTGGTCGCTGTGTGAACGCAGCCAAATGAAAAACAACGTGTTCAAACGCTGTGGATGGGCAGGGAGAGCGCGATAGAGACGCAGTGAGACCCCAAAGGACTCCGTGGGGTCTCCGCGCAAGCGTAATTGACTTATCACTGCGTCTACACTGCGATAAGCTGCGTTCCTTGAGCGCGCCGACGGAGCTCTCAAGGCGCTGTCGGAGATCTTACGGCGCTGTCACGGCGACCTCACTATGCTTCTACGGCGTGTTTATCAGAACGCAGAGCCACGGAGCGTACTTTCTGCCTGTTCAAAATGCCCGCCGTCGCATGGCGTTCTAAAATGTTCAAGGCGATCCCACCGCGACGGACGAAGATGCCGTTGCGTTGTTACGGCGCTGTGGGAGACTCTACTGCGTTTACCTTGGCGTTTAACATTTTACATTATTTAAGGACGCAGCGGGATCGCCGTGAGGGCGCAGCTCCGGTGTGACAGGGATTTAACAATCACAAGAAAAAATATATACAATTATAATTCTTTTGTTTACTTCGATAGGAAGTACTTCACAATATGGAGGTGCCCCTTACCACCTTAAAAAAGTATTTAAACCAAAAATTCGCGATTTTAGGGGGGGGGGGGGGGTTGTTACTTATTTAAACATTTTAAAAAAGTATTATACCTAGACAAAAGTGAAATTCGTGGGCAACATCGTCTTTCTACCGAGACTGGTATGTCACTTATAGCTTTACTTTATTTAGTACAATGACATTCAGAAAGAATGCCGTTGTGGAATCTACTATCTTGTATCAGCCTCCTTTGTTCCATATATATCTCAGAAAACAATCATGACTATCAATTGGCGGAATGCACATGACTTCTTTGTTTACATTTTTTTCTCTACGCCTTTTTTTTACATTATGAAACTTTTTTAAAAAGAATATTATACACGGGTTGTTAACCAGGATTTAAATAAAGGCGAATTAATTTTTCTTAACTTGGATTTATTTTTTTTATAATTAAAATGTTAAAACGCGGGCCCGCTGTCACCAACTTTCCTCCAGCCAATACTCAGACTCCAGTCTGAGTTTTTACCTCAAATTCATACACTTATCTTACAAAAATTTGAGTTGAGGACCGAGTTTAGTTATGTAAAAATTTTGATGACGGTGGGGCCTGTACTTGCTAACAGAATGGTATGTTTATATGCAACGTCTTACAAAATAAAGTCATTTAATTTTGATTCGTTTTCAATGGCATTAACCTAATTTCGATTAGATTTCAACACAATTTATAGGTTTAATCAAACATTACATTTTCAACGTTTCTTCAACTTCCATACGCAACAATATCTCAATGTTGAAATTCCCACTTGGCTACTACCGCATCCATCTTGTTCATAGTTTCCATTTATAAAAATACCTTTTTTAAGAAATATATAATCCAAACATAGACATCCACCAAACCCTCCTCAGCCTTTATTTCACCCACATGAGTAATGGCATGACTAAGCCATGTTGATTTTTTTTTTCTTTTTTTTTTTTTTACAGTTGTTAACATTTCACATGATAATAGCAGTTTTTTTTTCTTCTTTTCAGAAATAACAATTCAGGTTTTGTTTTGTACGTTTTTCCTTGGTAATAAACTTTCCCAGTATAACACTGCCCTTCATTCAACTGGAAAAATCTGATAAGGTGGCTGAATAGCAAGAGCTATGCCATTCAGTATTGATTAGTAAAATGCAAACAAAAATATCTGGCAATCACTCTTAAATGCTCTTGTCCTTTTTATAATGGTGTTTATTACTGAAAATCTCTACTAGCAGGCAGAATTGATTAAGATGGAGTGTACTTTTTGGTGAAAAATATAATCTATAAGGTTGGCAAATCGTTCATTTTTTTTTTTACATTGTATTTTTTTAAAAGAATGTTTATATGAAATTGCGTCGATGTATTCGATTACAATACCAATTCATCAATTTATGTCCATATTTTTCACTGTGAGTACAAGAACACATATAATTCCATGGTAATAGATGCTGGGTAGATGTTGATGACTGCAAGTCAGAGAGATTGATTTTTGAATTTGTAGAGTCTGGAAGCTGCTTTGAAAAATCTATACGATCACGATATAATAATAAATTGTTCAACACCAAACTGGACTTACCATTTCTGGACTGGACAAGAAACTGAACCAACTCATAGGCTTACACAGCATAATAGACGTTTACTTATTTAAAGACATCAACATGAGTCCAATAAAGAACAAACATTACAACAATTGTGATCATTAGCAATATTCATATTTTATTGCAATTTCCATCTCTTTTTCTTCAATACTTCAAGTATTATAAAACACTAACATGCGATTATATATATATATATATATATATATATATATATATATATATATATATATATATATATATATATATATATACATATATTTTTATATATATATATATATATATATATATATATATATATATATATATATAATTCATAAAACGGCTTCCTGTAAGACTAAATGAATATCCTAATACTGTAAATGGAGAGACACCAGTATCATTAAATACAGTGGGACCTACATGCTATTCCCAGTGTGACTTAGTTGTTTTCTTTCTGATACGTTCTTGCCTATATCACTATCGTGTCTATTCAGTAATAAGACTTTACTTGTATATTTGCCATTTTTTCACGTGGTTTCTTCATTTTGTTTTGAAGTTCACTTTTCTCTTCTTTTCCTGTGTTGAGGCATGATGTTCAACTCGACCAGACACAGTTTATTTTGTTCACATTCTAGCTGTTATTACTACTGTGACTACTCAGAACACGACTTTTTCACGTCTATTACTCAGTAACTTATTCCTCAAGTGCATTGTGCCTTTACATGTAACTTGGTTGTACATTGAGGTTTTTCTTTCCTTTTCTTCTTGTATTAATGTAATGCATAAAACAAATCAGAAACTTTTCTTTTTTCTGAATTTCTTTTTTTCTGCAATAATTTGCAATGAAGTTCTGCTAACTATATGGCTCAGTTCACAGTTCGTTTTGCAGCTTCCATTTCCCGCAGTTTTTTCCATCCTCTCTCACGCGATGTTTTCCTTTCGTTGAAAATCTTGGTTCTGATTTTTTGGATCTGTGTTTTCTCTTTTAGTTCTTTAATGCAACCAATGGTGTGGGACTTCAAAAAGGCCTGGATTTCTTTCTTACCTGAAAAAAAAATTAATCAATTTGAAAGTACTATTAATGAATACTAGGGCAAGTACAGATTAAGTGCGCATGACTTTGTGCATCTTTTTATTTTCATGCAGCCTTAGGTGCAAAGTTATAACTATCATTTGAACTATGTTTCTATACAAAATTAACATATTTACGTAATGTTCATTAGTTGAGAAAATGTGAATTTATGAATTTCATATGAATTTTGAAAAAGGCAACTATAGTAATAGAACAGACAAAATCACGAAGTGTTCATTATGTGATCTGTGTTAGAGATATTTAAAGCAGGGTGGACAAAAAATCTAACATAAGCAAATATATGGCTAGTCCCAAAATAATGTAATAATAGCAGGATTCCGTAAAATATGTGTTTAAAATATTTAGAATAACTACCTGGTAAATTACCAGTGTTGTCATCTTTATCATTCTGTGTGTATATGTAGCTATGAAAATGACGCCTCAACAGGTGGGTTTCTTCTCTAGACCATTTTACTGCATGAAAAAAATATAGTTCTGATTTAACTGGGCAAAAATATTGAGTAAATATTACAGAAGAATTGAACAATCGGTAAAAATTACAAGAGTAATAAGAAATCATTCCTTGATTATTACGAGGTGATCGAATATGGTCAGGGGTGATCAAATCTATCACAGAGTGTTCTGGGCTTTACTGAATTTGATAACCTCATAATACTAAAAAAAACAAGAGGCCCATGGGCCACATCGCTCACCTGAGGAACAATAGGTATGATAAAGTCAGCTAAATGGAGTCATAACACAAACAATCTAGACAATGTACAATAATACATGTAGATCCTGTATATATAAAATCCATTTTTCCCCTTTGGAACTCGGATAGCCCTGATTGCTGCCAATATTTACAAGAGCAGACTTTAATTACCACTCCTGCACATATATAGGAACTCAACGTTACGCAGGCAGGGATGTCCGCACACCTACGCAACTCGACAGGTACCAACGTTAACGCAAGCAGGGATGACGGCACACTTGCGCCAACAGCTCAACCTAATGCAAGCAGAGAGTGCCGCACACTTGCGCTAGAAAGGCCATAACACCAGCAGGGATGACCATACACTAGTTCTCCGCCGCAACCACCACAAGCAGGTATGACAGCACACTTGTATCAATGCGATACAGGGCAGGAAAAAACGCACACTCTGTATCATAGATTAGAAAACACGAAGATTAGATAGAGCAGGGGTGTCCACACACTCAATCTATGCGTACCTGTTCAAGTTTAACCCCAAACAGTCACTCATCATAATGCAATAGACACTGTCCCTATATATGTGCCGGCCTAAAATAATTCATAGTATCTATAAATTGGAAATCAAAAATAAACAAACTAATCCGGCCCAACCCAAAACTGCTTATGCAGAACAACTTAATATATACATTGAATATTTATTATTGTATAAAAATAATCATCACAATAATTGGTTAACAGTGGATGCATTAATTAAACTAATCAAGAATCAATAAATCAAGGGCAATAACTCAATACAGTAATACAAAAAGATTCTAATGAAAAAATAGCTGCCTGCTTCAATTTTATAGTCATATCACATGTTGAGTATTGCAGTTCTCAAAAAGATCCTTTACAGTTGTTTATATATGGGATATTTAGCTGCATCAAACTCTGAACCTTCTTGTGAGGCCGAAGAATTGTCCTGGAGCCAAAGTCTTAACAATTATAAAGAATCATCTTGCTGATCCGTTTCTAAGAAGAAGATTTTTAAAGATTTGCTCTATATATTCCTATGTAAAACTTTAACACCACCCCCCCCCCCCCCCAATGTGGCCGCACCCTACCCCCGGGGGTCATGATTTTCACAACTTTGAATCTACACTACCTGAGGATACTTCCACACAAGTTTCAGCTTTCCTGGCTGGTTAGTT
Source organism: Magallana hongkongensis (assembly GCA_015776775.1). Taxonomy (NCBI): domain Eukaryota; kingdom Metazoa; phylum Mollusca; class Bivalvia; order Ostreida; family Ostreidae; genus Magallana; species Magallana hongkongensis. The sequence continues at coordinate 21,686,233 of CM027469.1, forward strand.
TCTGAGAAGAAGATTTTTAAATATTTACTCTATATATTCCTATGTAAAACTTCAACCCCCCATTATGCCCCACCCTACTCCCAGGGATCATGATTTTTACAACTTTGAATCTACACTGCCTGAGGATGCTTCCACAAAAGTTTCAGCTTTCCTTGCTGATTAGTTTCTGAGAAGAAGATTTTTAAAGATTTACTATATATATTCCTATGTAAAACTTTGACCCCCCATTGTGGCCCCACCCTACCCCCAAAGGTCATGATTTTCACAACTTTGAATCTACACTACCTGAGGATGTTTCCACACAAGTTTCAGCTTTCCTGGCTGGTTAGTTTCTGAGAAGAAGATTTTTAAAGATTTACTCTATATATTCCTATGTAAAACTTTGACCCCCCCATTGTGGCCCCATCCTACCCCCGAAGGTCATGAATTTCACATCTTTGAATCTACACCACCGGAGGATGTTTCCACACAAGTTTCAGCTTTCCTGGCTGTTTAGTTTCTGAGAAGAAGATTTTTAAAGATTTACTCTATATATTCCTATACTTCGACCCCCCCATTGTGGCCCCACCCTACCCCCAGGGGTCATGATTTTCACAACTTTGAATCTACACTACCTGAGGATGCTTCCACACAAGTTTCAGCTTTCCTGGCTGATTAGTTTCTGAGAAGAAGATTTTTAAAGATTTACTCTATATATTCCTATGTAAAACTTTGACCCCCCATTGTGGGCCCACCCTACCCCCGGGGGTCATGAATTTCACAACTTTAAATCTACACTACCTGAGGATGCTTCCACACAAGTTTCAGCTTTCCTGGCTGTTTAGTTTCTGAGAAGAAGATTTTTAAAGATTTACTCTATATATTCCTATGTAAAACTTTGACCCCCCATTGTGGGCCCACCCTACCCCTGGGGGTCATGATTTTCACAACTTTGAATCTACACTGCCTGAGGATGCATCCACAAAAGTTTCAGCTTTCCTTGCTGATTAGTTTCTGAGAAGAAGATTTTTAAAGATTTACTCTATATATTCCTATGTAAAACTTCGACCCCCCATTGTGGCCCCACCTTACCCCCGGGGGTCATGAATTTCACAACTTTGAATCTACACTACCTGAGGATGCTTCCACACAAGTTTCAGCTTTCCTGGCTTTCTGGTTCTTGAGAAGAAGATTTTTGAAAATTTCTCGAAATTTTTCATTAATTTCTAATTATCTCCCCTTGAAAACGGGTGTGGCCCTTAATTTTTACAACTTTGAATCCCCTTTGCCTAAGGATGATTTGTGCCAAGTTTGGTTGAAATTGGCCTAGTAGTTCTTGAGAAGATGTTGAAAATGTGAAAAGTTTACGGACAGACGGACGGACGGACAGACGGACGACAGACAAAATGTGATCAGAATAGCCCACTTGAGCTTTCAGCTCAGTTGAGCTAATGATTCCTTATTTCTCAAATAAACTGTTTAATAAGTTATGTTATATGTATATCATACAATTGACTAGGTAGAAATTCAGTTGACATGTTAAATTGATTTGCACATGAAAAATACTTCTGGTAAGAAAGAATAAGATATTTTTTAATTCATACCAACTTCCAGTTTTCATAATTGATCCGTCTAACCTGAGAATCTTCCAATCCTTTCAACAGGACATTTTTCTGTCACCTCCTCAGCCTCGCTATGGACATTCCCCAGTCTGATTCTCTTGGCTGATCCATTCACTTCATCAGGAAATTGTTTAGGAACTGGTGTCCTGCCCGATTTCCTCTTTGGTGAATCATCAGATGTACCGACATCTCTGACCCCCTCCTCAGTGGCTGGCATCCTGCTCGATGTATTGGTTGATGCATCAACAGATGTACCCTGTTCACTGCTCGCTTCTCCAGTGATGTGTTCCATGGCTGACATCCCCGTTGTTGTATCTTCTGTGTTAACATCCCAAGTAATGTGTTTTCTTGCTGATATAATAGATGACGTAATTTCAAATGTACCCTCTTTTGTGGTATCTTCAGGTGTGCCTTGTTTTGTGCTGGGTTCCTCTGCAATTAATTCACACATACCATTGTCTGCCTCCATTGAAGCATTACCAGATGGCTCTGTAATAACAAAACAAAGTACATTATTCAATTGCTCAAAAAGCCATTCTAGTATTATACTCATGATTTGCTAAGAATAAGGCAATGCTTTTCATTCTCTTTTGTGTTATCATAAAAGAAAATGTGTTTTGAACAAAATAATTATTGTTATTCTTTTCTGTTAGATTCAGGTAGATTTAAATTATATTTCAAATAGAATTTAAAGAACAGCTTCTGTTTCTCATCATAAGTTGTCAACTGTTTTGGTTCGAAATTTTACAAAATCTAGAGGGGTCATCGAGAAGAAGTATCTATATCTCAGTTTGTTTTCAATTTTTCTCCCAAATGATTCTCCTTGTTCTTAAATTAACAACATCACTTTAATATTCCAATGTACTAAACATTGATACAAACCTATCACATTTCACAATGAACCAATTAAAAAGCTCTTCTTTTTTTTTAATTTCACAAAACAACATGACACTTTACCTGGGGGAGCATCCAGTTCTGGTATACTTGTTTGCTTCTTTACAGTAAATCCTAATATATTTATGGAAAAATCATTATTTCATTACAATGCATTGTAATAATAATATGTATATCACTACATAACCATCTTGCAGAGAAAATTGCAAAAAGATATTATAATATACAAAAGTTGAATAACAGTATTAGATTTATAAGGCCAGCATTTACATGCAGTTACACACCACTATTATGAAGTTGTCATATTATTAAAAGAAAGGTGATGTCATAACAATTTTACCTCCCACAGAACATTACAATTTAGTGGTTTGTAAACCTAGAATTAAAAAAAATTGGTGGTCAAAAGTTTTTTTTTTCCCTCCTACCGACCTTTATCATTTTGTGGTTTGTAAACCTAAAAATAAAAAAAAAATGCTGGCCTAAAAAAATATATAATTATATCAGTTATGCAAGAAACATAAAACAAGCAAAGAGGGTAAAAAAAAGTTTTTATCTTACTTTTAATTTTACTGGTGAATGATTTCTTGAAGTTTACAAGGTCCTTCTTTGTTTCAAACTGTCTGGTACATGTGTAAAATTCATCCAGAGATTTCACCATTCGTAAGACAGTGTTATAAAGGGCTGATTCCTCCCCAGTCTCCGTATAGTTGCTAGATCCATTCAGGGCCTCCAACAGTTTCATGGCCTCCAGCAAGTCCTTCATATTGTCTGTGTCAAACATGTCTTCTACTGCCTCTTCCTGTAGAGCAGATGATACGGAAATGGAAGAACAACCTACTTAATTCCCTCATGTCTGCGAGTGCAGTTTGTCTTGCTTCTTCACTCATCCCTTTCTTCATTCGATGTGTGTTATAAACTGGTATCCCATGGTTTTTATCGAGTTGTTGGACTTGCAGAAGTCATCAATCTCTCCCGTGAACAAACCTACCCAGAATGTTCTGGAAGCCTATGTCTTTTTCCAATGTTATCCATGAAGACTTTCCTGAGTCTTCCTAGTGTCTCTGGAAATATCATCGGACACACACTTATGTTTGAAAAAGCAGCGTTTGGAGTAGAAGCCTTTGCAATCACTACAGACTTTTATTTCGTCTTCTTTGGATCTTGATTGGGTCCTTTCTCTCATCAATGGCTGATTTTTGCCTTTGTCCATAAGGAGAAGATTGTACAAGTAATTTCCCTCCCTCCGTTTAGCAGTGAAAAATTTCATCTGAGCTTCAAACGGCTTCTTTAGAATTGCCTGCACCTCTGGTTCAAACTTGTGTTTTCCCCTCATGTGATCGGCTATTCTTCCCCCTTTGATAATTTGTCTGCAGTAAACACAGAATCGATCTGGTCTCTGGAATAGAAAACAACATATTTCATTAGGTAATACAATTACTGTCTACAAGGTTATTTTTGCCCTACATAACTTTTGCCATTCTACACCTGTGAACAGTTTCGCCCCGTCTTGAATTTGTCAGACACAGTTGTGTTTTAGGTGAGATATTTTGAGGCAGTTGAATTCGATCAATCTTACATTTCCCTGATGACGAGGATAAAAGTGGCAAAAATAAAACAGGGCTGAATATTTTCCTGCATACATGTACAGTACATATAGTTACAGAGTTGTCATGGTTTATACAATCAAATAATTGGAAGGGATTTACGAAAAATGTAGCACAATCAAATAATCATACACATTGAATAACACACTGTCTTTATGATATAAGCAAGAAACAGTATGTTAATCATTGTTCAAGAATCCAGCTATAAACTGACATACTCTCTTCTTTTTAGAAGTTTCCTCTCCCTTTTCCCTTTCTCTTTCTTCCTTCAGCTTCAGTGTCTTTTGGTGGTGAAGGATATTTGGTACCAAATTCCAGACTGATAAAAAAATTAAATAATTTATCAACAAATATTTGCATCTACCTGAACATTTCCGATCTATTTCTAAAAAAACCTTATTTGATTAATAGGTCTATAAAAACTGACAGGGCTAAAATATACATTATTCAGTTCTAACTAGTTTATTGATTGGACTAATACCTTCAACAAACTATGAAGAATCATTGTCAGCACGAAACATACCAGGTGATGTCAGACTCAAACTCCAATATAAGGCAACTTGGCTATTTTTTTTATCTAATGTACCGACATTCAATAACCATAATTTACTAACTCTTATTTACTCTTAGTACTCTATACTAAGTTTGGTTAAATTTGACCCTTTGGCTCTAGGGAAGAAATCAAAAAAAAAAAAAAAAAAAAAAGCTTACAGACAGATGGAGAGACAGAGACAGACAGATGGAGAGACAGAGACAGACAGATGGAGAGACAGACTGACGCATGCAGTACAACAGATAATCAAAGCTTACTCAAGCTTGAACCTTCATTATGATAAATGTCTTATATCCTGTGTTACTTACTTTTTTCTGCTGGGCTTTTGAATTGTTTTCTTTACTGGTGATGAATTTTTGGATGGTGCTGAAATACAAATTAAAACTGGATAAAAAAAACATGTAGATCTTCTTTATTCTTCTGAATCTTTCTATACAGTTACCAATTACATAAGAAACTTAAAACATTAACACTTTGATTATTATAAATAATGATTTTTGGGGACAAACTATTTCATGTTAAGTTAATTCTGCACATTTCATGATGAGTGGGGAAAATGTAGTGTTGTCTATCAGAGAGAGAGAGAGAAAGAGAGAGAGAGAGAGAATGAGAGAGAGAGAGAATTCAACTTAAATTAACCATTTTTTTATCATGCAAATAGACATAAAAGGATTGGACATCAGACAGTGCCAATGCAAGACCTTTCCCCAGTGTTAATGTAAAAATAAAAGTCAGGAAAATATCATACCGCATAAAAATTGAAATACCTGATCACATCTCAAACATATTTAAGCAGTGTTAAGTAATCTAACAGCGACATGGTCAGCAAGACACATAAATACAGTATACATGTGTTCCAATCTAAAAAAAGGGGAGGGGGGTCCAAAATATCTTATAAAATTCCAACCATATATGCCTTGAGTATCGTTAACAAAGATAAATCCTGACTTTGACCCCCAACTCCTAGTAAAGATTGAGAATATCCTAGACAAGTTGTCAACATAATGCACCTGACAAAACTGATCACACAATGCTCTTTACCTTTAAAAGATCTATAGCCACGGTCTGATGAATCAGATGGGTCGACTACTGGGGGAGGAATGGAGTAATACATATCATTCAAATGATATACCAACACTGGCATTGATTACAGCAGATTCATAAGCATGGTCAAGAAGGTGATAATGACCTACCTTCAGGACACAATACATCATTACCCCACCATGGATAAACAGACTTAATTTAATCAATTAATTTGGTATACAATTATACATGTACTAGGCCTCTCCGCAGGAAACAAAATGTTTGACTATTAATACCTTTAAAATCAAATATTAGAAAACCTAAAAAATATATTTTATCAAAATTATGGGTTTGAGCTGAGGTTTACAGTGTGCAAGACTCAAGTCACAATACTGTAAACCAACTATTATTCGCAACAACTTTAGTTCCTGATTTACCTGAGATGAACTGGATCACGGCGAATAATTTTCGAGACAAAACCTTATCCACGCCTGCTTTTTTTATAACAACTATATGGCAAATACTGGTCTGCGACAAGAAATATTTATGACAATTAGGCTCTTGGGAACCTCAAAAAGAACATTAGAGTCAAGACACTTTTACAAGTCTAGAATTTTAAAATTTTACAATATTTTGCCAAAAAAAAAAGTGTTTTAAAAATGTTTGAAAGTGTAAAAATAATAAAAGCCCCACTTCATGATTCAGACTCACCATCACAAGGCTGCTCCTTTTCTTGTGGTTTGTAAGTGTAAAAATAATAAAAGCCCCACTTCATGATTCAGACTCACCATCACAGGGCTGCTCCTTTTCTTGTGGTTTGTAGGATATGGTAGGGGTTCTGGACTTCTTTATGACTGTTTCTTGGTTTGCTGCCTTTTAAAATAATTGATCATTGAGACTGGCAGAATTTCATGTACGGAAGTAACATTGATAGGAAACTGGGAAAGTTATAGTGATTTATAGTCAGTTTTAGGCCTGATAGAATCTTTGCTCTGGTTCATAAGTTTAATATTTTCAAAAAAAGGATTAAAAGTCATATTTTTTCTTGTTTACATATTAAATAGGTGAGGGAAGTACCTTTTTCATAGCACACAATTTTATAGCACACAATTTAAATTAAGTAACCAAAGCAAATAAAACTAAGAAAAATTGTTCAAGTTCACTACACATCCTTTAATCACATGCACTGTCTGGGTTAAGTTTCTGCCAACTTACGGCAAAGGGAGAGTAAATATTTTCTAGACTAGTGAATACATGCAAAATGGAAAGAGAGGGAGGGACAGACTGATTGCTATATAGCACTCACATGATGGTGCTTTAATTATGAAATTTTATGTACCTTGTCTTCGCCAGTTTGTATAAATTGGGCCTCCATCAGGGTGTGTAATATCTTGTTCTTTAACAAGACAACCACTGGTTGTTTACCCAGCACCTGCTTACTAGAGGCAGGTACAGCCACCGATTTATCAGGCTCTGGACTCTCCTTCTCAGTGACCTTGGATAATGACTCAACACTGACAATTACTGGCATAAAGGGTGCAGTCAGTGGACACTGAAGATTCTCTGTGGCAATCAGTGGAGACTGAAGATTCTCTGTGACAGTCAGTGAAGACTGAAGATTCTCTGTCGCAGTCAGTGAAGACTGAAGATTCTCTGTTGCAGTCAGTGGAGACTGACGATTGTCTGTGGCAGTCAATGGAGACTGAAGATTCTCTGTGGCAGTGGATGTAGACTGAATATTGTCTGTGGCAGTCAGTGAAGACTGAAGATTCTCTGTGGCAGTGGATGTAGACTGAAGATTCTCTGTGGCAGTCAGTGAAGACTGAAGATTCTCTGTGGCAGTCAGTGGAGACTGAAGATTCTCTGTGGCAGTCAGTGGAGACTGAAGATTCTCTCCATCATTGAAGGCTACAGAATTGAAGTTCCCAGATAAAGCTGGTTCAACAATACAAGAGGACACTGTTTTTGTAACTGATTTATCAAATGCAGGGTTATTCTTGTCTTGATGAAGGTAAGCAGTGATGGATGTTGAGTTAAATGCTTCACAATTGATAACAGATTTGGAGTTTCCAGATAAAGCTGTTTCACTGTAATTTGAGGGCATTGTTCTCTGAACTCTGACTCCTTGACTAGTAGAATTCAATGGACCACAACTAGTATAATTCACTTGATCAGTCTGTGAATGATTTGGCAAATTTCCATGAGTTGAAGCCAAAGGTAGCACTGAAGAATTGCATTGTGTTGGAGGAAGTTCTGATTCAGCGCTCAATAATAAAGTCTGCAAGGCCGCATCAGAATCATCCGTTTCTGCAGGCTGAGTGACGCTGGGTGACTGTTCACAATGTAACAATAGAGAGGTTTCCATGGCTCCCCTGGAAGGAGCCGATTCTTGTCCCTGTGTCACATTGGGGAACCCTTCATAACTTAACTCTGCTGCCTGATTCTTGTGTAGTGTTGAATCACGGACGTTTTGGCAGAATGAGCCATTCTGGTCTTGTTCAGCAGAGGTACTGGCCCATCGGTTGTCTAGGCTGGCTGGTGGAGGTCCTGTGTTGTTAAGACCCTGACAAAACAAATCCTGGGGATCCATGGATTGTGCATTACTGTTGGTCTGTTAAAGAGCAAATAACATCATGATGTCATTGACATAACATTTATTATCATAATATATAGTTACATTTTATTCTCTCAGTGAGTGTGGTCTTAAATTTACATGTTACACTAAAACAACTAAGTTCCACTATAATTTTACACATCATGCATATTAACAATGTGCTTTCTTTGAGGTTGGTAAGTGGTATTGAAAGCCTTTTCTAGGCATACAGCAAAGTGATGAATAGCAATGTAGTGTTGGTTTTTTTTACAATTTAGACTTTCCCTTGTAAGTGGGCATTTGGTCTGTGTTTTCATTCATTAATTTAATCAGAATCCTATTCTTTTATTTTACGAAGAAGTGAGTGGTGTTCCAATTGTTTTTGTATGAAAAGCCTCTTTCTGAGCAAATTCCCCAGCAATAAATTTTGTTTAAAGTTATATCCATCTCCAAGACATGAAGTCACTGAGGGCAGATGTTCATCTCAAGGGAGTTATTGACTCTCCTTGGATGGGACACCAGTTTATCAGGGCTCTACATTAACTTTTTTTCCTACTTGTCCATTCGGACAACTGACCAAGACATTTACTTGTCCGAACTTCAACTTCACTTGTCTGAAAATTTTTCAATATTAATGATCAAATATTGTCAACTTGAAAACTACAGTTCTGTATTACTAAAATAAAGTCATTAATTGATTATTCTAGCTATAATTAATAACCTGGCTTTTTAAATGTAATTCCTAAATGTAACATTTAACATGATTTGTCAGCTGTAGCTTTGTCATGGCATATTACAAGACAATTTAAATTTAGCATCAGGTTTAAAAATACATGCATAGTAACTGTTATATTGATTTCTCAGCTAAACACGGAAAGTCGTCATAGTCTATCAATGATGAATGAAACCTAGAATAAATTACATTTCTTTCCATAATCCTTTATCTTTGCTACCTTTTCTCCCTTAACATGTGTGTTTGGTACTTTGCAAGATCAAATATTGAAAGTTGTTTGAAATTAGTGAACTTCAATCTCGATCAAGAGTAACACAATTGCATTGCAGTTTGAAATTCAAAATAACTAATCGATAAACTTATAACGAGACTACGGATAAACTTATCACAAAACTTTCTTTCTTAAATGTTGGAGACTTTTTTACATAAAAATGCACTTGTGCAGTCGGACAAGTGGCCAGCAATATTCACTTGTCCATATATTTTTTTAACTGGTACCGGACAAGCGGGCAAGCGTTAATGTCGAGCCCTGTTTATATATAGCAAGTCAATCCCCTCTCCACCCAATGTAAGTTGGACCCTATTTCAGCTTGTTGGATTAATGAAGATACAATGCCTTGTCTATGACCATTAAACACAATGAGTGAACATAACCTGGTTCTAACCAGCAACCTTTGGATTAAACTGATGACCACTTGGCCATGTGCCTCCCCAGTGATGACATATTATCAGTCTGTCCTCACCTCATTGGTCCTGCTTTGATCAACTTGACCATCAATACTGGTAAATGGCTCTGTTTCTTCTTCTGCATCTTAAAAAGCACCCGAATAACAATTAACATTCAATCAGATATAAAAAAAAAAAAAAAATACTGTGGAATCATTAAATTTCATGGGGGCCAATTTTTGTGGTTGGCTTAAATTTTACAGGTTCGTGTGGACATAATTTCGTGTATTCTTATATATACAAAAGGAAATATGACTTTATTATCCTAATTTATCAATTCGTGGAGGATGTTTTTTCGTGGACGAGAGGTAACCACAAATTCAACGAAAAATTGAGCCACCACGAAATTTAATGATTCCACAGTAAACAAAAATTTAGAAAACCAAACAAAGACAGAATCATTAATGTATCATACTAAGTCATAAACTCTCCTCTTCAAAACAAAGTATTTGACAATGTGTTTGCAATTTGATATCTCCCTACTTCGCTCATTCAATTTTCCTATTTTTATTACACAGATCTGTATGGTGTTCGTAGACTTTACAGTTATAAAATGCAGGCATTTCTTCCAAGTTTAGATCGATACCTTACCTGGATCTTCATATATAAACTCAGGCAGTCCCAATTCATCAGCTTCAGGAGTGCTGCAAAATCATGGGGACATTTTTAATTGTAAAAATATAATCAATCAATTAAAAATAAAATCAATATATAATAGTGGCAATAAACATGTTATAAACAAAACTTAAAAAATACGCTGACTGTAATGGAATGGGAGAAATTGCAATGACAGATGGACCAGACCAGGATTTAAGCCAGGCCCCTTGAATCGTAGTCAGTTGCTCTACCAACTGATTAGAGCTATCTGGTGCTGTTACTCAAACCAATCTGACCATTACACAACATTCAAACCAGCTGTTATCAATGCAAGATATAGCTTAGTTTTTAACCTGAGGCCACAGTTGGAAATCCAATCTAGTCGGTAGTTACAGTTGCTGCTGTGATGAACTGTTGAAACTGACAGGTTAACTATTGCCAGGTTAAAGATTAGAATGCTGTATGGGTTTTTTTTTCCTTTTTTTTTTTGGGGGGGGGGGGGGGGTACCACTTTTTCTATTTTTTCTTCTTTGCTGTAATAAAAATTAATGGGATGCCAATGCGAATTAATCTTGATGGGACTATAAACAAGCTATATATTAATCGAGGTTTAATTAATTCTAATAAAAAGTCTAGCGTTTCAGCATCACCAACTGCTTTTCTTATAGATGCTTACCTGTCCAGTGAACAGTGATCTTTACACGACAGACCGTGTACCTCCACCAGGTGTGAGATGATCAGACTGTCGGGTAACCAGTAGTAACGGCCCACCAGCCGCCGCCACGTGCTGGCGTCTTTTCCCGTCAAATAAAATCGATATTCGTTCATCACATTGTTTACAAATATAGCAAACCGAAAGCGCGGTAAAAATTGGAGAAAACTATTTACCAGAAAAAGATACAAGAGAAAATTGGAGGAGCAATACAACTTTTCTGATGAAATCTTTTTAAAAATATAGTTTGACCGTTACAGCAATGCAAATTCCTGTTAAAATTTGAGATTTTATTATTTATTTTTTGATAGAATATGGTGTAAAAACAAAGTAATGTTGACGGTAACCTGTGAAAAAAATTCAGATTTTACCTGTTATTAGTGAAATCGGAGTATTATTTGTTAACTTGTACTACGACTAGGTTGCTTGTTTACAAAATGCCAAAGGCTAAAATAGCTTATGTTCAGAACGACGAACCGGACTTCATCAAGAAATTCAAGCAGAAAGTCGGATACAAAGAGGGCCCCACAGTTGACACCAAGGTACTTGTGTCAGTCGTCTCATGGTAGACGGGCACCTGTTTATACCGATTCCGAATTTCCTCAGGAGAAATGTAGTTAACTTTTAGCATGTTTAGTTTGTTTTATTTAATCGGGTCGGGATCTATTGCCTATATGGGTTAAAATAGGTCGTATTTTTAGTTGTAATAATCCGTTTAATTTATAATTATAAATTTTGAGTATGATTTATTTGTTTTGGAATAGAAATGGCATATCTACTATCGAATAGCTTTACTGTACCTGGAGATTTAGTTGAACGATCGAATTTATATAGGCCTATGGGTGTATCAACTGTAACCATGGTAACAGGATGGAATGAATAATGACCAAACAGACCGGGATTCGATCTTGAAACCCTAGTCAGGTGCTCTACCAACTGAGCTGGCTGGTGCCGTTATTCGAATCTTCACCCTCGAAGATGGAGGTTTATTCCCTCTGCAGGATTTAACCTATCAGTTCAAGGTGTTGACACGGCACCAAATGTAATGGGACGGGAGAAATAATGATCAACCAGACAGAGGACCTTGATTCGAACCTGAGCCCTCTAAAACTCTAGTCGTTGGTATGCGAACTGGTCTGACTGGCACATATTTCCCCTCTTAAATGATCATTGCCCTCAGACTCTTGACCTCAGCAGCACTCAGTGATTTTAAGTAATAACAACAATTTGAGTGCTGCATTGAAGTTAGTTCTTACATGTAAGAGCAAAGTCGATTGGTCCTTATAATAAGAGGAATTTCAATCTCATACCATCCCCCACCCCCACCCCCCATACCCACTGTCCACCCCGTTAACTCACTTTTGTGTGGATTGGTCTAATATGCTTGATATTATAATTTTATTTACCTGCTTGATTAGTGAATAAGGAGGTGCTATTTACCCTGATTCTACATTATTTGACAACTTTTTTCAGAGGGAGATCCCAAACTTTGAGGATGACGGTGATGAGGATCGACCTGACAATGATGACGAGAAGCCGATGATCGTACAGCTACGAGAGGGGGATCTAACGGCTGAGGAGGTGGAGGAACTGGAGAAGAGTCAAGGTGTGTGGATATTAAGAGGGCTGGATAACGGGACCATATTTATACAGTATTGATCATCTTTACAATAAGAGCCATGAATAAAGATAAAGGAAATAGTCAAATCTAAAACCCAAAATGGAATTTTTTTTTACCAATTACAGTTTTAAAATAGCAAGCAAATCATATTTAAAAACTTCAGATAAATCTGATGGCCATGGTACTAAAAACATACTACATATGGCTGTGTATTCTATTTAAATTAGCGCTTTTGGCAGAATGCAGCTTCTGCTAAATCAAGTACATTGCTAAATGCCATGCATAAAGGTATAAAAATAGTCACATTCAGGAGTACGCTAATTCAAATCTACCCAAACTTGTTCAAAAACTAATTTTTGCAAAATATACATGCCAAATGTATTACATTTAATATTGTAATTTGATGACCCGGCCTCCTTAAGCAATAAAAGCTGCAAATATGTAGCTCTACAAGGAAATGCAATTGGAAATTAACTTGGCATTTCTCACACACAAACTTGCAATCTTTAGTGCACAAAAACTTGCTCTCCTTCTAGACTGATAAACCTTTTTTCCTTTAAAATTTCGCAGACATTTAACAAAAGATGTCACATTCAGTTCAGTTTTTTCTTCATTATTGCAAATCCTATTTTTTTAACACTCACATTAGTCATTCCATGTTCATGAATTTTTGTCCATTCATGACAGAGTTATCTTTCATGGAACATGCTGCGTTTAACTTTCTTCCAAAAAATGATAATAAAATGGTTATGATTTATATACATGTATTTACATTTGACCATGTTATCAACAACAAAATCAATGTAGATGGTAGAAACAGTGATTGACCAGACCAGGATTCAAACCCAGGACCCCAGAATCACATTCTAGTCCGGTGCTTTACCAGCTGTGCTAAATGAATAGAATGCTAGCACGTGTTGATCTAGAGGGGGGAGGAAAGACACCGTACCCCTCCCTAGAAGGGTAACACCCCCACCCCTCCCTAGAATATTCAAATTTACTGAGAGTCCAATCAGTTAAAAAAATAGCCATCTGACCCCCCCCCCCCCCCCCCCCCCTTGAAAAATTTCCTTTAACCATGTATGTGCTAGTGATAGGACTGGGCGGACTTTCACAACTTCGTATTCCTGTACATGTGTAAGTCTAGAGTGTATGTGTGTATGTTGTACAATGTGAGCTGTACAGGTAATCACTTCTTTGATTTTTTCAGAGCCTGCTGCAGATGGGAAGATCAAGTTTAAGAAGCCAGTGAAGAGAAGCGGGGAAGAAACAGAACTGAACACCTCAACAAAGAAAAAGAAGGAGCAGAAAGACGAAGCAAAGAAGGAGGAGAAAGAAAAGAAAGACAGAAAGGAGAAGAAAAAGACAGGGAAGGCTGTCAAGAACTCGACGCTGTTGTCTTTTAATGAGGAAGAAGAGGATGCTACTTAGTGTCATCTTAATACAATTTGTTGACAGACTTGTATTCCACATGAAAATGTTGCTATAATGAACCTCTTGTGGGTAGAGGCAGTTTGATACAATTGGTGAAAGCCGTGCTATCTTAAATGATCATACAGAGCCTTCCATGCAAGAATGAAAATGGTATAAAAATCGTGTAAGGGTTTTGAAATGGAGAATTGTAACCTGTATTAATATTTGCTGAAATGAAATCATCTTAAATAGTGGAGAATTGTTGTTTACTTTTCACTCAAGAAATGTCACTTTAAAAGTAACTCTTCTTTGAGAATTATGTATTCTCAACAAAATACCAGTGTGCAATTTTGAAAATGATTAATGTATAATATTGATCATGCAGTCATTGACATTTTTTATGAAAAAAGTACATGAGTTAATTTTTTATTCAGGTTGATCAAGTCACAAAGTCGAATATTTAATAACAAGAAAGCAATTATAGCTGATAATTGTTTTTCATTCAATTTGTGATTTAACAACAAAAAATAAATGAATGAATGAAAAAAAGTTTCATTTTGAGTATATATGTTAATACTTATACACTAAACAAATACTATATATAATTGTAAATTAAGCAGTGTTATTTCATACATACCAAAGATTTGATTTTTTTCTTCTTAAGATTAATGACATTATGAGAAAGGATTAAAGTAATGAACATTTTTGTGACTGTTATTTATTTTTTTTTCCAACACATACATGTCAATAAGGCCACATTTGTTTGTTTGCTTTCTCCTAAATCAGTGTTTTAAGGGGGATGTTTGAGAATAAAAAGGTAAACCTTATTTGAACTGGCTTGTTTCTGCTCAAAACTGTTGTCCAAAAAAAGAAAGAAAAAGCCAATGCATTATGAGATTCTACATGTTGTAGAACCGGAACATATAAATCGTCAAATGATTAATCAAACATCTGCTAATGACCTTCACAAAAAACATATTCTCGGCCTAAAAGTGGATAAATTAATGCTTAGCTTGATAACTTCTAAGCCACGTCACAGAAAAGAATGTCAGTATAAATATAGTTACGTTAAAAGGTTATTGAAGTGTTTATTTTATTTCGTTTTCATACTTAACAGCTGCTTAATGTGTCGCCCGTATTTACAGTGTACCTTTACAGATGCAAGTCACTCATTTACATGTACACATGTGAAGTAACAACCCACTTAAATGAATGCCCCAATTCAGGTGTAGTTGCAGACACGTACACGTAGCATCGTTTTTTAAAGAGTTTAATGCCTGTAAGGGGAGGGGGATTCCCCAACACAGTTTGAACAGACAGGGTGCTTTTGCTCGACATGCATGTCCACAAAGGCTGTGTGAGAGTGAAAAAAGTAGTTTGCAGTAGGTGCCAGGAGACAGGACACTCTTGGGCTATATGACAACCCAGAGACATAAATAACATGCCATTTATGTCCCTGGACAACCTTATATAATTATTCAGTTGCAGTTTTGAATTAATGTACATGTACGGACGTACTGATGGGAGTTGATTTTATGGATAATTGTTTGATTTAGAATTAATGATATGTAATATCGAATGACAAGTAGTTTCTTAGTAGTATTAGAAATACCCGCATTTTTTTTTACCATTATAAAATTTTGTTTGTTACTGTTTCCCGACAAAAATTTGGATAAAACCCCACAGAAATCATGTTGTGTAATATTTATAGATGGAATTAATCTCATTAACCTATGTATCTGCATGGCTGTCTCCGTAAAGCTCCGACAAGCAGAGTCTCTTTGCTTGTCGGGGATTAACAAGCTTATCTTTTCTGAAAAAGATTGGTGAGCTAACCATACTAAAACACAGAAGCAGATTCCTAAAACATTGATTTAAATATCTGAATCGATTAAAATTTAGAATTGTAAATCTAGAGTGGGCTTCATATCGGCAATGGCATAGCTCATTGACTGCGCCTTAATCATTATGTATCTACATGTACTTCAATTTCAATTTCGAGGTGAAAGTTTTGTGGCAATCGTATCTTCTCCATCGGGCCTTTCCGGCAAGCCTGGAAAACATATCCGAGGTTGTTTTCCGAGCTTGAAGGAATTTAAGATAGAGCAACCTTTTTTTATAATGTTTAAAATAACCTTGCATTATAAGACCTAATTAAGCTACTGTTACTTTTTGACTAATCGCAACTTCTCGGGCCTTTCCGAAAGAGCTCGGAAAACACCTCGAATGTATTTACATTACCGGATGTTAGAATTTTTAGCCGGGCTCTGCTGAAAGCAGAGTCCTGGCTCTAGGCAGGCAAATCGCCTATGCTACTATAAATAGCACAACTTCAAAAGTAAACAAAAAACCAAACAACGTCAAAGTAAAAGCTTCCGCTATATATACCAAATAGTTACACAAAGAGCCACGTTTTGTCAAAAATGTTGTTATATTGTTTCTTTTTATTAATTTCGAGAGAATTGTCTATTTTTTAGTGGATAGTGTGAAAAAAAATACAAATTGCTAAACTCTTTTAAAAATGAAATACAGTTTATGAATGGCAGTGACACTAAACAGACACAAAGCATTAAGTTTTCATTCACAATTTTTATGAATATTCCAGTCCGAATTTCATCCATCAATTTTCAAATTCCTACCCTTTTTTATTCAATTTTACAAAAAAATGAATGATGATATTACTAAAACATTTATAGCATTAAGCTAGGTATATTGACCTCACTCTGCAGGCATAAAAGTTATATGAGGTCAATGATCAAACTTTTGAGATATGGTGTCTTTTATCGTTTTTAAGCATTATTCAATATTTTTGTACTGAGTGCCATTCGAATATCTAAACGAAAAAGTGAGATAAAAACAACATAAAATATGCAAAATTATGTTGACTAACAAATAAAATCTTAACTTTGAATATTACAGTCCTACCAAAAATATTTTAGTGAAAAACAAAATCTCGCATGGTTTTGTCAATAATAATTCATTTCATAAATAATTTTAGTGTTTAGAACAAATTTTACTCATGACATTGAACTTTTTAACAATCCGAATTTGAGAACCCAAACCCTGAGTAAACAACGTCCTTAATACATTCTGATTTTTTTTTCATTTAATCCTTTTATTTGAAATTTTTTAAAAAGGGGCAACTTTTGTGATCGAGAAGGGCCGATATCATTTCGACCCCGTTATGGAAAGTCCATTCCAAACTGTCTGCGAGCTCCTGGGCCCGTGAAAAGACACAAGTTTATAAGTAGGTCATATACAATTGCTACTTATGGGTTAGCTTGTCGAATTACTGTTACTGTCTTCTAACGTTACAAGGAACCAATCATAGGGTAAATACCAGATATCATGCTTTATTATTTATTTATCATTGTGTATTTTGAAACGTAGATATCAACATAAACAAGTCGGTGCCTTACCGCTGTCCGGGTAAGGGGTATGTGTGTGGATATTCCAGGGTCCCCAGGGACAGGCAAGGCAACGTCCTAGTCAAATGTTGTACAGGTACATACCGGTATAGTGTAAGGTCCAACTATTAACACATATACTTATTTCTTCTCTGTATCAGACAGATCTAGTTTAATCTGAATTTGCATCAACAGTCAGGCACGTAGCATCGTTTTTGAAAGGGGGGGGGGGGCAAACTCATCCAAAAAATTTTGACAAGCAAATAAAAAGGGGGGGGGGAGTTTAAACTTTTTTTGGGGGGAGGGGGGGCGGGGGGGGGGGGGGGCGTAGTATATAACTTCAATTTCACTCCTCATTTCCCTATTCATATCAATTTTTTACATACTCCCAAAAAAGTGGGGGGCCAAGTCCGTAATAAATCAATTTTTTATATGTTATTTAAAAAATGTGTTGCTGCGAGAAAAAGTGTGGGGGGGGGGGGGGCAGAAATTTTAATCTAATGTATTATTTAAAAAAAAATAATAAATGAAAAAATAATAATAAACAAAGTAAAAAAAAAAAAACAACAAAAAGTTATAAAAAAAAAACTCAAAAAAAAAAAAAAACCCAAATAAAAAAAAAAATGCTATTATATAAATAGTGCCTGTTTGGGAGGGTAACAGTTGAACTTGACACCCCGAGAAAACCATGCAATGTCAACCGACACGAAGCGGAGGTTGACAATGATTTTCGAGGGATGTCAATTTCAACTGTTACTCTCCCAAACAGGCACTATTTATTTTACTATACTGAATGCCTTAATTTTAGAGAAAATTTTACTGCTTTTATATAGAAATGACAAGGATTCTATGGCAAACGGTACGCGCATAATTTCCGCGCATGTAACAATTCATTGTGTTACCCGTTGCCAAGAGTGTTGCTAACGCTGAGGGTAATAGAACGGATTGTCAACTGCCTTTAAACCAATCAGATTTCAGTATTTAAAATGAAAGTATAATAAAATAATTAAATTGCCTGATTGCACATTTACAATATATATGATAAAACAAGTCAAGTTTACTTCCATCTCCTTGGTTACAGCCCAGGGTGTTTCCTACGACGACAGTGAATGCGTCCGCTATTTCCGGATCGAGAGTCCGAAATCCCTGTCACCAACGAAACCCGGATATTTTCTTGTTGGCTCAACACCTTACTGTCTTTCCAAAAAGTAATTATTTTATTTTTGAAATCAATAGAATTCACTGGAACTTAGTTTATGTCAATTTCGTGGGCAAGCTCCATCCACAAAATAATCAGAATGATTAAACACTATAAACGACTCAAAATCTGAAAATCTGTGCGGTCCTTGCGAATTCAATGAATTTACATTATAATATTTACATTTTCCAGTGTCTTCGCCTGTGATAACACTACGTATCGATTTTGTACTATATAACCCATAATTTCAAATGACGCCAAAGCGGGCTTCATTGGATTTGATCACGCCCAGACCAAAATTATCAGCTCATAATATTTACTCAAAGAATGATTCCTTATTCCTTAATTGAATAGGTTCTTAAGTTCTTACACTGTAACAAAAACTGAAAAAAAATATAAAAGCATGTACACTTGTGGTAATTTCTTGGTTAAGTGGCGAAATCCATTTATTATATCTAAATTCATAATAAATCAAATTATGGGAATCAAAACTTTACGAATTAACTCGTCCGTTAATCTCTCTACACGTATATTAAATATACCGGTATATATTTTTAATTCGTTCTGTGATCTGTGTGGGGAATATAATTAGTATAATCTAAGATTATACTACACCGATTTTTATGATCCAAGTGCATTAATTTCCTATTTACAAAAAAAATGTTCTTATTTTATTTTTTATTTTTTTTAGCAAAATTGGATTTTACAACGAAGAATGCCGTTTCCGAAAAGTCAAAGACCAGCAGAAAAAATACAGACGATAAAATTATCTGTTACCCATAATGAATAAACGTTTAATTCGTATTTGTTTCATGGCCCTCTATGTGTTGTATTTTTGTTATTGCCAGATTAACATAAATCGACATCTATGTGACTTTGGACAGTCTCCAGTAGCCTAACAACAGCAAATCGCATCAATAAGAATCAATCTCTTCGAGGGGGTGGCGCATTTGATACCGTCGGCTGATTAGTTTTAAGACTGGTCCGTCGCTATCGCGGTAACATTGTAACCTTGGACAAGTTACTTTACTCCACTAGTGTGCCCCCCCCCCATCCCCCATGGTCCTTCTCACTGCTATTATCTATGTCATCTTGGTGAAAAAGAGGAAGACGCTATTGATGACATTCACAGCTTCGATGGGATGGAGGTAAACTGGAAATAAAAGTGGCATATGTTGTTAATTCTGCATTTACACCAACCAATTCAATTCAAAATTTACATGACACAAGAATAGGACGAGTTACCTCGCATGCAACCGTGTGTACTTTCTTCTACTGTAAATAGAACTTAACCAGTTCACTTACACTCAGAAATTGTTGCATCTTGTTAACTCTCAGCAGTTTTCAGCAGATAATCAAATAAAATGTGTTAAATGACACAAAACACATACGTTGATCCATACGATTTCTTAAGGGATATTTAAGTTTGCTAAGGGGTCAGAGGAATATTTGCGGTAATTTTACTAAGGCCACTGAGCTACATGTTTCACTGGTGACAGTTATATACATGTAAATAGTTCCTCTCTTTTTTTTAATAAGACTTGAATGAAATGAAATCGAAGAACGCCAGATATGGACAGCTAATTTTCAGAATTGATTTGTAAAAAATATTAATATGAAGTTTTTGAGAAATGCATACTTAATCAAAGAGCGTTTATAGAACATTCTGCCATACCCGTTTTCATTTTCAAAACAGATGAATATTAATGTCAACAATTGTCGATCAATAGTCACATAAATGTCAGTTAGTACAATATTAATAAAAGGTCGTTTCATTGTAAATGCTTCTCAATCGTCAACCTCACAGAATTAATGTGTCTAATTTTTAGAACTAATTTCTTACATTAGTGACTGATGTGACAACAATTTTATCAAATAAAGTTTGGCTATTGTTTTTTTCTATTGTATAAAAGAACAGTGAAATATAAAACAAGATTGGTTTGAATCAGAAACCGAATTAAATGTTACCGTTTAATTTAATTTCAATCCTAAAATAAATGCTAAATGAATGCAATAAAATGATGATGCAGAGCTAAACGATTTTGTCGGTCATTAAATATACCACAGAATGCTACATAATCAGGAAACATGAAAAGATACGATTCTGACGTTTGTTAAAATAGGAGACATCTAATTACACGTAAATGCATTAATCTAAAGGTTAATACATAGAAGATATGACATCAAAACCAATTGAGTCGGTGCGAGACTTTTAAACTATATTAACTGAGAATATGTTTGGTCCGTTTCTATGATAATGATAACATTAAGGTATTACTTTATATATGTCAACAGGTGCTTGATCCGACGTTTATTATACCTGTACGGAACAGTCATAGATCACAGAATACGTGTGTATGCAAAACAGACGACTAGCTGTCAGTCACTGCCTGATTCGACATTATTACCTGTACACGGAGGAGTGAGAAATGACAGTTTAGGTGTAAGCAAAAACAGAATTAGGCCAACGACCGTCCTAGTTTAGAGACAGCCGTCTTTCAGTTTTTTGCCATACCTGTAAAAAAAAAATAATGAATTCGGTAAATGAAAAGTATGGTGACATATGACTGCCCCTTTTATGCAAGATAAAATTATGTCAACATGCAGGATAATTATATGTCTACATGCAGGATAATTATATGTCTACATGCAGGATAATTATATGCAGGATAATTATATGTCTACATGCAGGATAATTATGTCTACATGCAGGATAATTATGTTTACATACAGGATAATTATGTCTACATGCAGGATAATTATGTCTACATGCAGGATAATTATGTCTACATGCAGGATAATTATGTCTACGTGCAATATAACACTTTTGACATGAAAGTTACAAATCTTTCAAGATGATCTAATTTTTTATGGGTAAAATGACTTTCTAATGCCACATCTGACATCATGGATGCAAGATGCAACATACATGTAGTTATGACAACATTTGTCTTACTTATGTTGACATAGGAGATGATTATGTAGACATGCAACATATTTATGTTGACATACAAATTATTCATGTCAACTTGCGAGTTAATAATGTTTAAACAAGCAAGATATCTAGTATGTCAACATGCAAGTTATCTCGCATGTTCACATAAATAAGCGCATGTCAACATATAAATAAATCAATCACATGTCAACATAATTATGATGCATCTTGCATCTATGATTTCAGATACGGGCGTCAGTGTTTTTACCCATATAAAATCAGGTTCTCTTAAAAGATTTGTAACTTGCATTTAGACATGATTATCTGGCATGTTGAAATAATTTTCTTGCGCATGTTGGCATAATTTATCTTGCGTATGGGGGGGGGGGGGTAGAAATATGGTACCATAGAAAACCTTTAATGTTGAAAATAAACGTTAAAGATAAAAATAATGACGATCAGAATTGATTTCTCGTCAGAAAACTTGTTAATTTACCTCTTCCTTATAAAACCAATGGCATCTTTATCACCTATCAAGGAAAATAAGTTGCAAAAAATGTTTACATTTGCAGTGTATAACGATAATACTGAGTAAATTCTAGCATTTCTTAGCATGTAATCATTCGTGTTACAACTGTTATACTTGTATTTCTATGTTAATTTAATCAAGCGATGGTTATATGCGCGAACAGTGTACATTTGTATGTGTATTCAACGTTGGGAATCAAATCAAGCTGAAACGGAAGTGTATAAATATCTTGCAAAAATTCACTTAAGACTTTACTCAGTGACTATCTACTATAGGAAGATGAAACCAGCCTTCCTAGTCCTTCTGTTTGTCACCAGTGTAAGTGTTACAGCAAACCTCAGAGATATTCATCTGCTCATATCTCATATGCCAAAATCTACATGTGTATTTTTATAATACCTCAATATTTATAAATGGAAACGATATCATTCTCGCAGTTTTAAATGATATTCCATGTGAATGATGATTATAGTTTAGTCGTAATTCATTCTGGGATCTAAAGGAGTGTAGATGCAATATCAGTCAAATGTAATTGTTTGTTACCCCTCTCTCTCTCTCTCTCTCTCTCTCTCTCTCTCTCTCTCTCTCTCCTCTCTCTCTCTCTCTCTCTCTCTCTCTCTCTCTCTCTCTCTCTCTCTCTCTCTCTCTCTCTCTCTCTCTCTCTCTCTCTCTCTCTCTCTCCATGTCACGGGTATGTACACGTAGATATATAGACTGATGAACATTTTGACAACTCGACCAATACTCTGAAACCCATAGATGACTTTTGAAATGTCTCCCACTCTTACGTCTAAACATCTTTTCTGTAGGTGTTGGCGACCTACGCCCCTCGCCGCCCTAACTACCGCCCTGTGGGCAAACAGAAGCCCGGCAGGTGCCCGGTGTCCAATATAATCACTACCTGTGACTGTAGACCCGAGAACATCAAGTGTAGAGGCGACCAGGACTGCCCCGGGGGTAAGGCGTTACTTATTAATTCATAATTTTTGTGTTATTTTAATTTTTTGCTATAATATTGCGTGAAACATTTTGCAAAAATGGAGTCCCCTTTTGTAATTTAAATGGCAAATTGTGTTTCTTTGATTTCACAAATCTTTTATGATGTGTTAAAAGCTTATTATCTTATCCATTGAGCTATATTTTCCTCTAAATTAAATAATTCCGAAATGTTCAACGGAACATTAGTTAGAGAACAGGTATGGATTTGTAATCTAGGCGTATTAGAGATTTGTACATGTAATAATGACAGGTATATCTAGGCGTATTAGTGATTTGTACATGTAATAATGACAGGTATATCTAGGCGTATTAGAGACTTGTACATGTAATAATGACAGGTATATCTAGGCGTATTAGAGATTTGTACATGTAATAATGACAGGTATATCTAGGCGTATTAGATGACTCTGTGTGTTACTCAATCGTTTATATTAGGCGGTCTACATCTCTTCCAGTTCAGAATCGTTTATATATTAGACCTATATCTCTTCCAGTTCAGAATTGTTTTTATTAGACCTCTATTTCATCCAGTTAAGAATCGTTTATATTAGACCTATATCTCTTCCAGGTCAGAATCGTTTATATTAGACCTATATCTCTTCCAGTTCAGAATTGTTTTTATTAGACCTATATCTCTTCCAGTTCAGAATCGTTTATATATTAGACCTATATCTCTTCCAGTTCAGAATTGTTTTTATTAGACCTCTATCTCATCCAGTTCAGAATCGTTTATATTAGACCTATATCTCTTCCAGTTCAGAATCGTTTATATTAGACCTATATCTCTTCCAGTTCAGAATTGTTTTTATTAGACCTATATCTCTTCCAGTTCAGAAATGCTGTTCGTTCGGCTGTGGATGCAGAACACGATGCGTCAATCCTGCAGGGAGCCCTCCTCGTAAAGGTGAGGTCACTGACACAGTTCTCGTTCATCAATAACTCCAATGTACAGGTGATTCCTATTACCTGCGTTAAAGTTCATTATTCAGACAATTCAATTAGATACATGTGTATGTGCACTGTATGTCATGCGGTTTACCAAACATTTGTCTAGACCGCAACTAGGAAGTAAAAAAATGGCTTCAAATTGACAGTTTGTGTTGTTTTGACAATGCTACTGTCAATATTTGACAGCATACATGTGCATTTACGACACATGAAATAAGGCATCTAGTTGTCCTACTTTGAATATGCAAATACAAACAAGGTCGCGGTTTACTTATCATAGCAAAGGAAACATTGTATTACAATGAATTTAGAAAGGAAAAGATTGATTATTTTTCAAATCAATTACATGAAGGTTGTGTGAGAGTGCAAAAAAAATATGGAAAAGTTTACAAAGTGAGCCAAGATTTTGTGGGTTGTTTTTTTTCAATCTGATGACACATTTATATTAAAGTTGAGAAATGAATTATGACACATTTTTTGTAAGTTGAGAAATGAATGACATTCACTACGCTGTTTTATTAGTGTGCAGATATAACGGGAAAATCTACAAAGTCGGTCAGAGCTTCCCCGCAGTAGATGGCTGTAACACGTGTAGCTGCTCCTCCAATAGGCGTGTCCGATGTACACTCAGAGCATGCGTCAAAGGTAGAGGCAACGAACACTCGAATCAAATTAATAATTTATCATTAAGGCCTCTGACCCTCACTTTTCCTCCGGCAGACAATTTGTCCGCCGACCCCTTCCTTCCTGCTCCTGCGTCATTTTTATTTAAATATGTGCATACATACTACATGTATATGTAAATTAAGTATCTCAGTTAACACAATGTAACATTAGTGCATGCATAGCATAGGAAAGTCTGCCTAGAAAACAATGAATTCCATTTAAAGCAATATGAGCTGTATTTTTTAGAATTTTATTTTGCTGCAAAAACCTGCTAGTATGATAAGTCTATCTGTAACTTAAACGTTTATGATAAATAAGATTTGTAAATTAATTAAATTTTGTCAGGAGAAAGATCTCACTTATAAGAAATATATAGCCGATCAATTTTTGTACAGGACGACAATAATTCATTTTTTCTTCAATTAAGAGTTCTTAATGGCTTTTTTCCACAGAAATAGAGCTAACAGAAATTTAAAAACCATGATATTTTTTGTCATTTTTGTAGAAAATAACATTTTCTTTTTTTAAAAATTCCAACATGAAAATTGCAGCTCATATTGCTTTAAACATAAAAAAAAATGACTACAATACAGACACAATATTGACAAGCTATGAATTTTCAGATATTGATCGGTAATGGTTATAGATAACATCAACTGGGCGTGTACCTGCTGTTGTACGATCCGTTAAGGGGTTCACATAAACGGGGCGTCACCTGCACACGTATATATGTTAATGCGTCGTGTTTTTAGATGTAAAGGCATTCAAATATTACATGTATGTATAAAGTCGGTCGGCATATGCTAAAATGTGAAGTCGACGAAGTGGCAAATTGATACGCACCCACAAGATAAACAAAACAAACAATAAACACACTTATATTTCATCACTTTGTCAGAACAAAAGACAATAAGTGCTTCTTTCATTATACATTCAACACAATTTACATAACATTATTATCAGCACGATTATTTGTTTCTTTATTTTATAAACCCAATTTAGTATTGCAACAGTCCATATTTTTCGCCATTCCCTTGTACACGCCGCGCTTCACAAGAGCATGACCCTAGAATGTAAACATTTAGATCACGTGACTTGAATCTAATCAAACACGTTTAATCACGCCACACGTGATTTTAAGAAACCAGTTCATATACATGTAATTGTTTTTATTACAACTAAGGAAAGGATGAAAAACAAAATAAATAGATTTAAACGTTGTACCATATCTACCAAGTATTGTCTACCCTATTTCTACTTCTAGTGTATCCCATGTAATCATCCCGATAGCAAAGAGTGAGTTATATAAGAATGATATGTTTTATATATACAGAGTCGTGAGACACGTCACTTAATCAGCTAGGTGTGTACCATGATTTCCTGGTAATTTGCAAGGAATGGACGATTTATTTGTACTTATGTAATAAGCTTTCAATAGGTCAAATGTTTTTCAAATGACAATTCTGATTTCCTTAACATTTAACTGTTTCTCGTTATTTCTTTATCAAATTCAGTTTATATTTTTTCGATTTTCAGTAATGCAAACCAAGTTGCTGATTAATCACCTTTTTTTAAATTACTATGATTTGTAAGTTTTGTTCATAAATAATTATGATAAAGAAGGAAGATTCATGTTCGATAATCCTTATTCGTAACAACTAATACTTGTACACATCTGTTTTTGGCCGTTATATATCTGCTCCGGCTATAGAATTGTCTGTACACATTGCATGTACTTGCATGTACTTATACACATGAAATCCTGATTTCAGTGTGTAGATACCACGGCAAAGTGTACAAAGTGGGTCAAAGGTTTACCTATGGCTACAGGTCGTGCAGGTGTTACTCCAGGGGAAAGGTTATCTGCACTAAACGAGGACGCCCGATCAAAAGTAACATGCTTAACTTTGTGTCAACGATTAAGGTGGTATAGCACACCTACAAAAAGTCTCTAAAATACCAGTTAATTATTAGATTATGAAAGATAAAATGATAAATAAACTTCACACATGTCAAATAAGAAATTTTGTTTGGAGATTGGGGAAATAAAATGAATATCTAAAAAACTCAATTCAGTATGTAAAAACAAAAGCCCCCGAGAGATTCGAAATCGGGATGTACCGATCACTCGCCCGGCGATTTATTCACTCGGTTATCGAGTGACTTAATTATTGCCGTTGATAAAATCCTTTTATTAAACGAAATGTCGGTTCGATTAGAGGGCAGCCACTTTGTGATGGTGTGTTATTCCACCTGAAGCGTTCTCAAGAATAAGGACGTCGTTTTAGCTAACGTTGACTTCCTCTAGTTATATGCTGTCACAGCATGAAGGCACGTCACAACCGGTAAAAGTTAGGAAGGGGTTGGGGGTGGCTTCTCTACAAACTAACGGAAAAGAAATGCGCATTTTTGAAATATTTATCGATATGAAAATGAACATTAAAGTCAAATGGTCTTTTAAATTTTACAGGCCCCTTAATTTATGAATTGGTGCAATGGAGTGATCGAAATTAAAAGAATTTGATTCTGAGAATTGAACATTAAATGTGAAGGAAGATGACAAACATATAAAAAGGCGACATATATTTATTAAATATACTGAAATTATCCACACAACATTGAATTATTCTTATTTTTCAACGTGATATCGGTTTTTTTCCATTACAGAATTCTATAATCCAAGAAAAGTCTGTTACCAGCCTAAGGTCCCCGGCCTCTGTAGGGGATCGATCCCAAGATGGTGGTACAACAAAAGGACGGGCCGCTGTCAGAAGTTTATTTACGGGGGATGTAAGGGAAACAGCAATAACTTCACATCGAAGCTGGCCTGTCTCCGGAGATGTGGAAGGACAACCAGAAGAAAGAGTAGGTTCACACAATCAGAAACCTGGCAAGCGTGATTTGCTTGGAAATATGCTATGCATTATAGAAGCGGCTTCATTTCATATTTTAATGACAATTGTTTATTTGCTGTGTACTGTTGACCTGTATTTTTACTTGAGTTTATGAATAAATGAGGGTAATTTCAGTTTTCATCTATAGACATGAACATCTGCTGTGATTACTACTGAATATAACCATTATTTTAATTATTTCTAATAACAAAAAGAGGTTATAAACCCTTATCTAGATATGTCTTAGCACTCTACATATATGGGATAAAGACGAAATATAGTAATCACTTATAAAACTTAATAAATGTAAATACATGGTAGTATTGAACTATACCTTTGAATCGTAAGGATAAAACTCGGATGATATATAGTTCTGTATGACAATTAAGCGCCCTATGTTCTAGCATGTAGGTACAGGGGCAAGGTCTACAAACTGGGACAGAAGTTCCGGTCAGCTGACGGATGTAACACGTGTCGGTGCAGAACCGGGGGTAGAGTCACATGTACAAGAAAAAGATGCATCAAAAGTCAGTTGTTCATCAAAAAAATCAATTCACTAACCCCCTATACGCATTTATTGTCAATGCATAAACAATATAAATTGTATTCAATAAATGCAAATACAAAAACAGAACATAACAAAAAGACAAGTTTTAAGTACATGTCATTTGTTTCAAATTCTTTATTGCGGTAGTCATAACAATGCTTCAGAATTCAACAAGAACACTGCTTACGCTTATATAGGATTCCTTTAAACAGTAGTAAGACTGTTAGGGTTCACACAAACGCCCAACATTCCCCCTGTATCTTTTCAGCGTGCAAATACAACGGAAAGACGTATAAAGTGGGACAGAGCTTTCCCGCCAGGGAACGGATGTAACACGTGCCGGTGTAGGGCGGGAGGCCGGGTCACGTGCTCCAGAAAGAAGTGTGTGAAATGTAAGTATGAATGTAACAGGCTTATTTATCAAGACGATTAGTTACTAACTGTAACACATCCGGTCATTAAATATGTATAAATGCGACTCGACACAATCATTTTTTTTTCAAGCAATTTCGTTGGTTTCGTAACATACTTATTACTAATTATAAATGTATGTATTTTTGAAAATCGAATACATACATTAAGTGTAAAGATTTGGGGTTTTTTTAAAATCAACTTTGCATATATATGTTATTAAATTGACAACTTTTTGCGTTTATACATTGTTGCAATCTCAAAACATTTAACTTGTTCCGCAGAAATCAATTTTGAAAGGATAGTCTTAGTTTTACAGTCATATAGGTGACGCATGATTTATTCCTGCTTGATATAACAAAATATACAATTAACACTTTTTATTTTCCTTGTACAAAAGATCCTGCTAAAGGGAGAAAACTCTGCTACCAGCCAAAGATTGTCGGTCCTTGCAAAGCCCGCGTGCCGAGATGGTGGTACAGCAAGAAATCCGACTGTTGTGTCAAGTTCTACTACGGAGGATGCAGAGGAAACGGAAACAACTTCAAGACCAGGTCAGCCTGTCTCAGGAGGTGTCGACGAGGAGGAAAATGTGAGTGATTTTAAAATCAATATATTTAATGCGGGAGAACATCTTTTAAATCATCTTATATATCCGAATGACATTAGGGTTGGTATTCAATAGAGTTGTATGCACCAGAATTAATGGCATGGCACCATTTCTGATGTCTTGGGCTTTTTTATCATTTCAGATTACGGATGAAGTAGAGTGTGACTATTGATGAGTTTCATTTTATTTAAAATGATTAAGTTTTTCAATAAATCATTTACATTTGGAGTTATTAGTCTATTTGTTTAAGTGAAGACCCGACCCCAGCATGCAGTCGTGTAAAACACATTTCAGTTTTTATTGATCCTCCATCTATGCATCCATACAGTATGAGAAATGTTCCCAAAGTGGATGACAATTCATTTGATTTCTTACTGAACAAAATCAATGCAAACAATAAACAATTTAAAGTGCGTTAAATTTCAAAGTCAATGCACTTTAGATTTTTTTTTTCAAATCGGCATTGCAAAGGATTCGGATAACGATTGATGGATATCAATAACCACGCACAATTTGCAAACGGGTTTTAACAACAAAGAAGTAAAATATGAAACTTCAATATAAAATATGAAACAACTGAATATAAGGTATACTCATATCAAAGAAAACAAGCCGATCCAACATGGTATGATGAACGAAAGGTCCATGGGCTACATCGCTCAAGAACATGAGAACAATATGCATGATGAATAAGCTAAATGGAGCCAAAATACAAAATACTTAGACAATTTAGTACAATTAATGAAGATTCTGAATAAATGAAGATCTTTTATCCTGGATATTTATATGTTTATAATAGAATAGTCCCTATTCTAACCGGATTATTTTGTAGTCATGAGCATTGCAGTTCTCAAAAAGATCTTGAAGAATGTACATGGAGTATAAACCTAGATCAAACTCAGAACACCTTCTGAGGCCCAATAATCGTCCAGGGACCAAAGTGTATACAATTTTAAAGAATCGGCAATGTGTCCAACGGCTTGCATATAAGTAAAACCCTATATATTATAACATTTCAGTTTTTGCAAATAATCAAAATCTTTTCTTTGTAAATTAGATCCTTAATGTGGCCCAGTCCTACCCCTCAAGATTTTGATTTCAACGAATCTGAGTTAACATTATCTACAGATTGCTTTCAGTAAAGTTGCAGCTTTTCTAGGCAAATGTTTTTTTTCTAGAAGATATTTAA
The DNA here is from genome assembly GCA_015776775.1 of Magallana hongkongensis. Taxonomy (NCBI): domain Eukaryota; kingdom Metazoa; phylum Mollusca; class Bivalvia; order Ostreida; family Ostreidae; genus Magallana; species Magallana hongkongensis. The sequence goes on from CM027469.1 coordinate 21,716,636, forward strand.
CGATTTTACTCTAAATATTCCAATAAAAAACAAGCATTCCTTTTAAAGGATCGATCGGCATGAAATATCATTGGTCAGCTCCGTTTATATAATATACGCTACATGCACTAAACTATATATAGCACCGTTTTATTGATTTCCGAAATGGCATGGCATGAATGAGCTTTACTTTTAGTAGGAGAATTATACTTCTGACTAATATCCCTACGCATATGTGAAAAAACGTGATTTGAATCATTATGTACATGTATGTAACTCTATAACTGTTTTATTTTCAGGGTAAACGGATAAGATTACCGTTTTAGTAATCTACGTCTAATCAAAGATTTGAATAAGGTTGTCAATTGCATAGTAAATAAAATAGTGCAAGGCGCAATGCATGCGCAAATAGTTAAAATTTGCCGGATGCCTCATATGGACACAACTGTAATCGACCGAAGCCGATCACAAAAATAACCACTCCCCCATTGTTGCTCCACCGTATCCCCGGGAATCATGATTTGAACAAAATTGAATCTACCCCATATATGAGGATGCTTCCAAGCAAGTTGAAGCTTTTCTAGTTGATTGGTTTCTGAGAAGAATATCTTATATGATTTAGTTTATATATTCCCATGTAAAAAATTGACCCCTGTTGTGGCTCCACCCTAACTCATGGGATCATGATTTGAACAAACTTGAATATATCCTACCTGAGGATGATTCCAAAAAAGTTTCTGGCTGATTAGTCTCTGAAAAAAGATCTATAAAGATTTACTCTATATATTTCTATGTAAAAGTTCACCCACTCACCCAATTATTGCCCCATCCTACCACTGGGGGTTATGGTTTGAACAAAATAAATCTACACTACCTAAGGATGCTGATGTACATAATTGATATTTCATTATTAAATAGAGACTCTGAAATTGTTGAATTTTTTTTTCAATCGGTTGGTACCTAGGTCCATATTAGGCGCTAGCCTTAAAAAAAACCCAAGAGGGAATAGTTTAACATATAGTTATTCTTTTTTTGTGCAACTTTGAAAAAACGAAGAAAAAGATGAGAAAAATTTGAAAACACAGTATACAGAAAACGTAAATGTATATATTCGTTTCGTGAAACATTTTATATTCATTAAGAAGAACGTTTATATAATGTTAACTATCGATTTGTAAGGTCAACAAAATTTGATGCATCATCTTTAGTTGAAGTGTAAGTCGGTTAATGGATTTTCTCTTTGTTAAATCTTGGTCATCTGTTGAACTTGGTCGACATTAAAACGCCCGCTGATAAATTGAGAATTTAAATGGATCGCTTATGATAAATCAGAAAGTATTATGCTAATTTTTTTTTTAATTTGAAAAACACTTTAGACGGCATTTTGACCATGTACGTTTTCTAAAAACACAGATGTTAATTTTGTACTTAATAAAATTTTGGGTTAATTATTCCTATGATGTGGAGAGTGGTACAAAAAATAACTATTAGTGTTTCTTTTGAATACAGGAAAAAACCATGTTCCCTCAACAGTTTTATTGGCGAATACTAGTCTAGATTAGTATCACACTTCTCTGGTATTCGCTGACAAAGTGAGGGGATTAGTTTATTATCTTTCGCACTCGTATTGCATTTAAATGGGGTTAGCATAGAGCGTAAATCAAATAGAATTAAAATAAATAAATATGTTCTTTTTATATTTCATTAAAACGAAATTTATGTCTATATTTGTATATATGTGTTTTTACTTTAATATTAACATGCTTTTTAGTGAAAAAAAAATACTGTTTTGTTTTATTTCTGATAGAAAATAAAACATAGTTTTATGATGCAATGTTTTGTTTATTTTTGTTCTTATATATTTCGTTACACAGCGAAAAATTTATACAATTATTAATTAAGAAAGTATTCTTCTAAAGGTAAAATGCTCTGTGTTAGGAAAGTCATTAACCTTGCAATATGGTTTGTATACAAGAAACACAAATAACCCTTCAGACTATGACCTGCTTGCTTTTAAATTATTTTATCTAAAGAATGCTGTGTTTAAAAGGCGATGACTTTATCAGTTTTCTTGCCCGCTATTGTATAATGCTTTTATTGTATTGTTTATTTTTTAATTCCTAATCTCTTTGCACAGAATAGTGATATTTATTTCAACGGGAGATGCAATGCATATTGGAGTTTGAAAATATAATTCTCAAGAATTTAAAAGAGCTATACCAGTTAATAAATATTTGCAACGAAACAATAAGTTTTAAATAAAATCTATAACATCAAAGTCACTACTGAATTTCTTTGTTCAATATCGGTCCTCATTTAAAAACTCTATTGACCAAATGCGTGGGTTTATTAATTGAGGTCAATTTATAAATCTCACAATGCTCGCATAATACATTAATACATTAAAATAGCACAAGTGTTTAGTTTGTACCTGTTGAGCTATTTAGTTGAAAAAGCATCAGGTAGTTTATAACAATCTAATGTAAATGGATAACATCGTTGTACTTATATAGAAATTGATGTAAATGTCACAACAATTGGGATAAAATAAGCAATTAACTGGGGTTACGTTAGGTCAGATCATTGCTCTGAAATTTAATTAGAATGTGCTCTATGGATAAGAATACCTTAATTTTCCCCTAAGTATATACTTCTTAATTTTTAAAAGAAAATTTAAACAAGTGCTTTTTTACTTTTTTTTGCAAAACAATTAAAATGTAGTTGTGATTGTGATTTTCGTCATAGCTATTCTCTCTTATAATGAATCGTTTTTGTCAGATTTGCTTCCCCTATTATCATAAATAGGATTTCCATAAATGTACTGTTATTCTGATACGTGCACGAGGTGTAGTCAATCAATCAATCATACTTTATTTCCTCTGTTAAGAGATATGACAACATACAACTAGCATATGATTATATACAATTTATATATGCACACACACACACACACACACACACCCACACACACACACACACACACACACACACACACACACACACACACACACACACACACACATGAAAACAAGAGAAAAAGTTATTTACAGTGTCCCATAGGGGTAATAGCCTTGAAGTGGATCAGGTAGTAGCGGAAGATTCGACACATTCCAACCTGCCGCTAGCTTGAATAAAATGTTTTAAGTAGATCAGAAATTTATTTGAAATTTATTTACCTATGTAGATTTATTATCAATCTGTTTATTAACAAAGGGTGAAGAATTTTGAAAAGGAATTTTGAGCAATAGAATCTACACGATTCTAAAATTTAAGGCGCATCAGATGATTTCCAACAAGTAAGTTTTACTTTACAAAAACTATTTAGAAAAAAAAGAACATGTTTGATTTTTCCCCCACAAGAAGGTGTTTTTAAGCGCTAAGCGTACGCAGTACGCAAAGCGCTTATTGGCATTGCTTTCCGGGGATGCCACTTCCGAATAAGTGCCACCTATAATCATCTAAAATTATCTGATGACTCGATGTCTAATAATAGAATGCAAAGAAGTAAGTACTCGGCTATAGCATTTGTGTAGTATCGGTGTTTAAGGCAAAATATTTCTAATTATTTGCATCAGCACACAAATAATCACGATAATATTTTTCTTTAACATCAAAGATTTAAAATAAAAGAATATTTATCAGTACAGTGCAAAGAGAATACGTAGTTTTGTAAACAACATGTTGCAATGGGGTTCCATACAGAAGTTCACGGGCTGTGATATCGGTAAAAAGGCAAAATAATTCCTAGAACAGAACTGACAATACACGGTGGATTTCACATTTTGTTAATCAGATCGTTTATTAAAACATTTACCTAAAATACGATTACGTGATTAAACTGATGAATTTTTCTTAAAATATAACTTGCAACATTATATGCAGCTTTACCCGCGTAGTAATACACTATTTACAAAGGAAAGCGTGGGTCGGCATTTTGTAAACACAGCGCAACGACATCAAGATTGAAGCAAAGAAGGCGGGACTAATTCACACTTGACTTCACAGCTCAGGTAAATTTATAGATAACATTGCAAGTTTTCAAACAATATAGCCGTCGTTATTTGATTAGAAAATCGCATTCATGAGATAAGTAAAAAAGAAACGGCGTCGATGAAGTGTAAAGTAGTTCTAGCGAGCGAGTAAAGCAGTAGGGCCTACTGTGTAGTTTTTTTATTGCAATATATTACAGTATACATTGTATTGGTAGTAGGACTAATTAGAAATGTGACTCTTTAGAATTGTTGACACAAAGCAGGAACAGCTTTAATGTGTTTAGTGTTGCTATTCATGATATTGATCTGAAACAATTTTAACTGTCAAGGCCTATAAGTAGATTAGATAGTACTTACGTTGTTTATTCCATTGAAATATAGTTTAATATTAATTTAAAAACTGTTAGAAAACTTAGAATTTGATTGTCAAGATTAGTTCACTGGTTTTTCTTAACTTCATGTTAAAGTTCTTTTTTCACTCTGAGGTTAATTTGTATTGAACATGTGTATTACTGGATGGTAACCATATATATATAGATCTATATACAAAATTTACAATTCCTTTAATTGTTCATACAATCCGTAGTCAGCCAGGTGAGAAAATTTTAGAGCCAGTAATTTGAGATACATTGATATATTATTTGACATAATATTGAAAGGTATATGAACCTTGAGAACGTTTTTCCACTGACAAGATATTCAATGTGACAAATATTTGAGAATTTATGAGACACATTGTTCTGTTTGAAAAATGAGAAGCATGAGAATAACAAAATGAGAAACTTGAGAAATGAGATTACATGACAATAACAAATGAGAATGAGTGAATTTTTGAGATGCAGTGAGAAATACTTGTATTGACATTATCTTGAGATACTTCAATGATTAAAAATTGAGATTTGAAAACTTTTTTATGAGACTGTGTGTACGTCATAAATTTGTGAATTTGAATAACAATTTAATATGCATTGAACATTGCTATATATATCTGAAAACAATGAGAATAACTGAATGTGAAACTTGAAAAGTGACAAATTGTAGTATTGAGTTTGTGTTTAAAAATTTTAGCACTTGAAATGAACTGTGTATATAAATATATATAAAATATAAACAACAATTTGAGAAAAAAAAATGAAACATTTCATTTCCATATTAGAGTTTAAACATTTTCAAAAACCTTCTTGAAAAATGACATGTAAAATTGAAAACTTGAGAACAGTCAATAAGTAAATTGAAATGCTTTGAGTACATAAAGCATATAAGTTTTGTTTTTGCTTATTGCGTACAAGTTTTTTTCTGTTGTCAGTAATTTTTTAAAATTTTAACACTGAATATGGAACAAAACATACCAATGAGGGATTTATTGGTTAGGCCATCAATTACTGTATGTGCTGATTTCTGTCAGGGTGATACTCGTTTTTCAATTTATTCAAGAGGTAGACAATGCATGACCAACTGTATCACTTTCATTATGGAATCATGTCTAACAGATGTAACAACAATTGGGAGGACACACATGAACATGGTTTTAATTGCGGGTGATGTATTGTACAAGAAATTACAAAAAAAATGGTCAATCTAATGAGCTGTTGCAGTTTTCTGATTTGCCTAAATTTATTATGTATCATGGCAATTGCTTTACCATAAGAGAATATAAAGTTACATATGGAAGCATGTCTACAGAAGGTGGAATAGATGGTTTAGGTTTGCCACTAGAGTCAAGCTTGAATGCAGTTTTTGTTGCTTCTCGGCAAAATGCATGCATTGTTATTTTTCATTCTGCTTCTATTGCAATTAAGTTTCATCATGAGTCTGGTAGATATTTTGTCTTCGATTCTCATAGTAGAGGACTAGATGGGCTATGTAAGCCCGAAGGACAAGCTGTGTTATCTGGTTTTGTATCTTTACAAGATCTGTGTTATTTTTTAAGAAACCTTTGTTTGTCATTATGTGGAAATCAAACTCTTCAGCAAGTGCAGTATGAAATGTGCTCATTTCAAATTAGTTTTGGAAAAAAGCGGAAAAGAAATGTGGTTGATTTAGATTATGTCTTGAATTCAGATCATTTTGTTGACACTCAGCAGTTAATCAAAATGAGTAGACATTTAGAGAAATCAAAGCCCTCATCAAGCATAACAGAGTTGTCCTTGGAAAAAGATTTGACAAAATCAGATGCAAATGTCTTGAAGATGAGCTTTCACCAAAAAGTATCTAAAGGTCCAATGTTTGTATGTTCTTGTTGTACTCAGACATGGTTTAGAGATGGTGTGCTAAAGGCAGAACAATTAAGAAAAACAAATTTAGGTTCAACTTGTTTGACTGGTTTCAAAAGTGTCAATGATACTGAATGGATTTGTCATACATGTCACAGAAATTTAATGGCAGGGAAAATTCCATCGTTTGCTGTTGTGAATGGTATGGGATTTCCAGAAAAGCCTCCAGATTTAAACATAACAGAATTGGAAGAAAGATTGATCAGTCCCAGAATACCCTTCATGCAGCTTGTTGAAAAACCTCGTGGAGGGCAAAAGAGTTTACGAGGAAATGTGGTAAATGTACCATCAGATGTAAATTCCACAGTCACAGTGCTTCCAAGAACTTTAGCAGACTCTGAAACAATACAAGTTAAATTTAAGAGAAAACGCAGTTTTAAACACAGTGTGTTGCATGAAGCAATCAGGCCAAATAAATGTATTAAAGCATTGCAATGGCTCCTACACAATAGTGTTCTGTTTCAAAATGAAGGTATTTCTCTCAATGCTGATTGGTCAATTGAAACTGAACAGACAGATTGGCTAGGACTGCGTACAGAAGACAAGACAGACGATGGTTCTGCAGGTGCATCTCAACCTGAAGTCACTCAAAATCAATGCATTTCAGATGATGCAAGTTCAGATGGATGGACAGAAGATCAAAATTTTGAAAATAGACTCACAGGTAACACAGATACATTGCTACATCCCATTGATGTACGCTCGTTGTGTAAAACAATGTCATTTGCACCAGGTGAAGGACAGAATCCTCTTGGTTTAAACCAAGACAAAAATGCTGAGTATTTATCCTTCCCTGCAATATTTTGTGGTCAAACACGTCCTGAAAATAAAGATCGTCAAACTCCAGTGCATTACAGCACTGTATGTAAGTGGGAGTTGAGAAGTGTTGACCGACGAGTTGCATGTTCTGTTCCAAACATCTTTTTCAAACTTAAGAAACTTCAGGTTAAACAGATCCAAGATAAGGTATCACTGGCAATGAGAAAATGTCAAACTGAAGGAAAGAAAGTTACAGTTGGTAATGTTCTAAACCCTGGAGATTTTGACAACATTGTTAGACTAAATGAAGGCTACCGAGTATTGTCACCTGCTTATTGGGAAAGTGCAAAGAAAGACTTGTTTGCTATGATAAGACAACTGGGCATTCCTACCTGGTTTTGCTCCTTGTCAGCAGCTGAGAGTAGATGGACAGACTTGCTGAAATTTCTAGGAAAATTGGTCAATGAGAAAGATTACACTGATGATGACATTGAGAATTTAACCTGGCAGGAGAAATGCAAGCTGATAAAGTCTGATCCTGTGACATGCACTCGTTATTTTAACCATCGAGTCCAAGTTTTCATATCTGATGTATTAAAGTCATCGTTGGCTCCACTTGGAAAAATTGTAGATTACTTTTATCGTGTGGAGTTTCAACAGAGAGGTTCTCCTCACATTCACATGCTTGTGTGGATAGAGAATGCACCAAAATATGGAATAAATAGCAATCAAGAGATATCAGATTTTGTAGATAAGCACTCAACATGCCAGAAAAATGATGAAATTCCTAACCTGATAAATATTCAAACTCATAGACATGCCAAAACATGCAGAAGGAAAGGAAAGAAAATATGCCGTTTCAATTTTCCTCTTCCTCCCATGTCAAGAACTCAAGTATTAGAACCACTCACGGAATCAGAGAAAGAGGGGTATCAAGATATTGCAAATGTCTATGAAAGAGCTTGTGCTTTGCTAACAGATTTGAAGATAAATTCAACAGAAATGTCATTTTCTGAATTTCTGGAAAAATTGAACCTGACAGAAGATCTTTACATTATTGCAGTTAGATCATCTCTTACAGCTCCCAAGTTATTCCTTAAAAGAAATGTGGCAGAAATTCGTGTAAATCCTTACAATGATCTGATGATAAGATGTTGGGAGGCTAATCTAGATGTTCAATTCATTCTTGATGCTTATGCATGTGCAGCTTACATTGTTTCCTACATTTCAAAGGGACAGAGGGGCATGTCAAATTTAATGCAAGAATCATGCAAAGAAGCACAACATGGTAACAAGAATTTACAGCAACAAGTACGACACATTGGAAATAAATTCTTATCACATGTAGAAGTTTGTGCACAGGAGGCAGTTTACTTGATTTTACAATTGCCGTTGCGTTCAAGTACCAGATCTTTTGCATTTATCAATACTTCATTACCTGACAAGAGGACATTTCTATTGAAACCCTATGAAGTCCTGTGTGACATGCCTGAAAATTCAACTGATATTCAGTCTGACAATGCTTTAAAAAGGTATGAAAGGAGACCTAGAGTCCTAAGAAATTGTTGTTTAGCAGATTTTGTATGTCAGTATAATGTTGTATTTCCAAAGAAATGCAAACAACAAAATTCAGAGCAAGAATTTCTACCAGAAAATGAGCAAAATGAGTCAGATGATGAGGTCATGACATCAAATGATACTAGTGAAGAAATGAGTATCAGTGATGAAGAAATACCTATGGCAGATGGCACAATACTTAAAAAGAGAAATCAACCAAAGGTACTTCGTTATGTCAGATATAACAAGGATCAAGATCCAGAAAACTATTTCAGGGAACAGCTAATGCTATTTTACCCATGGAGAAAAGAGAAGGAAGATTTACTTGGAGCATTTGACAATTATGAGAATCACTACAATGAAAAAATTGACGTAATTAATGTCAATCGAATGAAATATGAAATGGACAATGGTGTAACTGAGATTTTGGAAAATAACTTGAAAGAAGTCAATGGTGATAATTATGTTGTGGCTGCTGAAGTTCAACATAACGAAGAAATTGATTCAAATGAACAATCAAGCAATCAAAGTACCGGTGTTTTCCATGGTTGTTTCAATCCGAAAGATATGGGATATGATTATGACTTAGGCATAGATATTGGTATCACAAGAAAACAAATCAGTGATTGTGAATATCAAGTAAATTCACTGGATCAGAATGCATTCATGAGTCTTGTAAGAAATCTCAATGAAAAACAAAGAACTTTTTTCTATCATGTTTTGCACAAGGTTAAAAATGACAGTTTGCCATTTTACTGCTTTTTAACAGGAGGTGCAGGTGTTGGAAAAAGTGTTGTCACTACAGCTCTCTACCAAGCCATAACACGTTATTATTCCAAGTGTTTATCAATGTGTCCTGATGAAATTAAAGCCGTACTTTGTGCTCCTACTGGAAAAGCAGCTCACAATATTGGTGGTCATACAATACATTCACTGTTTTGTATTCCTGCTAACCAAAATTTGCAATACAAACCATTAGATGTGCAACAATTAGATACATTCAGAGTAAAATTCCGATCTCTGAAAGTAATATTTATTGATGAAATATCAATGGTTGGCAATAAAATGTTCAATTATATAAATCTGAGACTTCAGGAAATATTTGCAACAGAGCAACCATTTGGAGGTGTAAGTATTATTGCTATTGGTGATTTATTCCAATTGAAGCCAGTGTTTGATAATTGGATATTCCAACATTTAAAAGATGGTTATGGACCCTTAGCAACAAATCTGTGGCAAGAACTCTTCAAAATCTTTGAATTGACAGATATCATGCGACAAAAAGATGACAAATGTTTTGCCGAACTTTTGAACAGATTACGAGAAGGTAATCACACAGACAGTGACATTGCAATGTTAAATCAAAGGTTGACATCAGCAAATAATACATCAATATCATCATTGCCTCACTTGTTCACCAGAAATGTTGATGTAGATTTGCATAATATGCAGGCTTTTGAAAATGCATGTGATGGGCATAAATGTCTTATTCCAGCAATAGACATTGTAAATGGAGATGTTAATGAAGACACTAAGAAAAAAATTAGTGATAAAATACCAGATGATCCTGCAAAAACAATGGGGTTATTTAGAAACTTGTACATTGCTGAAGATCTACCAGCTGAAATATGTTTAAATATTGATGTTGAAGATGGTCTGACTAATGGAACTACTTGTTTAGTTAAGAAATTAGATTTCAGAGTACTAAACTCAAATCGATGTAGCATAATTTGGGTTAAATTCGAAACCCAACAAATTGGGTCAAAAGCACGTACTAAGTATGCACATTTGTACAACGAAAATTGTGATAAATTGTGGACACCAATTCTTGAAATAAGCAGAAATTTTAATGTTGGTCAACATCGCGGGACTTATGTCATAAGAAGGCAATTCCCTTTACGTTTAGCATGTGCAAAAACCATTCACAAGTCTCAGGGATCAACTATGGTCAATGCAGTACTGCATTTCGGTAAGCGAAAACAAGAGCACATTCATTATGTTGGTTTAAGTCGCATTAAGAAACTGGAAGATGTCTACATATTAGAATTGAACGAAGAAAAATTGCTGTATCCAGTGTTGTCAGTGAGGAAATGATTAGACTACGAGAACATTCTCTTTTGCATTCTTGTGTTCCAATTCTAAGTAACATTCTAGAAGATTTGAAAATTGTCTATCACAATTGCAGGTCTCTTCATTTTCATATTAAAGATTTGATAACTGAGAAAAATATGCTTGATAGTGACATTGTTGCTGTTGCAGAGAGTAGACTTGTGCAATCTGATAAAAATGATGAATATTCAATTCCAGGCTTTAGAATTTACAGGTTTGATGATGAACATAATCAAGATGCAAGAATTAGGACATGCAGAGGAATTGTTTTGTATTCTAAGATAGACTTTCAACACTTGCAGAGAATACCATTGGGTGTTGCTACTGAAGCAGTGTTTGCTTGTTTTTCATTCTGTGGAAGAATGCAACAACTTGTCTTCCTTTATGTATCACCCCAAAAAGCAAATCAGACATGCCTTTGCAACATCTTGTGTCACTTGCTTGGCATTCTTGATGCTAACAACCCAATTATTATCATGGGAGATACCAATGTTGACTTTTTCAATCAAACTGCAATAAGTAAACTCCTTGAACAAAGACAATTAAGACAATTAATTGTGAGTGTCACCACAGATTATGGCAGTTGCCTAGATCATGTATATACAAATATCTTATCATATGATATTATATCTAGTGCAACTTTAGAGTCATATTTTTCTGACCATAAGCCAATTGTGACATACTTGTCAAAAGCATAATTTTTTTTATATCTTATGATGTAAATTTAAACAGTGCATTTCAGGATGTCATTGATTTCTTACAAATTTGTTGTTTGAGAAAACATCTAAGTTATTCTTATGTGAAAATGTTGAATCTGATTGTTCATGTCGCTCAAAATAGAAAAAACTGAATCAGATTGTTTTCCTTAACTGTGTTCTACAAGACACCAGTCTGTAAATTAAAGCTCTTTTTGACAGACACAAAAGTAGAGTTCCATAATAAAAATATTGCAGATATATTTATAGCTAAAGACACTGATATATTTAGTTTGTATAGTTAAACAAATCTGAACTCTTCTTTAGATTTAGCAAAAAGAACATTTCAAACTTGATTTAGCACTGGAAACATGTAGAAAAGCAATCCTAGGCTGCATTTTACAAAGAAACTTTATACTACAAAGTTGCTAATACTTCCATTATTGTGCAATGATCTTTATTAACAAAGTTTATATAAAACCATCAATTCTAAGCTATTATGATTTCCTTTCTCAAATATTATTGGCATTAAAATGAACATCAAGTACTTTGTAAATTTTAAGCATTCATTGATTTGGTTGTAACTTGTTTTGTAAAACGCATCTCTAAATTTCAAATTCTTTCTCATGCAAATACTTAACTTACTAATAGTGTACAAATTATATGCTTTACCAACATGGAAGGATGTTTAAATATGGAATATTTATTTTGTTTTATTATCCTTTCATTTAAGGATGGCTCAGAAGACCATTTCCGAGTTAGAAGAAGTACCAAGCAGTAGGCCAACACCTATTTCTGTGAGCCTAATGGCCAAAGTCATAAAAATTGGCCATGTAGCAAAGTTCAAAACCAGTAATGGGGAAGAAGCTGAGATGATAAACTTCAGTTTAGCAGACAAGTCTGGTGCAATCCTTGCCACCTGCACAGACACAAGTAAAGATAGAATGATCAAAGAGGGAAAAACTCTTCACATCAGAGAATTTATCCTCAAGAACGGCAGAGTGGCAATGTCCCATAAAACCAAAGTCTTGGCAAAACCTAACATGGACATTCCAGTTGACATATTACAAAAAGCAGAACACCTCATTCTCCCTCCATCACCTATCAAAAAAGTAGAAGAGATTTTAGCATCTCCACTAAGATCAATCACAACCGTACAGGGACAGCTGTCAAAGGTAGAGTTAAAATTACAAATTACTTGGCAATCAACTCATTCTAATTCATGTACAATAGATTCACTTTCTGTGTTTAAACTTTAAGGTACATGACGCTTATTTGGAGTAAAATTTTTGACATGAGTTTGAGTCAATATATACATAATGCTTCTTATAATTAAACGTTTCACCAACTCTAGGCCCATAAAACATGTTCTGTCTTTAGTTATTTGTCTCAAACCTTATTGCTACATGTCTGATGAATATTAATGTGATCTGCCACTTGTGCCATAGACAATTCAAGATATTCTTCTCTTTTACTAGATTGAATCTACTAAAACTGTGAAAGTGAATGGAACTGACACAGTTATCAGAACAATTAGTATAGAAGAAAATGGGGAAAAAATCGATGTCACACTTTGGCGGGAAATGGCGGAGGAAGACTTGAAAATTGGGCAATATTTGTCCATTTCACACTGCATGCTTAATGAATGGCAACTACACAAAGTCTGAACACAACACGTAATTCAAAGATTCAGGTAAACAACATCCCGCCATTAGGCAATAATCAAATTAAAACTAATTTTTTTTCTTGAACCTTCTTCATGCAATAATTTTTCTTAAACTATTATTTCAGAAATTACAGCTTATAAACATTTAAAATTCATCAATGTCACTGTCAGTACATGCATTGAACATTTTTTTTAAAGAATTGAAATTTAACTTTTATATTCTTGTAATTATATAGGAAAGTTTATTGCTTACATTGATTAGTGTTATAGCCAAATTCAAGATACTGAACACTTTCAAAGTTAACTACATTAGTACTTCTGATATGGAGACGATACTTGTGTTATTGTGATGTATATACATTAACTTGCTTTCTTTCCCTCTATTTATCATTTTTCATAAAAAGTGTTTTAGCTAACATAAACTGCTTGATACTCATCATGACATAAAGATAATTTACTGTAAATTTTTGGCATGTTTTTGCATTAAAATTACTGTAAAAAAATTGTAGATAATTCAACCACTAACAACAACAGTGAGAGGAAACATCGACTCCATAACACTCAATGACATTGCAGTGGAAATTGCCCTGAAAGAAGATTCCAAAGAAGAATATAAGGACTTCTCTGTTGACTTGGCTATCATCAGAAGTGTATTCCCAGATACTCTTCAAGTAAGAGTTGAAGACCTGGAGAACTACCTCCTTCAGAAACTACCAATTCTAGTTGAACTAATTGTTCAAGGATCGAATGTACAAAACATGCACCTGATTGAACAACCAGCTGGATGTATGGACTATGATGCTGAACAGTAAAGAACCTACAATTATAACTCAACACATTCTCAGACTGAAAATGTAACTGAAATATTCTGTCATGACCATGTACACATAGTAAGGTAGTGTTGATTAATTTGGGGGAAAAACATTTGATCCTGTCCTTTTGTTTGGATTTTCTGGTTGTTTGTATCACAATTTTGATTTACATTCACAATGTCTCATACTTTAAATATGCTTATTATATTCAACATATATTGCATATATGTTGCATATATTGATATGCTAGTCATGCAGCTGTATTTTGGATGGTTAGTTATGTATTGTAAAAAATGCAACTGTATTTTGTACCGGTACTTATATTTCGGATTTTCTGGATTTTTGCATTAGAATTTTTCATTAATCCTAAGATGACCCATACTGTAAATATGATGGAAATATTTTTCCACGAGAGATATAGAAATGCTGTTGGATTTGTAAATCATGCAACTTTATTTTGTACAAATATGTAGTTCTATATTGTAACTCAATCAACTGTATTTTGTATCGGTACTTTTGTTTTGGATTTTCTGGGTGTTTGCATCAAGATTTTTGTTAACTCTCACAATGACTCCTACTGTATATATGGGTGAACTATTTAGCCATGAGAATGTACAAGTATATAAAGTAATGTTTGTTTTGAGAGTTATGCAACTGCATTTTGTACGGGTAGTTTTGTTTTGTAAGTCATGCAAGTGTATTTTATACCAACAGTCTTGTTTTAGATTTTCTTGATGTTTTAGTTAACCCTCACAATGACTCTTACTCTAATTGTGTTTGATATGTTCTGCCATGATTATGTACAAGTAAATATAGTAATGTTGTTTGATATCTATTTCATACAAATGTATTTTGTACAAGTAGTTTTGTATTGTAATAATTGCAACTGTATTTTGTACCTGTACTTTTCTTTTGAATTTTCTGAATGTTTGCATGAAGATTTTGATTAACCCTCACAATAACTCAAACTATAAATGTGCTTGAAATATTCAGCCATGAGTATGTAAACATAAATATAGTAAAGTTAATTGATTTGTAAGTCATGCAACTGTATGTTTCACATGTAGTTTTGTGTTGTAAAAAATGCAAAAGTATTTTGTACCGGTAGTTTTATTTTGGATTCTCTGAAGGATGCAGTAAAAAATGCAACTGTACTTTGTACCTGTACTTTTGTTCTTGATTTTCTGAATGTTTGCATCAATATTTTGATTAACCTTCACAATAACTCAAACTGTACCGGTAAATAAGCTTGAAATATTCTTCCGTGAGTATGTAATCAAAAATATAGAAAAGTAAATTGATTTGTAAGTCATTCAGTTGTATTTTTTACAGGTAGTTCTGTTTTGTAAGTTAGGCAACTGTATTTTGAATAGTTAGTTTTGTTTTGTTAGTCCTGCAACTGTATTTTATATCAGCAATCTTGTTTTGAATTTCTTGATGTTTGCACAGGTATTTTTTACGGGTAGTTTTGTTTTGTAAGTTAAGCAACTGTATTATGAATAGTTAGTTTTGTTTTGTTACTCCTGCAACTGTATTTTATATCAGCAATCTCGTTTTGAATTTCTTGATGTTTGCATCAAGATTTATTAACCCTGACAATGACTTGTACTGTAAATATGCTTGAAATATACTGCCATGAGTGTGTACAAGTAAATAAAGTAATGCTGTATGATTTGAAAAGCAATCTACTCTTAATTTTCAACAGATTTTCCTGTGTAGTTTTCATTTTTTATTTACTTTCGAAATTCCATTGGGCTTTAAAACATGTACTTATAATCCCTTAACAAAGGCAAACACTATTATTGTATCTGGAATATTTTGACATTAATATGTACATGTTGTGTAACATTTTTTTTAGTTTATATAGTAGTTAATTTGCTATAGTCTTTAAGTTTTTTTGCATGTAAGTGATGTACATATTTCAGTCTTTAAGTAGTCAGTGGATCTGCAAATCATTTGTGTAGATTTCATTGAGACTTCTCTTTCTTGGGTTCATGTTCATTTTGGTTTGTCACATCTTTGATGTACATAAACTGCAGTAATATATTCAAAAACGCAAATCACAGTTACCATTCATTCCAAAATTTACTTTATACCATTTTATCGAAATGACACCCGTAATCTTTATTAAATTTTGTTAACGTACAAAACTTAATACAGTATGCCTATTCATTTTCTATGCATTTCAATTAAAAACTGTGTCAAACTACATTGTCTGATTCTTTGTTGTTGTTTTTTTTTGTACTGAAGTTCGAAAACACATAACCAGCAAGCAGTCATAATTAATGTAAATCATATACATGTATACGACTATTTGACGGATGAATCTATGCCTGGCAGCAATTTTATACTCATCTTACAGATTTCACATCTGAACTTGCTGTATCTAAAATATTTCTTAAGCTTTACATATAAAATTAGTTTCCATCCAAGATTAGCGCTTTTCAGTACTTTCAGTACTTTGATTATAATTGGAAAAGGGTATGGCACAAACCTTGGTTAATGTTAAAGTCAACGTCAGCATTTATATATATTTATTTGGTGCTTTTGCTCCAAAAATAAAGAAATGTTCTTTAACATTAACGAAGGCTAACCAAGACCACATTAAAACATTAATATAACCTCGGGTTAGAAATACTTGTTGAGCTAGTAGTTTAAATATTTATTCGGTTGAGAAGTCATTACATATAAATATGGGTTCTAAATTCATTAAGTTAGCATTTGCATTAATAGTCAACGGAATCATGACATTTAAAAAGCATATTTATATATGTTAATACTTTAAATGAATTCTATTAATAGTCCGCTTTGTTTTTAAACTTTTCTATTATCTGATCACTAATTACGATACTTTATTTTAAAAATGTCGTGATGAATATCAAAATAATGATAAAATTTTGAAAATGTTATTTTACAGACAATGCAAGTCTTTTCTTACAAATGTTATACAAATTTTGACCTCATAATATGTTTGTAAGCAGGATAGTTTTGTTAGCTCTAGATTAAATCCATTTTCATGTGAAATAAAGGTTTTTGATAAACTTGGTGTGAAGTAAATTTAAAGCTAAAAACATTTACATTATGGAAAGATGAAATGATTAAAGTGTGTTCGTAAGGATTATTCCAAAGCTATTTTAACGAACTTAATTTCGGTTCTTAAATTGCATAAGTGTGTTAAAAAATCTTTTTTTTTATTTTAATATTTTAATCGATTCAATCTGTTCAAATAAAAGTTTTTGTGTTGCAAAGAGTTAATCATGGTTTTGATAACATTTTAAAAAAAACTGAATAATCTACTATCCATTTATTTAGTATTCACGGGTTTTCTAATAAACATGCAGCTGATTCACAACGTTAGTATTGTGTTAAGTATGTTAAAATTAAATCAGTCAGGAGATTTTCTAATAAAAACTGCATTGATAGAGTATACTTAATTTTGTTTTTTCCTTATATATAAAAAATCTGCCTTTTTGACCTTATTTCTTATCCTGTTGAGTATTGTTAAAATAAAAAACAAATTTAAAATACATCTTGTTCTTTCCTATAAAAGAATATCAAATATTTTCTACATTTATTTAAAAAAAAAACCGATCTTCTAAAATCATTTTATACATATTGTGCCGGACATGTCATGTAGAATGAAAAACTCCTAAAAAGTGCACTTGACTTTTGTGGTCACAGATGAAAAAAGGCAGATGTCGCTTGTACTACTTTGTCATAAAAATTTCAAGTTTATAATACTATGAATAAATGAACGTAAAATATATATGAAGTTACCTTGTTTTACATAAAGAACCCCATAATATTTGCCTAAAATATCTAATACAGGTGGACTTTCATTTAGTAGCATGTAATTGGAACGACCGTGTTAATGCCATTTTAATGATGTAAGCTCTATTAACTATTTAAAAGAACTATGTTAATACTGTTTGTAGAGGAATATCTTTTGTAAGTTTAAAAACAATTGCATGACAAGTGTTTTCTTCTTAATTTTATTTATTTATTCATTTATTTATTTGGGTTTTTTTTTAAATACCCACATTTATGGGTTATTAAGGCTAGTCAGTAAATGTATCAATACATTATTTGAATTCAAATTACGCTCGTCTCGTTTAGAATTTGATTTTAAATTCTATTTTTTTTGTATCTTCATACAAACCCAATGAATAAATGACGGATTGTGTTTAGAGGCTTTAAAGAAATCACCAACGTATCCAAAGGTCACTTAAGATAAAACAACATTTCCTCGTCTCACCGAAGGGACCAAACTGTATCTTTTCTTTCTGTTTTTCTGAAAGGATTAAATACATTAAAGAGAACGACAATACATTAGACGAAGAACTATAATAATATAAGTAGACAGCTATTGTTTTGAAAAGCCATCAGCCTGTGAATACCTCATTGTATTTGGCTGTTTTCTTTCTGCCTTTAACGTGACTGTATATTTTCGCTTTTTTATTATTGAATGTGCAGAAATTATATTCTGTATTTTTTTCTGGAAGAAACTTTTTTAATCCCAATAATGATAAACACAAATTCAAAAATTGTACACATTTCCCAATTTTCGCAGATATTGTGACATGCGAAAAAACCCAAGGATATACGGTATATGATTTATAATCATATCAAAATTAAAATGGTTTTGATATACCTTCACTTTCGGTATAAATTTCAGTTCACTTTCTTAAGGTAATTCAATGTAGTTTTCAAAACAAATCTCTTTAGAAACAGGAGCACTACAAATAGAAATCAGTGATATGTTAACTTTAACATGTCAACTTTTTGAAACAATGATTGTGCAAAACAACCGAGCTTCAATTAATGGAATATTTCATAAAGATATTTAATATGCTGTTGTTATATTTACCGGACAAGATTGTACTTATGAGTCAATTGTTATAATATTTGCAAGTTGTCTTTGAGGTAACTTTAGTAAAGTTAGGCAGTCGAGAGTTCATTATTATTGATACAACTTTGTATTGCTTAAAGGGACCAGGACACGATTTCAGATGAACTTTTTTTTATTTCTATGTATAAAATAGTTTACTATTGTATTTTGAATGATTCACCAAAATTTGGATGTTAGTCATGTCACAAGCGAGATACAGATGAAAGAATTCGTTGTTATGTAAAAAAAAAAGCTCGAGCCTTATATTTGTTTACAGATACTGTAAAGTAAAGATATTGCCATTTCTTTATCAAAATAACTTGTGGAGAAGCAACATAGACTGATATACTGGGTTCATAAATACTTTCATCACAACAAAAAAACAACATAAGGTTGAAAGGTATAC
The DNA here is from genome assembly GCA_015776775.1 of Magallana hongkongensis. NCBI lineage: Eukaryota > Metazoa > Mollusca > Bivalvia > Ostreida > Ostreidae > Magallana > Magallana hongkongensis. Next base: position 21,735,772 of record CM027469.1, read on the forward strand.
CAGTACAACAAATATGTAAACATTAACAGGACTCGAGCTTTGTTTACAAAACAAAGAATTCTAACATTTGTAACGCGCTTGTAACTCACAATTTGACTTTCAAATTTTGTCAAAGCATTGAAAACATCTATATTAACAATTCTAGATATGTGAAGGAAAAAGTTAACAATTTTGAGCTCAAATTGTGTCCAAGGCCCTTTAATTAGCAAAGAATTGAACTCATACTCGCAAAATGCACTAGTGTTATTGTGTTTTTCTTTTATTCGTTGCTTTATCAATTATATTCGATATGTTTTTGTAGTTTAAAGATTAATAGAATCATTCATTATTACGAGTGTGGGATAGTGAAACTCCACCGAGGGGACAAGAATCACAGTCTAGGACGAGGCTTTGCCGAGTCCTAGACCGTGAATCTTGGCCCCGAGGTGGAATTTCACTATCCCACACGAGTATATAATGAATGATTATTTTTCTCGCAATGTATTACCTTAAAAAAACTTTCTGTTATGACGTTCACAAGATTACTTTCAGTTTATCCTTCCGAGTGCTTCAAATAGTGCAAGTCAAAATGAGAGCATACGACAGTTTTTTAAATTAAAAATAGATAAATTGTAATTAATTAAGCAACACAATACTTAATGGATAATCTCAATGCACCAAATTGCATTTCCCTACAGCAGACAACGTTTGTTTACGTTTTAAAACGGCGTAGTAAAACACAGTGTAAGACAGAAAAATCTCACACTGCTGTCTCACACCGGACAAACCGATCTCACACCGGTGATAATGCTAGAAAATACAATCTCTTTGTGATAAAAACCTAATATTCGTACTAAAGAATGCTATCTTATATTGCCATCACTAACTTTTTCCTACTTTTTTTTCTCAGGTTTCAATGTTTATCTAGAAACATCTCATGTTTTAACGAGAAGGAATAAGGCATATGTGTCAACATCATTTTCTATATCTAAGGTCACCTTTTTTCTTAAGTGACATTCATTATTCAGACCGTTGCAAATAACCTTTTTCATGCTTGGTTCTAATACAAGATGAATGTTTCACTTCAAAGTTAACGTGGATTTATTCTTCCAGTCGTTTAAAACGTCTTATTAATATGCCTTTACCGTCTGCTTAATTAGAACAAATTATGTAAATCGGTTGACAATTCTTAGCAGGGGATGCTTCACTAACTTGTCTAAAAGGGACACTCAGCTTATCAAAAATATGCGTCAAACTAGCTCGGCAATACCTATTTTCATTTTAAATTATCGTATGCTGCTAATGAATGTGAAAATCAACCGGTGGATTGGTGGATTTTGTTTTATACAGACGATTGCTTGATTGTATTTGTTTTTATTTATATCAATTTAAAGAACAAAACAACAGTTTATTCCCTGGTTATGATCTTCAAGGACGACGGACCTATTTTGTTCTGCGCAAATATATCGCGCACGGAAAAGAAGTTGATTGTTACGAGCATCAAATTCTCAATATTACGTAACAATTACTAAACACAATGAAAAATGCCTTATGACGCTATATATAACTGTTCTACGTCATCAATGCTCACTTCAAGAAGCACAAGTAATGGCTGAAATTTGTTCACTTTTTGGCTTGTCGTAATTAGTCTGAACTATTTTTTTGCTTCTTAGTGTTTAATTTCTATAAAGCATAGACGCCCCTTTTCATTGCAGGAAACTTGTTTGTTTTTAGGTTAGAAATTATGCAAATCTTCCTCACCTAAACAAAAACAGCCAAACACTCAATAATGCAGTGCATTCTGATGTTATATATAGATATGAAATAGATAGTGACGAGATAAATGTTTATTAAATTTACGCACGGAAAACGTTCAAAGTCCCTGTTTATTGACAAATAATGAATTTTGCACCACCCCTTTTCCAAATTGCTGGACCCGCCTCTGAATACATTTCAATTCGTATCAATACTAACCAAAATTAAAGACAAACCGTCCCTGTGCTTGTGTTTGAAGTATTTTATCATAAAAAATAATTACCACAACCATTAGTTGTTCTGTTTAATTAACTCGCCGAAAGTGATGTATAAAACGTTTTTCCTTTAGAGTTATCGCAGTACTTTTATGAAAAATAAATGAAGGAAAATAAAGACATACCTCACTTTTGCAAATGTCCCTAAAAACGTCTATGAGATGGCAATCTTTTAAATAATATTCATTCATTATCAATATAAGTATCATATTTTAATTTGAGTTGATAATTTATTGCACATTTTTCAAAATCATTTTTCTCTCACACGAAAAATTATACCAACAGATTTCGAAAGAGGGTTCCCCCAAAAATCTTATTTAATTTTGTTCTTATTTTTTTATTGATTTTGATATATTTCTAGTAACTCTAGTAATGTTAAGTTTTCATGAAAATCATTAATGTAAAAATTAATTTGTTACGTCGTCTTTAAATATATAACCAAGAAAATATAACGCTTTGACACTTATCTATTTATAGTTGCTTATAAGTTTTATAATGGACTGATTTGATCAGACTAACGATACCAAGGAAACAAAGCAATCTTATCTTCAAACGTATAACCAGATAAATCTTTAAACATTTTATGTGGTGAACAATTATGATATTTTCAAGCAAATGAAAAGTTCAAAAGTACATGTAGCACGTATTTCCAAAATGTGTTATCACTACTACTTTTTTTATAGCTCTCTTCATGCATATCTTGGAGTTATCAAAATTATTCATCAAAATCATTGACATGAAATTGGGATACAACTTCTTTCCTTAGTTGATAAAAAATTGAAAAAATCACATAGTCATGTTTATATTAACATTTTACGAAATGCAACAACGCATGCTCTTGAAAGTACATGAATAATCAGTCCGCTATAAAAGCGTTCAGAAGACCAGTCTAAATCACACTGCCCAACCTGTCACAATGGAAGGAAAACTTCTTATTCTTCTGATGGTAGCTTATGTAAGTGTTTTGCTTTAATGCTAGAATATTTTTCTTATTGTATAAGAAAGCATAAAACGAGACTCTCCAATTTAGATACTTAAAAGAGGACTTTAACGTAAATGGGAGACAACTGAATAGAACAGATCTATCATTCATTTACATTTTCCTTTCCTTTACAAAAGTTTACCTTTATTTTATGTTAAGCTGCAGATTCGCATTGTGCTATAGAAATTCCAAAAAAAAAAACGAATTTGTCCATACTTTTTAGAGCAAATTTGGATAATGTCAAGCAAACTTTTTGTAAGTCTAGAGTTAAAATTATGAGAAATATATGTTTTTGCTGAAACAAATGTTTATTTTTTTTATAAGTTTTATACTGTTTTAATTTTTCTCTCCTTGTTTTTCTTTTTCAGGCTAGCGCCAAGTTTCCAAATGGTACTCATTTGTTTATTACTTTCTTCTTACTCAGAACCTTACGTTCAGAAAATCATAATAAAAAAACACCCATCACATTAAGATTTTGTTTTGTCAATTAGAATGTGTGTATCTGAAATATAAAGTTTTATTACTACTATAAAATTTAACCCATGTTAATGGAAATGCTTCTGTCAATCCAAGGTTGCGACTACCGAGGTAGGAAGTACGACATAGACCAGGAGTTCTCTGCCGGGGACGACTGCAACAAATGTACTTGTAAATACGATGGCCAGGTCACGTGTACACAGAAGAAGTGCCTCCAATGTGAGCGGAAAATTTCATTCTTCTTTTCTTTATATTTGAAGTATTATTCTTGTACAGTAAACTATGATTGATTACTTTTCATTGTAATATTTAAAGACGTGAGCAATTCATCAAATACCATTAAATATATCAATCGCGAGATTATCTGCATTGAAGGCATAGTTGCTTTATTGATTGCCATATAGTTAAAGTTTAATGTATGCACAAATTAGTCTTATGATAATGACATATATATATTTACTACAATTTATAAGTTATTCAACAGAATGACAGTTTCGACTGTTTCAAAAAAAAACTTTTTTCAGATCAGAGGATGCTTTGTTGTTGCACAAGAAAACATATGATCTGTTTAATTTACTATTTCATAGTTTGCGACTACAAGGGCAGAAAGATCCCCATTGGAATGACCAAACCTGCTGGTGATAATTGTAACACCTGTACATGCAGACCCAACGGACGTCTTGAATGTACCGAGAAAATCTGCTGTATGTACTGCTTTGAATGCGATTCTTTTATGTTTTAAGCAACACAATTTATTTTTCCTTTATTACAAGATTAAAAGACAACACATTATGCATGTTTTTTTTCACATTATATAACATGAAATGTCTTATATGATCCTGCAGCCTTTCAAATCTAAAAAGTAAATAAATTTAATGAAATCATCCGATACTTCAATGTAAGTATTTTATTTTCCTATAAAGTCTGTGACTACAAGTGTATGATTTTCCTATAAAGTCTGTGACTACAAGAACATGAAGGTGAGGATCGGAGAAACCATCAAGTCCGGGGACAACTGCAACACGTGTACATGTAAACCTAACGGACGGTTGTCCTGTACTGATAAAACATGCTGTAAGTAGTGAACAACCAACCGTAAAGCTTAATGATACAGTTTGTTACCTACAGAAAAAGACAGATTTGATGAAAAATCTTTAACAAGACTCTTACTTTCAGTACGATCATTGGTCATCAAAGTACATATCCCATACTGAGCTCCTTGTTTCCAAGATATCGACTATATCATTAAATGTCTACTACTATCTAGCCTTGTAATCATCAAACCATTCATAGTTTACAACATATCAAATCAAATAAGATACATGTATGTTGACTAGTCTGTAAGCTACAAGGGCCAGGAACTGAAGGTTGGACAGACAGTCCCCGCCGGAGATAACTGTAACAGGTGTACATGTAAACCTGATGGAAGTGTCAGCTGTAGCCAGAGAACTTGCTGTAAGTAGCCCTAATCTCGCCTGGAGTACGAAGACAATTTTGTCACTAAAGCTAAGAAACTTTAAGTATTTAACACAAAAAGAGTTTAGAATCATTAAAGCTGGTGATGACTATGATTTTGTGGATTCCGTAGCTCACATCATCAACAAATTATGAAGGATGTCCTATAAGTATCATTTTTTATGCTTCATTTATAATTAATTACAACGCTTTCGCCAAAAAAATGACCAAAAGAACGTTTGAAAATATGAGTAAACAAAAATGACCCCAAACATTTTGAAACGAGTCTACAGAAAACAAGTAAATGCCAATGAAGGTACCACATGGAAATATTACTTAACGATGACTTAATTGTTGGAAAAAAGAGAACATTGTATCAAATTATATTTTAATAACTTGTTTTCATCTAAGAACTAAGTCAAACAGAAATCCAAATTTGCATATTGAGCGGCGTTGCTTTAAACATAATTTCGTTTAAGAAACGTGCAATCCACTCCACATTATACCACGGATTTTTACTCTGCTTTATTCCTTGTCATATTTATTGTTTGACAGTCTGTATGTACAAGGAGAAAAGAAACAGATTGGAAGCACATTCCCTGCCGGCGATAACTGTAACAGATGTACCTGTAGAAAGGACGGCAGTGTCAGCTGTAGTGATAGAACTTGCTGTAAGTAGAATGCCTGGACAGGCATGTGGATACCTGAATATGTATCATCATGTAACGCAAATGCTGTCACTTTTTAACTTATGGTATTAAATTCAAAAGAAACGTCCTGAAAGAATATCCATTTTTAGCCATTTTTATTAATGACTATTAACATTTATTAGTATGTTGATAGCAATCAATTATCAATCAAAACCTATAAATTCTCTCCTTTAATTTCAATAGTATTAATTTGTAAACCATTGATTTTATCTGATATAAAATCTTCCTGAATAATGCTTCATTGACATTGTAATTTAATTGTAGTCTGCAGCTACAAGGGAAAGCAGTTTAAAATCGGAGATAGCTTCCCCAAGGGTGATGAATGTAACACATGTTCATGTGCTGAAAACGGACGAGTGACCTGCTCCGACAAAAACTGCTGTAGCGCACGACTGAGTTCCCGAAAACAAGAAAATCTTTTAACTTTGAAATCAGATGACAGAACAATGATCAATATATACTGTAAACAAACTTTTATTCGCAAACACATTATTGTTGCAATTTCATGGAAATATACTGGCTAGTGATGACTTATCTACGCAAAACCCTGTATTAAGATCCGTTTTGTTTTTACAACCATATGACAAGGAACTGTTTGCGATGAGAAATATACTCGACTGCAAGGCTTCCGCGAATTCTCGCTTGATTTTCTTGATCGGGAATAAAGGTTGGTTTGCAGTGCAGGATTTTACTATTGGTTATTTCAGATTGTACCTACATGAACAGACAGATTCCAGTTGGAGAGAACTTCCCCAAAGGCGACAATTGTAACACTTGTTCCTGTAACACTAATCTCCAAGTGACTTGTTCCGATAGAATATGCGGTGGGTAAACTAAGAGTCTGAAAGTCATCTAGCTTGATTTTGAAAGGTCCTTCAATTGCATATGGATCAACCTAATTGTAATTTTATTACAGCTTGCCATTTCAAGGGAAAGAAGATCCCAATTGGAGAGACCTTCCCCAAGGGCGATAATTGTAACACCTGCTCCTGCCTTAGACGTGGAAAAGTATCCTGTTCCGAAAGAGTTTGCTGTGAGTATTCCTTTAATTAATTAGAAACAAACATATTTCTTAGAAATATGTATCTCATCAATAGACTCATTTTGATCTGAAGAGAGCAACATATTTAGGGGGCATTAAATAAATAACGATCTGTGTGGGTTTTATTTCAAAACCTTGTTTTAAATCCATAAGCGAATTTTAAACAAAAAAATGATCCCGATTTCTTGATGTTCTGGTTTACTACTATTCGTATAAATAAGAAGAAAAAAAAAACAAAGTAAAAAGGTCCATGGCATTGCTTGTTGAAGAAGTCCTAGTTCTTCATCATCAAATGACACACGCATACAAATCACTGTCATATTTTACAGTCTGTGAACATAACGGAAAGCAGTACAAAGTTGGAGAGAATTTCCCCAAGGGTGATAACTGCAACCGATGCTCTTGTGGACCCAACGGGCTGGTGAACTGCACAGACAAATACTGCAAAAAGGAACAATGTATGTTTTGCACTTACACGTAAATTTATTGTTTTAGTGCCAATAGACAAAATGTGGTTTTGTTATCGGAACTATTTTTTTCACAATATTCCATTCAATACACCGATGTTCAATAATCTCTGTCGATGCATCTTCCATTATTTTCGAATTTCTTTTTATCTCCGCAATGTGAAGATTACCTTTACGTAATTTCATAATTATATTTTCAATTAACATGATATTTTTCTGTTTGGATATATGTAGTTTTATTTGAAAATATGTAATATACGTTTGTTAACCAGCATTCAATTCTTTTGTAGACAGACCATGAAAACCTTGACTAGGTTGAAACGCAAGGACACAACGACCAATGAAACCTTTAACTTGTAGTAATAAATGAAGTTGATAATCTGTACATATCTACTAATGATATAATTGTTCTAAATAAAAAAAAACAATCAAAACAAGTTTTCTATGAGTTTTAATTACAAACATTTTGCATAAAATATGGTACATTTCTATTCAATGAATATTGTTCATGTAGCTGAACGGTTTGTGGTTTCGTTTTTCCACTGCATTAGGGTAATCAATCATCTGGATTTCTATCGTTACATTCACGGTACTTTGATTAGAATACAAAATCTTGTAATTGTGTTTATCAAAAGGTTAAACAAAATATGATTCATTTGTTGATAAATCTTGGTAAAAGCAAGCTGAATTCGACAGTGATGTATTCAGTAGCTAAACAAAGGAGATACAATATCAAACCTAGAAACAAATTCTAGTGTAGCTATCGTCGTGCATGTATGCACTATAAAGATGTGAAATCTACATAAACACAAACCAATGTAACAAAAAACCAAATGCAAATAACAAATGACTATATCAATATGCATAGGGGCACCTTTCAGATAGAATATTTAAAAGAAATCGACTGTTTATATTATTTAATCTAATGTATGACTTCTTTCTATACGGTCACCAGAGACGTTCCTCAGTTTTATATAATTTTCCTTGAAAAAATAATCCTTATTTATTAACATTTAAACCTGTTAATTCCCCAAATTACGGGGTACATTACGCATTACCTTTCGGAGTTATAATATTAAGAATTTTCTTTAAATTAGCTAGCAAAATGCATTTGATTGCTTAAAAATAGAGTCATATTGTAATGTATATTGTTATACAATATATTATTTATATTATACTTTTTCAATTGAGCGCTATATATCTTTATGAAAAAAATATATCATATAACATACAAAAATCATTATTGAATTATTGAAATCTTCACATAGTGGAAGTAGGTAAAAAAAAAAGAAAGAAAGAAATTAAAGATAGGTCGCGTCTGACCTCAATCCATGAAAACGTTAAAAGGGTCAATTATGACAATGCTTAGCGCAGGTGCGTTTGCAGTCTTATGAAAGACATAATCTAACGCACAGTTGAAATTTAACATACTTGGTAGCTTTTTCCTAATTGAGACGTTTTATTCATTTTGAAAACAAACATGTCACTAAGATTTATTTATATGCATGAATTATAGAAACTAGGATGAAAAATGACATCTAATTTTGTGAATATGTTCGAATGATGCTAAACTGTTGTCCCATAGTACATTTTTATTTATTTTACGAATGTTACTAAAATATGTTGATCAATTTCTCAACTGTAAAAGATGCAATATTGAATTTTAAAACATCTTATTTATCGATTTTTTATATCATAAGAAAGGACCCATTTCAAAGATAACTTATAGCTTAAATGTAACATTATTGGAAAAGTTATGGATGTAAAATATTAAAATCCGTCGTATCATATATTGTATCATAAATATATAGTATCATTAAAAAGATTGAAATTAGAAAGTTCTTTTCTCAGCTATTTATATCATTTTTACTTATTTACATTTTTCAATTGCAACATATCTTTATTAAAAATCCACAAAATACAGTATTATCGCCAATAGGGTTATCGAATCTCATTGAAATGTAAATGTGAAACCAAACTGCTATCGTTCATAAAACTATAAGATATGGATACAAATACATATTACAATACAAATACAATAAATATTATTCAATGCTAAATAACATTTCAAGACCCGCGTTTATATCATTTTAAATGAATCAGCTTTGTAACTCTAATTTAAATATTTGATACAAATTAAATACTGAACAGACAAAATCAAACCCAAATAGAAATCCAGTGATATAACATAGCTATATCTATATATAACATAGCTATATCTATATATAACATAGCTATATCTATATATAACATAGCTATATCTATATATAACATAGCTATATCTATATATAACATAGCTATATCTATATATAACATAGCTATATCTATATATAACATAGCTATATATAACATAGCTATATCTATATATAACATAGCTGGTTTGAATCTAAAAGAACGTACAGTTACTTATGATAATATTTGACAAAAAATTAAATCTTTTTATATTAACATGAAATAAGACGGATACATATTTTTTTCCTTAAAAAAAAAAGGTTTTAAAGATTTAATACTAATCAATCACAAATGAAATATATCATTACAAAATTTTTCATCACAAATAAGATTGAAAAAGAAATTTGTTTTTTTATCTATTTGAATGGGGGGGGGGGGGAATAAACAAATGCAGATGAAAAATTTAGAATCTGTTTTGTATAGAACGCTTACAACAAAACTATCAAATCTAAGAATGTGTATTACTTCTTACAGATACTTTAACAACTGAATTTCTGAACCATCATCTTATTTGTCCTCATTGAATCGATGAATTCAAATTCTCTAATGAACCAAATTTTAGCTCCGGTTTTCCCATTGTATTAGTAATTAAAGACATTAGTTTGGCTAGAAGATCTTTATCTAAAAATTTAAACATACCTCTGGAAAAAAAAATTAATTAACACATAAATTAGTAAGACTTCCAAAAGGTCACCTTACATAGCGTGACATTTGTACTGTCAGTTTATGTATAATAATGCCGCTAATGTTTTTTTTATACATTCATTTAGATAACGTTCATAATATAACAAATATTTTGACAGGTAACACAGTGAGTTTTTCTCGTCTTACAGCAGAGTACATTTTATTCCATTTCAGTCAGACATGAGCGAATCAGAATGCACATTTATAGGATAATATGATGAAAATTGGATACATTTGTTTAAAAAAAAATGAAAACGAAATGATATCAATAACAGCTTACTAATACATGAAATGATGTAGTTATAAATATCCTTTATCTTTGATTTTTTTTGCACTTATTCCGAATTCCTTGGTTAATATCTTAATTAATGATAGCATAATCAATGAAACGGAAAATTGTAACGCTAACACCACTTTCCGGTGGTATCGATATTGGAAAACTAAAACACGATTTTAGAGAGTTCAATTAGAATTAAATTGCAACGGTTAGGATTTGGCTTGTGTATATACTAATTCGACAATTTCTGTGGAAAGCTGTAATTCATTCCAGCAAACTAATGTTATTGCAGTTGAAATAATTTCATTAGAAACAAAACACCATTGATGGCTAATAGCAATGCCCTTTTCGTGTCATATTTGTACTTTTGATATAAAGTCACTGGTATATATACGATTCCGATATTTGGTTTATATCATTTTGTATACAGAATAAGTTTCAATAATGTTTCTTCTCTATCGATATTTGTGTAAAATAATTAACAATAAGATAACAGATTTGTATTATCATTAGAAGTCATAAAAGTGTATAACTGGGATAAAAATTGCAGCACATTAAATAAGAAAAATAATCAAAAAGAAAAATATACTTTATAACTTTCTTGATAAACAGTATAATGCGCAATCTTTAAAAATAAAATCTAAAAATAATTTGGCATGTAGCATCAATATTACAGTTTTTTTTTTAAATCGTTGTTGTCATAAAATGCTGTAAATATTGAAAACATAGTATATGTACCTATCAGCCTGGCTTCTTGTCATTCAATATTTACCAATAGCTTGCTGTGTAATTCAACCAGAGCAGATCATCTTATCAACAGCAAACCTCATATTTGTACAATTGAATGCAAAGTCTGCACAATGATTGCATAGTCTGTGTAAATGATAACATAGTTTGCACAAATGATTGCATATTTTTTACAAATGATTGCACAATTTATTTCGATTTTGTTCGTGTTTTTTTTTTCTTTTTCTCTGCTCTAATACCTAATGGTGATATATTTATTATTCATCGTCATTTCTTCTGAAACTTTTTATTAGGAATAAGACGTCATTGCTAAAACATTGTATGGTACGCATTCCACTTGCTATCAAAAGAGATTTTTGAAAATATCACAGAATTCTAATATAGAAAACAGGTCACCGAGTTACTTGAGAGTGAGTAATTTAAAACAAAAAGAATTAAAAAGTCTTCATGTAAAAGTGAGGTCATACATGTTGATTAATTTGCCGTCTGAGTGAACGTCATTCTTAAATCATATCAAGAAATGAATATTATATTACAGTTTAAATGGTAATTCTCAAGAGTTAATTTCTTACTTTTAAGAAACTTGAGATGTATATGTTTCCTTATTGATACTTAAAAATATTAAAATTGTAGAGTCATGATTACATTAACATTTGAAGATCTATAACACTTGCCTGACCGTAAAACTTCATGAATAATTAGTCCTTTATAAAACTCCACCGAGACCAGGCCCTTTGTCACTGTTCAATCAGCAACAATGGAAGGAAAGCTGCTCATTCTTCTCCTGGTGGTCGGCGTAAGTCTGTCTTTACTTTACAAACTTTTTAGAGTTGCTAGATTATTCATAAAAGGTTTGCTATTTAAGACAGAAAAAAACCACACAAAACGTAATATGGTTTTTTGTTCTCTCTAAACTTTTAAAACTTTTAAATTTGGCTAAATAATATTTAAAGTGGTTTTCTAAAAATCAAAGAAGTAGTTTTTGTTCCTTTGGTTTTTGTTTGTGTTTTTTTTTTTATTTTGCTTTTTGGTTTAAAACTTTTCATGTCTTTTTACCCAAAGTATATGAAAAGACTGTTAGGTGGTCAAAAATGTCATAAAGATGAAGAACTCGAATAAAGATCCAGCTAATTGTTAAAATTTTATTTGCTTAATCATTGGAATTCTACTTAGTTAATTTTTTTGAAAATTATTTTTTTTTAAATCTAGAGCAGATGTAATTGTTACTTATCGACAACAAACCTACTTTGATGTTTTACTAAAATTTATCTTTTTTTTAATAATCCGTTAATCATCACGGCTTTCTAAATCAATGTTCAGGAAAGTAAATACCTCAAAATATCACAGTTATTCTTTATACTAATATTAGCTCTGAAATTAAAAATACCTTTATCTTAAATGAAAAAAATACTCCGACTTATATGACATATTTATTTTTTATCATTATTCTCTTTCAGGCTAGTGCTAAAGTACACGATGGTAGGTTTATTGAATTTTTAGATACGTTGAATTCAACCGGCTATTGAATACACATGATATCGTGAAGTGCTTTAAAAACCTTAAAATATTTATTTGCATGGAATAATATATGAGTAAAACATTTATATAAATATCTTTTGAATGTACATATAAGGTACATAAGGGGGGGGGGCATGTATAAATGTATATTTCGGAAATCCCGGTTCACCTTTACGACACGTGTCTAATAAATCACAGGAATTTTAAACTAAACAAGATTATTCTATCAATCCTAGTTTGCGATTACCGAGGTAGGAAGTACGACGTAGATCAGGAGTTCTCTGCTGGAGACGACTGCAACAAATGTACTTGTAAATACGACGGCAAGGTCACGTGTACACAGAAGAAGTGCCTCCAATGTAAGCTGAAAATTTAATTCTTCTTTTCTTTATATTTGAAATATTTATTTTGTACAAAAAGTTATGTTTGATAGACGTGAGATATCTGTCAAAAAAAAAAACCAATTGATTTATCAAGTGGGCCTCTAATGTAAGTGCAAACTATTGTGCACATTTAACTGAACGATAATGAAAGACCAACGGTATTTTTGAATTAAAACTATTGACCTTTTATTCCTTTAAAAGAAAATAATAAAAGCTACATTAATAATATAAAAGACTAGGGTATAAAAATACAATGTATATGTTTTGAATTCAGATTTGGATTTAATAGAAACACCTATGCAATCTAAAAATGAGGGGTTTTTTTTGTTTAAATATAACACATGATCTGTATCATTTGTGTTGAATAGTCTGTGACTACAAGGGGCAGCAAATCCCCATAGGAATGACCAAACCCGCTGGAGACGATTGTAACACTTGTACATGCAGACCAAACGGACGACTTGAATGTACCGAGAAAATCTGCTGTAAGTACTGTTTTCATATCAAAGTGTCTTACTTCTCATGTATGAGCAATCATACGAGAATGAAAGACATTACGATAAAATATCGCATTTTTAAAAATCATATTTGCGCGTCATTTCAAATTTTGTTCGAAACTTTCATTAGCAAGTTTAACAAAAACCGAGTTTGAAAAAACTGAATTTTTTACTCACTTAGACAGAATAAATATTTCATGAAGATTTTGGTCATGATGTTTCTTTAATTTTTTTTTCTAAAATAAAGTCTGCAGATATAAAACAATGAAGGTTAGAATCGGAGACAGCGTCCCGGCCGGAGACGAATGTAACAAGTGCACATGTAAACCCGACGGACAGTTATCTTGTTCCGATAGGACCTGCTGTAAGTAGAAACCATTTGATATTTGATAGAGTAAATGTTTATCTAAGCAAGTTAATTTTCGGACATTCTTCATAATGACTTGTTTAATTATGTTTCATTAAGGATTTTGGTTTCAATTCAATTAACTTTATCTAAATATATGTATTCAAATACATTTAGCGAGATCTCATTTTCTTGTTTATAAAGATGTCTAACATTAAAATAAAAGTAATCAAACATATTCGATATTTTTCTTACAATTTTTAAACTATCATTTTGTAATATTCCATTATTTCCACTTATCCGTGACAGTCTGTAACTACAAGGGCCAGCAATTGAAGGTTGGACAGACAGTCCCCGCCGGAGATAATTGTAACAGGTGTACATGTAAACCTGATGGAAGTGTCAGCTGTAGCCAGAGAACTTGCTGTAAGTAGCCCTAATCTCGCCTGTGGAATGAAGACTATTTTGTCTCTGTAGCTTTGATACTTATTTCACAAATCAGTTATAAATCTAAGGATGTTCAATCAAAGCTTGATACTCCAGAATCCTTAAAGCTTGTGAGGGCTCTGATTTTGTTGATTTCGTACTTCACATCGTCAACAAATTGTGAACGATGTTTTATATTTTTTTTATTTTCAATTCTTTAGCTGTACTTTTTTCTTCTTTATTTTTACTTAACAAAAAGCTTTTAAAGATTTTTTTTGACTATTGCAATAAACGAAATGAACCCAAAAGTATGAAATAAGTCAACATTTTTTAATAAAACTTAAAAGTAAGTAATACCCAGGCATATTGTAAAGATTTGTATATGCTTTTAAAATGGAAAATAATATACCCGTTCATCAAAAACCTCATTAATTTATATGAAACGATAACGCGTTTTATTTTTTTCTACAAGTTAAAAGAAAATTCGCATTCAGATGACGTTACTTTGAAATAATAAAAGAAAACCTTTATGTATTGTTTTTATAACATATAGGTATTCATTTCAAATTTTCTCACTGATTGTAAGTCTGCTTTTTTGAATTATTTTTTATCTTTTCTTTGTTTGACAGTCTGTATGTACAAGGGAGATAAGAAACAGATCGGAAGCACATTCCCTGCCGGCGATAACTGTAACAGATGTACCTGTAGAAAGGACGGCAGTGTCAGCTGTAGTGATAGAACTTGCTGTAAGTAAAATGTCAGCTGTAGTGATATAACTTGCTGTAAGTAGGGTGTCAGCTGTAGTGATATAACTTGCTGTAAGTAGGGTGTCAGCTGTAGTGATATAACTTGCTGTAAGTAGGGTGTCAGCTGTAGTGATATAACTTGCTGTAAGTAGGGTGTCAGCTGTAGTGATATAACTTGCTGTAAGTAGAGTGTCAGCTGTAGTGATATAACTTGCTGTAAGTAGAGTGTCAGCTGTAGTGATAGAACTTGCTGTACGTAGAATGTCAGCTGTAGTGATAGAACTTGCTGTACGTAGAGTGTCAGCTGTAGTGATAGAACTTGCTGTACGTAGAGTGTCAGCTGTAGTGATAGAACTTGCTGTACGTAGAGTGTCAGCTGTAGTGATAGAACTTGCTGTAAGTAAAATGTCAGCTGTAGTGATAGAACTTGCTGTACGTAGAATGTCAGCTGTAGTGATAGAACTTGCTGTACGTAGAGTGTCAGCTGTAGTGATATAACTTGCTGTAAGTAAGGTGTCAGCTGTAAGGATAGAACTTGCTGTACGTAGAATGCCTGAACAGGTGTGAATACCTGAACAGGTGTAACAATGTAACGCAAATGCTGTCACTGGTATGAGATCCTTAAAAGATCTCCATTATTAGACTTTATAATTAATGCCCCTAAACATTTAATAGGTATGTTGATAGCAATGAATGAATGCTGCAATATATCTATTTTATTTAACTGAGGATATTAGAATGAAAACGAAATATTTTAATGCCAGTTAGGCTTTGTCTAAATCACCTGCATTTTTAATTTCTATCTCTTCCATATTCTGTTACGGTCTAGGAGAACCTTAAAATGAACATTGTTCAATATCTAGTTCACTGTAAGGATTTGTAAGTTAAAAATTCAAAGAACACCAAAACAATATTATTTCATTTCAATTTATTTTTCTCATCAACTATCCTTTAGCTGGACAGTTTTAATAAAACTGTACGGCAGGTGCCTCATAACGACCACGTTTTAATTTTAGTCTGCAACTACAAGGGCAAGCAGATCAAAATCGGGCAGAGCTTTCCTAAGGGGGATGATTGTAACACATGTTCCTGTGCTGAAAACGGAAGAATCACCTGCTCAAACAAAAATTGCTGTAAGTAAACGTATAAAATAAAACCCATATAGAGGAGTGCATCTAAAGCTTGAAAATAAATGACATGATGTTGCTACTGTAATCGTATTCAAAACTGTAAACGTATATAAATTACCAAAATAGAAAAGAGCATCTAAAGCTTGAAAATGAGAGTCTTGATATTGCTACTGTAATGCATGACTTTGCAACTTTAACCATTGGTTATTACAGTTTGTACCTACATGGACAGGAGGATTCGTGTTGGGGACAACTTCCCTAAAGGCGACGACTGCAATACCTGTTCCTGTAACACCAATCTCCAAGTGACTTGCTCTGATAAGATCTGCTGTAGGTTGCGACGCAAAATCAGTTCTTTTACTAAACACTTACCAAAATTTCCAAACCTAAGATGCTAGTAATTTGAATAACAGAGCAAAAAGAAAAAATGAACATTCCAGGTTTTCTATTTGATATAAATTGTTTCAAAATATTTTCATTTTGTCTGTTTAAAGGCGATCATTTTGCATTATAATTACGCACAATTGACAAATAATGACTTTATTCATTTTTTATTTGAATTTTCATTTTTTAGAATAACATATTGTTTTTGTGACAATAAAAATCTGCTTCATCAATAACTTATTCTATCTTTTCTTGGCAGCAAAAATAAGTTCGAAAAAACGTGTTGTTTACTTAAATGTTATGAAATATTTTTTCAGGAAATTGTTGAAAATGTAAATGTAAAATCAAAAAACCTTCATAAAAATTTGACAGCATGTTTACATAAAAAAAAAATCAACGTATTTGATCAAAAATAGATTGAGGACATTTTATACGATTTCGTACTAAACATTGTATCTACGAAATGAAGGAATCTAAATATATCGTGTTTTGTCTTTAAACATCTTTTACTCATGTAGCACATATGAACCCTTTTAATACAAAAGGAGCTCCGTTACTTAATCTGACATGAATTTGAGTACACGTTTGTGCGTGGTTTGCAGGTATTCTAAGAAAGTCGGGGTAGCTTTTTTGATTACCATCAATACGTCCATTGCATAATGAAAATATGACTGAAACTTCATTTTAGCATGCGATTTCAAGGGACGAAAGTACTCTATCGGACAGACCTTCCCAAAAGGTGACCGATGTAACACTTGCTCTTGCGTTAAAGGAGGGAGAGTTAGATGCTCCGAGAAAACATGCTGTGAGTATTTTCTAAGAAAATAATAATAACACAGTACATGCAACACTCATATAGTTTCATACAGTAGAGCTCATTTGAATATATCTCACAATATGTTTTATCATCTTTATAATTACAAAGCGAAATTGGCTAAATATAAACAATGCAACATAATACAATTTCTGCAAATCAAAGTTGAACAAAATTCAAGTAGAAAATATTTGCTTTCAGTCTGTGATTACAATGGTAAACAATACAAAGTTGGAGAAAACTTCCCTAAGGGAGATGGCTGCAACAACTGTTCCTGCGCTCCTAATGGTAGAGTCAACTGTGGGGAAAAATACTGCAGAAAGGGCTCTCGTAAGTTGTCATGATTCTGTTACTCTATACAACTTTACCTTTCTTTACTATTCATTTGTTTAATTCTAAAAGATATATGTTTTGTGTGCCTTCGACTTAAGTCTTCTAATAACGTTTAATTGGTTGATTGCAATTAACTTGATACAACAATTTGTCATCGTGCCATTGTATTATTCTAAGGCAATACCACATAATACTTTTGTTTCTTTTCTAGACAAACATTAAAGATGACGTGACTCCGTTTTATCACAGCGTTGCTGTAAAAGCAACGCATGCGTTAACAATTGGATCAATGATTGTAGAATATTATTTCCAAAGTCTGTAGATATTTGCTTATTAAATCTTTGAATAAAGTATTTCATGACATTAGGTATTGTTTTGATTTGTTTTTTACATACACCTATCAAAAAGTGGTAAAATAATGGTACTGATCTGCTACATGAACTAACTAGAAGGTATAAACAAATTTGTGTATGTAAGAAGAATTTTAAAGTTTTGAAATTAAAATCTAGGAAACCACAAAGCGAATCTTCCCGCCTTTGGCAGAACTGAAATAAAGCATAAAGGTGATCTCAACACACCGATAATTTTATTTCACGTGTTCCATTAGGTGTTCGGTGTATTTGTTAGTGCATGATTTATATGAGACTAAACGTTGAGATGACAGATGGGTATGATAAAGACCAAAGACCAATCATTTGTCTTCCCCCCCCCCCACAATTTCTCTGATTTCAATAAAGAATAACTATGAAGAGAGACCCAGTATCTTAAAATGTAGACAAAGGTTACCAGAAAAAAGTAACGTTTAAAGTGAAACCTTAAAAATGAACATTTTCTAAATATTTCACTTCACATATTATTTTACATGCACTTATTTGCTGAATCAACACAAATTATACTTAAAGTTTTTTTTTGTAACGGATGAGTTGATATTTTACAATGGGTCATTATAAATCTACCTATAGTTTTGCATGCAGGTTTTTTCCTTATAATAGTATGTTAAAAGGTTATGCACGATAATTGTTGTATTTCTTCGAACTTTCAGCTGAACAAACTGTCGAGACTTAATTGTTTATGTTGTCAATAACTATCATACACTGTACATAAAAATGTACCTTTAAACTGATCTTAATTCACTCATACAATGATGCGCATTGTATTAGAAAAAAAAACCTCTCCAGGTTTCAAATCAATGATTATACATAATTTATATTGCGACGAAGGAAACTCCAAGAAAAGGTTCATAAAAAGCAATGTTATAAACTTAAAACTCATTATAGCAAAATATTACATAAAGGGCCAATTATTTTTGCAAAATACAATTGGGGGGTTAAAACCCAAAGTAAAATATTTGTTTTTAATTCCAATGAATTGCTCAGGTGACAGTGAAAGTCAAAAGTTCTTTAGTTTTAAAAATACATGTAGTGTGGTGCTGTTCAGAACATAAAATAGAATAACATATACCGTTTAGAGAGAGAGAGAGAGAGAGAGAGAGAGAGAGAGAGAGAGAGAGAGAAACTTAGCTACTTCAAACTGGATAACGACCTGGGTTTTTTCGTATGCTGATTAATATTTCATTGATGTAAAAAAAAAAACAATTTCAACTGTTAAGTAAATTCATTTGATTATTTTTCGGTAAATCTAATTTTGCTCAAAATGTTTTTTCCCGATCTTTAATGATTCATTTTGGCATTTTGTAGGCAACCGAACTTTAAGTGTCATTTTGAGTTAGTGTAGAGCTTACTTCTTTGATATGTTAACAGAGCTTTTTTTATGTTTGGAATGTTGAGGTACAAATTCCAGTTTTAGACCTGAAAAAGATGTATTTGACGATATGATTTTTTATTTATGCTTAAAATTAAGGAGATTGACAAATCAGCTTTAAACATTTTTACTGGTAAACTGAACCTATGTTATTAAAATTAGGGCACGAGCCTAGTTTACATGACAAAGAATTGTGAGCCCTGTACATGTATTCTTCTTATACCTCTACGACTGACTCTCAAATGTAATTTGATCAATAAAAATAAATTCCTAAAGCATCGTGAATGATAAATACATGTATAGAAAAATAGAATTTGACCAAAATAGTGACCGTGCCCTGTCATGATCAGATTTAGATACACGCGTGTGTGTTGTTTGTTTTTTGTTTAATCGGAATCACGTACTTTGATCGATAAACAAGGAGAACACTAAGTACTAGAAATTGATACAGTAGGATTAAGGTAGATTATATCAAGTGAATTCCGAATGACCTTATGATAAATTTGACTTTAGGCCGTATTTAACCACCCCATAACAATCAAAGACTGATTTCATATTACCCTTTTGTTTTATATATATGTTACTTTAAACACATTTGTAACATTTTTCTCATTGTTTATGATTAGTCCAAATCCGTCCTGCGTCTTATCCGCGTCATTGATGAGATGTATTTGACTATATGTTACTGAACTGGTTCAGTGTGTTAAAATTGTATCACAGAGAAACACAATGAAAATATAATTACTTAATTTTAAAAATGGATATATAAAGGTTTACACCTAAAACTTTTAAGATATGTTTTGTGATTTGTCCTAAGAAGATATTTATCTTTCACCAGATAGATATAATATAGATTCCGAATTAAACGTGAAGACATAATATCCGCGTAAAATCGCGAGAAGCACTCCTGCCATTATTTTTTGAGAGTTGAGAACTATGAAAAATAAGGATAAAAGTTCTGCGTTTGCGATTTTACATTCTTGCACTTTGATACTTAACAGCGGGATCCTGGAATTAAGAACTCGCGTAATATGAGGAATTTACAGTTACACGCACTGCATGCCATTAAGGATTTTTCCAAGATACCAGAATACAATAACTTGGCATTCTCATTATCCGAATCTAAATGAATTGAAAAGAAGTTTGCCTTTTGGAAAATAAACAAAAGAGTGTTTGTATCCGGTAAAAAATCACACTTTTTAATATATCAATGCACACATTTTTTTGAATTATTAATGTTTGGTAATTCTTTCGATTCATCATGGTTTTAATTCTTTAATTAAAGTTCAGCTTAAATGCATTTACGACGACGCAATTTTGCATTGTAGCCTTCTCTATGTGCATTTATTTGCCATATTTATTCCTTAGTAATATGTTTTACGGTGCGACCGTTGGGGCGAGCACAGCATGTGATCAAACAATGAATTATAATAAACAATAAAAATAAAATTAACAACGTAAAATTTGAATGCAAAAAAATAAAACATACCTATTTTTCAGTAAATTTTCATTATTCATAGTTTATAAGATTTGTTATAATTCATTTATTTATAAGTAGAACAGTAGTTTAATCTCAGATACAATGTTGTTAAATAATAAAGATTTTAATATATAAATATTCAGTGCACTGTATCTCCTCTTTTGAAGTGATTGTAACGTCAGTTCATCCCCCTTATTTTGCAGTAGACATTTTTTCTTAAACCTACTTATAAAACTTGACTCATCATAGAGCCCCCCCCCCCTCCCCATGTTAAAAACATAATATTTCATTTTTTTTTTAATTTACTCATAGAAAATCGACTTATCATGGATTTGCCCTTCCACTTTTTAAAAAAAAGAGTTTTTGGATGAGGCTGCCATCCACCAACCCACCCTCTTTTAAAAAAGGCGATGCTACGTGTACGTTCCAGGATATTACCGTAATTAAAGTGAATAAAATAAATGTGAGCATTCATCCAAATGAGTGCAATTTACAACTGTTTCCTGTATCTGAAGAAATGTCCTTATTCTTCAGCTGTTCTTTAGCTTAGCCTTTGCAAGATTTTGAGAGGATTTTGGCCATTTCAGCAGATTAGAGTAATTTCCCCTTATCAGTGCTTATTGTGACGTCAAAGCTGACGTTGTATAAGTGTCGCCTGACTCTTTAAAACTCCCCTGAGAAATAAAAGTACGCGAAGTATACTGTTTAATTTACTTAAAAAAGCATGATGTTCTTATAATTATAGATCTTATATATGCTTCTCAAAAGTTTTACTTTGATTCTCGCGAGAACATGAGGTTGGAAACCATTGGTGCTATGAATTGTGGGTCAAAATTTACTGACGCCGAAAAAATCTCTCGAATCAATGTGTAAACCATTGTGACGTCACTCGATTATTTATGATTGAGAGTGTACTGACGTGAACTTTAGAGGTAGCATTGACTGTATACATATCGTATACATCGTTATTGTTTTTATATTGTCTTGCTGATTCTCGTGAGAGCGTGAAGTGATAGAAATTGCCATGATTACAGGGAACTACTGGGACGATTAAAACAATGCATTACTGGTCCGATTTACTGACGCCAAAAAAATCCGTTGAATGAATGTGCAACTAGTCCGAATTTTCTATTCACACACGCCTTGCCGGTAGAGCTCGTTTCGCTTCGGCGCTGCGCGCCGGCGAGCTGCGCTCGCTATTAAATTCTCGTTTAGAACTAGTTTAAATATAGAATGCATTTAAATAACATTACAATTTTCAAGTGTGATTTATATCGAATTTGATGTAGATGATATTTAGTACCAAACACCAAAACATTCAGCATTTTTTGAAGGAACAAAAATACCGATCTACAAAATCAAATTCATAAACACTATATTTACTGTTACTTTACTGCATTGGACTCTGAATAAAGAAAACATTTGACGCAACATTTTTCCCATTGAGGTACACCAATATGTTAAGGAACTTGGTTGCTCATTGTATTATTGCATAATATTCATTCCGAGTCGAAATAGTACTCTGGATGATAGTAAATGATCTGAATAAAGCTAAAACCCCAATAAAAGCTATTTTTGGTCCCCACGTGTGATTACTAGTTTATGAAATAATTGAAAGTTGTAGGTTTTTTTATTATTAACATCAAACGGTCTATTCACCTGTTAGTGCAAAAAGAGTCTGGCATTATTGCTCTGAGTGAAAGAATTATTTAATGATGTATTGTTATATTTAATGGGTACTCATCAATCACATTTAGTAGTTACCTGCTACTTGACCTGCTAACCGTAAACCAACTTTAATTTGCGATTACGGGTCTTGATGTGGTTTAGACGCCAAAAATAGCCCTCGCACACCGGTTTTCTCTACATAAATCGCGAAATAAAGTCGTTGCGAATAAATGTTGGTTTTCAGTATTAAGCGCGAGGAACTAATATGTATAGAATATGCCTCATTTCTGATCCTTCCTGCGTAAAAATATGTTTACATTCCTACTTATATTCTTAAACACTTTTCATTTTGAATCACTTTAATGCTAGATTTCGTTTGGGTTTTTTTTCCACATATCCCCTTTCATAGTTTGTTTGCTTCCGCCATTACTTTTACGAAACTACACAATTTAAATAAACAAATATATGCTTTTTTTGTTGATCAATGTGAGTTTGATTGTGTTCTGCAATGCTAATAACAAGTAGTTTCATTACTTTGTAATGATATGTAAAGAGATTTCAAAAGATAAATATAATATTTAACAATTAAATATTTTTTTTTCATTTCTTGCCGACTAAGAGCAAAATCCTCCTATGGATTTTATTTTTTAACGATGCAATTTGCATGTTTGCATTGTGTCCTTGAAACATGTTTACTGCGAATCCATTTAAACTACTGCTAAGAGGTACATACCGAATTACATTTGTTACAAAGTTCACCATGTATACTGTATGGCGATTATTAATTCTGTGTACATCAAGTAGATTTAAACAATGCACAGCTTCCCCTTAATTGAGATGACTGTTTGTACAACTATGTCATTTTTATGATGCAATTGATTTTGTTCTTGATTTTCACATTGCTCAATCCATTTTAATTCATAATTAACGTATAACATAATTATTGAACAAGTTTAAAAATTTTTTTTACTATTCTTGAAATATATCTATATCAAATTTATCAAAATGATATCAACATTCAGTTGGCAGTGACGTAACAACTACTTAGCATCATAGAAGTAAGAAAAAGGTCAAGCTATAAAAGCAGGCATCAGGTATGTAACTCATTAAAAATACACACGTAGGTCACATTCAGGAATTTATTTCAAAAAGAAAATTAAAACAATACAATAAACTGGAAATCGTCACACGGCTTTTGTGTGCTAAATCAAAGAAAAGATAAAATAAGAAAATATAAATAAAATTCAATCGTTGTAAAACAACATTTTCAAATTTAATGAGGACAAACATGTGAATATCAAATTCTTTTCACCTATCGTTATGAAATTTCATCGTATTATATGTAAATATAGAAGATATTGTAATAAATCATGATTGTCTCTAAACATTTTTTAAATAAACAACTTACTTGATTATATCTTGTTATCTTGTTATCTGCTGTTCCCTAGTTGTATCTTGGAGGAGGAGGACAATACTTGTCGGAGCAGGACACACTTCCGTTAGATTTACAACTACAGGTGTTACATCCGTCTCCTTTAGGGAATTTCTGTCCTACCTTGTATTTCTGACCGTTATATTCGCAGCCTAAAATTAAATTATCATTTGTTTAAAACCAGGAAGTAGTATTTCAACAAGGAGGACAGTCCCCAATATGGCTTCTATTTGTTCAGAATGAGGATACAAGGACTTCGTAGCTACTTTGTAACTGAGAATTCTTTTTCTTTGATATATTCAAATTAGCTGATCCTACTGGTTTATACTTGACACACATGTAATAAACATTGAGTATTAATTTTTTTTAATCACAAGTTTGCATCGTAACACCAATCTTGCAAGTCACTTACCTTATCTTATATTTTTTTCAAAATTATGTAAAAGGTATCCTTACCTGTTTCGCAGGTCTTCTTGGAGCACCACACACGGCCGTTAGATCCACATGAACACTGGTTACAGCCATCGTCAGCGGGGAACTTCTGTCCAACCTTGTATTTTTGTCCGTTGTAGTCACAGACTGAAAGGGATAAAAAAAAAACCCACGAATGACCAAGAATGAGATACATTTCAGTGGTTTGACCACTTATATTGTAACTTACATAAATAAAGAGATGATTTGCACCATGTGAATATCTGTGAACATAACTTAAGATACATATACCTTTAATTAATTACAACAAAAGTCGGACGTGATTTGTGTATCTAAGTATGTTTGAAGTTTGTTTTAAGACCAAAAATCATTACTTATTGTGAAGATAGAATGGTATCAACTAAAAGTACTTACAACATGTCTTCTTTGTGCAAGAAACGCGTCCACGGAATTTACAAGTACAAGTGTTACAGTCATCTCCAGCGGGGAATGTTTGCCATAACTTGTATGTTTGTCCATTGTATCTGCATTCTGTTAAAAAGAACAAAAAATGTTATCTGCAAAATTTGACCTGATACATCAATGTCGTTTTGATTAATTGACACTAATGTGTTGTAATTATTACCTCTTCTAGATGATTTCCCCCCAGATTTTCCAGTTGCCTTCAATCAGAAAAAAATCATACTACTGAATGATATATTAAATGCATGAGTTTAACACACAGGAATATCTAAGTGTCCTATGTTTTCTGTAAAATGTTAAAACAAGATTTGTAAACTATATCATTTCTGATGGTTGCAATACGAAGATGGTAAAACTAAAACTGTCCACATTCAATGAATCGAGATCCGACTTTGTTTTGAGCATATTTTATTTTGCAAATATATATTTATATAAATGGATTAGGCCTATGTAAGCTTTCTGCATAAGACTTTATTGACTTTATTTTATACGTCAAGCGTATAATGTGATATAAAATCAGAGACAAGTGCATGGAAATAGGATAGTAGATGGTTTGTTTGCTTCCGCCATTACTTTTACGAAACTACGCAATGTAGTTTCTTCTATTTTAGAGAAGTCATGACTCTATCTAATAAAGACATTTTCTTTATAGATATTTATTGAACAAGACCAAGTTTACAGAATATGGCTACTTTCAATATTTCTGAAATTTTAAAGCAAGTTCAAATGGGAGTCAAAGAGAAAATAGATGTGATATCACTACTGCTATTTGATTTTCGGTCTAGTGCAAACATATAATTACACATTTAAATATCTTACAGAATGAAAAAAAATATTTTCAATAATCTAAATTATTGAATTTTGTTGAACTCATTTAAAACACCCAAGGTGAGGAAAGTTGCATAAAACAAACACTAGAAATACTGATCAAGAATGACAAAGGTCTAACTTACAGCAACGCTGGCAACAAAGAGCAACACGAGAAGATACTTTCCTTCCATCTTGGCTGACAGTTTCAGAACGGTAGGGATTCGATGTACTGACAGAGTTTTTATACACAGCTTATTATTCATGACCTTTTAAACTCAGTATATTAACCTGTTTTTGGACGTTAATTGAGAATGACTCTGACTTTTTTTTATTTATTGTGTTTCTTTCAGGAAGCGATTATATGTCACCTTTAACCGTATAACTCAAAAGCTACTTAGTACATGGTACAACACAATGCATAAAAGATTTTGTTTACATGTGATATTCATTTAAACTACCATTTCATCGTTACTGGAATTGTCAAACGTATTCATTACAGTGAACCTAAAACATGTGCGAAGAATATATTGATATCTTTTAAAAAAGTACAATGAAGAACTCAAAACGATTTCGTCTAACGTTTTGAAATGAAGACAGATATAAACTGATTAATTACATTGGAAATTAAAAAAAAGATAGAAGTCGTTATTAGTTCATGTATAAATGGACATTTGGATGTTTGATATGATCAGATAATTGCTTCACCCTTTGCGTGTTGTCGCAAAAAAGTACATGTAACAAAAACAACATTTTGTTCATGCATTTAAGTCACTTTTGCATAAAGAGTAATAAATCACAGTAAACAAACGAAGTAGATTTTGAACTTTATTATCGTTATTGATTTTACGTAACGTATTTATTAAAATCTCTACACATCAGTTAAAAAAATAGATCCCACAAATATTATCAGACTCGATTTACAAGAAATAATTTGTTGGTTTTTTTTTTTCATTATGTTCATGCTTTGCTTTTGCTGATGCTTAATGTAGAATATTTATACGGGTGACCAGCCTCATGACAGAATACGGTCATGACAATGATATGAAGAAATTGAAAGAGATATTATTAAATAACCATGTGATAAACAAACATTGAAATTGCGGGTGAAATGTGACCAAAACAATTATCAAAGTTTTAGGTTAAATAATTTTTCCTTATTTTAATCAAGGGCACACGATTTCATTTACTTACGAAATAAATAAATTCATGATGTGTGGACTTTTACGTATCTAAATATAGAAATATGTTTTATACATGTAGCTTGAGAAATGTTTACAGCTCTTTTTTTTTTCTTTATATTTCCATTTTTTCTATATCTTTGAACTATATTCTTTATGGTTGAGATATAAATTCCTCTTTTAAACATGCACAGAAAACTTTTTTAAAGCTTTTTTTAAAGTTTGGTCCCTCCTCGACAATATCTTTGTTGAGGAAATTTCATTACTTTGTACTTACCCTTAGGACAAAAAAAGAATTTTCACGTTTAAATCACATTTGCAAACAAAATAAGAATTTAAATTATGTAAATATAGGTATTGAATCATTCTCAGTCTCATAACTGCTATTGCGCGTTATTCACTACATCGTATGCGCACGTCGCTGCAGTTATGAGACTGTATCTTTCACAAAAATTGATTTAATGCTTAAATAATATCTGTACATGTGCAATATGACACATGCCGATCGTTCAAATGATCTACGCACTTGAGGTTTTTTAACCCGCATTAACTATTCCAGAGGACGTTGCAAAAATAGGTTATGGGTGGTCAAATTATTGAATATTAAATATATATTACAAGAAATATCAGGAATTATTTGCAAGTGTTACTGCAATTTTAAATCGTTAATTGGTTGTTTGACTCGAAATATATTTTTGAAATCATAAGTCGTACATGTACATGCTTTTGAGAGAAAAAAATAAAACATTGAACATTGTTGTTGTACAAAACAATCGATGATATGTAAACAAAAATGAAAAAAAATCAAATCGTACTAAACTGATATTTATTTATTTATTTATTTATTTTTTTTTTTTTAGAATTTCATGATTTATTTGACAAAGACAAAGACAGCAGAAAGAGATACAAAGGATACAAGTACACATATCTCACAATGTAATAGCGTGTCTCTTAAAGAGAAAGAACATAATGTAGGTCTATATATTATGCATATATATACATATATCATACAAATGTACCTGTATACTACTTAAAAAAAAAGAAGATAGTGAGAATAAGATGAAAGAAAAGTGTTTGTGTGCGAGGTGGGGGGGGGGTAGTACATTATATAACCTATTGAATCTAATAAAAATAGCTAGTATATCATAATAATAAGTCTCATATTTTTTGCCAGTGCCTTTCAAACTCTACAATTTTTAAGCAAAATATATTTCTCCACGGATATTCTGTTTTTCATTATATTTTCGAGTGCACCAAAATTCAGCTTTGGAACTTCTTTATATCTACTTACAAATATGTATTGTTTTATTATTAGAATTAAAAGATTATGTACTTTATACAAATTTCTCTCTTTATATTTTCCAAATAAAATTGAGTTTTTGTCAAATGTAACTTGCATTTCCAATTTCCTTAACAACAACTGCTCACATAGTTCCCAAAGTTCTTTTACACAATAGCTATCTACAAATAAGTGTTCAATAGTCTCATTAACTCTTTTACAAAAGGAGCAGACTGGGCGTTCTTTAACCTTAATCTTGTGAAGATAATCATTTGTTGGTATTATTCTGTGTAAAATTTGAAATTGTAGCCATTGTAGTTTTGACTCTTTAGTTATTTTAAACGGAAGTTCAAATATTTTGTTCCATTTTTTTTTGTTAAAAATAAAGCCCCTTTCTAGCCATTTATTTACAGATGTAATTGGATCTCTTTTCTCCTTAATAAGTTTGTTATACAAGTCTTTGCAACCTTTTTTATTGGTGAAGAAGATATTTATATGACTGGGTATACTTGGGCCAGACTTGTATTTGATTTCATTGACATTGTCTTTATCTAATCTTTCAAATATTGCTCTCTTTAGGCTTGCATATTCAATAAAATTTGTTTTTATATTTTGGTTTTCTATTGTTTCTAGACTAAGAAAAACACCCTCATTATCAAAAAGATCTTGTATATGTATAAAACCAGCATTAAAATAGTGTTTTAGGATTTTTGGGTTGAGCCAAATGTTTTCAAATGGAACATTCATAACTTCTTGTCTAGTTGCTTTATATTTATTTTGTATACCACAATTCTTACCCTTTATTTTAACACAAATAGGAAAATACTATTCACAAAAATACTGTATCCTAAGAACAAAACAAAAACAAACTACACAATACAGCTTACTCCACTTATATTGAAATCATTTTATTTGAAATTCCGCTTATTTTGAAATAGAAATAAATCCCCCGTTTTTACCTCTCATTTTCTTTGCATTGATTTAACGGATATTATGAAATCGGTTATTTTGAAATATCACTTATATTGAAGCCACTGATCGGTCATCATAGGTGATAATTAGTTGTTTTATACCGGTTATATTGAAGTACTCCCTGGCGGCTGTCACACGGTTGGTGACAGTAATTATGCCAGACTGACCAGTTGATATACAAATTTGTGATCATTATGTGTGTTAAATACTTCTTTTTAAATAGTAACATTTAATCACTGTTTTTTTTTTTTTATATTTACGTATACGGATGTATTGAGGCTAGACATAAAATACAAACTAGTTATGGCTACTGATTAAAGGACAAAGCCTAAATTCGAAATAGCTAAGGATTTTGAGATTATTGCGAGTACACTTACGATGATATACACGCAGCGTTTAGCAGTTTGAAGCGTTTGAGCCTAGTGATTTTTCTCTAAATCGTAAACGAATGCGACCGGAGATTATGATGAGGCTAAAACTTACGGATATAATTTTAATCAAACTTTCAAGGACTAATATTCCATGTAATCTGTTCACTGTAATAAATAAATGATGATCAAATAATTTGTTCGGGTTTGGTTTTCTATGCTTACATCGGGAATGAACTTTCAAAAATGGCGGCTTCACGTCAGTCAATTTTGCTTATATTGAAGTACTGATATATTGAAATAATTTGCATGGTCCCCTGAATAATAATATATCCGGAGTATGCTGTAGTATTTATTTATAAAAATACATGGATAAACTGTGAGACTAAGGCTTTTTTGTTGTTGTTTTGTTTTGTTTTGTTTTATTTTTGTATTCTTTTATTATTTTTCAGCATTTATGCTGGACTATTAAAAATGCCAAAAAAAATGTTGATTTGACAAAGTTCAACGTTCGGGATTTGACTTAATCTATCGGTAATAAATTATCAACTGATAAAAATAAACAAATGTAACTTAGTCACAGAAAGCAATATCTCAATAAAAGACATTTAAGTGTAAATGATCTTTTCTGTCCGTATATGATACAGTGTTTCAAAAGACTACATGTGGTATCATGTATTTATCTATAACAAAATTTAAATGTAAGAAAATAGTTAAGATTATATGAAAGTAAGTGTGGAAAAAGGTTACAATGCCGTTGTAATGTAAAAGTGAAGTTTTTCTCTGTTGATAATTTAATGTTTGGAGCAAAACAATGGGTGTTCTCCGATGCTTCTTTCGACTGAAAAATATCGACCACATCCTGCTGAAATACCATTCTTAGTATATGTTTGCTTATAAGAATAAACATGCTTGAAATAAAAGTAATTGAACATAATTGCACTCTAAAACTCCTCATGCGAAATATGATTGAAGAGATGACATTTAGTTGGCAAAATACAGGAATTTTCTCATTCAGGTGACGTATTCAATACACAGTTTACAAATAATGATAACTTACATCAATTGTATATTACATACAACCTATGCTTAATGCTTATGAGGATTTTAATGCCATATCATTCAAAAATTAGTTCTAATTGGTGGCAGATATATAACCAGTTCAAATATAACCCTTTTATTACAACTTAGAGCATCTAATACATTTTGTTATGCATCAAATCGCGAGAATATAAAATTGCAAAAGCTGTATTTATTGTAGTTACATTTAGTTTATATCTGTCAAGAAAAAAAGCTACATTTTAAAATCCACGAGACGCACTTCTCGCGATTTTACATGGATGTTTATTACTCACGTTCAAATAGGAATCTACAATATTTACACTTCAATGAAGGGTTATTTATGACACTGGCTAACACTGGCGGTACAAGTGATTATACGCCTTTCGATGTCTTACATGTACGTAAGACGAATAGATTGCACTGATTGCTTTCAATAGGGTGCAAGTGACGAAACATTGAAAAATTGAAGTTATGATAAAAGGTATCTGTTTTCTGCATGATTCTTGCCAACTACAGACATGCAGTGTTTTTAATTTAAATCGCTATTGTTTTTTTTTAAATATGTATATGATGTAAGTTCACTTAATCTGTATGAATCATTAGGAATTATATGACAACAAATTACTGATAACGCAAAGTATATCATACACTCCGTCGGTCTTCCTCTTTTGCTACCTAGAAAACAATCTCTGGATCAGATAGGACATCCATGAAACTCTTCTAGTAGCATTGCAATTTGTTTAATTTTTTTTGTAATGGTTCTTTGGATTCACCTTACTTAGAAAACCCGGAAAAGTAAAACCAAATTCCATATTCAATACTTGCGAAGAAATTAACCTTATTCAAACACTCTGTCATTAAGTATTTAGAATTTGTATACATGGGTGACGCCATATATAAACATTATTTAAACGATATATATTAAATATAGCTTTATCGAAAGTCTTGCATCGGTTGTTTAAATTACAAAAACATAACGCATATAATGAATTCTACAATTTATTTCCAAATTAAGAAACATGTGAGACAAACAGAATAAAATTTAAAAAAAAAACTGACACGAAATATCGCAGGTAAGTTTTTTGTTCAATCTGTAAGACAAATAAAAACATATATTAGTTTCAAACTTGAAAAATAGCAAATTATAAACAAAAAACAGCGAACAAAATAAAAATAAACAAAATTGAAATTTGAATGTAGAGGATACCGTCTTAATTAAAAAGGATTAACTGTCCATTTAGTAATGAAATAAAAGTTTACTTGTCATATATTATTCACTGTTATCCTAGTTGTAACTCGGGGGAGGGGGGCAATACTTGGAGGAACAGGACACACTTCCGTTAGATTTACAACTACAGGTGTTGCATCCGTCTCCCTTAGGGAATTTCTGTCCTACCTTGTATCGCTGGCCATTATGATCACAGTCTACAATGTATGTCAAAACATTTATATAGTAAAACTTCAAAAGTGCGACAGTATTTTTCAGCTACAAAATTTTTTTAGCGAAATTGTATTTTAACTGTTTTACCGTTTGGATATAAATCTCTTAATATGTAGAATTGCAAGCGCCAACTTTTTTTAAGTAACTAGTTTAAAGCTGTCAGACGAAAAAAGACCAAAAAAAAAAAAGAGAAATAATAACGAGAAATGAATATTTGAGGGTTGCTTATAGCAATAAAACCCAAATTACAAAAAAGTCAAGTTTAATTCGGAATGTACTTTTAACACGTTTCGAATCATTTAAAAATCAAAATTGTTATTACTTCTCGGGGTTTCAAGATGACATACTACTTACACTTGATACAAGCCTTTTCAGTACAAGACACACGGCCGTTTGATTTACATGAGCACTGATTACACCCATCTCCGGCGGGAAACTTCTGTCCAACCTTATATTTCTGTCCGTTATAGTCGCAAACTGAAAGTTTTAAAAACAATATGAGAAGAAAAAACGCATTCAACGTAAAAATTTCGTAACAAATAAAATAAATTTTAAAAAACAAAATAAAACATCGATAATTGCAGAATCTGTTTTTTCTTATGATAAGAAAGGATTTTATTAAACTAAAGTGTTTATGTTACCCCAATGGCTCTAATAAGCTCATTATGAACTAACGTAGCGTTTCAATGTGGACATTAATGGTATGATAAACAAGTCATGCCATTCTAAGATTAAAACACTTACAGCAGGTTTTCTTTGAACAAGACACGCGTCCTCTAGATTTACAGGTACAAGTGTTACAATCATCTCCAGCAGGGAACTTCTGTCCCACGTTGTATGTCTTTCCTTCGTAGGTACATACTGTAGTGAAAAAATAAGAAAATCATGAGCTTTTATTTATTTCTCCAATAATCAAATTGTGTTGATAAATTGACTAAAAGTATTCTTAATCAGTACCTAAAAATTTTAGGGTAAAAAACATAAATGATCATGTTCTCGTTTACTTTTGCATTGAGATCAGATAATTATTGTAATTTCTTTAAGTTACCTTGAGAATGACCTGGGTATTGTGGCCTGTACTTTCCACTAGCCTGTTATATAAAAAAAGGACGATCAGGGTTCTATCTAAAGATAGGTAAAATGTTAGCAACTTAGTTTAATTGCAGTATGACATAATCAATGAACACTTTCAATTCGTAAGATTATACGATTTTGAATGCAGATACTTGTACATCAATAGTTAGTAAAGAGGAAAACCGGAAGAAATAGTTTGATCTTGTTGCTTCGAGTAGGATATATCCGGAATTTTCTTTTATGATCATATCATCGCTTTTTTCATTTACTGACATTATCCCTTTTAAATCACAAAATATCAAATTTGCCAAAAAAAATTGTCCGTTTGTTTTTTGTTTTTTTTTTGGGGGGGGGGGTGTTTTGTTTAAAAAGAAAAATTACAATTGCAAAAAATGACAGCTGCAAATAAACAATATTGAAAACATAACTAAAAATGAATTTTATAATAATGTGACATTAATCAGCTTTCTTGAAAATATCGGGAGAAAGAAACAACCAAAAAGAAAAAAAAAGCGTAAAAAATCAAAGTAAAATAATTTTTATATAATTTAAATCAACAAAATTATATTTTACACAATTAAAAATAAAAATGAAAACAAGATGGATGACTTACAGCAACTGTAGCAACGAACAACAGGACAAGAAGAAGTTTTCCCTCCATTTTGCAGACTTTTTAAAGACTGGTAAAGAACCATGTATGAGCGGAGTTTTATAGAAAGCAAATTATTCATAATCTTTGTTGGCGGTACCTATTAGCACTTTTTACATTCTAATTAGACAATTACTAAGCAATTTTCCATAAGTATGGACTTTTTCTTCTAATTTCAGAAAACGCATGTCACTTTCAAAAACACGTCAACAAGAAATCCACGTACTTTGTACAAGTCAATGATTAATAAATAAATCAACAAAATTAGTAAACTTATCGTTTACTAACAAAATTGACGTTTCATCGTAACACTAAATGTAACTACATAATTTTAATCACTCAGATGACCTTATCCTATCTGTCCGTCGTGCGTCGTTCGTTTGTACGTTCGTAAGCTTTTGAACATTTTAAGTTTCTTCTTTGAAATCTCTGAACTAATTGTAAACAAATTTATCATGTAGTATTTATGGGTAAATGGGAGTAACAATTGTGAAATTCATGGCCATTCCTTGGATCTGAGAAGTGGTGCTAAAACCATCAAAATTAATACTATCTTTAAAAAAAATCTCTGACTCTTACACATCAAACAGTCAAACTGCTGGTATGATTGTACTAAGCATTGTGCTTTCTATCAATAATTGAGGAATTCATGACCCTGGATCAACGGTTCTGGCGCTAGGCCGGGGCTCTAATGAATATATACTTAAACGACATTAGTTTAAATTTAATTTAATCTAATTTTAAATTTAAATCTTCTCTTATCCTGAGTATTTATCCAATTAACAGAGCTATAATGAGGAAGAAAGTCTTCCAAACATTTTGGGTTAGTGTTTTGGTATTAGGGCGGCGCTATAATAATTGCACAGCGATGATACATTAATTCTCTGAAAATATTCTCCTCTGCTTCTTGGTATTATCCAATGAACTAAGTATAAAGTTATGTAAGGAATAATGCTTCTTCAAGAAGAAGTTCATGACACTTAGATCAGGGGTTCTTGTATAAGGGCGAAACTCTAATAATTGTACAGTGAAAAAGTATGATTTTTTATTGCATAATTTTCTCTTTCTTTCCTGGGTGTTACGCCAAAAAAGATTAGTACATAGTTATGATGAGGAAGAATGTCTCTTCAAAAAATAGGTCAGGGGTTCTGGTGTTAGGGCGTGGCACTAATGATTATATGAAGAAACTCCATTAATTCTTCAAAAATTTTTCCTCTGCTCCTGGATGTTAAGCAGATGAACTAAATACATAGTTATGATGAGGAAGAGTGCATTTTCTAAAATTGTGAATTTCATGGCACCTGGGTTAGGGGTTCTTGTGTTAGGGTAGGCTTTAATGATTATATAGTGAAAATGAATCAAATCTATGGAAATCTTCTCGTTTGCTCCTGGGTATTAAACCCATAAACTATGTAAATTTTTATGAGTAGAAAGAATACACCAGAAAAAAAATAAATTCCATGGCCCCTGGATCAAGTCTTCAAGTTAGGGCATGGCTTCAAATGGCTATTTAGGGTGCAGTGGTGTAATCCGACCAATTATGATTTTGGTACTTCATATTTGTTCAATTATTTAATTAACGTTATGCTATAATTAATTAATAATGGTATTTCAGAATTTAGAGAGTTTATTGGATTAAACTATCCCGGAATATTAAAAATGATCTCATAATCCTTTTGATCATAATGCACATGAATATACATTGCAAATGTTACACTGCAGTTTCTCAGTGACCGATCAGGCCCATGAATTTCTTTTTTGCTGTACAACGGTTTAATCAAGCTGCTGGTTAAGAACGCGCTTTCTATGGTCAATCATTGCACTTGGGTATTAAATAAGTGAATGTGTGGTGTATTACTCTAAGAATTGATTTTTTTTTTATTCTAATAACCGTGATTTTTTAAAATCCTCTGTTTCCTACCAAACTTGTGTTGTACATGTTAAATTATTTTATTAATAATTCAAATCTTAAATTTGAATCGAATTAAAAAAAAAAAATAAAACGTAATATAAATATACAACTTTTTTTAATATCAAATTTAGCAAGCATATTTGGAACGAAAAATAAACGCTGTGCAAGGCAAAGCTTCAGTTGTAAATACAAAATGACCAAAAGACCACAACGGGTTTTGAACAAGCGACTTTTCAGTTACTGGTCAAAGGCCTACGACCAATGATCCATATGCTCACAAAAATGCCTTATAGCTCGCAAGAATAGAAAATAAAAAATAAAATTGTTTAATATTGTCAAAGAAAAAAACAGACACGAAGTTTATTTTGATCGATCTAATATCTTTTTATCTAACATCATGTAATGGTCTCATTTTTTTGTTACCTGAATTTGTCATACGCAAAAGTAAAAAAAAACCGTCATAAATAAGACAAACGAATCCGTACGATTCATGGTTTTTTGTATGAATTGGCAATATTTTAACATAAAAATGTCACACGTCAAATTTAGTTTGAATTACAATATGATTTATCTGTTTTGGCGAAAACTTAAACTCTCTCGTGTAAATTACAGAGTATCCATGACATTTAATGTAATGTGAAAATATATGATTAATTTATGCAAAAACCATTAAACACAAAAAGGTTAAAAAAGAAACCCAAAAAACATGAAATCAATAAACATTATATTTTGATTGAAATTTGATGGCTCCTTTTAATCGACAGTAATGCTATCAAAAAATGTCAATCTTTTTCCACGCAGGCCTCATGTTGATAAGTGTTCTATAATAAAAGAAGCCTCTAACAATGGATTCAACTATCTAATTTGCCAGTTTGATGTAGAAGCATATCAAAATATATGAATGCAAAGATTGTTCCAGTTATAACTAGTTCTTACAGTGCTTATTTTACAATTATATCATGTTGCACATCAATCAAATTGTAAGGTTCATGTACACTACCATATCACGTTAAGTTCCTTATCTAATGTTCGTAAAATGTATCAGTATCACAGGGCATTGCGACTTATTAATCGTTTTATCTAATTAATTGTTTACTAATGTGCATATTACAAGTAAATACAACAATACGGTGCTGTTTGTTTTGTTTTGTTTTGTTGTTGTATTTTTTTTTTTGTCTGTCTTAGCATTTTACATTAGTTTTGAATTAGGTTAAAAATTATAACACTTTCATACATAATAAGGAAATAAAAGTGTGACATAATGTTGTGTTAATGTGTTGGTTAATTGGTTCTTCACGACATAATAGCAAATAAAACAAATTGGTTATAAATTCCAATGAAAGGTCTTAGTGACTGATTCATTTTTTTGACACAATACCTAGCAAAAGTTTTGATTTTGTGACAGGCACTTATAATAACGAAATTGATATAGTTCGTTGTACAGTGAAATTATGCACAATGAGTGGTAATCTATTAATTGTTTTTGTTTGCTTACAGTGCACTTTAGAAACTACACCAATTTAGACTCATGATAACAGACACACTAGCAAGTAATATTAAATAAAAATAATTACATATTTCAAAAGCATAAAAATGTCTTTTAAAAATACAAACCGGACCCAGTCATTTGTTTATAAATAAAAAAAAAAAATAACTAAACAATATGCATTTTGATAAAAATATGAACATAAAGAAAAGAAAAACCCTTATATTCCCTCACAAAACCTGTACATTAAACCAATACAGGAACTTATATTGAATCTTTTGTTTTTGATTTTTTTAAATTGATTGATGATAGAGAATTAAAGCTAATTAGACGTTTTTCTCTATAAGAAAACATGATTTAAAAAAATGTACCTACGATACAAGTTATATTAAAAAAAACAGTAGTACTTTTAAAAGGATAATCGGCATGTAATATCAAATGTCAGCTGGTTTATATGTGATCTCCAAATCTTGTTATTTAATCATTATTTGGTCGATGCAATTTTGACATTTGTACTTGCGTCATTTGTGATTTTCATTTTAACATTTGCCATTTAATGTATCGTTTTGCAGACATATGAGTTTTGCAACGTCGAATCTTATTGTGAACAGATACTAGGACATAGGATGTACATCAACATATATCTGTGAATGTATTTTGAAACAACATATTTCATTAATATATACCAAAAATGCACATCTATATCGCTTTTTAGAGGAACTTCAGCACACCTACACTTACACTTTTTTTTAGACACTACGTCACTAGATGGCGATTTAAATGTTTTGTTAAACTGTTTATATCGTTCGATAGCTGAGAGGTTAAAGTATTGGGCCTCTGAACCGCAGATCATAAGTTCAAATCCGCATGAAGATTTTGTTTATGTTATTGAATTAAATTTTTGAAAATGTAATTTTTCATCCAAAATTGCACATTTTTTGCCTACCAGACTAAACTATTTCTTATCCATAAAGATATCTATCATAATCAGGTAATTTTCTGCTGATTTGAGAAAATATTTCACGGTGTAGTGAGCCACGTTACGTTCTGTTGGTCTTTCTTTCTTTGTTTCAGTATGTGCCATAAAACTTTCATGTTTCATCAACACTTGTTCTCTCCTCCTTTGATAACGTGAATGTTCTTAATGTTGTAATTCAAAGTTAATACTTATGAATTATTTCATTAGAGTTCTTTTCAGCTATAAATTGTATATTAGAATCTATGTATAATACCAATTTTAAGATTTTATATCGTGGTATGAGTTACATTGGAGATTTAGATTCCTTTGAACCTTATCAACTAAGAATACAGTTTTCGTTATTCTAATATAATAAATAATTGCCGAAAGGATCGTGTAAGGCTTAATTCTTTATGAATCGGTGCAGCTGGTAGAACGCATAACTAATGTACTCTTCAGCTTGTCGCAGGCGAGGCAACAACTATTTCCCTATTTCAAGAAACTTATCGTTGATTGTCAAGAAATTACGACGGCAACTGGCCATCTTTCTTTCTGAAAATCAACGTGCAAGGATTAAATTACCTAAAACTGTCTCAAATCTAAAATACATGAAAGCTAACGCGTTTACTTCTTTTTCTTTTCGTATTTGTAATCATTTGCATCGTAAACAGATTGAAAACGACCAGTTTTACATAAATGAAAAGTATGATCATGTTTTGCTTGCTCAACACATGAGTGTGAAAAGAAAAAAACTCATAGCAATTAGCAAGTTGTTTATGTCTTTATAGATAAAATAAAATTGGGATTGAAACATTTTTGACCCATTATCTATTTCTGTTAATATTTTCTTCTATGAAAAGAAATTTACATGTTGCCTTGAATAAAAGAGACAATTATGTAGTTTAATTAAAATTTCGTTCGGTTAAATATAGTAGTAAACAATAAAAATATTTCGGACGTTGGTCATTTAAGCATGTTACTGAACTATTTCATGGAATAATATTATTCAATGTCACAAATGTAAGAACACTACGGGTATCGTTATTTTTAAACATGGAACACGTGCACAATACCAAAAAAAAGTTAAAAATTTTCACTCACGATCGCATAAAAAAAATGTGCAAAGTCATACGCAGTAGCATTGTAATTTTCCTTTAAGTTAAACGAGTATTCCGTTTGTAATAAGTAAAAGGAAAAACTGTCTTTTTCATAATATTTCGTTTAGAACATGTGTTTAAAATTTCATAGGGAATAACATTTCAATTAACATAACCATTCTAGTTTAGTAGAACATGTCTCCATGATTGGTTACATATTGTCTTATTACAAAGCTTAAAATTTAAGCCTTTTAAATTACCCCCCCCCCCTCCCCCAAACAAATGAATGAGAACATAAAACAATCTGAGCTTTTTTTTTAGGTCGGTAAAAATGGAGATCGTGAAGGTCGTTTTAAAAGTTTCAACTTTAAGTTCATACATTATCTGCCCTCTTTATTGTGTACCATCCTATCGCACTCTTTATCGTGTACCATCCTATCGCACTCTTTATTGTGTACCATCCTATCGCACTCTTTATGTTGTTTGTTATATCGTGTTTTATTCATATCCTCCGTGTTTGAACTTTTCATTTCTATATATACTGTGGAAAATTATTTAGATTAGCATTTTGGTATGACTAACAAACCTTGACATAGTTAGAGTGATACAAATACAAAGTGCCGGCTTAATTATGTGCATATATTAGCCAGCTTTATACGTGTGTATTGTTCAAAATAAGTTTAAAATCTAGAACACTATCAACACAATAATATGGAAATAAAAGCGGTGTAGGTTCTGTACTAATGTGTCTGTTCATTTGTACAAATGAACCAATTAAATTAACTGTAATGTAAAAAAAACATGTTGGTTTTCCTAGCATTTGGTGCTTCTTTTTATTTTAAATGTGCTGAATCATATTAATTATGAAACAATAGGAATTGCAGTTACGCTAAGAAATAGCTAATTTTCTTCATTTTTTTCTTTTTTTTTAAATTTAATCCTTATTAATCTAACTATCTGCATCTTAATAAAATCTTTTTCATCACATTTTTTTTAAATTTGTAATCAAAATGTGTACATTAGTTAAACCGAATATTTTTGTTTTACTTGCGTACTGCTTTGGATGCTTTGGAAGTGTAAGCTGTTTTATATGAATAATCGAAGCATATGGTACACACCGCAAAACTAATTAAACCGCATGAAAAGACCTACACTTTAATTACTAGATACAAAAAAAAAAGAAAATTGACGAACGCTCCAGAGTTGTGTTTAGATGAAATAGATAACACACCAAACTTATTACGACAAGAGCACATGGCGGGTGTGACCGGTCAGCAGAGGTTGCTTATTCCTCTGTGACTGATCCTCTGATTTTTTTATGGGGGGGGGGGGGGTTCGTGTTTATTCTGTTATCAATTTGCATTTTCAGACTTTTGATTGTGATCACTGTTATAACCACATGTCATTTAAGTAAAATGACTCTTTACTTAGGCATTACATATATGAAATGTATGATTTCAATAACGTTGATCGTTGATTTATGAATTCCTTAAACTTATAAAAGAGAATCAACACTGACAATGACGTATTCATCATTTATTTTCAAAACAATTTTTCATCTAAATAATGATTTAAAAGTGTAAACACAGTACATTGCAGGACAGCTCATTCGTTTTACTAGAAGAAAAATGAAAAATAAACAAAATTTTAGTTCTATATTTGCAAAATATTTTGGATGATTTAAATGAAAGTTATATTGAAATAGCGTTGTCTCCACTGAATTCCATTGGGGTTTTTACTCTGTAAAAACAACAACTTACATCGGTTATTTTTCTCTGTCGTGTGTGGATTTATTAGTTGTAACTTGGAGGAGGACAGTACTTGCTGGTGCAGGACACACTTCCGTTAGACTTACAACTACAGGTGTTACATCCGTCTCCTTTAGGGAATTTCTGTCCTACCTTGTATTTCTGACCATTGTGCTCACAGACTACAAAGTGAAAAAAAAATGTTATAAGTTTAACAATGAAGAAGTTTTCAGATATTTTCAGTCTAACTAATTAATATGTCTTTTTCGATCTGTTGATATTGTATTTCTGTGAAGTTTTTCAAATTGCTAAGTTTTGGTATGTTATATATTTAAAAACTGTCGGGAAGTCAAAGCGATATGTGCTTCTTATGTTTCCACGCGGATAAGAAGTCCAAGTGTTTAATTGGAGATCTTAATTTTACTTCTTTCCTACCATTCAAACGCCGTGTTAGATTTAGGTTTTTAAAAGTGTAGGATTCCAAATTACTTAACATGTGATACAGGCCTTCTTAGTACAGGCCACGTTTCCGTTCGATCCACATGTACACTGGTTACATCCATCATCAGCGGGGAACTTCTGTCCAACCTTGTATTTTTGTCCGTTGTAGACGCAGACTAAAAAAAGAGTACAATAAGGTTTTTTTCAGAATTGATAGAAAATCAACTATACTTAAACGTAATTCAAAATATGCTTTGTTTTTGTGACGATACAGATGTTGAGTACATACACACAACAACTTTTAGTAATTTTTCTTATTTCATTAAACCTTCATTTGTTTTAAAACTAAATACACAAATAATAGATGTTATTTCAATACAGTATTTCTAAAATTGGCAATCTTTTTTTCGCTTTGAATATTTTTAGATCAACTATAACAAAAACCCGTCGTGCCTATTACAAATTGGTTAAGAAATGAAAATACGTACAACAGGATTTCTTTGTACAGGACACCTGTCCTCCAGATCGACAGGTACAGGTGTTACAATCATCTCCAGCAGGAAACTTCTCTCCCACGTTGTATGTCTCTCCTCCGTAGGTGCATACTGTAGTAAAAAAAATAGCCCCGAACGTAATCAACTGAGTTTTCGATTTGTTTTTGTTGTTGTTGT
Organism: Magallana hongkongensis; assembly: GCA_015776775.1. Taxonomy (NCBI): domain Eukaryota; kingdom Metazoa; phylum Mollusca; class Bivalvia; order Ostreida; family Ostreidae; genus Magallana; species Magallana hongkongensis. Next base: position 21,777,812 of record CM027469.1, read on the forward strand.
TTGTTTTTACATAGAATTAAGAAAATGCTTAATATAATGACTAGACCCCTTCTCGTCAATTACCTGGTCGTGGATAGGAAGGATACCCAGGTCTATACTTTCCACTAGCCTGCAAACAGAGAGGTTACAATACGTATTTGTCTAAGTATAAAGTCTTTGATATACAATGTACATGCAACTAGCACAACGCTAATATGCTTGTTCTGTTCCATTTTGACTTTTTTTATACGAAAGATATTCAATTAGCACACACTTTTGATCGTTGGAAAGCTTAACGAATAAATGCTTATAATTCATCAACATTTTTTATTCGAATCAATAGGAATATATACTGTTATGCCATTGACGTTGAGATTCGAAAGATTATCTTTGATATTTAATCTAAGTGCAATAGACCGAAAGAAATGACGACATTTATTGCGATTTCATTACATGTAAGATGTTTCGCCGTTAAGAAATAAAACTATCGAGTAGATAGCAATGAATAAAGAAATGCATATATATACTTACAGCGGCACTTGCTACAAAAAGAAGAACAAGAAGAAGTTTTCCCTCCATCTTAACAGAGTGTATCAGACTGGTGAAGAACAAGTGTTTGCTCGGTGTTTATATAGAAGGCCTTGTCATTTACAATCTTTTTTCAGGTACTTATTAACAATTTTAAAAAGCGAATACCTAAGCATTTTTACCATAATGGTATGCAATTTATGTAGCTTTCAGAAAACAATTGCTTGTCACCTTCGTATTGCATATGTTAAAGACATTTTTGAACTAGGTATTATCCAGTGCATGGTAAATGTCATTCTTGTTAACTTATCATTTTTAACAACAACTCAAAAACATTTATCTGCAGAGATCCTTGTAACTTCAAGTTTTTTAATTAATAATTATCGAAACATCTTTTGATATGCCCATAATCTAAATATCATGCATTAAACATTGTTAATCCGGATTTCTGTTTTTAATTTCATTCAAGGAAAAAAATGAGAAAAAAAAGGATTAATGATAAATTTCTTTGGTATATATGTCTTTTGTTGCTGCAAAGTGTAAGGGAAACACGGATGAATTAGTGATAAATAAAAAAAAATTGGATCCATGTAAATTCTAACTATTCATATTATCTCAATCCTTTAGATCAAACTCAATATCTGTTTCACATTGTTTTGATGAGATTAAAAATAGCTTTACAGCATTCTCTAACGATACAGTGGCCACTAATAATATAAAGTTGCATTAATGGTCAGACATCTGACCGTTAATGATATATTTTTATCATTAACGAACAACATAACCTTCCACTAATAACACAATTTCAAAATTCACGACCACTTATATATAAGAAAAAAAAACGCAAAATAATTACCTCGTTGACCTTTCATGATATAATTCTTATTGAATTAGAGGACGAACTATGACCGTTCTAGATATAATATAGTATAAAATTATAATATTTAAAAATTTGCATTTTGCATATACCCTTGTTTATTTCTCTGCTGAGAAACACGAGTGTCAGACATGTATAGTAAAACTAATTGTATCATAAACGGCTGAAGTTTATCCTCTGATTCAAAAAAATATCATTAAAGGTCAACGATGTACCTATTTTGGGGTTTTTACTTATATCATTCATAAACGTGAATTTTGTCGCCTATGATAACATTTTGAAATTATTTCATAATAATGGACAGTTAGGTAGCTTGTTAATGATAAAATTATATCATTAACGGCTAGGAGTCTATTGTAATTTTTTTTTATCAATAGTGGATACTGTATCATTAGAGGTTGCTACATAGTTTGTCTTTATCTTTGTAAAAAATATCGAAGATATCTATAAGACCTCTCTTCACTATTCACAGCCTACTCAATATTCAGGGTCATGAAGCCTTGGGAGCATTCACTGTTGTCTCCAAGAGAGACAACTCTTAAAAACGTGCATTGACTATAGTCCGTTTCATAATCTTATTAAAATGAATATATTGAATAAAGTTTTCAAAGTAATTTAATTATACATAATACATATAAAAATGAGTATAAGGCATGGAAAATGCATGAGAGAAGAACATTATCAAATATAAAAGGCTGGTACATGAACCTTGTAAATATTAAATGTATATTGCTTGTAGGTACATGTATAAATCTACACAACTACATTTAATTAATACACAGTATTATTAAAATTGACAAAAAAAATACACAGGTTGTAAGAAATCTTTTCTTAAAATGAATTTTGTTAAAATGATAAATAAATTAACGAAATTGCATATATCATTCTAAAAAATCATAAATCTATTAGACATGCAGTTTAACATAAATAAAGTGATATATTAATTAAAGGGATAGGATATACTGAACAGGAATTTTTAAAGATTTAGATGTCATTTTTCATACGAAAGGTAATTAAAAATTAATCACTAGACTCGTTTCAAAAACTCCATACCAAAGATAGTGCAAGTTGGTAAAAAGGTAGACTAAGGTTCAATCCTAATCCTAGTGCATTCCATTCAAGAAATATTCATAATGTCATGGTCTGGTTACTAAAATAGAATAAACACAACCTGTTAAGAGAATACATTCTTGCAAACATCGTGCACTCATCAAATACATGTACTTCTATATTCATTGCAGTTATTTCAAGAATGTGCTAAAAAGTGATAGTGACAATGTAATCTTTTCTAATATTGTACATACATGTATTACATCATTTTGCCACTAATTTAAACCCAGCTGACAGTTTCTGTATCTTTGTATTATATATACAATAACAAAAGATAGTTACATCATGTGCATGTACTTTCAGTAATTTTAAAAGCCATAATAAACATTTCAATCCTACAAAACACTTTAAATTATTCAAATGATTTCACAAATGAAATGTGTACTTATATACCAGTTTAAAAGTCACAAGTGATGTACTTTATAAACCAATATCACTTATATGACAAAATCAGGAAACCCAAGTCAATCAAGTCTGCACACTTGTGAAAAATGTAATGAACTAAATATTTAAAACAGATTCACCAGAAACCATCTGCCTTTGTTACCAACGGGTGTAACTTCAAAGATATTTAGATTTCTAGAGGACAGAAAAATATTAAATATATTGAACAAAGATCAAAGTCATAAACACTTATGTAACAAATGAATATCTGTATGAGTTGCAACTATCAACATTCTATGTACACCAAAATAAGATTGCGTCCAAAACAAAAATTAATCAGAAAAACATATTTCCAGTTTAAGAAATTCGTGGTATTTCTGTAAATCACATTCTCTCAGAAAGTGTAAAAGACATTTTGTAAAGTTTGTAATATTTTCAAACTCCTGGCATTCCTTTCAGAGGTTCCCACCACTTTAAATACCGAGAAGCATGCAGTGTTGCAACAAGATGCCAATAGAAACCTTTCACTTTTACAGTGACACTTGTAGCTATTAAGATGACTTTGCTTGGCTTTTAATCAGCTTAAACCAAATATATATACATGTGGAGGACAAGTTGTAAGTTTATTACATTACAAAAAAGTACCTCCTGGTCTTCAGCAGACTTGACTGGGTCATTTGCAATATTAAATTGACAATATTTTCTATATATTCCTGATCTTCAAATAATCTGGAGGCCTGCAGGTAAACCTGTAGGAAAAAAGATACACTATCATTACAAAGCTTAATACTATCATTATCAAAACAAAAGGGTGTGTCCCAGATTACACTTTTTTATGGGCATTTGCAGTATCTGAGACATGGGTTAATAAATTACCATGATAATAGCATAACAAATCCTTTAGTGGGAAAATACATATAACTATAAAATTTGTCTTGTCTCCCTCCCTCTCTCTCTCTCTCTCTCTCTCTCTCTCTCTCTCTCTCAGTTTGTTCTCTCAGTTTGTTTTCAAAACTCAGAGACTTCTGTCTGTTTACAGAATCGGTCTCCTTTCAATGAAAGAACTTTTCGAACATCATCAGAATAACTGTGAACCAACTTTTATTTCAGACAATTTTTTTTCGCAATTTGCCTAACGTTTGCAGCGACAAATTGTTATTAACACAGTTAAAAAATACAGGTTAGCGGTGAAAAATATTTTTGACGACGAGGCTTTCGAAAATTTCTAGCACAGGAATAAAAGTTGTTTTACAGTATTCCTCTTTTGGGAAAAAAAAACACATAATGGGCATGATTAGAAAAAGATACCGTTTCCTTTCGTTCCTGAATGATTAGGTTCAATCATCCCGCACTTAATGCATTGATAATATAGAAAATAAACCTTAGAAATATAAGTGAGCTTAATAATATACACAGGCTTATTTTTTTATTCGCAAAAAAACATGACTATTTAAAAATCGTTATACGGTTATGTTCGCCTCGACGTCGGGGGTGGATTTTGATATAAGGTTAAAAACCGCAGTGCACTTTAATGTCAGTTAGTTATGTAAAAACATGTAGTTTTATGATGAAAAATTACAATGACAAACTGTCAACCATCTCAAAATCCATAAAACGAAATACAAATCCAAAGCAGAGCAGCACGGACCGTTAAAAAGATAAAGGTAGGATCAGGTGCCTAGGAGGAGTGAGCATCCTCTGCTGGCCGGTCTTCTTTAAATATGGCTTAATTGACCGAGGAAACTTCTGCAATATCTTGTGTTATACTCATTCTTGACGTGATGTTTTACTCGTTTTTTTATACTTCATTAACAAACAAATTAAAAAAAATATACAAAGTTTATAATGTTTCGTGATACCCTTATGAAATTATTTGTTTGTGGTTTTTGCACATTCTTAACATTTATTTATCACTTGGTTCTATTCCACTAATGGTACCAAACATTAGATATTAGTAAACGTGTGTGAAAAAGTACGTTTCCAGCAATTTTTGAGTAACATTTATTATGTGTAGGTACTAACACACTATATATATGCAAACTTTGTAAACTTAATACTATCATCACGTTCATAATATATTATTTTTTGTCGTCGCACGGCGATACCTGTGGTAAACATTACCTTGTGTGTTTCTCCCCCAAATTAATTATGTATGATATTAACATTTTTGATATTAATATTTAATATTAAAAATAAAAAAATATCTAATATTAACATCAACATATTGAACAAATATTATTATATTGAAATTAACCAGCCTTAAAAAGATTTATATAAAACAGGATTTAGCTGTTATAAAGTTAATATTTTGATCAATTAAATAACTCTCGAAAAGAAACTTGAATATATCAAATGATCTCCAGCAGTTCTGCTGAAACTCTTTTTTGCATTAATCTTGATTAAACTTTTTTTCTGGTAACTTTATTATAATTGAAAGCAGTAAGCATCATTAACACAAAATAGCCATCGATACATACGCATGTTCCAATAAATTAAGTGTTTTGAATTAACTTTTGTAAGGTAATCAATTCTTTTTTATGTTATAATGTAATTATTGTGTACGTACAAAGTGTGAATGCAAAAAACGCATTGACATTATAAAAACATAATTTGAAACTGCTGCATAACACTACTGGCTTTAAAAACCCCTGTCCGTATGAAAATCCCCTGTCTTCCCCTGTCACCCCCTGTGTTTTCACTGTCTTCTCTTGTACAACCCCTGTGTGCCACTGTACAGAGCCCCTGTATACCCTGCCATCCCCTGTGCAGCCTGTACACATCCCCGATGTGCCACTGTAAGCCCCTGTCACCCCCTGTACGCCCCTGTCATCCCCTGTTAGCACTGAATACCCCTGTGCATGCCCCTGACATCCACCGTACGGCTTTTGACTGGTTTTTTTTTTCAATATTACTTTCTTAATTCAACTTTTGAAATCACATATGTTATATTTTGAGCTATAAGTCAATATTTGCACTCAACAGTGCCAAATCACAAGTCACACTGTTATCGTTATTTTAGAAATTGCATGTTTTAGTTGATAATTTATTGATACTTAAATAATCATGCTCACAGCTGAAGGTTTGACATTCATCGGGTGGTAAACCTCAGGTGAGGGCGGGGATTTTTTTCATATGAGGTGCGAAAGCCCTCAGGACATGTAGTCCTTTAGAGCTCGGGAACATCGATACTCCCTTATCTTTGAAAAAACAGACGAAAAATACAACATAGACTGCACATGTTGGGTTTTTTTTAAATTTAATTTGTATATATCTTAACATAAAGGTGCGCACTAAAATCAAGAAACCAGACAAAATATAGAATTTATATTCAACTATGTACATGTAACGATAGAGTACACCTTTCTTCTTCCTTTTTTTAAACCAAACTCTTGGTTATATCCTTACTAATGGCCTGTGAATAGCAAAATAAACTTCAATAGCTTATATAAGATTGACTAAGAAACTATTTTAGTATGTTTGTTCAGTATGTTTCTGACCGGCTTATTGGACTCTTGAATTGAATTTCAACTGATGATTTATTCTCATAATCAATTTCATTAATTTCTAAAAACTAATTTTCATATCAATTTTTTTCTGCAAAGTGTTAGTAAATGGCCAGTGAACAGAAATCTGCCGCCAAGGTCAGAACATATAAATATTCTCTTTACATGTAGGAGGTTAAATAGATATTGAGAAATTTAAAAAAAAACCCTGATAAATCATGAAGGAGAGAGAGAGAGAGAGAGAGAGAGAGAGAGAGAGAGAGAGAGTTTGCAATATTAATTGTATAGTTTACCCGGGAATCAATTTCCTAATACGTAAACATGCAATCCTAATTTCATTGCCTGTTCTTTTTCCGCGGCCCTGGTCATAACAAACAACATACATGTCATTGAAGAACTAGTGTTTTCTATATACATGTAGCCTTAGGAGTTTATATAGATACTGAGAGAGAGAGAGAGAGAGAGAGAGAGAGAGAGAGAGAGAGAGAGAGAGAGAGAGATTGCATTGATTTTTAATTAAAAGGTACTAATAGTTTACTCGGGAATTAATTTCCTAATAAGTAAACATGCAATCCTAATACATTTTTATAACAAATTCTCTATAATTATTTAGATTAACTTAGAGCTGTCAAATTGATATGTAATTCATCAATGTTTTACTCTACACAAAATCAATTGATCAAAAAACTTGAAGACAAATGATTAACTGATTGTAGCTTCAGTTTTCAAACGAGAGGATGTTGACATTTTTATCACTCGGTCAGTGATTATATAATAGCTACTGAATTATCTTGATTTGTGTCAATGTTGAGTCAAAATTATTCACGTTTGTAATAATATTCCCCTCTATGAAATGCAAAGAAAAACAATCACCGTCTAAAACATGAATGCTATATATAAATTTTAAAAAATCCGAATTATTTAAAAGCTATTTATTTACTTAGCGAGCTGTTAAATACCGTACAGGGGGTGTCAGGGGCATGTAGATGGGTATACAGTGGCTTACAGGGAATGGCAGGGGCATACTGGGGGTGACAGGGGCTTACAGTGGCACACAGGGGATGTGTACAGGGGCGCACAGGGGATAACAGGGTATACAGGGGCTCTGTACAGGGGCACACAGGGGTTGTACAGGGGTTGACAGTGAAAACACAGGAGATGACAGTGGAAGACAGGGGATTTTCATACGGACAGGGGTTTTTAGAGCCAGTAATGTAACGAGATGACGGTTTCTAAGGTAAAATTAAATGTAATTTTCAGACTTTAATAAGATGATGTAAATTTAACACATACATTAAGATAAATTTATGTTATTTTTAAAAATTAAAGACATTTACTTTACATATTCTGATTCCTTTACTAAACATTAAACGCGTGCGTTAATGTTATTATGAGACTAATCAGCAGGTATGTTAATGGATAAAGGCTTTGAATAAATTGATCTTCTTTTGTAGTTCTCGTAAAATCTTTAAGGTGAAAGGCTACATCGTCGCAATATGTCCCTTTGAAACGCGATTTTGTTCCGAATTGATAGCATTATGTCGTGGTACAAAATAGCTATACACCGTTCAATTGAACTCGCCTAACGAGGGAGATGAGTTAAGACTGAAATAACCAAAACGCTTCGAAAATATGACAAATTTATTAAAGCTTTCAATTAACATTGATTATCAGCTGTTATGTACAGAAAACGTGAAATCGAAATAATGTACTGTCTCTCTGCTATTGGCAATATATATTTGTCATTTTATCTGCAACAGGCGACCGTAAATATGTGGCGGAATATCGATAAAAGTGAGCAGATATAATATTTTCACTTGAACCGTATATGCATGATAAATATTAAACTAAAGTTCCGTAGTACCATCTTTTGTATTAATTGAGTTTGATACCAACTTCCCAAATTTAAAACATTTTCAGAATAGGATTTGCATTAACAGCTTGGCACTTAATTAATGTATTTTAATTAAAATAGATATAGCTAAGTAGCAATAACAGTGGAAGTCCGGATTTTCAAGCCAAATGAGGGAACGACAGAATCTTGAAAAAGAGCGTGTTTTTAATTACCACACGTACATGCGTATCACTATGGACAACTAATGTATGTATAAATATGCATATGGTTGTTTTTAATTTGTATTGTATATAAAAAAAAAATAAAAGGCAATGGAACTACTTACATTTTGTTTTAAAGAGTTAAATATGAATATAATGCATTCATTAAAAATATAATTTTTCAGATTCAAACATTATCATAAGCACTACTAATATAAGATCTTTGAGACAAAGTAAAATCAAGAAAGACAACTCTTTAACAGGATCTTTCAATTTCTTTCTTTCATCTCATTAACCAACGGATATTGTTTCTATTTTTAGATTTTTGTGGGATTTCATCCAGCAGTTTGCCTTAAAAGAATTTTTAAGTATCTTAGTTTCATATTTATGTGGATTCCAATAAAAATCATACAAACTTCATTCATGATTATTTTGTTTTGTTTTTTTTTTCAAACTTTATAACATTTCACTTTCATTAGAGTTTTAAAATAGAAATGTTTAAAAATTTGACATATAAGGGGTTATCTGAAAGCAGACTGATCTTTTAAAAATTCTCTAAAAAATAGAGTATTGTACTTTGAGGTTTATTATTGTTGAATAGTGTGTCTAAAGCATGCGACAAAAATCTCCTACATTTATTTGGTTTAGACATCCCCTTTAACATTAAAAATCGCATTTTTCTCGACCCTTAATGTCAAAGCGTCATCCTGCACTATGTATTAGAAAAGGATAAGAGAATACAAAAAGATTATTTTTTTATATAAAGGTAAATCTAAATATTGTATGATTTTAGTTATTTTATTAACCGCATTTTCCTTAGATTCCCTAAATAGTCAGCGATTTTTATAATATTTGTGCAAGGTATTGCATTTTTCAACATAAAGAATGCCCACATGTCAAAATCATATTTAGTTGACCTAAAAGGTACAACATTGCGCCGACATCTTTTTGACATTTAAAATTCATATTAATGTACCAATTATGTATTTATATAAACAATAAAGGAAAATAAATAACACAAATCTATTTAATATACGAGGGCTTTTTCGTCAAATGTAAACACATTGCCACTGATTTTTGCACAATAATCGAATTAAGAAAAGGAAATTTTCCAGGATCCATAATAATTGGTTTAAAGTAAGATTTGACACTTGAAATTTAAATCAATGTCCTTATTCACCCGTATGTTATGGTTATAGGGTTCATAGCTATCATTTGTAAAAAAAAAATATCCTCCAAATTAACAAGTGATTGTTTTACTTGCAACAAATATTCTGTTTGCAATGCAAACACCCGTCAACACTTACCCCTTTCAAACGAAGAACGAATTTGAATTCTACATCTAGTTTTGAAACTGACATGGCTTATATCTACAAGACCCAGTTAATAAAATAAAAATTCGTCACTAGCTTCAGAATGAATACGGACTGCACAAAAAATCATGATTATGTCAAACTCAAATTTTCTTATCAGAAAATAAGATTTTTGTCCTTTTATGTTTTAGATATGAAAAAAAGTGCGAGTGCGCAATCATTACAGTCTTTTGCACTTCGTCAAATCCAGTACACTGGGTTTTTTAAAACCATATTTATTAAATTATGAGGTGACATGCAATTTTTTTATGAAAGTAAAATGTCAAGTACGGTAACATTGCTTAGTTATTGTCTAATAAAAATCCAAAACTTGCTAATAGGTACCGTCAAAATAATCCTGAATAATTAGTTTTCTATAAAACCTCCGGTCTTACAGCGGTTCTATACCAGTCTGACACAGTCATTTAAGATGGAAGGAAAACTTCTTCTCGTTCTCCTGTTTGTTGCTTCTGTCGCTGTAAGTTTTTTTTTTATGTATATTTTTACCTAGAATATTACTTGCTGTTTACCTAATGTATAAGTTGCAACTCTTGAACAGTCTAAATTGTTACATGTATATGATCGTATTCGTTGCTGACACTTTTTTCTAGATCATAGTGATAATATAATGCAGTTATTACATCTTAAATATATACTTCTGATGGATTGTTAGCGTTTATTGATAAAGCATAGCAGCGACAAATATTGTTCTATAGTTGTTGATATACCTTTACAACTATAAAATACCTTTATATATTCGATTATCTAAATACAAAGCATACATGTGCAAACACCTTTTACGTGTACGTTTTAGACACGGGCGTACTATCAATAATTGTTTTAAACTCTCTGTTTGCAGGCTAGTGGAAAGTACAGTCCTAATTACAAACCTAATCCACCACCAGGTAACTGATTCAAGATACTTCTAGTCATTATACACTGTATCAGCACAATTTATTTATTCTAGGTAAATAAAATCTTACTTTTATAAATGATTTTGTTATTCTTTAATTACAGTATGTACCTACGAATGAAAGACATACAATGTGGGACAGAAGTTCCCTGCTGGAGATGACTGTAACACTTGTACCTGTAAATCTGGAGGGCGCGTGTCTTGTTCAAAGAAAACCTGCTGTAAGTTATCGCAATATCAAAAGCTAATCCTTTAATGTAATGGAGAATTATTTTATCGTTAAGGTTTGGGTTGAAGTCCTAAGTAATCTGGAGATATCGGTATGAAATTGATATTTTTATCATAAAAAAGATATAGGTTTCATTAAGGAATAATAGTTTATTAGATATAGATACATTTTATTATCAAACATATTCATGTATAACACTAACAGTTGTTGCATTTTTTGAAAATAAATTTCATGTTTGTCATTTTTAAAAGTAATGTTCAGTTTTGAATATTTTGTTTTCTATTCTGATACCAATAAACGTAACTGTTTGTAGTCTGTGACTACAACGGACAGAAATACAAGGTTGGACAGAAGTTCCCCGCTGACGATGGCTGTAACCAGTGTTCATGTGGATCTAACGGCCGTGTGTGGTGCTCCAAGAAGACCTGTATCACAAGTAAGTAAAATGTCATCTCACAGTTAGAAAAAAAGAAGACAATTATCATGATATGAAACGAGTTAAAACTAAATTCCTCTTTAAACGCAAAGATTTATCTACGTTCAATTGCGAAATGCAACCCTTGAAAAATCTACGTCCTTCCTTTTTTAGACAGTACAATCAATGTTGCACAATATTAAAAAAAGGTTATTATTTACAATGTATATTTCAGTAACCTGATACAAAACGAAGGACCTGCCAAATTAATATTTAGTTAAAGTATATACAGTTAAAAACAAAATCCCTTTTAGCTTATTAATACTTTAAACTGTCTTTGTCTTTTGTAGCCTGTAAATATAACGGCCAGAAATACAAGGTAGGCCAGAAATTCCCTAAAGGAGACGGATGTAACACCTGTCGCTGTAAGTCTAACGGAAGTGTGTCCTGCACCAGCAAGTACTGTCCTCCTCCAAGTTACAAATAGTAAAACCATACACGACAGAGAGATATAACCCAAGTAAGTTGTAATGTTTTGCATAGTCCAAACCCCAATCTGTTGAGCAGAAAAAGTGTTTGTTTTATTTTTGTTGTGCAAATCAAGAACTGATATTGAAGTTATTTCTTATTTTTCTTTTAGTTGAACGAATTGCCTGTCCTACAACGAGCTGTGTTTATATTTTATATGTATTATTAATATATGAAAACTGTATTGAAAATAAATTATCAATGCGTCATTACAAAGTTGTTTATTCTTTAGTTTGATTGAAATGTTCATATATCAATGTACGATGTCCCTATTTTTATGTAATAAAAAAACAAACAAACAAAAAAGCATAAAGGAAAAAAATAACAAATACTGAGTCAGTTGGAAAAAAACGTTTGTGTCTAATTTAGGTAAAGTGATCGTGAGTCGGACACTCTTCGTTTTATTAAAGTTATGCAGATCATATACTATTGCACACACTCTTGTAAGGGGTGTTGTCCGAAAGATCTCGAAATTGTCTATCATAGTTTGCCAGGATCCCCTCGGTATTTTACCTTACAAAACATTCGTTAGCGATAAACTTCTAAAAATAAAATTCGCTCGTGAGTCGGACACATTTGATATTGAGTCGGACATTCATAAAATACGGTGAACGGTAATTTTTCAATGCACATATACACACATTTCATCATAATAATCCAGGAAGATCAATGATTTATAAGTTATTTTTTACATGTAACATTTATTTCTCCTTAAATCAAGGTATATAACCAAAAACGTACATGTAAATAGAGTAAAAAATTCGGAATGAGCGTTGGGGGTGGGAGTAACAGCATGAATTGACTGATAAAAGGGGAAACCAAACCATTCATTTCGATAGATCAGGACTATATAATAGTAAATTTAAATTTAGATCCTTTAGAGCTCGTTTAAAAATACCGTCGATTTTACCACTAAGTGAGAGTTGCTCGTGACGAGAGAGAGAGAGAGAGAGAGAGAGAGAGAGAGAGAGAGAGAGAGAGAGAGAGAGATGAAGTAAATGTACATGTAAGTAAAGTATTCAGGAAAACAATATGTAAACATCATTTGTCACCAAGTGCATTGGGAAAATCGACGTTATTTTAAAACGAGCTTTAATAGCATAACAATTTAGGATTTTGTATGACCATTTTCTTTTCCTCGAAGTTCAGCGCGTACGCAAGGGGCATTTGTCTGTAATAGTTCACCATTCAAGACGAAACTCTGAAATCTTATGGACTTGGTTGTAATATTGTTCAGGTATGTTTTAAATACATTATGGATATTTATTCAAACTTAAGTGTAGTTTATTGATATATATTTCAGCAAAACCAACGTCATCAGTAAAACTATTTATTGTCATTGAGCTGCGATTGATACATTTTCAAAATAATGCTATTTCAATTGTTTGCTTGGAACTTTCAAAGTAAGTCTTGAAGTTCAGTGTGTCTCTTTTTAGGATTCGTTTTGGTTGCCTTTTTTAATAATTTTCTCTGAACGTTTTCTTTCACGCTCTAAGCGTTTTTGTTGTTTAATTTCTTCTTGTTTGATTTTAAACGCTGCTGCTTCCTTTTTCTGGTGAATATCTTCGTCGGCAGTAATAACAAAGTACTCCGTCTTCTTTGTTTTCTTTACAGGTGGACGAGAAGGCAGTGGATACATTTTGTTTGCAATAGAAAAAGCAGAAGAGTCACTTGAGACAGGAAGTAAAGTGGTCGGTACCTGAATGTTTGCGGATATAGGAGGGGAGTTAAGTAAAGATGAAGTATTAACTTTGCCGGAATATTGATGGACTTGCTAGGTATAATGTTTCCAGCTCTGGTACAGCGAATCATTGTTCAACCTTGTATTTATTCCAGACAAGAGTGCTGCATTAAATTTCAACATCTGCTCTGAAGACAATGCGTTCTCAATGACTTCGAGTGCCTCATGCGGGGTACATTTACTACATGAGCTAGTATCAAGACCTTGAACATTGTCTACTTCGAGACTGGTTAAATCGGAGTTTACAAGCAACCCTTCAAGTGGGTCGTATAGTAACGGTAAAGTAGCTTCCCCTTCAACATTGAAAGGAAGTGAAAGAAAAACAGACGATATGGTCTCAGAGAGAGGGTTTAAAGAAACGCTCGTGATAACCTCGGAAGGTTGGTCTACAGAAGAAACAGACTGAAAAGACAGGTTATGAACTGAAACTGAGGGAGAACTGGATGGTAACAAAAAAGTGCTAGAATTTGCGCTACTTGGTGGGGATGGTGCCGTTTCCACCCTTGGAACACTAATTTCACTGTGACAAAAGGCTTCATTTGGTATAGCACTCGTTGCAGCAAACCCATTTTTATTGTCGCAGGAGTAAGGGCTGCTCCCCATGCGACATTGAACAGGCGAAGAAATTGCATATGTCCGACAGCCACACCCGTTCCTTTGGTGAAGTTGTCTATGACAGTGTTCCAGTGACTTTTAAGCGATTGAAAGAATGTTCGGTCAAACGGTTTGGTCCAGTTACTGGTATGACTGGGAAGTTCAACGACAATTATATCGTTCTGCTTTGCCAATTCAACAAATTCTACATTATTGAGTGAACCGTGGCCGTCACAAATTAGAACTTGTGGCCGAGCTGGACCTACGTTTTTTAAGAAAGTGTCGGTGAACCAAAGCCTAGCGATGCCATCTTTGGTCCACCCTGAATCTGATACTGAGAAGTTTGATCCTCTCAAAGACTATTGTCTCTAAGTCATTACCTTCCAACTTCCTTTTTGTTTTTCCGGGAATTACAATGTGAGGTGGAAGGTAATCACCATTTGCATTCCTACATGCAATGACGGTAACTAGTTCTCGAGACATGGACACCTTCCCAATGAACCGTTTTGGCCCCTTTTTTGGCCAAAACTTTATTAGGTTTATGGGACATAGTAATCCCCGTCTCATCCATATTCCAAATCCTCCGCGAAGGATGATCTTTAAGGTTTGGGGACTGGATGATGTTTCCAATTTCATGGAAATAGCAAGCCATGCGTTGTCTTGTCATGGCATCGAATCGCACGGATGCAGTTGCTTCTGGAGACCTTAGCGAAAATGTGTCGTGTCTGGCCTTAAATCGGCAACACCACATGTCAGAGGGTTTGCCATGTTTGAATCGTAGATCCCTTGATTCTGCCATAGCTCCCGCAGACCTTAAAAAATTAGACTTTGAAAAGCCGATTCCCAACTGTGATCTATTTATAGCACAGTCTATCATTTGGTTTTCATCTGTTCCACTCAAGACTGGTTTGCTTCCCCATTTACTTCCTTCGGTGACCTTCCATGTAAGCCGATCGCTAATGGTAGATTTTTGGACCTTATATTTCGCGGCAGCTTTCCTGATTGAAAGCTTACTGTTTCTGACATCGGCGACAACTGCTGAAATGGCTTCTTCCGTAAACTGTTTAGGCCCTGGCATTATTCTGATAAAATAAATAAAAAAAACCTCTAGAGTGGTTCTAAAAATAATCTACTTAATGCAACAACATGTCAAATAATCGTATAGATCGTTGATAAAACATGAATCTAAAGAATATTTCAGGTTATTTTGTAATTTTCTATAAAGTGTATTTATTCTTTTCTTTGATTTCTTTAGAAAACTACTCTCTCATAGTATTCAGTGATGTTTCTAATCAAACTGATGTTGCTTTCACTAAACTTAAAGCCAAAGGAAATGTTTTGCATCGGTCCTTTCTTTTTGGAAAATTTGTTGATATGCTGTTTTGCTTTCAGGTAACAAGGACCATTAATCAATTTATCTTTGAATGATCTGTAAAGCACAGAACTGTCTTCGCGCTGGAAGTATGCGACCCGTCTTGTACAATCAATATCTTCAAAAATGGCTATGGCACAATTGTCCTTAGGGTTGTCCTCTTCCCACTTACAATAATGGACAACTTCCAATCGGATCTCGTGCGATCCCCAATGATGCATGCAAACAGCATATATATTTCTGACCATAACGTTTTTCATGGTTGAGGTAGATCTAGTAAAAAATAAGACTTGATATTAAATTTTTTTGCCGTTTGATTTAAAAATAAGATATTAATGAATTTTATCGCCTATTCATGATTTTCAACTCCATTAAATATTGTTATTTTCGGAAATATTGGAATTTCGAATCATTTAGAAAGTCTTGTTTTAAATATTTGATGTTGAATTATTTAACATTCCTTGAAGAAAATACAGGCTTGTATCCCCAATAAAAATTGTTAATTTTTATCTAGAAATTCCAGTAAAAATATTCGTCGTTTGGTTGAATAATTCAATTAAAAGATCGCGATCGCGCCTATGATATATACATATTCTACATTTTTTAAACAAACTTGAAGGCTACTTAATATCGTGGGAAAAATAAATTATTTCAAAGATCTATATGATGATTTAACATGTTTTCTAAAATGACAGTGAGTCGGACATGTCCGACTCATGATCAAATTAATGACTTTTACTGTCCGACACCATATCAATTATGACTTGTGTTTGTCAAGTTAAATTTCCAAAAATTGCTCCTCATAAAGCAATGATTTTACACTATGTTTTCATTCAATAAACTTCATTTTATCGTTTGAAACTGTTTTTCGAATGTATATGTTCTTTTGTATAATGAAAATAGCTTTGCAAATATGTTTGTTATTTCAAAAACTTACCAAATTCTTCTTCAATATTCCCTCCTTGAAACAATCGAAAGGTCATGTGATGAAGAGACCGGAAAATTGATATCGAACAAAGAAAGATAACTCCAAACAAATTCAAATATTTTGTATAATTTATTTTAGATCTGAAAACAAAAATTCAACAAGAAAGGGGAATAATTCGGCATGAAAGTTGTCCGACTTCAGATCGGTCCGTCTTTTGATCACTTTTATATTCGCAGATCATTTCATTTTAATACTTCGATTAGCCCGATTTGTTAAAATTCAGATCGATTTTTCATAAACCATGTTTATAAAGAGTTAAAGCGTTGGTGTTTTCTTGCATGTGTGTATCGCACGCTTAATATATGTAGCTTCCCATGCGCAGCCAATCTAAACCTCTAGATCAGACCAAATAAAGAAATGTTCAAAAACACCAGGGTTCTGGCAGACAAGTTTATTGTGTCTATTGCAAAGTTGAAAAAATAACAGAAATACATAAATAGGAATTATGGAAGTGTCACAAAATCAACAATAAATTTGAAACATTCGTATAACATATGTGAAATATGTGATAGGAGCTGTGATTGGGATAAGCATCGCATTCCTTTGCTTGTGATTAGAATATAAGAAACAAGTCAGTAGAGTGTTGTTGTGTGGTTTACAATATACTAAACTTAAGTTCCACTGTTATGTAGACTGACGATCCCCAGATGAAAATGCCATAAATTTGATCCAACGACATTAATCTGATACTCTCTCGAACTATTTTTGAACAAGAAGAAGTATTTGATTATATTTATTCAATTCTAACATGAACAAAAGTTAATATAACGTTTTTGAAAGGTTCAGTGACGCTTACATTTAGTGCAAAAAATAACAGTAAACAATTTCCTCTACACATTATGATAAACATTTCGAAATCAATTTTGTGCTTTCATTTCAAAAAACTCTGATACGTGTCCAATCATACACTGGATGAAATATCTGGTTTCAGCGCTGCGGAAACCCTTTGGAAAAAGGTTACTTAAAGTTTCCGACAGGTTTCAGCACGGAAACTTCAAGTTTCATTAAGTTTCCGCAGTGCTGAAACTTAGGCTGTCCATGAGTCCAAATGGTTTCTGCAACGGAAACTTACTGAAACTTGAAGTTTCTGCATAGTTTCAATCTCCATATACGTTTGGGATACATATTGTTTACAAATGGTTTCCGCGACGGAAACTTACTGAAACTTGAAGTTTCTGCATAGTTTCAACCTCCGTATACAATTGGGAAACATATTGTTTACAAAGGGTTTCCGCAACTGAAACTTACTGAAACTTTTTATATTTTTGCTTTCACAAAAGCTGAGCAAGGTTTCTACTTTATGTAAAAACAAAACAATTTCAAACAGTTCCAAATTTATTTTGTTCAAAAATCTGAAATTGTTTCCAATAATAAATAAAATACAGCCAAGATACAATGATGGAGAAACATCCATATGGCAATTCCCTTATTAGGGACTTTTATTTAAAAAATGATAAAATTGCACAAGAAAAAAAACTCCCATAGAAATCTTTACATTTGTATTTTTTTTCATTTCGATTAAATGCCTATCAAATCTCCCTTTAAAAATGCAACAAAAATCTTACTTTTTTAAAAATATGAATGCAATTTACAAAATAACTGCACGTACATGAATAAACAAAGAAAACTTCACTGTTACATGAACATGATACACTTGTCTCAATTTGTTTTGAACTACAATAAATATGTACACCATAAAATATTTTTGAAAAGTCTAAAGTATCCATCTTTAAAAAAAAAAAAATACACTACAAGATAGTAGTTGACTATAGAGGTATGACCCAGATTTGATTTGAATATGTCAATTAATTCCAAAATGAGGTCAAAGTGACCCACTTACAAGTTTGGATAAACCTTTTCTTTGTTAGTAATAATATGTTTTACGGTGCCACCGTTGGGGCGAGCACAGCATGTGATCAAATAATGAATTATAATAAATTAATAAAATAAAATTAACAACGTGAAATTTGAATGCCAAAAAATAAAACATACCTATTTTTCAGTAAATTTTCATTATTCATAGTTTATAAGATTTGTTATGATATATTTATTTAAATATTCATTGCACTGCATCTCCTCTTTTAAAGTGATTGTGGTTATGATTGATTGATTGATTTCCCCCTTTTTTTTTGCAGTAGACATTTTTTCTTAAACTTACATATAAAACTTGACTCATCATAGAGCTCCCCCCATGCTAATTTTTTTTTCATTTTTGTCAATTTATAATGTTTTACAATAGAACAGGATTTGATATCATTTTTTTGATAATCCATTAAGTCCAAAGTGAACTTTTCATTTCCACCCATGATGTACCAACTGATCAGATTTTAATATCATAAGCCTGACAGTATTTAATAGATGACCCAGAGGGAGATATGAAGGCTTGTTGGCCAATAAAAAGCTAACAATGGAGCAGTCTGTCAAATCATGTGCAAAAATATGATGTACACATTTAATTAATTATGCTGATTGCAACACACTTCATTCCTGATGAATATTCTTCTTTACACACGGTTTACCTTCCTACATTTCACTACTTTATCTACATTAATATTTTTAAATCCAAGACATGAAGTAAAATATACATTGTTTATATATGACAAGTATTACTACATGTACATGTGCTTGCTTTTTGTAGCATGAATGTATAAAATACAAAGTATCACACAGATCATTCACCTTACAATTCTCATCAATACCAGCATTTTACTTATGATATAAAAGCTAATTCCAATTATATATTAGTTACATAACACAGATTAAAATAAAACCCACATGGAAACAACTTTCCATCCAAGTAATTTTGTTATATAAAAATTGTAATACATGGGGTATATGTTGTCTTTATGTATTTTCATATACGACATAATTGAATATTGTTTGGTGTATTTTATCATTTCTATGACCCATGCATTCATCTCCTAATGCAGTGTTTTTACATTTAAGATTGGTTTCTTAATTTTTCATATATTGCTGCAAATAAAAACTAAGTTATCAATAAATGTTTAAACAAAGAAAATGGAAAAAAAAAGTAGTTAACACTTATCAACTTGGAGGTGTGAGGATATATGTTACATCAGTCATGGAGTCTAATATTTTATGCAATATTTGCAAATATAACAAATTATTTAAGAAAATGAAAGTTAATATCTGCAAGGTCTAATCAATCATTTAATAAGTCAAAACCATGTGATTTTCTAAGATTCTAGCTTAAAGACAGACATTGTAATATACTGGTATTTGATCATATAAAAAAAGGACTTTTATAGTTTATAGGTTTTTTGAAATGAGAATACTTTACAGTTAAAAAGTCTTGTTCTGCAGAGGTTTAGTCGGGTCCTAGAGATGTGTCCATTCGAATCAATAAGGAGTGTCCTTGGCTGTTGTTGATGTAACCCGAGTCCTAGTTTATGGAAATAGGCCTTTTTGGGGGACTTTCGAGCATTGTCCAGACCGGTGAAGCACTCATATGATCACATCATGGCTACAGCAGACTTAGTAGTTCTGGACAGTGGTAGCATTAAAATTCTTCTTGCGATGAACTTGTTCCTTTCACTGGGCTGTAAATTATGTCTGTTCTATTTATCTTAAACATGAATAATAAAGTTTCATTTAGATTTGTAAACAATAAACATAAGTCATTCAGCCTAACATGTAATAAAAGCATTCTGAATAAAATTCTGAATACAGAAGCTACTATGCAGTTGCCAGTTGCTGTTTAAACTATGTCATATAATGACTACAGTAGTATCTGGTCAAAAATGTTTCATTTTATGTTTGAAGCTATGTTATTTTCATTTTGATTCAATTATTGTTTGTTGAACAATGGAAAAACTTATCAACAATAAGTGTGTTTCACCGAATTGCAGACGTTTAGGCCCCAACATGTTTAGGCCCCAAGACGGTTAGGCCCCAGGTAAGATGTTTAGGCCCCAAGATGTTTAGGCCCCAAGATGTTTAGGCACCTGTTGTTTATAATAATAACTGATAGTTGAAAGAACATGGCTTTTAAGCACTTTGGAGCTAATAAATGCAATTTATTTTAATTTGTAGTGAACTAACAATCTTTACGCAAACATGGCGTTGTTTGCTTTATATACAAGTTCTTGAAAAACTTTAATCACGAAAAACATTATGCTATAAACTTGCATGCACACGCTATCAATGATAGTATCATCCAGCATGGTTATGTTTCCGTGCTTTAAATCAGGTAATACCGTGATCAAATCATACTATCATCACAAAGAAACGAACAAATATTATATAAGGGGAAGTATTTCATTATTGATATTTCAAGAAAAGATAACAAATTATTGTATTTTTTTCTATTATTGGAATTATACAACACTTTAATGTCATAAAATTGTTCAGTAAGGTTATTTATGGCAACTGATTTGTATTTGGCCTGTCTTCTTTTGGAGACCCGTCTCTTCATGGTTTACTTCCAAAGTGAGGTGTGAAACCCTCATTGTATTACTAGAGGATCTCTTCATTATCATCTCCTAATTAGCACCTATCTAGAGAGGGAGCAGGATACTGTGGGGTGTTGTTTTAACAATTTAATCCATGTCATACAAAAAGTAAATGAAAGTCTTTACCGTTTCGTTGATCTCTAATTAGAAAATTAAATATAGAAAATAATATGATGTGACAAAATAATATGATATTTAAAAAATAATAAATTATGCATAAGATGCAGATTATACTTGTTTATAATTTTTAAAGTAAATGAAGTTTTAAATAATAAAATGTAAATTATAATTAACTTATACAAATGTATGCTGGTGCCTAAACCATTATTCATTTAAAAAATAAAATGAAAATTATAATTAACTTTGAAATTGTAGGCTGGTGCCTAAACATCTTGGGGCCTAAACATGTTGGGGCCTAAGCGTCTTATCAATGAAGGGCCTAAACATCTTGGGGCCTAAAAGTCTTGCTACCGTTTCACCCCCCCCCCCCCATCAACCTCCTTTTCAAGAACTTAGACCTGGATTTCCCAAAAATTACTACAGTAAATTATAAACATCCAACCCATGTATAAGTTAATGGTGAAAATAATCAATTTCAAAGCAATACCTTGCCTTCACATCGTCCAGCTGGTCAAAACATTCACCCGAATCACCGAACTTGATGCAACTAATCACCGGAAACATTGACTTTGTATGCTGTGAATGCTGAAAAAGAAAAACGTGAAAGATTTCTTTATCCGGATTTAATTAATAAATTTTGTTCGTTACATTTAGAGTTTGTAAATTGTATAATGTGCGAAAGATTCATTGTTCGTCTTGTTTACCAACCAAGCATTCATATATTAGGGACGTTTATATAATTATATATGTGTATACCCTGGATAATCTTGATTATCATGCATATAAAGTTGGTTAATGGTTAACTTGGTCAAAACGTATATTTAAAAGAGATACGGTAATAAAAATTAAAACGCCGAACCAAGTTTGAAAAAATGACGCCATCTTCATTTGATGGCGCGAGATCTCGTTTACAAATGAGAGATAAATTAGAGCCTTGAAAATGTTATTGGGAGTATCTATGTTGTGAATTAAGTTACCTTGACATGAGTTCTTCGTTCCTGCATTATCTCCTTGTTGTAGAGGCTATTAATGCTTCTCAATTCTCTATTTTACAACAGCACCTTCTTGTCCATTTTAACCTTCGCTCGGAATCATAAAGTGCGCCAATACTGACCAATCAGAACCCGTTAAATCTTGGAAAAGTGCATCTTGGGATAGTTTAAAATGAATAATGTTTAATCAAAATTATCATTTTTTACCGAATAGTATACTTTTAACATGTATATTTATTTTAAATTAGAACTGTCGGAGTCAGTATTTCCTGGTTAAATACGACAAAGTATTGGCGTGTGTTTGTTACAATTGTATTTGTAACACGTGATTAAAAAAAAATGGCCGACCGTTTGTTTACAAATGTCTAATGAAATTAAACAAGATTCAATGAGACATATGTATCAGAATTTGTCTTTAACTATATTTTATTCACATATACTGATGATTTCGCCAAACTAAATATGATAGAGCCATATATAGTTTACTGACAAGTAAGTCTTGACTTGTCCAATTTTCACTGCGATTCTAAGCACGGTCATATTCTTATTCAAAATATAGAGGTGTGAAAATATTATGTTTATCACATAGCAGGTTCTGCATGAACACACAGAAATCACAAAAATACGTTCAATTAACGTGGTCCGGTTAACAGCGTTCACCCGTAGGGTGAATTTACAACTACGATGAATTGATGGCAATTATTTCACAGTTACACATGTGCACTGATTGGTCATGCGATGAACAGTACGTCAAGAATACTTATGAAATTAAAATACAAACGCGTTAAACAAGCCGGGAAGTAAGACGTACACGTCGGACTGATATATAAACAAAATATAATTTTAATTTTTTGGCATACTTTCTACATCAAATGTATACGAATGTATAATCAAATTTTAAAAATGGGATTAAAATCACGTGCACCACATGGCTAGTGCTGATTTTTAAACTGATTTTGTAATATAACGTATAACTTCAGTTAAATTATAAATAATGCTTATTATATCTTATAACAGAAACATGTGCATGTTTCATAAACATGTATCAATATCTGTGTTTACAGTACAGAAAGTAAAAACAAAGTATAGAAATGCACGAATCACAAGGGCGTCCAAAAGGGGGGGGGGGGGGCTTAGTGAAAAGTTAGACTTAACCAATAGGCATATAGCCCCCCCCCCCTCCCCACTTTTTCTCGCCGGGAAATGTAATTGTTCCTAAATTTACCTTGAAAGATTGAGAAGTTGGAGTAATAGGCATACTAGCCCCCCCCCCCCCCCCCCCGACACGGATTAGGAATTTCATAATTTTGGGAATTATGTTTTTTTAGGGTTTTTCCTCAATATTTCTGAGGATTAGTCTAGCCCCCCCCCCCCCCCCCACACACACTTTCAATTTGCTTCCGACGCCAGTGAATCATGATACAGTCATAGTAAAGTCTGAAATGCATGTAAATAATTAAACAATTATTATATTAGACTCAAACTCCAAGTGGGTTTTACTTGTTATTATCAACTGTAGATTTTTTAAAAAAAATTCATGTGTACATGTGTACATGTGTTGGCGTGGTATTAAAAAAGAAATGAATTAGCTCTAAACTTTAGGTTGTACGAATATTTGGTACGATTTGTAAAAATTTACAACGATTTTACCTTAATTTGTTTGCTTTAGTTACTGTACCTCAAGGTTCATTCAAATGATAACTAAATGATTTAAGAAGGAGTCTTACAAAATAGGTATTTTAATTCAATTTACTAAATAATTATAATTTACTTATCAGTTTTACTAACTCAGGTACACACAAATTGAAAAAAAATTCCCGCCGGGCTCCAGTTATAAACTCACGCTTCGTACTGTGTATATGTTATGTAACAGTCTTTTGTTCACTCCTGACAGAAAAAACCCTGCAATCCACACAGAATATACAGGAAAATCACAGAGGAGGTCACCTGGACAAAGAATGTATACACATGTATACACGTGCCCGAGTACCTAAGATTAATGATTTCATCATATGCATTAAACAAGATCAGACATCAGTTTTTCTTTTCAAATTCAATTAATTACTTAGTAAGGTTCTTATAATCGCCTTATTTGCCACATTTGAAGATAGTTACATGTATACATATAGTTTCAGTCACGCTGAAACCTTACTATACAATTTAGTATGTACGGATTCATTATCATTAGGCTAGAATTAAACTTAAACCTGTTGAAAATAAATGATATCACTATTAAACTCAAATCAATTTTAGTAATAGTTTCAGCAATGCGTAAACCATTTGGAATCTTAACTTAAAGTTTCAGCATACTGAAACCTAGCGGAAATGTTCTGAAAATGATTGATATTTCCATAATAATTTACACAACTTTTCACATCATTCAAATTTAGTTTCCGCATTGCAGAAACCATCAGGAATCTTAACTTAAAGTTTCAGCATACTGAAACCTAGCGGAAATGTTCTGAAACTGATTGATATTTCCATAATAATTTACACAACTATTCACACGATTCAAAGAACAAGGGACGTTATTGGCCAAAAAATGCCGTGTTTTAAAATCTAATGATACCTACCATTTTCAAAAGCCAAGAATAAACAAAACTCAATGGTATATGATTTATTCATATAACTCTAGTGTAAGTATGATACATTTTACGTTAAACACGGCGCCTTTTTAAAACGAAACGTCGATATTTTACGAAGCCTTTAACGCGGCGTTATAAACAAGACGGACAGGCTTAACTGGATTTTAACACAACCAAACATTTCTCTTATTTTTTTTTTCTATTTTTTTCTTGGTATTAGTATTTATTTCCAAACTTTCCATTCCCTTTGTTTAGAATAAAAATTTCATATTAACTAACCCGACATAGGGAATCCGTACTGCTGAGAAATACTCGAAAGCCAGTAGAGGAAAATGAATATATACCAAGTATGATTCCCTCTATTTTATTTCGAAAATGGATTGTACATTCATAGCTCTGTTGAAATTGACAGAACTGAAATATAAACGATCCAGTTCTTTCTAGTTTATCGATCGGTCGAAACCTTCAGCAACCTAAGAAAAATCCCGGACTACACGAAATAATCATGGTGATGTCAGAATCAAATTCCAATAGGAGACGATTTGGCTGTTTCTTATACCTAACGTACTGATGTACGTAACAATAATTTTGTTTATTTTTCTGACTTTTTTCAACCGATTTATTAATTTGTTATTAGAAAGATGTAAATATAAACAATAAATTAGCGATCAATGCAGAGAAAAAGAACGCGGGTAATGTAATTTTTTTCTGCAATGTCGCCACTTTCATTTACCGCATGAATCACCATAGAAAGCATTGTATTTTTTAATACCTTACTTTTACTTTGTTAGTTTCTTGATTTTTTCTAATACACAAACAACTACGTACATGTAATTTAAGACAATCGACGCGCGTAGATAAAACAATTTAGCAACTTTATAAATGCGGAAATTTCACAAAGAAAATCATTTACCAACCGGTACATTAATATACAAGAAAACTCATTAATTAAACAGATGAATAATATATTATAACTTCTAGCAAGTATTAAGAACGAGCACAGGTCAATGCACTTTCTTTTCAATCTAATTACGTGTGCTTTGTATAGATAAAACCTATAAACCTGGTCATAGATCGTATACAAACTTTTAGTCATTGTGTGGAGATCGTTGTTTAAACCGTGAGTCTAGAAGAAATAAAATTTATTCAAATAAGACATTAGTAGTTCAGTCACTGTTAGTATGCACAAACATACATTCAGAGAGAGAGAGAGAGAGAGAGAGAGAGAGAGAGAGAGAGAGAGTTTATTTCTGTTCAACGTATAGAATATATACAAATTAAACTTCACGCTCGCAAAGAATCATATCAAACATAACAAACAATGTAAGACTAAGTTATTAGCATAATATGCTATTGTGCATTATTTTATTGATTAAAGGATTTAATATATGACAACTAGATTAAATAAATAGCTTATATTAGTGATTTAAAATTAAATGTACGTTAAGTTGAGTCTATCACACATTTTCTCTCTCTCTCTCTCTCTCTCTCTCTCTCTCTCTCTCTCTCTCTCTCTCTCTCTCTCTCTCTCTCTCTCTCTCTCTCGTTTCTTGGAACAAGTGATGTAGCCTGTAAACAAAAGGTTTCTAAGTGGTTTGATGAAGATGAAGTCTAAAATTTTAGACAAGATCACGAAAGACACTTTATCTACCGATTAACTAATTCTGCGCGCTAAAAAAATGAATATTTACATTTTTCAGTGTCTTTACCTGTGATAACACTACGTATCGATTTTGTACTGTACAGTCCAATAAATTCAAATGACGTATAATTGGGGCGCAAGTGAGGTTTGATTATTTATATTCCAATAATTAATCGTACAATTGCTGAAAATTATATGAATATTAGTAATAAGATATCATTCTTTGAGTATTATGAGGTGATAATTTAGGTAGGGGCGTGATCAAATCCAATAAAGCCCGACGGGCTTTATGATAGATTTGATCACGCCCCGACCGAAATTATCACCTCATAACGTTTAAAGAATATTCAATATACCGGTGTATGAAACATGTGCATGTTTTATAGGGAAAAAAAATAGATGCTAGTAAATATAAAAAAAATTTATAGAAAGAAAATATTGAAAAGTACGTTCTATGAACTTTGAGATTTAAAACTAAAGTAGCTGCAGGACTGTAGCGTAGCTCCCGATCTCAGATTGAGACAAACAAATTAATTTGGTTCAAAGTTTAAAACACAGTGAAGTCTAAAGACAATTGTTGTCCTTTATGTAAATGGTGTGAATAAACAGTTGCTCTTGGGAGGTTGTAAGATGTCTTTAAAGCCTGACAGCATCAACAATTTTCAAGACTGTTGTCGAGAAACATGCATCCTCTAGAACTTTGTAAGCATTTGGTCGCATTTTACGCACTTACATCGTATGCTTAAACTATATATATCTCCACGGCATATCAAAGAAATCAGTCCATGTAGTGCAAGAAAATAACTTTGGTCTTCTCGATTTTTTACGGAGAGGGAGAAAATAATAAAATCATGAACCAAAGTTGAAATTAACTGCATTTATCGTTTTTATCGAGGAGGTATAATTGTTTTCATTAATATTTTAGATTTGATATCGCTGAATAGAGTAAAACCCGAGACATTTTTTCCAAAAACTAGCAACGGCGGACTTTTTTTTTGGAGGGGGGTGGGTAAAAATGGGATTAATCGGGTAACAGTCGGCAGTTCATCAGTCGTTGTCTTGGACAATGTCGTATTCATTTTTCGGCGGCCGACCAATTTTGTGTCCATCGGGCCAAGTTACAATTTTTTTTTCTGCGTCGGCGGCCGATTTCTTCAGTTAAACCAGTCGTTCAATACTAGTAGTCCATCGAGCAATTCTCAATCATCTTCCGACCTTCGGAAGACAGTTCTTATGTCTGTCGTCGCTCGGTCGATCGACAATTGGATTTTCTTAAATGTCGGCCTACTGACGATCGAGGGTCAACTGGTCTTTGGGGCGATTTTGACAAATCGGCTACGATCAACCGTATACGGATTAGGTTTAACATTTACCGGCTATCGGTTAATATATAAGCGGCGGTCAGGCGCGGAACCCTTTTCCTCGATAAATTGAAGCAATGCCCACGAAGTTACAGGTGAATATTCAGCAATTGCGAACTTGTCTATTTAATCAGCCGACCATCGGTACTAGTCAAAAGTAAGAAAAGATCACGGAAGACGGAGACAATATGACAATATGTCTAACGTCTGTTCTGGTTTTACAATTGGTTAAACTACTTCGTTCACATATGACGGATCCAAATGGACTTAAACATAAACTGTTTACTTAAAGAGGAGATTATTAGTGCTTTGACCAATCCTTTCAATATGTCGGCGATTATTTTCTGTTATGATCTCAACAAAAATCCACTGTAAAAATTTTATATAATCGTTTACATCTAAATAGTGTGTGTGTTGTAATTTTCTATTTATTTATTTATCAATGTATTTATTTTTCGTTTGCAATTTCTATTTCTTTTTTCCTTTTGGCTTCTCTTACGTAGCCTATACAAAAAATTATTTTAGATTTTTATAAGATAAACCCTCTTTCACCGGTGAAAACCGCGTGTTACGCCGAGTAACTGTCCGTGTCGGATCGCGTTGTGCAATTTTCTAATCCTTTTTGCTAAAATTCACATTGTTCACAGTTATTAACCGTCACCATTTTCAGTTTATGAATTTGTTATGATACAAAAAATAAGTATGTTAAATATAAAAGTGGTTAATGCATGTGAAAGGTTTTAATTTCAGCAAAGATTATTCATATTTCTATATATTATAACGATTTTTGGAGATCATTCCATGTTCAGCGTACACTAGTGACGTCATAATGAAAAATGACGTCATTTTGGTGCCTGTAGAATTTAGCCAGTATCGAACTTAGTAAAATGCACCACATCAAAAAACAAAACTAAGACGTTGAAAATATGATAAATTTTGCGGCCAAATACGGCTAATAACGTCCCTTGTTCTTAGTTTCCGCATTGCGGAAACCATCAGGAATCTTAGACTTAAGTTTCTGCTGACTGAAACCTAACGGATACTTGCTGAATCGATATAATGGTTTCCGCATTGCGGAAACTATACATGAAACTTCAACTTCAAGTTTCAGCAAGGTTTCCATATAGTTTCAGTTTTGCTGAAACTTGATTTTTCATCCAGTGATATACACAAGATAACATGTTTAAAACTTACATCGTGGCACCGATAATCAATCTTCCAAAAATATGTGACCATGCTCGTAGAAACAGAAACATGTGGTACGACAAACAAATGTGGAATGCACTAACTATCTAAAATAACCCCAAAAGTATGGGTGAACTTATTGCCTCAGCATCAAGATAAAAAATAATGCATGTAACGTTACAACATTTTAAATTAGAACAGAGTACTCATTCAAAGCATATTACATTGAAAAACAGTGAATTTTGTACCTATTAAGATTGCATTTTATTTGAAAAGTAGTTCTTTTCTTTTAACTAATAATATCGAAATTTCTTTTTTCTAATTTGATTGTAAACTGAAAACATACTCAAACAACTCCTTTCAATGACAAACATATATGAACATCATCAGAATTACTGTAAACCAACTTTTATTTGCGACAACTTTATCTTGCAAGTTATCTGATATAAAAACGTTTGCAGCGACACATTTTAGCGACAAGGTATTATCAACACAAGTGTTGTTATTACCACATATAAAACGTAATGGATCGCGGCGAGAAATATTTGTGATGACGAGACCCTTGCAAAACGTTTCTAGCACTGGAATAAAAGTTGTTCTACAGTATTTCTCTTTGGAAAAAAACAAATCATGGCATATAACACACATCATGGGCATGTTTACAAAAAGATACCGTTTCGTTTCCTTCCCGATTGAATAGCACTTTGTGCATTGGTAATAAAGAACAGAAATCTTAGAAATATAATTGAGCAGAATCATATAAACAGGCTCATTTTTGATTCGCAAAAACATGACTATTTAAAAGTCGTTATAGGGTTATATCCACCTCGACGTCGGGGGCGGCTTTTGATATAAGGATAAAAACCGCGGTGCACTTTAATGTCAAGTTTGTTTTGTAAAAACATATAGTTTTTATGATGAAAAATGACAATAAAAAACTGTCAACCATTTCAAAATCCATAAAACGAAATTCAAATCCAGAGCAGAGCAACTCTACCTAAAAAGAGAGAGGTAGGATTAGGTGCCTAATAGGAGTGATCATCCTCTGCTGACCGGTCTTCTCTTATAAATATGGCTTAATTGACTGAGGAAACTTCTGCAATGTCTTTTGTTATACTCATTCTTGACATGATGTTTTACTCGTTCTTTTTTATACTTCATTAGCAAAGAAATTTTATAAAAGATACCATGTTTATAATGTTTCGTGATACCCTTCGTAATTAATTTCTTTGTGGTTTTTGCTATTTGTAACATTGATTTTATCACTTGGTTCTATTCTAGTAACATCACCGAACTTTCAATATAAGTAACCGTGTATGAGAAAGTAGTTTCCAGATTTATTCCTATGCAATTTGTGAGTAACATTTATTATGTGTAGGTACAAACACACTATATATACGCAAACTTTTTATACTTAATACTATCCAAACGTTTATAATATGTCAAACACTACATTTGTCGTCGCACGGCAATGCCTGTGGTAAACATTACCTTGCTTTTCCCCTACAAATTAATTTATCACTGTATGATATTAACACATTATATTAAGAACAAGCAGTATTACACTTAAGTTACCAAGCCTTCAAAAAATATCAAACATCAGATTTATCTAAAACACTTAGGGTTTAGCTGTTATAAAGTTCTTTTGAACACTTAAAAAACTCTTGAAAAGAAACTTGCAAATATCTAATGAACTCCTGCAATTCTGCTAAAATTCTTTTTTGCAATAATTTTATTAAACTGAAGTATTTTTTTCTGGTAACTTTCATTCAAGTGAAAGCAGTAAGCAGCCTTAATATCAAATAGCAATCAATGCATTTGCATTTTCCAATAAATTAAGTGTTATAAATATACTTTTAAGGTCACCTGAAAACTTCAAGGCTGATTGTTACTATTTTTGTTCTGAGGCATCTCTATAATAAGAAGAATCTAAATTAATGGTTCTACCACCCCCGGGGGCGCCACAATTGGGCCCAAATATGCAAAAAAGCCAAATTTTGAGAAAAAAAAATTCTCTTCTCCCACACATGTGAGGAAATAATAAGTAGTTTTTATGTCAATGAAGCTCCCTACCAAAATTGTAAAATTCATGGCCCCTGGGTCAGGGGTTCAGGCTCAAGGGTATGCCCATGTAGTAAAAATGTATTAAATCTTAGAAAATCTCCTTCTCTACTCCCATATATGTTTGTCAAAAACTAAATGCATGATTATGATGTCCATAAGGCCGTCTACCAAAATTGTAAAATTCATGAATCCTGAGTCAGGGGTTTAGGCTTAGGGTAAGGCCAATATGGTCAGTAAACATGTATTAAATCTTAGAAAATCTTCCTCTCTACTCCCATATATATTTGTTAAAAATTAAATGCATGATTATAATGCCCATGAGGCCCTCTACCAAAATTGTGAAATTCACGGCCCTTGGGTCAGGACATTGGGGGGGGGGGGGGAGGGGGAGCAATAAAGTGTTAATGCATATAATGTTTAAAACTTCAGTCTCTTCTCTTTTCTCACACAACTATATAAAAAAACTGAGTTTTAATTATGCTTACCATGAAATCCTTTACTGAAATTCAAATCTCCATGTCCCATGGAGTATGGGTTTTGACTCTAGGGCACGGCCAAAATGGATGTATAGGTGTTAATCCACATAATGTTTAAAAAATTATCCTCTTTAGTCCCAAACATCTGAAAGGAAAACTGAATTCATAATTTTGTAGACCAGATTTTAAAATGTTCACCAAAATTATAGATTCTATAGTTCTTTTTAAAAGATTTTAGGAAGGGAATCGGTCGTCATTACAAATTAATAATTTTTCTACTCCAGAATAAAACCTAATTAAATGAATGTATGAGATTCTTCGACAATTTGTGTATTGGTTATATGCTACTCAGGTGATTGTTAAGGCCTATTGGCCTCTTGTTTTTAAGGTAATCAATTCGTGTATTTTTGAATAATGTGATTATTGTGTACGTAAAAACTTTGCAAAGAACGCATTGACATTTTCAAAAGATGATTTGAAACTGCCGCATAAGGGGATGACGTTTTCAAAGGTAAATAAGTCACATCTTCAAACTTTAACAAGATGATATAAATTCAACATATACATTTAGATTAATTTATGTTATTCTTTTAAATCAAAGACATGTACTTTAAGTATTCTGATTACTTCACTAAACATTAGACACGTGCGTTAATGTTAGTATCAGACTAATCAGCAAGTACTTTAAATGATAAAGGCTTTGAATAAATTCATCTTCTTTTGTAGTTCTAGTAAAATCTTTAACCTTAAAAATCGCATTTTTGTCGACAAAATGACCCTCAATGTCAAAGCTTCATCCTGCACTATGCATTGAAAAAGGATAAGAAAATTCGAAAACTAAACTGCTTTGATAGATTTTTTTTTTGTTAAAAGATTTTTTTTTCATAAAAGTAAATCTAAATATTGTATGATTTTAGGATTTTTTTATTAACCGCATTTTGTTTAGATTCCCTAAATAGTCAACGATTTTTATAATGTTTTTGCATAATATGGCCTTTTTTAACATAAAGAATGCCCATATGTCAAAATCATATTTAGTTTACCTAAAAGCTAAAACATTGCACAGACATCTTTTTGACATTTAAAATTCATATTAATGGACCAATTATGTACTTATATTAACAATACAGAAATGGGCCAGAAATGAAAAACACAAACTTTTTTTAATATACGAGTGCTTTTTCGTCGAATTTAAATGTATTGCCACTTATTTTTGCAAAGTAATGGAATTAAGAAAAGACATTTTTCAGGTCCCATAATGATTGGTTTAAAATATGGTTGGACACTTGAAATTTAAAGCAATGTCCTAATTCACCGGGATAGTATGGTTATAGGGCTCATAGCTATCATCTAAAAAAATATTCTCCAAATTTACAAGTGATTGTTGTACTTGCAACAAATATTTTGTTTACAATGCACACACCGAGCAATTTCTTTCCCCTTTCAAACGAAAAGACGAATCTGAATCCCCCATCTAGTTCTGAAGAAACTGACACGGCTGATCTTTACAAGACTCAGTTAAGGCAGTTTATTAATCAAAAATTGTTATAAAATCGCCACAAGCTTCAGAATAAATACGGAATGCACAAAAAATCATGATTATGTCAGACGCAAATTTTCTTATCAAACAATAAGGTTTTTTGTCCTTTTATGTTTTAGATATGAAAAAAAGGCTCAAATACAAAATCATTCCAGTCTTTTGAACTGCGTAAAATCCAGTACACTGGATTATTTTTTAAATCATGAAAATAATGAGGTGACATGCAATTTTTTTTTATGAAGGTAGAATGTCAATTACGATAAAATTGCTTAGTTATTGTCTAATTAAAATCCAAAACCCTCTAATAGGTACCGTCAAAATAATGCTGAATAATTAGTTTTCTATAAAACTCCCCGTCTTACAGCAATTCTATACCAGTCTGACACAGTCTGTTAAGATGGAGGGAAAACTTCTTCTCGTTCTCCTGTTTGTTGCTTCTGTCGCTGTAAGTTTATTTATATATATATTTTTTACCTAGAATAATACCTGCTGTTTACCGAATATATTAGTTGCAACACTTGAACAGTCTTAATTGTTACATGTATATGATCGTATTCGTTGCTGACACTTCTTTTTAGATCATAGTGATAATATGATGCGGTTATTACATCTTAAATTAATACGACAGAGGCAATAGAAAGAATATACTTTAAAAACACTATATCTAGCGTGAACGATAGGCGGAATATAATTCATCAACAAGTTAGCGTGGATTTTATCGCGTGCATTTCTGAGCTTACCTACAAGTACTCATCTACTTATATATTTCACATCTGGCGAGGTATCTGATTTAGCGCAGGTTGTTTTCCGCCAAAAAAGCTTAATAGCATACACAACCAAATCAAGGAAGTTTCAATTCTCGACGATTAGTTTTTCATTTGTTTACAATTAGAAGTCCCTTTTTTATTTACGCCCTATGCTTTGTATATACTTCTGATGGATTTATTGATCAAGCATAGCAGCGATTAGTATTGTTTTAAAGTTGTTTATCTACCTTTTACAACTATAAAATACCACAAAAATTTAAAGCATAGATGTGCGAACTGCTTTTACGTGTACGTTTTAGACCCAGGCGTAATAGCAATAATTATATTAAACTCTCCGTTTGCAGGCTAGTGGAAAGTATAGGCCTAATTACAGACCTAATCCACCACGAGGTACTGATTAAGAATACTTTTTGTTAATTTATCAACACAATGCTATCATTGGAGAAATAAATGAAAGCTAAGTTTTATAAATGATTTTCTTATTTCTTCACTACAGGATGTACCTACGAAGGAAAGACATACAATGTGGGACAGAAGTTCCCTGCTGGAGACGACTGCAACACTTGTACCTGTAAATCTGGAGGACGCGTGTCTTGTTCAAAGAAAACCTGCTGTAAGTTATCGCAATCTCAAAGCTAATACTTTAATGTAATGGAGAAAGTATTTTATCGTTAAGGTTTAGGTTTGAAGTCCTAAGTAATCTGGAGATATCGGTATGAAATTGATATTTTTATCATAAAAAAGATATAGGTTTCATTAAGGAATAATAGTTTATTAGATATAGATACATTTATTATCAAACATATTCATGTATAACACTAACAGTTGTTGCATTTTTTGAAAATAAATTTCATGTTTGTCATTTTTAAAAGTAATGTTCAGTTTTGAATATTTTGTTTTCTATTCTGATACCAATAAACGTAACTGTTTGTAGTCTGTGACTACAACGGACAGAAATACAAGGTTGGACAGAAGTTCCCCGCTGACGATGGCTGTAACCAGTGTTCATGTGGATCTAACGGCCGTGTGTGGTGCTCCAAGACGACCTGTATCACAAGTAAGTAAAATGTCAGCTCACAGTTAGAAAAAAAAGAAGACAATTATCATGATATGAAACGAGTTAAAACTAAATTCCTCTTTAAACGCAAAGACTTATCTACGTTCAATTGCGAAATGCAACCCTTGAAAAATCTACCTCCTTCCTTTTTTAGACAGTACAATCAATGTTGCACAATATTAAAAAAGGTTATTATTTACAATGTATATTTCAGTAACCTGATACAAAACGAAGGACCTGCCAAATTAATATTTAGTTAAAGTATATACAGTTAAAAACAAAATCACTTTTAGCTTATTAATACTTAAAACTGTCTTTGTCTTTTGTAGCCTGTAAATATAACGGCCAGAAATACAAGGTAGGCCAGAAATTCCCTAAAGGAGACGGATGTAACACCTGTCGCTGTAAGTCTAACGGAAGTGTGTCCTGCACCAGCAAGTACTGTCCTCCTCCAAGTTACAAATAGTAAAACCATACACGACAGAGAGATATAACCCAAGTAAGTTGTAATGTTTTGCATAGTCCAAACCCCAATCTGTTGAGCAGAAAAAGTGTTTGTTTTATTTTTGTTGTGCAAATCAAGAACTGATATTGAAGTTATTTCTTATTTTTCTTTTAGTTGAACGAATTGCCTGTCCTACAACGAGCTGTGTTTATATTTTATATGTATTATTAATATATGAAAACTGTATTGAAAATAAATTATCAATGCGTCATTACAAAGTTGTTTATTCTTTAGTTTGATTGAAATGTTCATATATCAATGTACGATGTCCCTATTTTTATGTAATAAAAAACAAGAAAAAAAACAAACAAACAAAAAAGCATAAAGGAAAAAAATAACAAATACTGAGTCAGTTGGAAAAAAACGTTTGTGTCTAATTTAGGTAAAGTGATCGTGAGTCGGACACTCTTCGTTTTATTAAAGTTATGCAGATCATATACTATTGCACACACTCTTGTAAGGGGTGTTGTCCGAAAGATCTCGAAATTGTCTATCATAGTTTGCCTGGATCCCCTCGGTATTTTACCTTACAAAACATTCGTTAGCGATAAACTTCTAAAAATAAAATTCGCTCGTGAGTCGGACACATTTGATATTGAGTCGGACATTCATAAAATACGGTCAACGGTAATTTTTCAATGCACATATACACACATTTCATCATAATAATCCAGGAAGATCAATGATTTATCAGTTATTTTTTACATGTAACATTTATTTCTCCTTAAATCAAGGTTTATAACCAAAAACGTACATGTAAATAGAGTAAAAAATTCGGAATGAGCGTTGGGGGTGGGAGTAACAGCATGAATTGACTGATAAAAGGGGAAACCAAACCATTCATTTCGATAGATCAGGACTATATAATAGTAAATTTAAATTTAGATCCTTTAGAGCTCGTTTAAAAATACCGTCGATTTTACCACTTAGTGAGAGTTGCTCGTGACAAGAGAGAGAGAGAGAGAGAGAGAGAGAGAGAGAGAGAGAGAGAGAGAGAGAGAGAGAGAGATGAAGTAAATGTACATGTAAGTAAAGTATTCAGGAAAACAATATGTAAACATCATTTGTCACCAAGTGCATTGGGAAAATCGACGTTATTTTAAAACGAGCTCTAATAGCATAACAATTTAGGATTTTGTATGACCATTTTCTTTTCCTCGAAGTTCAGCGCGTACGCAAGGGGCATTTGTCTGTAAAAGTTCACCATTCAAGACGAAACTCTGAAATCTTATGGACTTGGTTGTAATATTGTTCAGGTATGTTTTAAATACATTATGGATATTTATTCAAACTTAAGTGTAGTTTATTGATATATATTTCAGCAAAACCAACGTCATCAGTAAAACTATTTATTGTCATTGAGCTGCGATTGATACAATTTCAAAATAATGCTATTTCAATTGTTTGCTTGGAACTTTCAAAGTAAGTCTTGAAGTTCAGTGTGTCTCTTTTTAGGATTCGTTTTAATTGCCTTTTTTAATAATTTTCTCGGAACGTTTTCTTTCACGCTCTAAGCGTTTTTGTTGTTTAATTTCTTCTTGTTTGATTTTAAACGCTGCTGCTTCCTTTTTCTGGTGAATAACTTCGTCGGCAGTAATAACAAAGTACTCCGTCTTCTTTGTTTTCTTTACAGGTGGACGAGAAGGCAGTGGATACATTTTGTTTGCAATAGAAAAAGCAGAAGAGTCACTTGAGACAGGAAGTAAAGTGGTCGGTACCTGAATGTTTGCGGATATAGGAGGGGAGTTAAGTAAAGATGAAGTATTAACTTTGCCGGAATATTGATGGACTTGCTGGGTATAATGTTTCCAGCTCTGGTACAGCAAATCATTGTTCAACCTTGTATTTATTCCAGACAAGAGTGCTGCATTAAATTGCAACTTCTGCTATGAAGACAATGCGTTCTCAATGACTTCGAGTGCCTCATGCGGGGTACATTTACTACATGAGCTAGTATCAAGACCTTGAACATTGTCTACTTCGAGACTGGTTAAATCGGAGTTTACAAGCAACCCTTCAAGTGGGTCGTATAGTAACGGTAAAGTAGCTTCCCCTTCAACATTGAAAGGAAGTGAAAGAAAAACAGACGATATGGTCTCAGAGAGAGGGTTTAAAGAAACGCTCGTGATAACCTGGGAAGGTTGGTCTACAGAAGAAACAGACTGAAAAGACAGGTTATGAACTGAAACTGAGGGAGAACTGGATGGTAACAAAAAAGTGCTAGAATTTGCGCTACTTGGTGGGGATGGTGCCGTTTCCACCCTTGGAACACTAATTTCACTGTGACAAAAGGCTTCATTTGGTATAGCACTCGTTGCAGCAAACCCATTTTTATTGTCGCAGGAGTAAGGGCTGCTCCCCATGCGACATTGAACAGGCGAAGAAATTGCATATGTCCGACAGCCACACCCGTTCCTTTGGTGAAGTTGTCTATGACAGTGTTCCAGTGACTTTTAAGCGATTTAAAGACTGTTCTGTCAAACGGTTTGGTCCAGTTACTGGTATGACTGGGAAGTTCAACGACAATTATATCGTTCTGCTTTGCCAATTCAACAAACTCTACATTATTGTGTGAACCGTGGCCGTCACAAATTAGAACTTGTGGCCGAGCTGGACCTACGTTTTTTAAGAAAGTGTCGGTGAACCAAAGCCTAGCGATGCCATCTTTGGTCCACCCTGAATCTGATACTGAGAAGTTTGATCCTCTCAAAGACAATTGCCTCTAAGTCATTACCTTCCAACTTCCTTTTTGTTTTTTCCGGGAATTACAAAGTGAGGTGGAAGGTAATCACCATTTGCATTCCCGCATGCAATGACGGTAATTTGTTCTCGAGACATGGACACCTTCCCAATGAACCGTTTTGGCCCCTTTCTTGGCCAAAACTTTATTAGGTTTATGGGACATAGTAATCCCCGTCTCATCCATATTCCAAATCTTCCG
Source organism: Magallana hongkongensis (assembly GCA_015776775.1). Lineage (NCBI taxonomy): Eukaryota > Metazoa > Mollusca > Bivalvia > Ostreida > Ostreidae > Magallana > Magallana hongkongensis. The sequence continues at coordinate 21,816,087 of CM027469.1, forward strand.
CGAAGGATGATCTTTAAGGTTTGGGGACTGGATGATGTTTCTAATTTCATGGAAATAGCAAGCCATGCGTTGTCTTGTCATGGCATCGAATCGCACGGATGCAGTTGCTTCTGGAGACCTTAGCGAAAATGTGTCGTGTCTGCACCTTAAATCGGCAACACCACATGTCAGAAGGTTTGCCATGTTTGAATCGTAGACCCCTTGATTCTGCCATAGCTCCCGCAAACCTTAAAAAATTAGACTTTGAAAAGCCGATTCCCATCTGTGATCTATTTATAGCACAGTCTATCATTTGGTTTTCATCTGTTCCACTCAAGACTGGTTTGCTTCCCCATTTACTTCCTTCGGTGACCTTCCATGTAAGCCGATCGCTAATGGTAGATTTTTGGACCTTATATTTCGCGGCAGCTTTCCTGATTGAAAGCTTACTGTTTCTGACATCGGCGACAACTGCTGAAATGGCTTCTTCCGTAAACTGTTTAGGCCCTGGCATTATTCTGATAAAATAAATAAAAAAAACCTCTAGATTGGTTCTAAAAATAATCTACTTAATGCAACAACATGTCAAATAATCGTATAGATCGTTGATAAAACATGAATCTAAAGAATATTTCAGGTTATTTTGTAATTGTCTATAAAGTGTATTTATTCTTTTCTTTGATTTCTTTAGAAAACTACTCTCTCATAGTGTTCAGTGATGTTTCTAATCAAACTGATGTTGCTTTCACTAAACTTAAAGCCAAAGGAAATGTTTTGCATCGGTCCTTTCTTTTTGGAAAATTTGTTGATATGCTGTTTTGCTTTCAGGTAACAAGGACCATTAATCAATTTATCTTTGAATGATCTGTAAAGCACAGAACTGTCTTCGCGCTGGAAGTATGCGACCCGTCTTGTACAATCAATATCTTCAAAAATGGCTATGGCACAATTGTCCTTAGGGTTGTCCTCTTCCCACTTACAATAATGGACAACTTCCAATCGGATCTCGTGCGATCCCCAATGATGCATGCAAACAGCATATATATTTCTGACCATAACGTTTTTCATAGTTGAGGTAGATCTAGTAAAAAATAAGACTTGATATTAAATTTTTTTGCCGTTTGATTTAAAAATAAGATATTAATGAATTTTATCGCCTATTCATGATTTTCAACTCCATTAAATATTGTTATTTTCGGAAATATTGGAATTTCGAATCATTTAGAAAGTCTTGTTTTAAATATTTGATGTTGAATTATTTAACATTCCTTGACGAAAATACAGGCTTGTATCCCCAATAAAAAATGTTAATTTTTATCTAGAAATTCCAGTAAAAATATTCGTCGTTTGGTTGAATAATTCAATTAAAAGATCGCGATCGCGCCTATGATATATACATATTCTACATTTTTAAAACAAAATTGAAGGCTACTTTATATCGTGGGAAAAATAAATTATTTCAAAGATCTATATGATGATTTAACATGTTTTCTAAAATGACATTGAGTCGGACATGTCCGACTCATGATCAAATTAATGACTTTTACTGTCCGACACCATATCAATTATGACTTGTGTTTGTAAAGTTAAATTTCCAAAAATTGCTCCTCATAAAGCAACTGATTTTACACTATGTTTTCATTCAATAAACTTCATTTTATCGTTTGAAACTGTTTTTCGAATATATATGTTCTTTTGTATAATGAAAATAGCTTTGCAAATATGTTTGTTATTTTAAAAACTTACCAAATTCTTCTTCAATATTCCCTCCTTGAAACAATCGAAAGGTCATGTGATGAAGAGACAGGAAAATTGATATCGAACAAAGAAAGATAACTCCAAACAAATTCAAATATTTTGTATAATTTATTTTAGATCTGAAAACAAAAATTCAACAAGAAAGGGGAATAATTCGGCATGAAAGTTGTCCGACTTCAGATCGGTCCGTCTTTTGATCACTTTTATATTCGCAGATCATTTCATTTTAATATTTCGATTAGCCCGATTTGTTAAAATTCAGATCGATTTTTCATAAACCATGTTTATAAACAGTTAAAGCGTTGGTGTTTTCTTGCATGTGTGTATCGCACGCTTAATATATGTAGCTTCCCATGCGCAGCCAATCTAAACCTCTAGATCAGACCAAATAAAGAAATGTTCAAAAACACCAGGGTTCTGGCAGACAAGTTTATTGTGTCTATTGCAAAGTTGAAAAAAATAACAGAAATACATAAATAGGAATTATGGAAGTGTCACAAAATCAACAATAAATTTGAAACATACGTATAACATATGTGAAATATGTGATAGGAGCTGTGATTGGGATAAGCATCGCATTCCTTTGCTTGTGATTAGAATATAAGAAACAAGTCAGTAGAGTGTTGTTGTGTGGTTTACAATATACTAAACTTAAGTTCCACTGTTATGTAGACTGACGATCCCCAGATGAAAATGCCATAAATTTGATCCAACGACATTAATCTGATACTCTCTCGAACTATTTTTGAACAAGAAGAAGTATTTGATTATATTTATTCAATTCTAACATGAACAAAAGCTTAATATAACGTTTTTGAAAGGTTCAGTGACGCTTACATTTAGTGCAAAAAATAACAGTAAACAATTTCCTCTACACATTATGATAAACATTTCGAAATCAATTTTGTGCTTTCATTTCAAAAAACTCTGATAGGTGTCCAATCATATACACAAGATAACATGTTTAAAACTTACATCGTGGCACCGATAATCAATCTTCCAAAAATATGTGACCATGCTCGTAGAAACAGAAACATGTGGTACGACAAACAAATGTGGAATGCACTAACTATCTAAAATAACCCCAAAAGTATGGGTGAACTTATTGCCTCAGCATCAAGATAAAAAATAATGCATGTAACGTTACAACATTTTAAATTAGAACAGAGTACTCATTCAAAGCATATTACATTGAAAAACAGTGAATTTTGTACCTATTAAGATTGCATTTTATTTGAAAAGTAGTTCTTTTCTTTTAACTAATATTATCGAAATTTCTTTTTTCTAATTTGATTGTAAAATGAAAACATACTCAAACAACTCCTTTCAATGACAAACATATATGAACATCATCAGAATTACTGTAAACCAACTTTTATTTGCGACAACTTTATTTCTCGGCGAGAAATATTTGTGATGACGAGACCCTTGCAAAACGTTTCTAGCACTGGAATTAAAGTTGTTCTACAGTATTTCTCTTTGGAAAAAAAACAAATCATGGCATATAGCACACATCATGGGCATGTTTACAAAAAGATACCGTTTCGTTTCCTTCCCGATTGAATAGCACTTTGTGCATTGGTAATAAAGAACAGAAATCTTAGAAATATAATTGAGCAGAATCATATAAACAGGCTCATTTTTGATTCGCAAAAACATGACTATTTAAAAGTCGTTATAGGGTTATATCCACCTCGACGTCGGGGATGGCTTTTGATATAAGGATAAAAACCGCGGTGCACTTTAATGTCAAGTTTGTTTTGTAAAAACATATAGTTTTTATGATGAAAAATGACAATAAAAAACTGTCAACCATTTCAAAATCCATAAAACGAAATTCAAATCCAGAGCAGAGCAACTCTACCTAAAAAGAGAGAGGTAGGATTAGGTGCCTAATAGGAGTGATCATCCTCTGCTGACCGGTCTTCTCTTATAAATATGGCTTAATTGACTGAGGAAACTTCTGCAATGTCTTTTGTTATACTCATTCTTGACATGATGTTTTACTCGTTCTTTTTTATACTTCATTAGCAAAGAAATTTAAAAAAAGATACCATGTTTATAATGTTTCGTGATACCCTTCGTAATTAATTTCTTTGTGGTTTTTGCTATTTGTAACATTGATTTTATCACTTGGTTCTATTCTAGTAACATCACCGAACTTTCAATATAAGTAACCGTGTATGAGAAAGTAGTTTCCAGATTTATTCCTATGCAATTTGTGAGTAACATTTATTATGTGTAGGTACAAACACACTATATATACGCAAACTTTTTATACTTAATACTATCCAAACGTTTATAATATGTCAAACACTACATTTGTCGTCGCACGGCAATGCCTGTGGTAAACATTACCTTGCTTTTTCCCCTACAAATTAATTTATCACTGTATGATATTAACACATTATATTAAGAACAAGCAGTATTACACTTAAGTTACCAAGCCTTCAAAAAATATCAAACATCAGATTTATCTAAAACACTTAGGGTTTAGCTGTTATAAAGTTGTTTTGAACACTTAAAAAACTCTTGAAAAGAAACTTGCAAATATCTAATGAACTCCTGCAATTCTGCTAAAATTCTTTTTTGCAATAATTTTATTAAACTAAAGTATTTTTTTCTGGTAACTTTCATTCAAGTGAAAGCAGTAAGCAGCCTTAATATCAAATAGCAATCAATGCATTTGCATTTTCCAATAAATTAAGTGTTATAAATATACTTTTAAGGTCACCTGAAAACTTCAAGGCTGATTGTTACTATTTTTGTTCTGAGGCATCTCTATAATAAGAAGAATCTAAATTAATGGTTCTACCACCCCCGGGGGCGCCACAGTTGGGCCCAAATATGCAAAAAAGCCAAATTTTGAGAAAAAAAAAATTCTCTTCTCCCACACATGTGAGGAAATAATAAGTAGTTTTTATGTCAATGAAGCTCCCTACCAAAATTGTAAAATTCATGGCCCCTGGGTCAGGGGTTCAGGCTCAAGGGTATGCCCATGTAGTAAAAATGTATTAAATCTTAGAAAATCTCCTTCTCTACTCCCATATATGTTTGTTAAAAACTAAATGCATGATTATGATGTCCATAAGGCCGTCTACCAAAATTGTAAAATTCATGAATCCTGAGTCAGGGGTTTAGGCTTAGGGTAAGGCCAATATGGCCATATAGTAAACATGTATTAAATCTTAGAAAATCTTCCTCTCTACTCCCATATATATTTGTTAAAAATTAAATGCATGATTATAATGCTCATGAAGCCCTCTACCAAAATTGTGAAATTCACGGCCCTTGGGTCAGGATATTGGGGGGGGGGGGGGGGAGGGGGAGCAATAAAGTGTTAATGCATATAATGTTTAAAACTTCAGTCTCTTCTCTTTTCTCACACAACTATATAAAAAAAACTGACTTTTAATTATGCTTACCATGAAATCCTTTACTGAAATTCTAATCTCCATGTCCCCTGAAGTATGGGTTTTGACTCTAGGGCACGGCCAAAATGGATGTATAGGTGTTAATCCACATAATGTTTAAAAAATTATCCTCTTTAGTCCCAAACATCTGAAAGGAAAACTGAATTCATAATTTTGTAGACCAGATTTTAAAATGTTCACCAAAATTATAGATTCTATAGTTCTTTTTAAAAGATTTTAGGAAGGGAATTGGTCGTCATTACAAATTAATAATTTTTCTACTCCAGAATAAAACCTAATTAAATGAATGTATGAGATTCTTCGACAATTTTGTGTATTGGTTATATGCTACTCAGGTGATTGTTAAGGCCTATTGGCCTCTTGTTTTTAAGGTAATCAATTCGTGTATTTTTGAATAATGTGATTATTGTGTACGTAAAAACTTTGCAAAGAACGCATTGACATTTTCAAAAGATGATTTGAAACTGCCGCATAAGGGGATGACGTTTTCAAAGGTAAATAAGTCACATCTTCAAACTTTAACAAGATGATATAAATTCAACATATACATTTAGATTAATTTATGTTATTCTTTTAAATCAAAGACATGTACTTTAAGTATTCTGATTACTTCACTAAACATTAGACACGTGCGTTAATGTTAGTATCAGACTAATCAGCAAGTACTTTAAATGATAAAGGCTTTGAATAAATTCATCTTCTTTTGTAGTTCTAGTAAAATCTTTAACCTTAAAAATCGCATTCTTGTCGACAAAATGACCCTCAATGTCAAAGCTTCATCCTGCACTATGCATTGAAAAAGGATAAGAAAATTCGAAAACTAAACTGCTTTGATAGATTTTTTTTTTGTTAAAAGATTTTTTTTCATAAAAGTAAATCTAAATATTGTATGATTTTAGGATTTTTTTATTAACCGCATTTTGTTTAGATTCCCTAAATAGTCAACGATTTTTATAATATTTTTGCATGATATGGCCTTTTTTAACATAAAGAATGCCCATATGTCAAAATCATATTTAGTTTACCTAAAAGCTAAAACATTGCACAGACATCTTTTTGACATTTAAAATTCATATTAATGGACCAATTATGTACTTATATTAACAATACAGAAATGGGCCAGAAATGAAAAACACAAACTTTTTTTAATATACGAGTGCTTTTTCGTCGAATTTGAATGTATTGCCACTTATTTTTGCACAGTAATGGAATTAAGAAAAGACATTTTTCAGGTCCCATAATGATTGGTTTAAAATATGGTTGGACACTTGAAATTTAAAGCAATGTCCTAATTCACCGGGATAGTATGGTTATAGGGCTCATAGCTATCATCTAAAAAAATATTCTCCAAATTTACAAGTGATTGTTGTACTTGCAACAAATATTTTGTTTACAATGCACACACCGAGCAATCTCTTTCCCCTTTCAAACGAAAAGACGAATCTGAATCCTTCATCTAGTTCTGAAGAAACTGACACGGCTGATCTTTACAAGACTCAGTTAAGGCAGTTTATTAATCAAAATTGTTATAAAATCGCCACAAGCTTCAGAATAAATACGGAATGCACAAAAAATCATGATTATGTCAGACGCAAATTTTCTTATCAAACAATAAGGTTTTTTGTCCTTTTATGTTTTAGATATGAAAAAAAGGCTCAAATACAAAATCATTCCAGTCTTTTGAACTGCGTAAAATCCAGTACACTGGATTATTTTTAAATCATTAAAATAATGAGGTGACATGCAATTTTTTTTTATGAAGGTAGAATGTCAATTACGATAAAATTGCTTAGTTATTGTCTAATTAAAATCCAAAACTTGCTAAAAGGTACCGTCAAAATAATGCTGAATAATTAGTTTTCTATAAAACTCCCCGTCTTACAGCAATTCTATACCAGTCTGACACAGTCTGTTAAGATGGAGGGAAAACTTCTTCTCGTTCTTCTGTTTGTTGCTTCTGTCGCTGTAAGTTTATTTATATATATATTTTTTACCTAGAATATTACCTGCTGTTTACCTAATATATTAGTTGCAACACTTGAACAGTCTTAATTGTTACATGTATATGATCGTATTCGTTGCTGACACTTCTTTTTAGATCATAGTGATAATATGATGCGGTTATTACATCTTAAATTAATACGACAGAGGCAATAGAAAGAATATACTTTAAAAACACTATATCTAGCGTGAACGATAGGCGGAATATGATTCATCAACAAGTTAGCGTGGATTTTATCGCGTGCATTTCTGAGCTTACCTACATGTACTCATCTACTTATATATTTCACATCTGGCGAGGTATCTGATTTAGCGCAGGTTGTTTTCCGCCAAAAAAGCTTAATAGCATACACAACCAAATCAAGGAAGTTTCAATTCTCGACGATTAGTTTTTCATTTGTTTACAATTAGAAGTCCCTTTTTTATTTACGCCCTATGCTTTGTATATACTTCTGATGGATTGTTTGCGTTTATTGATTAAGCATAGCAGCGATAAGTATTGTTTTAAAGTTGTTTATCTACCTTTTACAACTATAAAATACCACAAAAATTTAAAGCATAGATGTGCGAACTGCTTTTACGTGTACGTTTTAGACCCAGGCGTATTAGCAATAATTATATTAAACTCTCCGTTTGCAGGCTAGTGGAAAGTATAGGCCTAATTACAGACCTAATCCACCACGAGGTACTGATTAAGAATACTTTTTGTTAATTTATCAACACAATGCTATCATTGGAGAAATAAATAAAAGCTAAGTTTTATAAATGATTTTCTTATTTCTTCACTACAGGATGTACCTACGAAGGAAAGACCTACAATGTGGGACAGAAGTTCCCTGCTGGAGACGACTGCAACACTTGTACCTGTAAATCTGGAGGACGCGTGTCTTGTTCAAAGAAAACCTGCTGTAAGTTATCGCAATCTCAAAGCTAATCCTTTAATGTAATGGAGAATGTATTTTATCGTTCAGGTTTAGGTTTGAAGTCCTAAGTAATCTGGAGATATCGGTATGAAATTGATATTTTTATTATAAAAAGGATATAGGTTTCATTAAGGAATAATAGTTTATTAGATATAGATACATTTATTATCAAAGATATTCATGTATAACACTAACAGTTGTTGCATTTTTTGAAAATAAATTTCATGTTTGTCATTTTTAAAAGTAATGTTCAGTTTTGAATATTTTGTTTTCTATTCTGATACCAATGAACGTAACTGTTTGTAGTCTGTGACTACAACGGACAGAAATACAAGGTTGGACAGAAGTTCCCCGCTGACGATGGCTGTAACCAGTGTTCATGTGGATCTAACGGCCGTGTGTGGTGCTCCAAGAAGACCTGTATCACAAGTAAGTAAAATGTCAGCTCACAGTTAGAAAAAAAAGAAGACAATTATCATGATATGAAACGAGTTAAAACTAAATTCCTCTTTAAACGCAAAGACTTATCTACGTTCAATTGCGAAATGCAACCCTTGAAAAATCTACGTCCTTCCTTTTTTAGACAGTACAATCAATGTTGCACAATATTAAAAAAAAGGTTATTATTTACAATGTATATTTCAGTAACCTGATACAAAACGAAGGACCTGCCAAATTAATATTTAGTTAAAGTATATACAGTTAAAAACAAAATCACTTTTAGCTTATTAATACTTTAAACTGTCTTTGTCTTTTGTAGCCTGTAAATATAACGGTCAGAAATACAAGGTAGGCCAGAAATTCCCTAAAGGAGACGGATGTAACACCTGTCGCTGTAAGTCTAACGGAAGTGTGTCCTGCACCAGCAAGTACTGTCCTCCTCCAAGTTACAACTAGTAAAACCATACACGACAGAGAGATATAACCCAAGTAAGTTGTAATGTTTTGCATAGTCCAAACCCCAATCTGTTGAGCAGAAAAAGTGTTTGTTTTATTTTTGTTGTGCAAATCAAGAACTGATATTGAAGTTATTTCTTATTTTTCTTTTAGTTGAACGAATTGCCTGTCCTACAACGAGCTGTGTTTATATTTTATATGTATTATTAATATATGAAAACTGTATTGAAAATAAATTATCAATGCGTCATTACAAAGTTGTTTATTCTTTAGTTTGATTGAAATGTTCATATATCAATGTACGATGTCCCTATTTTTATGTAATAAAAAACAAGAAAAAAAACAAACAAACAAAAAAGCATAAAGGAAAAAAATAACAAATACTGAGTCAGTTGGAAAAAAACGTTTGTGTCTAATTTAGGTAAAGTGATCGTGAGTCGGACACCCTTCATTTTATTAAAGTTATGCAGATCATATACTATTGCACACACTCTTGTAAGGGGTGTTGTCCGAAAGATCTCGAAATTGTCTATCATAGTTTGCCTGGATCCCCTCGGTATTTTACCTTACAAAACATTCGTTAGCGATAAACTTCTAAAAATAAAATTTGCTCGTGAGTCGGACACATTTGATATTGAGTCGGACATTCATAAAATACGGTCAACGGTAATTTTTCAATGCACATATACACACATTTCATCATAATAATCCAGGAAGATCAATGATTTATAAGTTATTTTTTACATGTAACATTTATTTCTCCTTAAATCAAGGTTTATAACCAAAAACGTACATGTAAATAGAGTAAAAAATTCGGAATGAGCGTTGGGGGTAGGGAGTAACAGCATGAATTGACTGATAAAAGGGGAAACCAAACCATTCATTTCGATAGATCAGGACTATATAATAGTAAATTTAAATTTAGATCCTTTAGAGCTCGTTTAAAAATACCGTCGATTTTACCACTAAGTGAGAGTTGCTCGTGACGAGAGAGAGAGAGAGAGAGAGAGAGAGAGAGAGAGAGAGAGAGAGAGAGAGAGAGAGAGATGAAGTAAATGTACATGTAAGTAAAGTATTCAGGAAAACAATATGTAAACATCATTTGTCACCAAGTGCATTGGGAAAATCGACGTTATTTTAAAACGAGCTCTAATAGCATAACAATTTAGGATTTTGTATGACCATTTTCTTTTCCTCGAAGTTCAGCGCGTACGCAAGGGGCATTTGTCTGTAAAAGTTCACCATTCAAGACGAAACTCTGAAATCTTATGGACTTGGTTGTAATATTGTTCAGGTATGTTTTAAATACATTATGGATATTTATTCAAACTTAAGTGTAGTTTATTGATATATATTTCAGCAAAACCAACGTCATCAGTAAAACTATTTATTGTCATTGAGCTGCGATTGTTCAATTGTTTGCTTGGAACTTTCAAAGTAAGTCTTGAAGTTCAGTGTGTCTCTTTTTAGGATTCGTTTTGGTTGCCTTTTTTAATAATTTTCTCGGAACGTTTTCTTTCACGCTCTAAGCGTTTTTGTTGTTTAATTTCTTCTTGTTTAATTTTAAACGCTGCTGCTTCCTTTTTCTGGTGAATAACTTCGTCGGCAGTAATAACAAAGTACTCCGTCTTCTTTGTTTTCTTTACAGGTGGACGAGAAGGCAGTGGATACATTTTGTTTGCAATAGAAAAAGCAGAAGAGTCACTTGAGACAGGAAGTAAAGTGGTCGGTACCTGAATGTTTGCGGATATAGGAGGGGAGTTAAGTAAAGATGAAGTATTAACTTTGCCGGAATATTGATGGACTTGCTGGGTATAATGTTTCCAGCTCTGGTACAGCAAATCATTGTTCAACCTTGTATTTATTCCAGACAAGAGTGCTGCATTAAATTGCAACTTCTGCTATGAAGACAATGCGTTCTCAATGACTTCGAGTGCCTCATGCGGGGTACATTTACTACATGAGCTAGTATCAAGACCTTGAACATTGTCTACTTCGAGACTGGTTAAATCGGAGTTTACAAGCAACCCTTCAAGTGGGTCGTATAGTAACGGTAAAGTAGCTTCCCCTTCAACATTGAAAGGAAGTGAAAGAAAAACAGACGATATGGTCTCAGAGAGAGGGTTTAAAGAAACGCTCGTGATAACCTGGGAAGGTTGGTCTACAGAAGAAACAGACTGAAAAGACAGGTTATGAACTGAAACTGAGGGAGAACTGGATGGTAACAAAAAAGTGCTAGAATTTGCGCTACTTGGTGGGGATGGTGCCGTTTCCACCCTTGGAACACTAATTTCACTGTGACAAAAGGCTTCATTTGGTATAGCACTCGTTGCAGCAAACCCATTTTTATTGTCGCAGGAGTAAGGGCTGCTCCCCATGCGACATTGAACAGGCGAAGAAATTGCATATGTCCGACAGCCACACCCGTTCCTTTGGTGAAGTTGTCTATGACAGTGTTCCAGTGACTTTTAAGCGATTTAAAGACTGTTCGGTCAAACGGTTTGGTCCAGTTACTGGTATGACTGGGAAGTTCAACGACAATTATATCGTTCTGCTTTGCCAATTCAACAAACTCTACATTATTGTGTGAACCGTGGCCGTCACAAATTAGAACTTGTGGCCGAGCTGGACCTACGTTTTTTAAGAAAGTGTCGGTGAACCAAAGCCTAGCGATGCCATCTTTGGTCCACCCTGAATCTGATACTGAGAAGTTTGATCCTCTCAAAGACTATTGCCTCTAAGTCATTACCTTCCAACTTCCTTTTTGTTTTTTTCGGGAATTACAATGTGAGGTGGAAGGTAATCACCATTTGCATTCCTGCATGCAATGACGGTAACTAGTTCTCGAGACATGGACACCTTCCCAATGAACCGTTTTGGCCCCTTTTTTGGCCAAAACTTTATTAGGTTTATGGGACATAGTAATCCCCGTCTCATCCATATTCCAAATCCTCCGCGAAGGATGATCTTTAAGGTTTGGGGACTGGATGATGTTTCCAATTTCATGGAAATAGCAAGCCATGCGTTGTCTTGTCATGGCATCGAATCGCACGGATGCAGTTGCTTCTGGAGACCTTAGCGAAAATGTGTCGTGTCTGGCCTTAAATCGGCAACACCACATGTCAGAGGGTTTGCCATGTTTGAATCGTAGACCCCTTGATTCTGCCATAGCTCCCGCAGACCTTAAAAAATTAGACTTTGAAAAGCCGATTCCCAACTGTGATCTATTTATAGCACAGTCTATCATTTGGTTCTCATCTGTTCCACTCAAGACTGGTTTGCTTCCCCATTTACTTCCTTCGGTGACCTTCCATGTAAGCCGATCGCTAATGGTAGATTTTTGGACCTTATATTTCGCGGCAGCTTTCCTGATTGAAAGCTTACTGTTTCTGACATCGGCGACAACTGCTGAAATGGCTTCTTCCGTAAACTGTTTAGGCCCTGGCATTATTCTGATAAAATAAATAAAAAAAACCTCTAGAGTGGTTCTAAAAATAATCTACTTAATGCAACAACATGTCAAATAATCGTATAGATCGTTGATAAAACATGAATCTAAAGAATATTTCAGGTTATTTTGTAATTGTCTATAAAGTGTATTTATTCTTTTCTTTGATTTCTTTAGAAAACTACTCTCTCATAGTGTTCAGTGATGTTTCTGATCAAACTGATGTTGCTTTCACTAAACTTAAAGCCAAAGGAAATGTTTTGCATCGGTCCTTTCTTTTTGGAAAATTTGTTGATATGCTGTTTTGCTTTCAGGTAACAAGGACCATTAATCAATTTATCTTTGAATGATCTGTAAAGCACAGAACTGTCTTCGCGCTGGAAGTATGCGACCCGTCTTGTACAATCAATATCTTCAAAAATGGCTGTGGCACAATTGTCCTTAGGGTTGTCCTCTTCCAACTTACAATAATGGACAACTTCCAATGGGATCTCGTGCGATCCCCAATGATGCATGCAAACAGCATATATATTTCTGACCATAACGTTTTTCATGGTTGAGGTAGATCTAGTAAAAAATAAGACTTGATATTAAATTTTTTTGCCGTTTGATTTAAAAATAAGATATTAATGAATTTTATCGCCTATTCATGATTTTCAACTCCATTAAATATTGTTATTTTCGGAAATATTGGAATTTCGAATCATTTAGAAAGTCTTGTTTTAAATATTTGATGTTGAATTATTTAACATTCCTTGAAGAAAATACAGGCTTGTATCCCCAATAAAAAATGTTAATTTTTATCTAGAAATTCCAGTAAAAATATTCGTCGTTTGGTTGAATAATTCAATTAAAAGATCGCGATCGCGCCTATGATATATACATATTCTACATTTTTTAAACAAACTTGAAGGCTACTTTATATCGTGGGAAAAATAAATTATTTCAAAGATCTATATGATGATTTAACATGTTTTCTAAAATGACATTGAGTCGGACATGTCCGACTCATGATCAAATTAATGACTTTTACTGTCCGACACCATATCAATTATGACTTGTGTTTGTAAAGTTAAATTTCCAAAAATTGCTCCTCATAAAGCAATGATTTTACACTATGTTTTCATTCAATAAACTTCATTTTATCGTTTGAAACTGTTTTTCGAATATATATGTTCTTTTGTATAATGAAAATAGCTTTGCAAATATGTTTGTTATTTTAAAAACTTACCAAATTCTTCTTCAATATTCCCTCCTTGAAACAATCGAAAGGTCATGTGATGAAGAGACCGGAAAATTGATATCGAACAAAGAAAGATAACTCCAAACAAATTCAAATATTTTGTATAATTTATTTTAGATCTGAAAACAAAAATTCAACAAGAAAGGGGAATAATTCGGCATGAAAGTTGTCCGACTTCAGATCGGTCCGTCTTTTGATCACTTTTATATTCGCAGATCATTTCATTTAATATTTCGATTAGCCCGATTTGTTAAAATTCAGATCGATTTTTCATAAACCATGTTTATAAACAGTTAAAGCGTTGGTGTTTTCTTGCATGTGTGTATCGCACGCTTAATATATGTAGCTTCCCATGCGCAGCCAATCTAAACCTCTAGATCAGACCAAATAAAGAAATGTTCAAAAACACCAGGGTTCTGGCAGACAAGTTTATTGTGTCTATTGCAAAGTTGAAAAAATAACAGAAATACATAAATAGGAATTATGGAAGTGTCACAAAATCAACAATAAATTTGAAACATACGTATAACATATGTGAAATATGTGATAGGAGCTGTGATTGGGATAAGCATCGCATTCCTTTGCTTGTGATTAGAATATAAGAAACAAGTCAGTAGAGTGTTGTTGTGTGGTTTACAATATACTAAACTTAAGTTCCACTGTTATGTAGACTGACGATCCCCAGATGAAAATGCCATAAATTTGATCCAACGACATTAATCTGATACTCTCTCGAACTATTTTTGAACAAGAAGAAGTATTTGATTATATTTATTCAATTCTAACATGAACAAAAGCTTAATATAACGTTTTTGAAAGGTTCAGTGACGCTTACATTTAGTGCAAAAAATAACAGTAAACAATTTCCTCTACACATTATGATAAACATTTCGAAATCAATTTTGTGCTTTCATTTCAAAAAACTCTGATACGTGTCCAATCATATACACAAGATAACATGTTTAAAACTTACATCGTGGCACCGATAATCAATCTTCCAAAAATATGTGACCATGCTCGTAGAAACAGAAACATGTGGTACGACAAACAAATGTGGAATGCACTAACTATCTAAATAACCCCAAAAGTATGGGTGAACTTATTGCCTCAGCATCAAGATAAAAAATAATGCATGTAACGTTACAACATTTTAAATTAGAACAGAGTACTCATTCAAAGCATATTACATTGAAAAACAGTGAATTTTGTACCTATTAAGATTGCATTTTATTTGAAAAGTAGTTCTTTTCTTTTAACTAATATTATCGAAATTTCTTTTTTCTAATTTGATTGTAAAATGAAAACATACTCAAACAACTCCTTTCAATGACAAACATATATGAACATCATTCAGAATTACTGTAAACCAACTTTTATTTGCGACAACTTTATCTTGCAAGTTATCTGACATAAAAACGTTTGCAGCGACACATTTCAGCGACAAGGTATTATCAACACAAGTGTTGTTATTACCACATATAAAACGTAATGGATCGCGGCGAGAAATATTTGTGATGACGAGACCCTTGCAAAACGTTTCTAGCACTGGAATTAAAGTTGTTCTACAGTATTTCTCTTTGGAAAAAAAACAAATCATGGCATATAGCACACATCATGGGCATGTTTACAAAAAGATACCGTTTCGTTTCCTTCCCGATTGAATAGCACTTTGTGCATTGGTAATAAAGAACAGAAATCTTAGAAATATAATTGAGCAGAATCATATAAACAGGCTCATTTTTGATTCGCAAAAACATGACTATTTAAAAGTCGTTATAGGGTTATATCCACCTCGACGTCGGGGATGGCTTTTGATATAAGGATAAAAACCGCGGTGCACTTTAATGTCAAGTTTGTTTTGTAAAAACATATAGTTTTTATGATGAAAAATGACAATAAAAAACTGTCAACCATTTCAAAATCCATAAAACGAAATTCAAATCCAGAGCAGAGCAACTCTACCTAAAAAGAGAGAGGTAGGATTAGGTGCCTAATAGGAGTGATCATCCTCTGCTGACCGGTCTTCTCTTTTAAATATGGCTTAATTGACTGAGGAAACTTCTGCAATGTCTTTTGTTATACTCATTCTTGACATGATGTTTTACTCGTTCTTTTTTATACTTCATTAGCAAAGAAATTTTAAAAAAGATACCATGTTTATAATGTTTCGTGATACCCTTCGTAATTAATTTCTTTGTGGTTTTTGCTATTTGTAACATTGATTTTATCACTTGGTTCTATTCTAGTAACATCACCGAACTTTCAATATAAGTAACCGTGTATGAGAAAGTAGTTTCCAGATTTATTCCTATGCAATTTGTGAGTAACATTTATTATGTGTAGGTACAAACACACTATATATACGCAAACTTTTTATACTTAATACTATCCAAACGTTTATAATATGTCAAACACTACATTTGTCGTCGCACGGCAGTGCCTGTGGTAAACATTACCTTGCTTTTTCCCCTACAAATTAATTTATCACTGTATGATATTAACACATTATATTAAGAACAAGCAGTATTACACTTAAGTTACCAAGCCTTCAAAAAATATCAAACATCAGATTTATCTAAAACACTTAGGGTTTAGCTGTTATAAAGTTGTTTTGAACACTTAAAAAACTCTTGAAAAGAAACTTGCAAATATCTAATGAACTCCTGCAATTCTGCTAAAATTCTTTTTTGCAATAATTTTATTAAACTAAAGTATTTTTTTCTGGTAACTTTCATTCAAGTGAAAGCAGTAAGCAGCCTTAATATCAAATAGCAATCAATGCATTTGCATTTTCCAATAAATTAAGTGTTATAAATATACTTTTAAGGTCACCTGAAAACTTCAAGGCTGATTGTTACTATTTTTGTTCTGAGGCATCTCTATAATAAGAAGAATCTAAATTAATGGTTCTACCACCCCCGGGGGCGCCACAGTTGGGCCCAAATATGCAAAAAAGCCAAATTTTGAGAAAAAAAAATTCTCTTCTCCCACACATGTGAGGAAATAATAAGTAGTTTTTATGTCAATGAAGCTCCCTACCAAAATTGTAAAATTCATGGCCCCTGGGTCAGGGGTTCAGGCTCAAGGGTATGCCCATGTAGTAAAAATGTATTAAATCTTAGAAAATCTCCTTCTCTACTCCCATATATGTTTGTTAAAAACTAAATGCATGATTATGATGTCCATAAGGCCGTCTACCAAAATTGTAAAATTCATGAATCCTGAGTCAGGGGTTTAGGCTTAGGGTAAGGCCAATATGGCCATATAGTAAACATGTATTAAATCTTAGAAAATCTTCCTCTCTACTCCCATATATATTTGTTAAAAATTAAATGCATGATTATAATGCCCATGAGGCCCTCTACCAAAATTGTGAAATTCACGGCCCTTGGGTCAGGACATTGGGGGGGGGGGGGGGGGAGGGGGAGCAATAAAGTGTTAATGCATATAATGTTTAAAACTTCAGTCTCTTCTCTTTTCTCACACAACTATATAAAAAAAACTGACTTTTAATTATGCTTACCATGAAATCCTTTACTGAAATTCTAATCTCCATGTCCCCTGGAGTATGGGTTTTGACTCTAGGGCACGGCCAAAATGGATGTATAGGTGTTAATCCACATAATGTTTAAAAAATTATCCTCTTTAGTCCCAAACATCTGAAAGGAAAACTGAATTCATAATTTTGTAGACCAGATTTTAAAATGTTCACCAAAATTATAGATTCTATAGTTCTTTTTAAAAGATTTTAGGAAGGGAATTGGTCGTCATTACAAATTAATAATTTTTCTACTCCAGAATAAAACCTAATTAAATGAATGTATGAGATTCTTCGACAATTTTGTGTATTGGTTATATGCTACTCAGGTGATTGTTAAGGCCTATTGGCCTCTTGTTTTTAAGGTAATCAATTCGTGTATTTTTGAATAATGTGATTATTGTGTACGTAAAAACTTTGCAAAGAACGCATTGACATTTTCAAAAGATGATTTGAAACTGCCGCATAAGGGGATGACGTTTTCAAAGGTAAATAAGTCACATCTTCAAACTTTAACAAGATGATATAAATTCAACATATACATTTAGATTAATTTATGTTATTCTTTTAAATCAAAGACATGTACTTTAAGTATTCTGATTACCTCACTAAACATTAGACACGTGCGTTAATGTTAGTATCAGACTAATCAGCAAGTACTTTAAATGATAAAGGCTTTGAATAAATTCATCTTCTTTTGTAGTTCTAGTAAAATCTTTAACATTAAAAATCGCATTTTTGTCGACAAAATGACCCTCAATGTCAAAGCTTCATCCTGCACTATGCATTGAAAAAGGATAAGAAAATTCGAAAACTAAACTGCTTTGATAGATTTTTTTTTGTTAAAAGATTTTTTTTTCATAAAAGTAAATCTAAATATTGTATGATTTTAGGATTTTTTTATTAACCGCATTTTGTTTAGATTCCCTAAATAGTCAACGATTTTTATAATGTTTTTGCATGATATGGCCTTTTTTAACATAAAGAATGCCCATATGTCAAAATCATATTTAGTTTACCTAAAAGCTAAAACATTGCACAGACATCTTTTTGACATTTAAAATTCATATTAATGGACCAATTATGTACTTATATTAACAATACAGAAATGGGCCAGAAATGAAAAACACAAACTTTTTTTAATATACGAGTGCTTTTTCGTCGAATTTGAATGTATTGCCACTTATTTTTGCACAGTAATGGAATTAAGAAAAGACATTTTTCAGGTCCCATAATGATTGGTTTAAAATATGGTTGGACACTTGAAATTTAAAGCAATGTCCTAATTCACCGGGATAGTATGGTTATAGGGCTCATAGCTATCATCTAAAACAATATTCTCCAAATTTACAAGTGATTGTTGTACTTGCAACAAATATTTTGTTTACAATGCACTACACCGAGCAATCTCTTTCCCCTTTCAAACGAAAAGACGAATCTGAATCCTTCATCTAGTTCTGAAGAAACTGACACGGCTGATCTTTACAAGACTCAGTTAAGGCAGTTTATTAATCAAAAATTGTTATAAAATCGCCACAAGCTTCAGAATAAATACGGAATGCACAAAAAATCATGATTATGTCAGACGCAAATTTTCTTATCAAACAATAAGGTTTTTTGTCCTTTTATGTTTTAGATATGAAAAAAAGGCTCAAATACAAAATCATTCCAGTCTTTTGAACTGCGTAAAATCCAGTACACTGGATTATTTTTAAATCATTAAAATAATGAGGTGACATGCAATTTTTTTTTATGAAGGTAGAATGTCAATTACGATAAAATTGCTTAGTTATTGTCTAATTAAAATCCAAAACTTGCTAAAAGGTACCGTCAAAATAATGCTGAATAATTAGTTTTCTATAAAACTCCCCGTCTTACAGCAATTCTATACCAGTCTGACACAGTCTGTTAAGATGGAGGGAAAACTTCTTCTCGTTCTTCTGTTTGTTGCTTCTGTCGCTGTAAGTTTATTTATATATATATTTTTTATCCTAGAATATTACCTGCTGTTTACCTAATATATAGTTGCAACCCTTGAACAGTCTTAATTGTTACATGTATATGATCGTATTCGTTGCTGACACTTCTTTTTAGATCATAGTGATAATATGATGCGGTTATTACATCTTAAATTAATACGACAGAGGCAATAGAAAGAATATACTTTAAAAACACTATATCTAGCGTGAACGATAGGCGGAATATGATTCATCAACAAGTTAGCGTGGATTTTATCGCGTGCATTTCTGAGCTTACCTACATGTACTCATCTACTTATATATTTCACATCTGGCGAGGTATCTGATTTAGCGCAGGTTGTTTTCCGCCAAAAAAGCTTAATAGCATACACAACCAAATCAAGGAAGTTTCAATTCTCGACGATTAGTTTTTCATTTGTTTACAATTAGAAGTCCCTTTTTTATTTACGCCCTATGCTTTGTATATACTTCTGATGGATTTATTGATCAAGCATAGCAGCGATTAGTATTGTTTTAAAGTTGTTTATCTACCTTTTACAACTATAAAATACCACAAAAATTTAAAGCATAGATGTGCGAACTGCTTTTACGTGTACGTTTTAGACCCAGGCGTAATAGCAATAATTATATTAAACTCTCCGTTTGCAGGCTAGTGGAAAGTATAGGCCGAATTACAGACCTAATCCACCACGAGGTACTGATTAAGAATACTTTTTGTTAATTTATCAACACAATGCTATCATTGGAGAAATAAATAAAAGCTAAGTTTTATAAATGATTTTCTTATTTCTTCACTACAGGATGTACCTACGAAGGAAAGACATACAATGTGGGACAGAAGTTCCCTGCTGGAGACGACTGCAACACTTGTACCTGTAAATCTGGAGGACGCGTGTCTTGTTCAAAGAAAACCTGCTGTAAGTTATCGCAATCTCAAAGCTAATACTTTAATGTAATGGAGAAAGTATTTTATCGTTCAGGTTTAAGTTTGAAGTCCTAAGTAATCTGGAGATATCGGTATGAAATTGATATTTTTATCATAAAAAGGATATAGGTTTCATTAAGGAATAATAGTTTATTAGATATAGATACATTTATTATCAAACATATTCATGTATAACACTAACAGTTGTTGCATTTTTGGAAAATAAATTTCATGTTTGTCATTTTTAAAAGTAATGTTCAGTTTTGAATATTTTGTTTTCTATTCTGATACCAATAAACGTAACTGTTTGTAGTCTGTGACTACAACGGACAGAAATACAAGGTTGGACAGAAGTTCCCCGCTGACGATGGCTGTAACCAGTGTTCATGTGGATCTAACGGCCGTGTGTGGTGCTCCAAGAAGACCTGTATCACAAGTAAGTAAAATGTCAGCTCACAGTTAGAAAAAAAAGAAGACAATTATCATAAGATGAAACGAGTTAAAACTAAATTCCTCTTTAAACGCAAAGACTTATCTACGTTCAATTGCGAAATGCAACCCTTGAAAAATCTACCTCCTTCCTTTTTTAGACAGTACAATCAATGTTGCACAATATTAAAAAAAAGGTTATTATTTACAATGTATATTTCAGTAACCTGATACAAAACGAAGGACCTGCCAAATTAATATTTAGTTAAAGTATATACAGTTAAAAACAAAATCACTTTTAGCTTATTAATACTTTAAACTGTCTTTGTCTTTTGTAGCCTGTAAATATAACGGCCAGAAATACAAGGTAGGCCAGAAATTCCCTAAAGGAGACGGATGTAACACCTGTCGCTGTAAGTCTAACGGAAGTGTGTCCTGCACCAGCAAGTACTGTCCTCCTCCAAGTTACAAATAGTAAAACCATACACGACAGAGAGATATAACCCAAGTAAGTTGTAATGTTTTGCATAGTCCAAACCCCAATCTGTTGAGCAGAAAAAGTGTTTGTTTTATTTTTGTTGTGCAAATCAAGAACTGATATTGAAGTTATTTCTTATTTTTCTTTTAGTTGAACGAATTGCCTGTCCTACAACGAGCTGTGTTTATATTTTATATGTATTATTAATATATGAAAACTGTATTGAAAATAAATTATCAATGCGTCATTACAAAGTTGTTTATTCTTTAGTTTGATTGAAATGTTCATATATCAATGTACGATGTCCCTATTTTTATGTAATAAAAAACAAGAAAAAAAACAAACAAACAAAAAAGCATAAAGGAAAAAAATAACAAATACTGAGTCAGTTGGAAAAAAACGTTTGTGTCTAATTTAGGTAAAGTGATCGTGAGTCGGACACTCTTCGTTTTATTAAAGTTATGCAGATCATATACTATTGCACACACTCTTGTAAGGGGTGTTGTCCGAAAGATCTCGAAATTGTCTATCATAGTTTGCCTGGATCCCCTCGGTATTTTACCTTACAAAACATTCGTTAGCGATAAACTTCTAAAAATAAAATTCGCTCGTGAGTCGGACACATTTGATATTGAGTCGGACATTCATAAAATACGGTCAACGGTAATTTTTCAATGCACATATACACACATTTCATCATAATAATCCAGGAAGATCAATGATTTATCAGTTATTTTTTACATGTAACATTTATTTCTCCTTAAATCAAGGTTTATAACCAAAAACGTACATGTAAATAGAGTAAAAAATTCGGAATGAGCGTTGGGGGTGGGAGTAACAGCATGAATTGACTGATAAAAGGGGAAACCAAACCATTCATTTCGATAGATCAGGACTATATAATAGTAAATTTAAATTTAGATCCTTTAGAGCTCGTTTAAAAATACCGTCGATTTTACCACTAAGTGAGAGTTGCTCGTGACAGAGAGAGAGAGAGAGAGAGAGAGAGAGAGAGAGAGGAGAGAGAGAGAGAGAGAGAGAGAGAGAGAGAGAGAGAGATGAAGTAAATGTACATGTAAGTAAAGTATTCAGGAAAACAATATGTAAACATCATTTGTCACCAAGTGCATTGGGAAAATCGACGTTATTTTAAAACGAGCTCTAATAGCATAACAATTTAGGATTTTGTATGACCATTTTCTTTTCCTCGAAGTTCAGCGCGTACGCAAGGGGCATTTGTCTGTAAAAGTTCACCATTCAAGACGAAACTCTGAAATCTTATGGACTTGGTTGTAATATTGTTCAGGTATGTTTTAAATACATTATGGATATTTATTCAAACTTAAGTGTAGTTTATTGATATATATTTCAGCAAAACCAACGTCATCAGTAAAACTATTTATTGTCATTGAGCTGCGATTGATACAATTTCAAAATAATGCTATTTCAATTGTTTGCTTGGAACTTTCAAAGTAAGTCTTGAAGTTCAGTGTGTCTCTTTTTAGGATTCGTTTTAATTGCCTTTTTTAATAATTTTCTCGGAACGTTTTCTTTCACGCTCTAAGCGTTTTTGTTGTTTAATTTCTTCTTGTTTGATTTTAAACGCTGCTGCTTCCTTTTTCTGGTGAATAACTTCGTCGGCAGTAATAACAAAGTACTCCGTCTTCTTTGTTTTCTTTACAGGTGGACGAGAAGGCAGTGGATACATTTTGTTTGCAATAGAAAAAGCAGAAGAGTCACTTGAGACAGGAAGTAAAGTGGTCGGTACCTGAATGTTTGCGGATATAGGAGGGGAGTTAAGTAAAGATGAAGTATTAACTTTGCCGGAATATTGATGGACTTGCTGGGTATAATGTTTCCAGCTCTGGTACAGCAAATCATTGTTCAACCTTGTATTTATTCCAGACAAGAGTGCTGCATTAAATTGCAACTTCTGCTATGAAGACAATGCGTTCTCAATGACTTCGAGTGCCTCATGCGGGGTACATTTACTACATGAGCTAGTATCAAGACATTGAACATTGTCTACTTCGAGACTGGTTAAATCGGAGTTTACAAGCAACCCTTCAAGTGGGTCGTATAGTAACGGTAAAGTAGCTTCCCCTTCAACATTGAAAGGAAGTGAAAGAAAAACAGACGATATGGTCTCAGAGAGAGGGTTTAAAGAAACGCTCGTGATAACCTGGGAAGGTTGGTCTACAGAAGAAACAGACTGAAAAGACAGGTTATGAACTGAAACTGAGGGAGAACTGGATGGTAACAAAAAAGTGCTAGAATTTGCGCTACTTGGTGGGGATGGTGCCGTTTCCACCCTTGGAACACTAATTTCACTGTGACAAAAGGCTTCATTTGGTATAGCACTCGTTGCAGCAAACCCATTTTTATTGTCGCAGGAGTAAGGGCTGCTCCCCATGCGACATTGAACAGGCGAAGAAATTGCATATGTCCGACAGCCACACCCGTTCCTTTGGTGAAGTTGTCTATGACAGTGTTCCAGTGACTTTTAAGCGATTTAAAGACTGTTCTGTCAAACGGTTTGGTCCAGTTACTGGTATGACTGGGAAGTTCAACGACAATTATATCGTTCTGCTTTGCCAATTCAACAAACTCTACATTATTGTGTGAACCGTGGCCGTCACAAATTAGAACTTGTGGCCGAGCTGGACCTACGTTTTTTAAGAAAGTGTCGGTGAACCAAAGCCTAGCGATGCCATCTTTGGTCCACCCTGAATCTGATACTGAGAAGTTTGATCCTCTCAAAGACAATTGCCTCTAAGTCATTACCTTCCAACTTCCTTTTTGTTTTTCCGGGAATTACAAAGTGAGGTGGAAGGTAATCACCATTTGCATTCCTGCATGCAATGACGGTAACTAGTTCTCGAGACATGGACACCTTCCCAATGAACCGTTTTGGCCCCTTTTTTGGCCAAAACTTTATTAGGTTTATGGGACATAGTAATCCCCGTCTCATCCATATTCCAAATCCTCCGCGAAGGATGATCTTTAAGGTTTGGGGACTGGATGATGTTTCTAATTTCATGGAAATAGCAAGCCATGCGTTGTCTTGTCATGGCATCGAATCGCACGGATGCAGTTGCTTCTGGAGACCTTAGCGAAAATGTGTCGTGTCTCACCTTAAATCGGCAACACCACATGTCAGAGGGTTTGCCATGTTTGAATCGTAGACCCCTTGTTCTGCCATAGCTCCCGCAAACCTTAAAAAATTAGACTTTGAAAAGCCGATTCCCAACTGTGATCTATTTATAGCACAGTCTATCATTTGGTTTTCATCTGTTCCACTCAAGACTGGTTTGCTTCCCCATTTACTTCCTTCGGTGACCTTCCATGTAAGCCGATCGCTAATGGTAGATTTTTGGACCTTATATTTCGCGGCAGCTTTCCTGATTGAAAGCTTACTGTTTCTGACATCGGCGACAACTGCTGAAATGGCTTCTTCCGTAAACTGTTTAGGCCCTGGCATTATTCTGATAAAATAAATAAAAAAAACCTCTAGAGTGGTTCTAAAAATAATCTACTTAATGCAACAACATGTCAAATAATCGTATAGATCGTTGATAAAACATGAATCTAAAGAATATTTCAGGTTATTTTGTAATTTTCTATAAAGTGTATTTATTCTTTTCTTTGATTTCTTTAGAAAACTACTCTCTCATAGTGTTCAGTGATGTTTCTAATCAAACTGATGTTGCTTTCACTAAACTTAAAGCCAAAGGAAATGTTTTGCATCGGTCCTTTCTTTTTGGAAAATTTGTTGATATGCTGTTTTGCTTTCAGGTAACAAGGACCATTAATCAATTTATCTTTGAATGATCTGTAAAGCACAGAACTGTCTTCGCGCTGGAAGTATGCGACCCGTCTTGTACAATCAATATCTTCAAAAATGGCTATGGCAAAATTGTCCTTAGGGTTGTCCTCTTCTCACTTACAATAATGGACAACTTCCAATCGGATCTCGTGCGATCCCCAATGATGCATGCAAACAGCATATATATTTCTGACCATAACGTTTTTCATAGTTGAGGTAGATCTAATAAAAAATAAGACTTGATATTAAATTTTTTTGCCGTTTGATTTAAAAATAAGATATTAATGAATTTTATCGCCTATTCATGATTTTCAACTCCATTAAATATTGTTATTTTCGGAAATATTGGAATTTCGAATCATTTAGAAAGTCTTGTTTTAAATATTTGATGTTGAATTATTTAACATTCCTTGACGAAAATACAGGCTTGTATCCCCAATAAAAAATGTTAATTTTTATCTAGAAATTCCAGTAAAAATATTCGTCGTTTGGTTGAATAATTCAATTAAAAGATCGCGATCGCGCCTATGATATATACATATTCTACATTTTTAAAACAAAATTGAAGGCTACTTTATATCGTGGGAAAAATAAATTATTTCAAAGATCTATATGATGATTTAACATGTTTTCTAAAATGACATTGAGTCGGACATGTCCGACTCATGATCAAATTAATGACTTTTACTGTCCGACACCATATCAATTATGACTTGTGTTTGTAAAGTTAAATTTCCAAAAATTGCTCCTCATAAAGCAACGATTTTACACTATGTTTTCATTCAATAAACTTCATTTTATCGTTTGAAACTGTTTTTCGAATATATATGTTCTTTTGTATAATGAAAATAGCTTTGCAAATATGTTTGTTATTTTAAAAACTTACCAAATTCTTCTTCAATATTCCCTCCTTGAAACAATCGAAAGGTCATGTGATGAAGAGACAGGAAAATTGATATCGAACAAAGAAAGATAACTCCAAACAAATTCAAATATTTTGTATAATTTATTTTAGATCTGAAAACAAAAATTCAACAAGAAAGGGGAATAATTCGGCATGAAAGTTGTCCGACTTCAGATCGGTCCGTCTTTTGATCACTTTTATATTCGGAGATCATTTCAATTTAATATTTCGATTAGCCCGATTTGTTAAAATTCAGATCGATTTTTCATAAACCATGTTTATAAACAGTTAAAGCGTTGGTGTTTTCTTGCATGTGTGTATCGCACGCTTAATATATGTAGCTTCCCATGCGCAGCCAATCTAAACCTCTAGATCAGACCAAATAAAGAAATGTTCAAAAACACCAGGGTTCTGGCAGACAAGTTTATTGTGTATATTGCAAAGTTGAAAAAATAACAGAAATACATAAATAGGAATTATGGAAGTGTCACAAAATCAACAATAAATTTGAAACATACGTATAACATATGTGAAATATGTGATAGGAGCTGTGATTGGGATAAGCATCGCATTCCTTTGCTTGTGATTAGAATATAAGAAACAAGTCAGTAGAGTGTTGTTGTGTGGTTTACAATATACTAAACTTAAGTTCCACTGTTATGTAGACTGACGATCCCCAGATGAAAATGCCATAAATTTGATCCAACGACATTAATCTGATACTCTCTCGAACTATTTTTGAACAAGAAGAAGTATTTGATTATATTTATTCAATTCTAACATGAACAAAAGCTTAATATAACGTTTTTGAAAGGTTCAGTGACGCTTACATTTAGTGCAAAAAATAACAGTAAACAATTTCCTCTACACATTATGATAAACATTTCGAAATCAATTTTGTGCTTTCATTTCAAAAAACTCTGATACGTGTCCAATCATATACACAAGATAACATGTTTAAAACTTACATCGTGGCACCGATAATCAATCTTCCAAAAATATGTGACCATGCTCGTAGAAACAGAAACATGTGGTACGACAAACAAATGTGGAATGCACTAACTATCTAAAATAACCCCAAAAGTATGGGTGAACTTATTGCCTCAGCATCAAGATAAAAAATAATGCATGTAACGTTACAACATTTTAAATTAGAACAGAGTACTCATTCAAAGCATATTACATTGAAAAACAGTGAATTTTGTACCTATTAAGATTGCATTTTATTTGAAAAGTAGTTCTTTTCTTTTAACTAATATTATCGAAATTTCTTTTTTCTAATTTGATTGTAAAATGAAAACATACTCAAACAACTCCTTTCAATGACAAACATATATGAACATCATCAGAATTACTGTAAACCAACTTTTATTTGCGACAACTTTATCTTGCAAGTTATCTGACATAAAAACGTTTGCAGCGACACATTTCAGCGACAAGGTATTATCAACACAAGTGTTGTTATTACCACATATAAAACGTAATGGATCGCGGCGAGAAATATTTGTGATGACGAGACCCTTGCAAAACGTTTCTAGCACTGGAATTAAAGTTGTTCTACAGTATTTCTCTTTGGAAAAAAAACAAATCATGGCATATAGCACACATCATGGGCATGTTTACAAAAAGATACCGTTTCGTTTCCTTCCCGATTGAATAGCACTTTGTGCATTGGTAATAAAGAACAGAAATCTTAGAAATATAATTGAGCAGAATCATATAAACAGGCTCATTTTTGATTCGCAAAAACATGACTATTTAAAAGTCGTTATAGGGTTATATCCACCTCGACGTCGGGGGCGGCTTTTGATATAAGGATAAAAACCGCGGTGCACTTTAATGTCAAGTTTGTTTTGAAAAACATATAGTTTTTATGATGAAAAATGACAATAAAAAAACTGTCAACCATTTCAAAATCCATAAAACGAAATTCAAATCCAGAGCAGAGCAACTCTACCTAAAAAGAGAGAGGTAGGATTAGGTGCCTAATAGGAGTGATCATCCTCTGCTGACCGGTCTTCTCTTATAAATATGGCTTAATTGACTGAGGAAACTTCTGCAATGTCTTTTGTTATACTCATTCTTGACATGATGTTTTACTCGTTCTTTTTTATACTTCATTAGCAAAGAAATTTTATAAAAGATACCATGTTTATAATGTTTCGTGATACCCTTCGTAATTAATTTCTTTGTGGTTTTTGCTATTTGTAACATTGATTTTATCACTTGGTTCTATTCTAGTAACATCACCGAACTTTCAATATAAGTAACCGTGTATGAGAAAGTAGTTTCCAGATTTATTCCTATGCAATTTGTGAGTAACATTTATTATGTGTAGGTACAAACACACTATATATACGCAAACTTTTTATACTTAATACTATCCAAACGTTTATAATATGTCAAACACTACATTTGTCGTCGCACGGCAATGCCTGTGGTAAACATTACCTTGCTTTTTCCCCTACAAATTAATTTATCACTGTATGATATTAACACATTATATTAAGAACAAGCAGTATTACACTTAAGTTACCAAGCCTTCAAAAAATATCAAACATCAGATTTATCTAAAACACTTAGGGTTTAGCTGTTATAAAGTTGTTTTGAACACTTAAAAAACTCTTGAAAAGAAACTTGCAAATATCTAATGAACTCCTGCAATTCTGCTAAAATTCTTTTTTGCAATAATTTTATTAAACTAAAGTATTTTTTTCTGGTAACTTTCATTCAAGTGAAAGCAGTAAGCAGCCTTAATATCAAATAGCAATCAATGCATTTGCATTTTCCAATAAATTAAGTGTTATAAATATACTTTTAAGGTCACCTGAAAACTTCAAGGCTGATTGTTACTATTTTTGTTCTGAGGCATCTCTATAATAAGAAGAATCTAAATTAATGGTTCTACCACCCCCGGGGGCGCCACAGTTGGGCCCAAATATGCAAAAAAGCCAAATTTTGAGAAAAAAAAAATTCTCTTCTCCCACACATGTGAGGAAATAATAAGTAGTTTTTATGTCAATGAAGCTCCCTACCAAAATTGTAAAATTCATGGCCCCTGGGTCAGGGGTTCAGGCTCAAGGGTATGCCCATGTAGTAAAAATGTATTAAATCTTAGAAAATCTCCTTCTCTACTCCCATATATGTTTGTTAAAAACTAAATGCATGATTATGATGTCCATAAGGCCGTCTACCAAAATTGTAAAATTCATGAATCCTGAGTTAGGGGTTTAGGCTTAGGGTAAGGCCAATATGGCCATATAGTAAACATGTATTAAATCTTAGAAAATCTTCCTCTCTACTCCCATATATATTTGTTAAAAATTAAATGCATGATTATAATGCCCATGAGGCCCTCTACCAAAATTGTGAAATTCACGGCCCTTGGGTCAGGACATTGGGGGGGGGGGGGGGAGGGGAGGGGGAGCAATAAAGTGTTAATGCATATAATGTTTAAAACTTCAGTCTCTTCTCTTTTCTCACACAACTATATAAAAAAAACCTGACTTTTAATTATGCTTACCATGAAATCCTTTACTGAAATTCTAATCTCCATGTCCCCTGGAGTATGGGTTTTAACTCTAGGGCACGGCCAAAATGGATGTATAGGTGTTAATCCACATAATGTTTAAAAAATTATCCTCTTTAGTCCCAAACATCTGAAAGGAAAACTGAATTCATAATTTTGTAGACCAGATTTTAAAATGTTCACCAAAATTATAGATTCTATAGTTCTTTTTAAAAGATTTTAGGAAGGGAATTGGTCGTCATTACAAATTAATAATTTTTCTACTCCAGAATAAAACCTAATTAAATGAATGTATGAGATTCTTCGACAATTTTGTGTATTGGTTATATGCTACTCAGGTGATTGTTAAGGCCTATTGGCCTCTTGTTTTTAAGGTAATCAATTCGTGTATTTTTGAATAATGTGATTATTGTGTACGTAAAAACTTTGCAAAGAACGCATTGACATTTTCAAAAGATGATTTGAAACTGCCGCATAAGGGGATGACGTTTTCAAAGGTAAATAAGTCACATCTTCAAACTTTAACAAGATGATATAAATTCAACATATACATTTAGATTAATTTATGTTATTCTTTTAAATCAAAGACATGTACTTTAAGTATTCTGATTACTTCACTAAACATTAGACAGGTGCGTTAATGTTAGTATCAGACTAATCAGCAAGTACTTTAAATGATAAAGGCTTTGAATAAATTCATCTTCTTTTGTAGTTCTAGTAAAATCTTTAACCTTAAAAATCGCATTTTTGTCGACAAAATGACCCTCAATGTCAAAGCTTCATCCTGCACAATGCATTGAAAAAGGATAAGAAAATTCGAAAACTAAACTGCTTTGATAGATTTTTTTTTGTTAAAAGATTTTTTTTTCATAAAAGTAAATCTAAATATTGTATGATTTTAGGATTTTTTTATTAACCGCATTTTGTTTAGATTCCCTAAATAGTCAACGATTTTTATAATGTTTTTGCATGATATGGCCTTTTTTAACATAAAGAATGCCCATATGTCAAAATCATATTCAGTTTACCTAAAAGCTAAAACATTGCACAGACATCTTTTTGACATTTAAAATTCATATTAATGGACCAATTATGTACTTATATTAACAATACAGAAATGGGCCAGAAATGAAAAACACAAACTTTTTTTAATATACGAGTGCTTTTTCGTCGAATTTGAATGTATTGCCACTTATTTTTGCACAGTAATGGAATTAAGAAAAGACATTTTTCAGGTCCCATAATGATTGGTTTAAAATATGGTTGGACACTTGAAATTTAAAGCAATGTCCTAATTCACCGGGATAGTATGGTTATAGGGCTCATAGCTATCATCTAAAACAATATTCTCCAAATTTACAAGTGATTGTTGTACTTGCAACAAATATTTTGTTTACAATGCATACACCGAGCAATCTCTTTCCCCTTTCAAACGTAAAGACGAATCTGAATCCTTCATCTAGTTCTGAAGAAACTGACACGGCTGATCTTTACAAGACTCAGTTAAGGCAGTTTATTAATCAAAAATTGTTATAAAATCGCCACAAGCTTCAGAATAAATACGGAATGCACAAAAAATCATGATTATGTCAGACGCAAATTTTCTTATCAAACAATAAGGTTTTTTGTCCTTTTATGTTTTAGATATGAAAAAAGGCTCAAATACAAAATCATTCCAGTCTTTTGAACTGCGTAAAATCAAGTACACTGGATTATTTTTAAATCATTAAAATAATGAGGTGACATGCAATTTTTTTTTATGAAGGTAGAATGTAAATTACGATAAAATTGCTTAGTTATTGTCTAATTAAAATCCAAAACTTGCTAAAAGGTACCGTCAAAATAATGCTGAATAATTAGTTTTCTATAAAACTCCCCGTCTTACAGCAATTCTATACCAGTCTGACACAGTCTGTTAAGATGGAGGGAAAACTTCTTCTCGTTTTTCTGTTTGTTGCTTCTGTCGCTGTAAGTTTATTTATATATATTTTTTTATCTAGAATATTACTTGCTGTTTACCTAAAATAATAGTTGCAACCCTTGAACAGTCTTAATTGTTACATGTATATGATCGTATTCGTTGCTGACACTTCTTTTTAGATCATAGTGATAATATGATGCGGTTATTACATCTTAAATTAATACGACAGAGGCAATAGAAAGAATATACTTTAAAAACACTATATCTAGCGTGAACGATAGGCGGAATATGATTCATCAACAAGTTAGCGTGGATTTTATCGCGTGCATTTCTGAGCTTACCTACATGTACTCATCTACTTATATATTTCACATCTGGCGAGGTATCTGATTTAGCGCAGGTTGTTTTCCGCCAAAAAAGCTTAATAGCATACACAACCAAATAAGGAAGTTTCAATTCTCGACGATTAGTTTTTCATTTGTTTACAATTAGAAGTCCCTTTTTTATTTACGCCCTATGCTTTGTATATACTTCTGATGGATTGTTAGCGTTTATTGATTAAGCATAGCAGCGATAAGTATTGTTTTAAAGTTGTTTATCTACCTTTTACAACTATAAAATACCACAAAAATTTAAAGCATAGATGTGCGAACTGCTTTTACGTGTACGTTTTAGACCCAGGCGTATTAGCAATAATTATATTAAACTCTCCGTTTGCAGGCTAGTGGAAAGTATAGGCCTAATTACAGACCTAATCCACCACGAGGTACTGATTAAGAATTCTTTTTGTTAATTTATCAACACAATGCTATCATTGGAGAAATAAATGAAAGCTAAGTTTTATAAATGATTTTCTTATTTCTTCACTACAGGATGTACCTACGAAGGAAAGACCTACAATGTGGGACAGAAGTTCCCTGCTGGAGACGACTGCAACACTTGTACCTGTAAATCTGGAGGACGCGTGTCTTGTTCAAAGAAAACCTGCTGTAAGTTATCGCAATATCAAAGCTAATCCTTTAATGTAATGGAGAATTATTTTATCGTTAAGGTTTGGGTTTGAAGTCCTAAGTAATCTGGAGATATCGGTATGAAATTGATATTTTTATTATAAAAAGGATATAGGTTTCATTAAGGAATAATAGTTTATTAGATATAGATACATTTATTATCAAAGATATTCATGTATAACACTAACAGTTGTTGCATTTTTTGAAAATAAATTTCATGTTTGTCATTTTTCAAAGTAATGTTCAGTTTATAATATTTTGTTTTCTATTCTGATACCAATGAACGTAACTGTTTGTAGTCTGTGACTACAACGGACAAAAATACAAGGTTGGACAGAAGTTCCCCGCTGACGATGGCTGTAACCAGTGTTCATGTGAATCTAACGGCCGTGTGTGGTGCTCCAAGAAGACCTGTATCACAAGTAAGTAAAATGTCAGCTCACAGTTTGAGAAAAGAGAATAATTATCACGATATGAAACGATGTAAAACTAAGTTCCTCTTTAAACACGAAGACTTATCTACGTTCAGTTGCGAAATGCAACCCTTAAAAAATCTACGTCCTGGCTTTTTCAGACTGTACAATCAATGTTGCATAAAACAAAATGAAAACAAAAGTTATTATTTACAACGTATATTTCAGTAACCCGATACAAAAAGAAGGACCTGCTAAATTAATATTTAGTTAAAGTATATAAGTTTAAAACAAAATCACGTTTAGCTTATTAATACTTAAAACTGTCTTTGTCTTTTGTAGCTTGTAAATATAACGGTCAGAAATACAAGGTAGGACAGAAATTCCCTAAAGGAGACGGATGTAACACCTGTCGCTGTAAATCTAACGGAAGTGTGTCCTGCACCAGCAAGTACTGTCCTCCTCCAAGTTACAACTAGTAAAACCATACACGACATAGAGATATAACCCAAGTAAGTTGTTGTTATGTTTTTACAAAGTACAAACCCCTAATGGAGATAACGCTATGTTCTGTACAGTCCAAGCCTTAACTCAGTTGAGCAGAGAAATTGTTTTATCAATGTTCGTTTGATTTTTGTTGTGCAAATCAACAACTGATATTTAAGTTATTTCTCATTTCTCTTTTAGTTGAACGAAAGGCCTGTCCTACAACGAGCTGTGTTAATATTTTAATGCATTATTAATATATGAAAATTGTATTGAAAATAAATTATCAATGCCTCATTACAAAGTTGTTTATTCTTTGGTTTAATTGAAATATTTATATATCAATGTTCCTAATTACTGACAAACAAAAAAAGATTTCCAAAAACAAAATAAGAAACGCTGAGTCACTTAAAAAGGTTCGTTTTTGTTTTATTGACAATCCTTCTATATTCTCAGATCATGACAGTTTCATATTTCGACTGGCACAGTTTGTTGATATTTGGATCAATTATTCATAAACCATGTTTTAAAAAGAGTACGAGCGTTGGAGTTTTCTTGCTTGTGTTTATCGCACGCTTGATATATGTAGCTGCCCATGCGCAGCCAAACTAAACCTCTATATCAGACCAAGTCAAAAAAAAAATGTTCAAAAACACCAGGATTATGGCAGACAAGTTTATTGTGTCTAGTACAAAGTTGTAAACTGACACAAATACATAACAGGAATTATAGAAGTGTCACAAAATCAACAATAAATTTGAAACATACGTGTAACATATCTGAAATATGTGATAGGAGCTGTGAAAAAGATATCGCATTCCTTTGCTTGTGACTAGAATACAAGACACAATTCAAGACCATACCCCTTTAAGATCCAGTGTTATGTAGACTGACTAATCTACATATTAAAATGCTATAAATTTGATTCAACAACATCAATCTGATACTCTCCAGAACTTTCATTATATTTATTCAATTCTGTCATGAACAAAAGCTTAATATAACGTTTTTATGACGTTAGGTTCAGTGACGCTAACATTTAGTGCCAAAAATAAACAGTAAACAATTTTCTCTACACATAACAATAAAAATTTCGAAATCAATTTTGTGCTTTTATTTCAAATATTCTGATACGTGTCCAATCATATACACAAGATAACGGGTTTAAAACTGACATCGTTGCACCGATAACCAGTCTACTAAACCCAGGCAACCATGCTCATAGAAACAGAAACAAATTTGGAATGCACTAATTATCTTAAAATAAAATCTTAAATTATCTTTAAATAACCCAAAAATTATGGGTGTGCTAATTGCCGCAGCATTAGAAAAATACATCAAGATATAAAATAATGCATGTAACGTGACAACATTTTAATTTAAAACAGAATACTATTTCAGAGCATATAACATTGAAAACCGGTGAATTTCGTACTGATTAAGATTATATTTTATTGATAAAGTATTTTTTTTTCTTTTAAGTAATATTATCAAAATTTCTTTTTGTCTAATCTGATTGCTGAAAATGATAAAAATTACTTAAGGTCAAGATCTATTGTATAATTCCAGAGTGTGTTTTTGGTGCTGGAACCATTATCACATCATAATTGATTTGAAGAATCATTTCCCCGTCCTTTACGGCGTTAAAGGAATTATGTAGAAAATTAAGCAATTTCTTGACATTTTATGTTAAATCATGGTAAAAGTAATCCCGATACCGATGACATCAATTTAAAGAGGAGGTCAATAGCTTGTTTTAATCAGTTTTTGGAGAGACTGTAGGCATTCTAGATATATTTCATTAATCAAAATGGACAAAACTCGTAAATTTGTTCCTTATTTCCGTCATATTTCATTGCAAATGACAGTTTAAATATTGATTTTTTTATTGTGTTTTCCAAGAATTTCAGCCCCGCTACACCCTAACAAAGAAAGCTAATTTTATGAAATATCATTGAAAGAACCTTTATCATAAACTTTATAAACATGTAGGCACCTTTCATTTACTAGATCTTGACGTTAAATAACTCCTTTCAATGATAAAAATACTCGAATTTCATCCGAATTACTGTAAACCAACTTTTATATGCGACAACTTTATTTTTCAAGTTTCCTGATATAAAAATGTTTGCAGCGACACATTTTTCGCGACAAGGTATTATCAACAAAAGTGTTTTTATTACCACATATAAAACCTACTGGTTCGCGGCGAGAAATATTTGCGACGACGAGGCCCTCGTGAATTTTCAAAAGTTTCTAGCACTGGAATAAAAGTTGTTTTACAGTATTTCTCTTCGTGAAAAAAAAGCAAACAAACACACATCATTGGCATGTTGACAAAAAGATACCGTTTCGTTTCGTTCCCGAATGATTAGCACTGTATGCATTGGTAATAAAGAAAAGAAACTTTAGAATAATAATTGAGCAAAATGATATACACAGGCTTATTTTTTATTTGAAAAAACATGACCATTTAAAATTAAGTCGTTATACAGTTATATTTACATCTTCCAAGTATTATTCCCTTTATTTCTTACGGAAACTTATAGTTAATTCATAGCTCTATAAGAAACAGCTAGATTGAAATCTACACGCCCCGTTTATTGAAATCTACAGCGGCTGAAACTGACAAGAAAATGACAGGACCAAACTTGACACACCCAGTTTATAGATTGGTCGAGACCTTTAACTACCTAGGAAAAATCACGGACTGCACGAAATAATCATGACAACGTCAGACTCAAAGTCTCACAGGAGACGATTTGGCTGTTTCTTTTAGTCAACGTACTTACGCATATTAACAGTAATTTAGTGACTTTTCATAATCAATTCATCAATTGGCTAAAAGATGGATGTTAATATAAACAATAAAATGCTTTCTTTGATGATTCATTCGGGTAATGAAGGTAGCGATCATTGCAGAAAAAATTTACATAACCCGCGTTATTTTTCTGCAATGTCGCTACCTTCATATCCCGAATGAATCACCAAATAAAGTATTTTATTGTTTAAATATTCGCCTCGACGTCGGGGGCAGAATTTTGATATAAGGATAAAAACCGCGGTGAACTTTAATGTCAATTTTGTTTTGTAGATAGTTTTTTATGATGAAAAATGACAATAACAAACTGTCAACAATCTCAAAAAATATAAAATGAAATACAAATTTAAAGCAGAGTAACACGGACCACTGAAAAGATAGGATCAGGTGCCTAGTAGGGGTAAGCATCCTCTGCTGGCCGGTCTTCCCCTTAAATATGGTTTAATTGACTGAGGAAACTTTTGCAATGTTTTTTGTTATACTCATTCTTGACATGACGTTTTACTCGGTTTTTTTAATACTTTTATACTTCATTAACAAACAAATTGAAAAAAGATACCAAGTTTATAATGTTTCGTGATTCCCTTTTCGAAATTATTTCCTTGTGGTTTTTGCACATTCTTAACATTTATTTTATCACTTGGTTCTATTCTACTAATCTTTCAATAATAGTAACCGTGTATGAGAAAGTAGTTTCCAGGTTTATTCCTAAGCAATATGTGAGTAACATTTATTATCTGTACGTACAAACACACATTATATATATATATGCAAACTTATTAAACTGAATACTATCCAAACGTTCAAAATATATCAGACACTGCATTTGTCGTCGCACGGCAATACCTGTGGTAAACATTATCTTGTTTTTATTTTCCAAATCAATTTATCACTGTATGATATTAACATTTTATATCGACAAGCATTATTAAACAGAAATTAACCAGTCTTTAGAAAGATATTAAACATCACATTTATCTAAAACAGTTAGGATTTAGCGGTTATAAACTTGTTTTGAACATTTAAAAAACTGTACCCAACGAAACTTGCATACATCAAATAAAAATGGACTCCTGCAGTTCTGCTTAAAGCAATATGAGCCGTATTTTTTTAGAAACATTTTTGCTGCAATAACGTGCTAGTAAGCAAAGTTTCCATGTAACTTGAACTTTAATGATAAATAAGATTTGGAAAAAAAAAACATTCGTCAGAATAAAGATTTATCTTCTAGGGAATATAAAGCAGTTCAAATTTTGTACATGACGACAAATCAATTTTCCTCCAATTAAGGCTTCTTGATGGATTTTCTACAAAAATAAGGCTAACAGGAACAGATTTAAAGAAAAAAAACATGATATTTTTGTCATAAAGGTAGAAAAAAAAAATTCGTAAAAAAAATCAGCATTAAAAGTGCAGCTCATATTGCTTTAAATTCTTTCCTGTATTAATCCTTATTTAACTTTTTTTTTTTTTTTTTAATGTCTTTTTTCGGTTCGGTTCGGTTTGTTTGTTTTTTCTGGTAACTTTAGTATAATTGAAAGCATTAAGAAAGCACTAAGAAGCATTAACATTAAATATCAATCGATGCATTTGCATGTATCAATAAATTATGTGTTATGATTATACTTTTGTAAGGTAATCAATGTAACGTGTAATTTAAATAATGTAATTATTGTGTACATGTAAAATATTTGAATGCAAAAACCATGTTTACCTTTGCAAAACATATTACATCTGTATAAAACTGCTAGATAATGGAATGACGTTTTACAAGATACAATAAGTGACATCTTTAGACCTTAAAAAGGTGATATAAATTCAACACATACACTTAAAAAAAAAATTTTGTTATTTCTAAAATTAAGGACATGTACTTTAAATAATCTGATTACTTTTCAAATTGTATGCATGTGCGTTAATGTTTATATGAGAATAATGAGCAAGTACCTTAATACATAATGCTATGAATAAATTCGTTTTTTATAGTTGTAGTAAAACCTCTCACCTAAAAATCGCATTTTTATCAAAAAATTGACCCTTTATCTTGTAATATGCATTGAAAAGAAAAGAAAATATGCATTGATGGATTTTTATTTTTGAAAGATTTTTTTTCGACATACAAGTAATTCTAAATATTGCAAGAATTCAGTTCTGTTTATTAGATTCCGTAAATAGTCATTGAGTTATATAATAGTTTTGCATGGCATGACTATTTTTAACATAAAGATTGCCCACACGTCAAAATCATATCTGATTTACTTAAAAGCTAAAACATTCCGCCGATGTGTTTTTGACATTTAAATACATGTTAATGTACCAATTAGGTATTTATATTAACAATAAAGGAAATGGGCCAGAAATGAAAAACACAAACTTATTTGATATACGAGTGCTTTATCGTCCAATTTAAATGTATTGCTACAAATATTTGCAGAGCAATGCAATTTAAAAATAAAATTTTCTAGGACGCATAATGATTGGTTGAAAATAAGGTTTGTACACTGGAAATTTTAATCAGTGTTCTAATTGACACATTTTATCCATCGGGTTCAAAGCTATCATTACAAAATATCCTTCGAACTTATATGTGATTGTTGTCCCTGCAACAAATACTTCGTTTGCAATGCTATCCTATTGTGCATCTATACCATTGATCATTGCCTTTAATAGTGCATGGTGTATCGTGCGGAAAAATACGTGGTTTATCATTTAGTTATTAAAGTATATACAACATAATAATAAAGCAATTAAATTGCTTAGTGCCCACAACAGGTCATGAACGATGCATTTGCATAATGTTGCGAGACTTTTAAAAATAAATAAACAGGTAGCGCGCATTGCCATTCAACAACATATGCTGTGCAAAATATTAACAACAGTCCACCAATCTAATCCTGCTAAGTTCACTATATAGTTATTCCTGTAATTGAAATAATGAGAAAAATGTAGTTGAATAAAAATTTTCGCGGATTCCGTTATAATTTAATTCACAAATTTAAATTTCATTGAAATACAATTTTAACCTACAATTTGTATTATTAGGATCATTCGCAACAAATTAAAGTATCCGTGAAACATGTAATTTTCACTTTATCCACCACAACTGATACCGAAAAAGATTATAAAACCACAGTATGCGTGTTTATTTACATCCACCGAGCAACTATCGTCCCCCTTTCAAACGAAAAAAGAATCCAATTCCTATATGTAGTTTAGTAGAAACTGACATGGCTGAAATCTACATGACACAGTCAACTAGATATTGATCAATAAAACAATCGTCATCCGCTTCCGGATAAATACGGACTGAACAAAATAATAATGATTATGTCAGACTCAAATTCTCTTTTCAGACAATACGGTTTTTGTCTTTGTCGTTTAATGTATCTTACTGATGGACAACAACACCAACCTTGTTAATGTTCTTATTATTCATGATTAATTTTAAATGTTGTTACAATAATGATATATGTTAAACAATAAAATGATTATCAAAGCGGGGGTTACATATTTCTGCAAATTCGCTTTCGCCATATACTACATGAATCACGAAAGAGTGCATTTGATTGTTTTAATGAAAAAATCGTTTTTATCAAACATATTATTGTACAAATATCATTTAAAGTTATCTAGCCATCAAAACTGTTATACTGTAAAAGAATTCCGAAGAAGCCGTCCTAGTGGTCCTTTCTTCTTTACAGGGTTAAAACAGTGAACCAAATCTGCTATGAAAATATTTTTTTTTTTTTTTTTTTTTGAAATTTGAAAAAAAAGAAGTTTGAGTACATAATTAGTACAGTATTTACACTGCGTAGAATCCAGTACACTGGGTTTTTTAAAACCATATATATAAATAATGAGGTGACATGCAGATTTTTTAATGAAAGTAAATGTCAATTACGATAAAATTGCTTAGTTATTCTCTAATTATAATCCAAAACCTTCTAATAGGTACCGTTAAAATAATCGTGAATAATTAGTTTTCTATAAAAACCCCGGTCTTACAGCGGTTCTATACCAGTCTGACACAGTCTGTTAAGATGGAGGGAAAACTTCTTCTCGTTCTTCTGTTTGTTGCTGCTAGTCGCTGTAAGTTTATTTATATATATTTTTTTTACCTAGAATATTACTTGCTGTTTACCTAAAATAATAGTTGCAACCCTTGAACAGTCTATATTGTTACATGTATATTATAGTTTTCGTTGCTGACAGTTCCTTTTAGATCATACTGATAATATAATGCGGTTATTACATTTTGAATTAATATGACAGAGGCAAAAGAAAGAATATACTTAAAAATACTTTATTTAGCGTGTACGATATTTGGCGGAATATGATTTTCCAACAAGTTAGCGTAAATTTGATTGAGTGCATTTCTAAATGTATCTACACATCTACTTACACATTCACACGTGGCGAGGTACTTGATTTAGTGCAGGCAGTTTTCCGCCAAAAGCACTTAATAGAAAACACAACCAAATCTAGGAAGTTTCAATCTTCGACGATTAGTAAAATGTAAAAAGTTTACAGGATCCTCGACGATACTTTAGTTTTCCATTTGTTTACAATTAGAGGTCATTTTTTTATTTACGCCCTATAATTTGTATATACTTCTGATGGATTGTTAGCGATTATTGATTAAGCATAGCAGCGACAAATATTGTTTTCTAGTTGTTTACCTACCTACTATAAAATACCTTTATATATTCGATACTCTGAATATAAAGCATAGATGTGCGAACTGCTTTTTATGTGTACGTTTTAGACACGGGCCTACTAGCAATAATTATTTTAAACTCTCTATTTGCAGGCTAGTGGAAAGTATAGGCCTAATTACAGACCTAATCCACCACCAGGTAACTGATTAAGAATACTTCTAGTCATTATATCAACACAATTTTATTATTAGAGAAATAAAAAAAAAATCTTAGTTATATAAATGATTTTGTTATTTTTTCCTAACAGGATGTACCTACGAAGGAAAGACATACAATGTGGGGCAAAAGTTCCCGGCTGGAGATGACTGCAACACTTGTACGTGTAAATCTGGAGGACGCGTGTCTTGTTCAAAGAAAACCTGCTGTAAGTTATCGCAATCTCAAAGCTAATCCTTTCATGAAATAGAGAATGTTCTTGATCGTTAAGGTTTGAAGCACTAAGTAATCTGATAGTTAGTTATTTTTTAAAATATCGGTATGAAATTGATATTTTTAGCATTACACAGATGTAGGTGTTCTTTTAGGTATATATATATATATATATATATATATATATATATATATATATATATATATATATATATATATATATATATATATATATATATATATATATATATATATATATATATATATATATATATATATATATATATATATATATACATTTATTATCAAAGATATTTATGTATAACACTAACAGCTGTTGCATTTTTTGAAAATACGGTTCATGTTTGTCATATATTTTTGATTAAAGTTCAGTTTAAAATATTTTGTTTTCTATTCTGATACCAATTAACGTTACTGTTTGTAGTCTGTGACTACAACGGACAAAAATACAAGGTTGGACAGAAGTTCCCCGCTGACGATGGCTGTAACCAGTGTTCATGTAAATCTAATGGACGTGTGTGGTGCTCTAAGAAGGCCTGTATCACAAGTAAGTAAAATGTCAGCTCACAGTTAGAGAAAAGAAGATAATAATTACCACGATATGAAACGAATTAAAACTAAATTCCTCTTTAAACGCAAAGACTTATCTACGTTCAATTGCGAAATGTAACCCTTGAAAAATCTTCGTCCTTGATTTTTTAGACAGTACAATCAATGTTACACAATACAAAATGAAAAAAAAAAGTTATCATTCACAATGTATATTTTAGTAACCTGATACAAAACGAAAGACCTGCCAAATTAATATTTAAAGTATAGTAAGTTTAAAACAAAATCACGTTTAGCTTATTTATACTTGAAACTGTCTTTGTTTTTTGTAGCCTGTGAATATAACGGTCAGAAATACAAGGTACGACAAAAATTCCCTAAAGGAGACGGATGTAACACCTGTAGTTGTAAGTCTAACGGAAGTGTGTCCTGCTCCAGCAAGTACTGTCCTCCTCCAAGTTACAACTAGTAAAACCATACAAGACCGAAGTATATAACCCATGTAAGTTATTATGTTTTGCATATTCCAAACTTCAACTCTGGTGAGGAGAAAAATTGTTTTATCAATTTTTGTTTTATTTTTGTTGTAAAAATCAAGAACTGATATTGAAGTTATTTTTCATTTTTCTTTTAGTTGAAAGAATTGCCTGTCCTTCATTAAGCTGTGTTTATATTTAATAATGTATGAAAATTGCATTGAAAATAAATTACCAATGCTTCATTACAAAGTTGTTTATTCTTTGGTTTAATATAAATATTCATATATCAATGTTCGATGTCACTGACGTTATGTTATGCAAACCAAAACAAATAAAAAAAGAACAAATAAACAACAACAAACAAACAAACATCCAAAAACAAAATAACAAATGCTGAGTCACTTAAAAAAATGTTTGTGGTTTAGTGACAGTACTTCTACATTCTCAGATCGTATCACTTTCATATTTCGACTGGCACAGTTTTCTGATATTTGATTCAATTATTCATAAACCATGTTTTAAAAAGAGTAAGAGTGTTGGTGTGTTTTTTTTTTAGCTTGTGTGTATCGCCCGCTCGATATTTGTATCTGCCCATGCACAGTCAAGTTCAACCTCTTGATCCAGTTAAAATAAATGTTTAAAAACAACAATGTTCTGGCAGAACAGGTTATTTTATCTAATACAAAGCTGTAAAAAGCTGATTTAAAAGCATAAACAGGAATTATCCATGTCACAAAATCAATAGAAAGTTTAAACATAGGTTTAAAATATGTAAAATATGCGATATGAACTGTGAGTATGATAAACATCGTATTCATTTGCTTGACTGGAATATCTGACACAAGTAAGTAGACTACTGTTACATGTATGTTGTTCACAATACACAATATTTAAGATTATGTTTTGTGTAGACTGACGATCGACTGATAAAAGCAATTTGATGCAGCAATACCAATCTAAAAACCCTCCAGAACTATCTTAAAACTAGAAGCAAGCTTTAGTCAGATTTATTAAATTATGGCAGTCACAAAAGCCTTATATAACGTTTCGATGAAAGATTAAATGATGCCAACATTTGGTGCAAAAATAATAACAGCAAACAGTGTCCTCTGCAAATTTCGACAAAAATATTGAAATACATTTTGCCCTTTTATTTCATAAATAATAAGCTTATTCTAGGTATGCACATTCTGATAAGTGTACCATCATATACACAAGATAACGGGTAAAAAAACTTACATCGTGGCGCAGATAACCAATCTACCAAATGCAAACATCAAAGTGTTATTATCTAAAATGACCCCAAATTTATTGGCGCACTAATTGCCTCAGGATCAGAAAAATACATCACAATACAAATTTAATGCATGTAATGTGACACCATTTTAATTTATAACAGCATTCCGATCTAGAGCATATTACGTGTAAGAAAATGAATTATGTACTTATTATGATTAATTTTGTTGGAAAAGTAGTTCTTATTTTTAACTTATATTATCGAAATTTCTTTTAACGAGTATAATAATATCGAAATTTATACATTAAATTGATTAAAAAATAGTGTTAGAAACACTTCTTTGAATCTAACAGCTTTTTTTTCAGAGAGTTCTTTAGGTTGAAAACATTTGAAATGTTTTTCGCCAATAATGATATTATTCTGGCATGTCTGTGACATTTGCTTTCCAAGGAATATTGTAGAACCGATAAAGATTATTAATTTCCACTTATGTATGATTCCATAAAGTAAATCACTTATTTCCTTATACAGGTAACTCGATATCTCGAAGTCCATGGGACTGAGGAAAAAGTTCGAGGTTTCAACAGTTCGAGTTTTCAAAAGTTCGGAATTTTCCAGGTTGACCAACGGGTTTAAAATTAGTCTTACCGGATGTTATGATTTAGCCATTTATTTAGTGTTAACCTTACTCACGTACTTTAACAACGTTTTCTTTTCACTAAAATATATAGAAATGGGTGTTTTTAAAACTAAATACAAACAACTATTGAATAATTTCTTAATAATTATTTATTTCATGCATCATATTAAGACCAGATTGGCCAGTACTACTGTACTGCAAGACGATCGACATGTCATAAATGTGATAACTGGGTATTGCCCATTGTTCCCACTGTGCGGGTCTTTCCCCAGCTTTAACAACTTGTTCAGCAATAATCATTATAATGACAATAATGCTCATAAGCATCATATTTACAGTTTTATAATTCTAAAATTGACATGTCATGGCTCAATATTATCGTTTCGTCTCAATTAATTTCTCATTTTCATTGCGTCTCAAAATTATCGTAAAACGGTTGGTGTTGATTATAGATCAGGTATCGGTATGGGCAATCATCAAACAATTATCACCTTGCAGGACAAGTGTCGCCTGAATAAACAACCAATGTCCCGCGTCTAACGCCTGGAGCCATTTAAATAACAAGGTAGGTGTTAATTAGGTATAGTGCTTGGAGATACACAGCGACTTCGAGGTATCTTGTGTAAGAAACTATAGATTACGATCAATGGGACTGCAGTTTGACTTCGAGGGATCAAGGGTTTCGAGAAATCAAGAGTTCGAGAAATCAACAGTAAATTTGCTTAGTTATATAGGAAAAAAATCGGGACTCTAGACTCACATCGAGCGATCAAGAACTTCGAGAGATCGAAGTTCGTGCCATCGAAAGTAACCTGTAATAGTTATAATAGTGATACTGTGTAATTAATTGGCATATATATATTATACAGGTTGCCCCAGAATATCTTATACCATTTCCTGTTTAAA
Organism: Magallana hongkongensis; assembly: GCA_015776775.1. Classification (NCBI taxonomy): domain Eukaryota; kingdom Metazoa; phylum Mollusca; class Bivalvia; order Ostreida; family Ostreidae; genus Magallana; species Magallana hongkongensis. The sequence continues at coordinate 21,860,948 of CM027469.1, forward strand.
TAACTTTTGATTAAATTATTTAACAAAAAATCAAAAGCATTTTAAAACTCCATATGATAAAAAAGGTTTACACAACAGATTCGTAAGTTGACAAATTGAAAATTATTTTTTTTTAAAACACAACAAAAGAGTGAGTGCGACAAAATGGCGTCCTTTTTATCAATGGCAACGTCAACTGGATGAGTTAACTTTCTCACAACAACCGCTACATGGATGCCATTATCTCAAATCTTCTCACTATTTAAAGAATGGGTTGCTTGTTGAATTATTTTCCCACACTTCATAAATCGAACAACTATATCTGGGGTCTTGGGTCTTTGTTTAAAAATACAGTTTTAAAACAGAAGATGCCTGTTCTTTTGTTCGAGTCAAATTAAGTGGAATTCAGTTCAACCAAAGAAATAAGATTCAATTTTGTAAAATCATAATTCAAGGAAAAGCATGGTTTTCTCATAAACTGTTTTGCGGGGGGGGGGGGGGGGTAACTAATTGTTTTCTTTTTTGAGTCACAATTCACAAGTTTTGGACAAACATTATTTTTTATATTAATTTTAAATTGCATCAGATAATCTGGGACAGCCTGCATTTATATAATTTCAAAAACAAATATTTAAAAGAACTCTAATGAAAAATACAATATGACTGTTGTTATCGCCTGAATAATTTTGGAGGAATTATATTTATTTCTTAATTTTAAAAAGCATTAAATGGCAATACAACTCAATTTGTATTTTCATTGCAGTAAAATGAGTATGATGTTCGTACGCATTATCAAGTTACACGGATTTTGCCTGTTGTTCTTGTAAATAAATAGGGTGAATGATGTCGATTGACATCCACAGCGGCTTGTGTAGAAAAAAAATCGTAAAAAATAGGTGTATCGGAGGAAAAAAATAAGATAGGACGTCATCTTGGATATTGCATTGCATTAAAAGGTTATTGTTCAAAAAGACATTACTAACTATATCGTATGCAATTTATGTAAGCATCACATCTGTTAGAAATTAGCTTTTTTTCCATTTGTTAAAAAAGACGATATCTCTCTTTTGTTTTCAAATTTGAACAACTTATGTACGTTAAATATGGGATATATATTTATTCATAAACATACAGAACGTAATAAAAAGAAAAAAATATTTTTTTTTTCAATCAAAGTGCAAAGAAGAACAACTCCTATTTGTGAAGTTTTACCAATTTCGGTTTGTATAGTATATAAATTGATATGGATTCCCGGACGTTTACTTCACCAATGTGTTTTGAAAGTCTTTAAAAAGGCGTTATGCTAACAAAACAAAATTTTGATTGATAATATGTTACAAGCATGTGCATTTCGATGGATTGAATATATTGGTTAATGACAGAAAACAAAATAAATAAAAAGAAAGATAGTGATGCACAACATATGATGGTTGGACGTATAGAACAAAACTATTAATACTAATTATAATTATTATTTGCAAAATCACAATTTCATTTTTTTTAATGCAATGATTTCAGAATTATAGGCATGTTATTAGTATAGTTTGTTTTTTGTTCTTTTATCGGCTTTTTTGTTGTTGTTTTTTAATGTTTTATTTTTGTGAGGTTTTTTTTTTGTTAATGAAATATACAAACGAAGAATGACATTTGATTACCGTCATTTCAATATCAATCAATGCCACCTATTTGGGAATGTGATGTTTGCAGTTAAAAAGAGATGACTCAGATTTTTTTGGTGACGGTAACACCCACAACCAATGGTTTTTTGTATGACGCCGAAATTTATATTATGTTACAATTGATTACAACAAGTAGGAACATGGACTCAGCTTTGAGCTGGATGACCACACACCTTTTCTACGAACGAAACAATATCTTATTAAGTTCAATATATCCTCTTAATATTTTAGCAATTACATGTACGATCATATTTACCAAGTTTGATGATTTTATAAACCTTAAATTGATACATATTTAGCCTATCTATACTACTATATTGAAATAATAGACTCAAATTTTTGGGTTTTAATACCGAAAATTCGGAAGAGTTCTTTTTTTTTTTTGGTTTTATATATCTTAAATATCATTGGTACTTGAAAAGTACCAATCTGTTCTTATTTTTTCTCAATCAAGCTTTGCTAATTAATAATCAACGAAAATTATTTTAAAAATCCGGAAATCATCTGGATTATTTGGATTTTACAATCTTGCTCATGTGCATTACATCCACGCTAAAACACGAGATGCTCTTTAGATTATGTTTCCACAATATCACATTTGCATGGATAAACTCAGAAACGATATAACAAATACATGTGTTATACATTATATTTTTCTTTGTCTGAATAGAAATAAATGTGATTCTCAATAGCATAAGCAAATTTGACTGCCAGAAAATAAATGATAATAAAATGTATGTTGACATAAATTACTAGAGCAAATGATAATCATCCTAGAAAAAAAAAACAATAGAAATATGAGTATACACATCATCAGAGAATTAATAAATGAAACAAATTGATTTCAAAAGTAAAAAGGGCTTAATATTATAGTTTACTTTGAAGATAAACAGAGAACATTGCACAGCTGGCCCTTATTGATCTCTAAAAGAAAACAAAAACAAATGCACCATATTTTCGAAAGTCTAGCCAAATGCAACTGTTTATAAAATGAAGGAATATCATTCCTCTTATTTACTATCGAATAAATACTTACTTGAATATATGCTGATACAATCGATGGTTTTTCTTGCCGTTGCCGTAAACTTTTAGACAGTACTTGTTTGAGCAGGATATCCGTCCATTGAAATTACATCAACATCTACATGTGCACTCGCCTCCAGTCGTGATGCTTTGGCTTACTTTATATTTCTCTCAATTGACATCACAGACTGCAAAATCGGACACTTTAGTGTTAAAGAAATATAAAGGTGTCAAAAAATTACATAATTACTTTTTAAGCATATCATTCAGACGATATTTTTGTTGTTGTTGCTGATACATTAAGTAAAAAACAGATCTTACATTTCATATTGGTGCAACATGTTTAAGAGAAAGTTTCAAAATGGTTTTTCTTCTATAGATAATAATCATTTGCCTAACTTGTATTTCAATCTATCATTGTTGTCGCATAAAAACGATTTAAGTTTGCTTATATGGTCACATGTTTGTTTGGTTTTTTTTTAATTGCATAGCATACATAAAGCTAAATGATTGAAATTATTTTTGTTGATATATTAACATAAACTAGAAAACTAATTTTCATTTCATATTGACATGTTTGAGACAAAGTTTCACAATTGTTTTATCAATAAGTAATAAATGTCTGTCTTATTTGTATATAAATCCCTCTTTAGGGTTGCATAATAAACAAAATTGAAGTTTGATAATTTATATATGTAATAATGTGCATTGCATATATAACGTTATTTGATTAATGTTAATCTACAAGCATTAATCAAACCATCGTCACATTCAACACAATATGCAAGTACTTACACCAGGTTTTCTTTGAACAAGACACGCGTCCTCCAGATTTACAGGTACAAGTGTTACAGTCATCTCCAGCAGGGAACTTCTGTCCCACATTGTATGTCTTTCCTTCGTAGTTGTATCTATACTACTATATTAAAATAATAGACTCGAATTTTTTAGCTTTAATACCGATAAATCGGGAGAATACTGTCTTTTGTTTCATATATTTTAAACATAATTTGATTTGATTTTTTCTCAATCAAGCTTAGTTAATTAATAATCAACGAAAATTTCTCAAAAAATTCCGGAAATCATCTGAATTTTTTGGATTTTACAATCTTGCGCATGCGCATTATATTCACGCTAAATCACGGGATGCTTTTTATTTTATGTTTCCACAATAACACATTTGCATGGATAAACTTGGAAACGATAAAACAAATGTGTGCTAATATTCATTGGAATTTTTTTTTCTGTTCATCAAAGAAAATATGGGAGATAATTTTAAGCAGAGACATAAATAACAGAGATTGGTAACTCCGCCATTAGCATTCATTGGTATCAGGAGAAAACGTACCCAAGAGAAAACGTACCCAGGAGAAAACGTACCCAATCTCTAGGGTACGTTTTCTCCAGGAGAAAACGTACCCGGGTACGTTTTCTCCAAGAGAAAACGTACCCTATGAAAATCATAATTATTCTACTTAATACGTAGTTTTTAATACTTTTAAATACTATTTTCATAATAAATATACAGAAATGTAAGAGTTTCATAGATTTAATACTTTATAATTTTAAAGGGGTTGGACATATTAAATAATTTTCAAATGCTACTTTTATGCATATTTCAATGCATAGATGTATAGAAATATATTCATTTTATGAATAATATCTTTATAATATATTAATTGTAGCAACTTTTATTTTAGTACGAAATAATTACCTGTCATAAAGTGTTACCAGTCTACTTCTTCTAATTACCCATTTATCGGTAACCTTACCAATTTGAGTTTCTCTATGCAAGATCCCCTGATTTTAATTATAGTGATAATCAATTAAATACCTGAGCAGTTAATTTGTTATTATGTATTACAAATGTTCATGGTATATTTTATTTTGTTTCATTTAAGAATATCTATGAAAACCATTATTTATTATTTTCATAGGGTACGTTTTCTCTTGGAGAAAACGTACCCGGGTACGTTTTCTCCTGGAGAAAACGTACCCTATAAATTGGGTACGTTTTCTCCTGGGTACGTTTTCTCCTGGGTACGTTTTCTCCAGCATTCCATTGATTAGCGTGTTTTGTTGTTGAAAAATGTTACGGGACCTACCTGAGTTTGAGAACTACATTTTAGTAAACTGAGATAATGATCTTAAACCAAAAGTAAATTGTTTTAATGAAAAGTGTGCATAGGTTTTAGACATTTTTGAAACAAAAAATTGAAAAATAAGATTAATATATAGAAAATATATTGGCAGCTATAAAACATTGGCGAAATCTCGGACGACGGGTAGCCAACAGCCTCCTAAAACTCCTCTTTTAATATGGTTTATTTGTATGACATATTGATAAACTCAAGAAAATATAATATTTTGAATGTTTTGGTAATAGGTTTTAGCCGTTTATATTTCGATATAATTGTTTATTAGAAAGATATACCTATTTAAACTGGGAACACTTTACAATAGGGACCGCGGGATTTCGATCTGTTGCCAATCTCCGTTATTTATGTCTCTGCTCTAAGACAGTGCATTTACTATAAAAATTCTTGAGAGTTTCGAATGTCTTCATGGTGTGTAAAAAAACGTTGTTGAAATATGTTGAATTCTGCAATTATAGAATTAAACTTTTCAAAGAAAGGTATATACAGCTTCAAAATGGTTTGTTGTGAACAATTTGACTGTTATTTTCAATGCAACTGTATTAATTTTCTCCGAAATCGTTTTGGAGCGATTCTGCAATTTTCTGCTACATTACGGGTATATGGGAGGCATTTTAACTGTGATGAAAACATTTCCCGAGACAAAGTTAGATTATTCCAACTCAGCAGAGTGTAGTGAAATTAATAGCATTATTGTAGGCTTGAAGTTTGGTTATGAAAATGTCAACAATAAACGGTGTTTCGATGTATCTATTTTATAAATACAATGTCAACCCGTGCACGCACGGGTCAAAGTCTAGTACTGTAGTAAAGAAAAAGCAAACACATTTCAAAAGTTGTCTTTCTCTCATCTCGTTATCACTTACTTTAACTTCCTTTTTCAAGTAATGGACTAGTACATTTGTAAAGGAGTTATATGTATAATATATCGTATACGCGACTTAGGCCTATATTATATTCTCATACTTAAAGAGACAATCTGTTACATTGTGAGGTGTATGTACTTGTATCCTTTGTGTCCTTCTCTACCGTCTTTGTCAATGAAATAAAAAAGAAAACAACTTATCTTTCCCCTACATAAATTTATAATTGTGCTGATATCATGAATTTACGTCTTTTCGTTCATTACCTGGTGGTGAACGAGAAGGGTATTCTGGTGGTGAATTAGCAGGGTATTCTGGTGGTGAATTAGCAGGGTATTCTGGTGGTGAATTAGCAGGGTATTCTGGTGGTGAATTTGCAGGGTATTCTGGTGGTGAATTTGCAGGATATTCTGGTGGCGAATTAGCAGGGTATTCTGGTGGTGAATTAGCAGGGTATTCTGGAGGTGAATTAGCAGGGTATTCTGGTGGTGAATTAGCAGGGTATTCTGATGGTGAATTTGGAGGGTAATCTAGAGGTTGATGACGGGGGTGTTCGGGTCTTTACTTTCCACTTGCCTAAATCAAAGAGTTAAAAATGATCATTGATTAACTCCGGTCAATTATATATAAAGATCGAACATCCATTCATTCATTCATTCAATATTTTATTCCTCTTTTCAGAGAGTACATGGAATGTATGTTATTGAACAAAATCAAACATGCATATTATACAACAATTATGAAATATTTATAAAGAGATACAAAAATATATATATATATATACATGTTTTAACAAGTGTGAAAATGTGAATATTATAATTGAAAGGTGAAATATATCGTGCTAAATAAATTCAATGAGGTGGTTACAGAAAAAAAAAAATTACAACGATAATAATAAAAATATATATATATATGTACAGGACTACTGTGTATCATTGACTGTTCTTTTATATAATGCAAATACCTTAATAAGATAGTTTCCACATAAAAGTATGAGTTCTTTTTCATTTTGTTCCGATAATGGGGTGGCTGGGATTTTACCCAATAGATATGAGTACAGTTCCTCCTCGTCAAGAGCGCAAAGTTCAGCACAAATGCCCAGATCGAAGTTAATTATATCACTCCAGAAAATGTCCCTGTTTGTGGAGAAGTACGCGCAACTACAAGCAACATGCTTAAAAATGTCTGTGTATTGAGTGTTGCATAGTTGACAGGTGCTTATATTTCTTGTAGGGGTAATAGTCCAGAGTTTTGATATAACTTTGATTATATTACTTTGTTGTGCCGACCACGCAAATTTCCAGATTCTTGGTAAGCCCGTTCCATTATGGAGTATAATAAATCTTGTAAAGTCCGAATCATGAATTGTTCGATTAGTCCATTGGTGACTTTCGTAACGGAAGATTTCCGACTTTATCATTTTTTTCCATTCGGTTTTGCTCGGGAAGATACCTGTTTCCAAATAAGAAGTAAGATATTGTTCTAAAGAATATTTGTGAAGAATTGAGAATATATCTTTAACATATCCAAACGATTTATCCTGCTTGTCGTTCAAATATGTAAACAGTCTGAAGAGGAATATTTTTTTTACTAATATGTCATGGGAAAAATTACACAGTTTTTCAAAAAACAGTAATTTCTTTTTATCAATTTCTGATGTGATGGGTCTTAGACCTACTAGACTTTCACACATATCCGATCGTGTTGATGTTTTCAGGCCTTGAATGTCTTTGACAATAAAGTGTTGAAATTTATTTAATAATTGATAATCCTGTAGTTTAAGTTCATTCCAAATTTCACAGCCATAAAGTGTAGAGGGTAATACTACTTTTTTGTAAAGATTCACAAGAGTTACTGGGTTAGAGTTTCCAGACGACAAATTTTTTATTGCGTAATATGAGCGCCGGCCTTTGTCGCATGCTTCTTTTGTTCTAGTAATAGATTTAAAATTGCAGTTTTGGATATTGCCAAGATGGTTATAATCTTTTTGTATCGGTATAATTTCGTTTCCAATTAACCATTGGTGCGTGAAGTTAGTTTTGAGATTTTTTCCAAACACTATTATGCATGATTTTCCAGCGTTGAAAGAGAATCTCCATTTGCAAGAATAGTAGTACGCTGTATTAAGCATGGTTTGAAGTGAGTATGGGTTTGAAGATAGACAAGCAATATCGTCTGCAAGGGCTGGGGTTGATGATTTGATTCTATTGATTCCGAAGTTCTTATTTATGACTTCCAGCTCGTTAAGTAAGTCATTAATGAAAACTGTATATAGAAAACCCGATAAGACGCCTCCTTGACGAATTCCTTGTTCTACAGGAAACCATTTTGACTGTTGATAATTTACAATCACTGCACTTTTAGTATTGATGTGACAGTCGTCTATTAGCATCCATAGCTTTCCTTTTATTCCTATATTATTGAGTTTGTACAGTAAACCTTTTCTCCAAACTGTGTCGAATGCTTTCCGACTGTCTAAAAAGCAGGTATATACATGAGATCCATTTTCGATGTAATGATGTATTGTTTCTTGAAGGTTGAAAGCTGCAGTTATAGAACTTAAGCCTTTACGGAAGCCCTGTTGCTGGGGGTTAGGAAATAATTCTTCGTTAGATAAAGTGTCCATAATCCTAGTGTGGATAATTTTTTCGAAAACTTTAAATAAAGTCGATAGTAATGAGATAGGTCGGTAGCTATCCGGAGATGTTTTTGGTTTATTTCCACCTTTATATATTGGGACAATAAAGCCTTGTTTCCAACCAGAGGGGATTTGGCCTAGATTTAATATACTATTAAACAAGACACATAAGTATTTAGACAGAACTTCTTTTCCGTGTATTAGGTGTTCTGACTGTACTTTATCTGGTCCAGGAGCTTTTTTGGATTTTAATAGTGAAATTGAGTCAAGAACTTCTTTTTCCGTAATGCGGTCATCCGGACAGAAAATAGAATTTTGAGTCTCTTGGGATTTAATATTATTGTATTCATTGATGATACTGTTGTAGAAATCATTATCAAAGGTATAATTTTGTTCAGTTTGATATATTGTGGAAAAGTATTCAGCAAATACCGAAGCAACGCTTTCTGGTGTGTTACCAGTCCGATCTGCAAATTGTATTTCTGGATATATTTTTGATTGACGTGGTTTTTGACGACGAATGAGTTTCCAAAATAAGCGAATGTCGATTCCTGCAGCGTTGTCAATGTCTTCATAAGTTTGTTTGATGTATTCTTCAGAAGCGCTTTCTTGGCATTGTCGAAAATGTCTTTTTTTACGTTTATACTCTGCATAAGATGGGTGCTGCATTCCTCGAGGTTTTCCTTCCTTGACCCATTTTATTCTGGACTCCATTTCGCGTTTATGCGCCTCCTTAACTGTAGTGTTCCAGTAGGGTTTGGTATGAGGATTATAGGAACACGTTGGGATAGTTAGAGTAGTACTTTTTATTACAGCATTTACGATTGTTGTAGTGTAAAAATCTATTTCATTCAGTGACATTTCATCTTTCTCTGGTGGAAGATGTTGGTTTAACTCTGTTTGCAGTTGATTACAATATGATTTTTTGAGTCCTTACATATCCTGTGCCATGCGGGCCACTTAGTGGTGTTTGGTAATAGGATATGGGGGTTCTCTACAATCTCAATTTTAGCGATCACAGGTAAATGGTCTGACGTGTTTGATATTACACCTTCGTGAATAATATCATAATCTACTAGATGGTTCTTCAACGATTCACTGACAAATGTGTAGTCTAACATTGTCTTACATGGTATAAAAGTATATACATCTTTGCATTGTTCAACATTATGAAAAGGAAAAAACAGGTTGTTTTTTCTGTAAAATGTTACAAGTTCTGCTGATTTATAGGCATTTGTTCTTTCAACATCTTTTTGTTGAAGGCTACCATTCATGTCACCAGCAAAAATAACATGGCCATGATTAGAATAGATTGTATACAAGTCGTGAAGTACATTTAGTTCTTCTCTATATTTATCTACATCATTTTCAGATGGTAAATACACACCAAAAATATACAATGGTGCATGGTTTGGCGTTTTTAAACAAATACCAATGACTCTGTTTGAGTTTGTGTTAACCAATGATGTGTAAAATTCTAGGGATCTTTTATATAATATAGCTACACCTCCTTTGCCTTTATCCCCATTGGTTAACGATTTTTCAAATGTTGCTGTACTGATATAACTCTGATCAATACTGTTTAAAAATTTTGAACAATTTTCAGGTAGTTTGTGTTCTGAGATTACAGCGACATCACACTTTGTTAAACGTAATAAATTTGTCAAACAAACATTAGAGGACATAATACCTCTTACATTCCAATTCAAAATTGAAAACAACATGATAAACAAAAGATCAATGTGCATTGCGTACTCTTTATGTATGTTCATGGCTAAACAAAAAGTTTATTTTTTTACATCGTCTGATTCGCAACCTTGCTGTCTCTCATGGGCGTTTATCCATGGTCGGCATTTGACTCCGCGAGGCCAAAATGATCGCATATTGATAGTTTCACGGTTTTCTTCCGGAATGTGGATTTTTGCTGATAAACAGTCCGGATTATACTTTGGTTGGAATAGAGAAAGATATGTTACACGGATATCCCTATCTCGGACATAGTTAATAATACCGTCTCTAGTGGTTTCTCGATCAATTCCTGTAAGGTAAAATTGGGCGTTTTTGCGCCTGCGATGTGTTATTCCAAGGAATACATCCCGTTTATCGTTTGCTTTTTCTGTGTTTGGTTTGTTAAATTTTTTTGATTCAGTTTTCATAGGTACAATTTTCTCTCGTGAGATGTGCACCGGAATCGGAAGTTTGTTTTCGTTCATTTGTTGTTCTGGTGTGCTTTTAATTGTTTCGGGTTGTTGTTCATTGTTTTCTGTTTTTTTCGGAGACTGCTGTAAGTCAGTGACCCCCTTTACTTGCATGTTAATTTGATTTGCCCCAGAAGAGTCCTGTACACGATGTGGGGAATTCCCCAGTGTTGTAGTATTTATACCGTTACCTGGCGTATTGTTTTCAGGTGGATTTTGTGAATGGTCAGTGGACCGCGAAGTACTGTCACTGGTCTGAAGACGGGTAGTAGGGGCCTTCGGCGGGGAAACGACAGCAGCAAATGACTTTTGGAATTTTAATTCTGATAATTGTTTTTGGTGATTTTGACAAATTTTTGATAATTTTAATAATTCGTTGTCGACTCTTTGTGATTTGGCATGTTCTTCCGTGGAATCAAGACCGTCAACACATTTAAGTCGTGAATTTGTGGTTTTACGAAATGTTTCACACGTTATTGAATGAGCTTCGAAATCATTTTTCACTTTATCGATATCAGCTGTTAAAGCAGTGTTTTTGGACTTTAGGTCTGATATCGTTTTTTGCATATTTTTGATGACCTTGCTTGTATTGGAGACAGTTGATTCAAGTTCACGTACACGTTCTAACAAAGTTTGTGTCAGGCAGTGTAGATCTATGTTAAGTGATTTTGGCGTATCTGACGGGTCATGCTTTTTGTCAAAAACGTCAGTAAGATGGGAAGTATCACCATTACAAAACATATAAAGGGCATAGCAGTCTTTTGCATATCTTACTGAGCTTGGGTTACCTTTGGTGGTTCTGCGTTGAATGAGGTTTCCCTTTGGACACCCTTCAATGGTTTTTGCTCTTGTACACAAGAGTGCTCTATATTCAATAATTATCTGTTCATTGCTTGAGGATAATTGTAATAATTTTTCAATATAAAATTCTTTTGGTACATTTTGTAGCACATTATCAAATAAGACAAAGTCATTTGTACAAGTTGATGGTGCATCATTCAGGTAAGTGGCATCGACTTGATTGTCGTATTCGGGTTGATTTTCGTTCACTCGATTGTTCATCAATACATCCACCATTTCGGTGTTTTGTGGGCTGTATGCACAATGTACCATGTCATGATCATTGAAAACATTGTCCGTATTATCTGCTAAGTTACTTACAGAGTCTGTACGGGGACACACATTCCGTAGCTCTGTGTAGATTTTCTCAGGCGACGATTGTCGTCCGCCATCGGCGAGCGCCATTTTTTTTTGATTGATAATATGTTACAAGCATGTGCATTTCGATGGATTGAATATATTGGTTAATGACAGAAAACAAAATAAATAAAAAGAAAGATAGTGATGCACAACATATGATGGTTGGACGTATAGAACAAAACTATTAATACTAATTATAATTATTATTTGCAAAATCACAATTTCATTTTTTTTAATGCAATGATTTCAGAATTATAGGCATGTTATTAGTATAGTTTGTTTTTTGTTCTTTTATCGGCTTTTTTGTTTTTGTTTTTTTAAATGTTTTATTTTTGTGAGGTTTTTTTTTTGTTAATGAAATATACAAACGAAGAATGACATTTGATTACCGTCATTTCAATATCAATCAATGCCACCTATTTGGGAATGTGATGTTTGCAGTTAAAAAGAGATGACTCAGATTTTTTTGGTGACGGTAACACCCACAACCAATGGTTTTTTGTATGACGCCGAAATTTATATTATGTTACAATTGATTACAACAAGTAGGAACATGGACTCAGCTTTGAGCTGGATGACCACACACCTTTTCTACGAACGAAACAATATCTTATTAAGTTCAATATATCCTCTTAATATTTTAGCAATTACATGTACGATCATATTTACCAAGTTTGATGATTTTATAAACCTTAAATTGATACATATTTAGCCTATCTATACTACTATATTGAAATAATAGACTCAAATTTTTGGGTTTTAATACCGAAAATTCGGAAGAGTTCTTTCTGGATCGAACATCCGTGACATGCTTGGCTCATTTTAATATTATGTAAAATATGACGATAGTTTGTTTAGTATCATAAAATATAAGGATAGTTTTTTGAGTACCAAACAATAGATAATCAATTACCAAACAATATTGATCGTTGATATACTATATCAATAAACGTTAACAATTCTTGATCAGGAAATTGAATTGTCCGTAAATATATACTTCAATAAACTCCATGCATTGAAACATATCAAATATAAATAAATTATTATGCCTTTAACGTTTCCATTCAATTAGTATTATTTGTTTATAAGAACTGCTATAGATAAAAAAAATATTAGCAACATCTGCGATAATATTGCAATTAAGAGTTATCACTGTTTAGAAATATGTAATACAATAAGTAAACAGCAGAATATTTCAAAAGTCCATATACTTACTCACAGTGGTACTTGCAACAACAAAAAACAACAAAAATAAGTGTTCCTTCTATTTTAGCAGATAGTGTCACTCTGATGAATTGGTGTATGGTCGGTGTTTTTATAGAGGCTAATAATTGTTCGGATTTATTATGAAATGAAATGCACATTCATTTAAACTCAATTTAAACATTCTTCATTCATTTTGACCGAATTCATTCTCTCTTTTCCTTTTTGTTTCAGATTAAGAATGTCATTTTTCAGTAATATGAATAATGTAAATATGTCTACAACCTTTATTTGATTTACATGATGCTGCGAATATCTTTCCTTTAAAAAAAAAAATAGCTGGGTTTTTTTACAGTTTCATAAAATCTTGTATCGCTAAGGTTTCGTTTGACATTGAAGAGATTTTATAAAAGATTGTTTCACTCTTTTTTTATTAATGCTCGAAATAAGTCACGATGGCTTTTTACTGGGTTTTTTCCAAGTGGTATATATTACCTTAATTATGTTGGCTAAGTCATTTTCACTATGCTAAGTGGAAGTCACGAGTAATAAAAAAAATGATTGGTTCATGAGATTAATAAATAGACGGAATGAATAATATATACAGTTATTTATATTCCAAGGTGATTATCACACTGCATTGTGTTTTGTTTATGTGAGTATGAATCAATAATACATAAAAGATAGATATTTTTCACATCAACTACATTTTCGTCCATACTAGACCGTAACTAAATTAGTGCTAAGCTTGGACAATCTACAAAATCTTGGCGGTCGGTAGAGTTTGTCTTAAGTATTGACTACCCACATTAATTATTGTCAACTATTGCAAATATGCATCTGAATACATTGCATTAACAACATAATTTACACAAAATTATTTTTTTAGTATTAACTAAGATCACACTTTCTTTTAGTTCCTGAAAGAATTTTCAACCAATTTATGTATAAAATACACATTTTACACATCAGAAACATACTGAAGGTAATCTTGTTATATTGCATTTTAAATAATTTTGTTGTTTCTTTTTATTTTCAATAATACAAAAATATGAATTCATTTTGTATGTACGATTACTTTGCTATGCGCTATCACTACTGGCTCTAAAAACCCCTGTCCGTATGAAAATCCCCTGTTTTCCCCTGTCACCCTCTGTGTTTTCACTGTCATCCCCTGTACATCCCCTGTGTGCCAATGTACAGAGCCCCTGTATACCCTGTCATCCCCTGTGCGCCCCTGTACACAACCCCTGTGTGCCACTGTAAGCCCCTGTCACCCCCCTATACGCCTCTGTCATCCCCTGTAAGCCACTGTCTGCCCCTGTGCATGCCCCTGACATCCCCTGTACGGTCTTTAACTGTTCGCTAAGTAAATAAATAGCTTTTAATTTATTCGGATTTTTAAAAAATTACATATAGCATTCATGTTTTAGATAGTGCTTTTTTTTCTTTGCATTTCATAGAGGGCAATATTATTACAAGCGTGAATAATTTTGACTTAACATTGACACGAATCAAGATATACTTGTATACCAATAACCAAAAAAATTTTATTACATGCATTTAAACAAATGACCATGTTCTGTAATTTGTAAAAATAAAATAGAAAGAAAAATAAGCGGAGGAGTGCATGAAATCTGCATTGTTATGTGCCATGACTGAGATAAAGCGCATAATAACACAACATGATCAGCACGTGCAGATAACCACACACCGATCGAAATGATGAAATGATCACCTATATTTTGACTGTTTTGACTAGTTTAATGATGCATAGAATTAAACAGCCTTCATGAAGTTCATGTAAATCACTGATAATTGCTGTCAGTATTGTTTTTTTATAAATCATGAGAGAGAGAGAGAGAGAGAGAGAGAGAGAGAGAGAGTTGATTTTTTCGGAAAGGGGATTAGACTGGTCCATTGACACTTTTAACTTCTATCAGCTAGTGTGCATTTTCAAGTTTAGTTATTTATATGCATTATTGTATAGAATTGTCCACGTGCCGGTGTAATGAAGAATAATGACCCCCGTAGAATAATGACCGGGGGTCATTTTTCGACGTAGAATAATGACCCCCCGGTCATTATTCTACGCAGCAAAATGACCCCCGGTCATTATTCTACGTAGAAAAATGACCCCTTTGCCTGAAGAATAAGTGTCATTTTCATAAAAATGAGCACACTCCACATGAAGAAAAGTGACCCCTGTAGAATAATGACCCCCTTGTAGATGAGAGTTTTTCAGTATATTTTTTAGTATTTGTGAAATAGTTTTTAAACTATTGTAATTTTTACTGCTGCAGTTTACAAAAAGTAACGGAAAAAATAATTCATATTCAAATAAACTTAAGGTGAAAGAAGGGGTATAGCTTAGAAAATAAAAATCCTTCCGTCACGATTGTAGTCAATTTTTTTTTTCCCAATCTTAATGTTCACAATGCTTCAGTAAGGTATTTTTAATAGGCAACCAACATTTTGTTACATCTTGAATGTTGGGGTGAAAATTCAAATTTTAGTCCTTGCAATAATGCGTTAAACGTAAGGAACTGTTTATTTATGCTTAAAATGAATAAGAAGATAGACAAATCAGCTTGAAAAAGATTTTTTACTGGTATATTGAACTTATGTAAACAACAACAGGGCACTAGCCTTGTTTACATGACAAAGAATTGTGAGCCCTGTATCTTGCTTATAGCTTTAAAACTGACCCTCAAATTTCATTTGATCAGTAGAAATGCTTTCCTTAAGCATTGTAAATAATGAAAACAGAAAAATAGAATTTGACCAAAATCGTGATCATGCCCCTTTAACAATTACATTTACATATATCTAAGTATATGGTGTTCCGATAGGGTCACTCCGACCTTGATGTAGGGCGAAGATGCGAAGTTGCAAAGGCGATAGTGCGAAGGCGAAGGAGCAAAAGTGAGAAGATGCGACGACGAAGCGCGAAGATGTGATGCCTAAAGTGTGAAGGCGAAGGAGCGATACTACTATCGCTCCTTCCCAACTTCGCACTCTGGCCTTCGCATCTTCGCACTTTCGCCTCCGCCTTTTTTTATTGCATTCAGCAAGTCTCGGTCGATTACATAGAATTAAATGCAGGCACCGTACTCGCCAAGGTTTTTTGATTAATCAGGCTATTATTGGTACGCATGCGCTAGGCCATAGCGCTTACTATGAATGTTTATAAATATTTCAATGTGTACATGTGACATATATGTTTACCAGTGCTGGCTATGCCTAATCATTATATACTCCACACAAAATTTAATGTCCACCATAATGTGTAAATACATGTATGCACTTCCAAACTCCTATCACTTACCAGCCGTCTGTTTACCGTAGACCAAACACAGTAACATTCTAATTTCATTATGCGACACTCCTTGCTCCTGCATGGATCTAGAGGGGGGAGAGGGGGTCCGTCCCCCGGGAAAATTCAATATTAATAATTTCATGCAGTAAAAGGGGAAAGGGGGTCCGGACCCTATCCCTCTGAATTTTCAAAATATGCCTCGGAACCCTTAAACGATAGACAGCTCTGCAATTATAAAACATAGGTAATCACAGATTACAAAGCTCACCGAGACGAGGCATCACCTTTATGAGGCATCACCTTTATGAGACCACCTATATCATATTATATGAAAACCATCCTTTATGATCTTGGATATTCATGGATTCTGTTTTGACACATTATCGTATAGCATCTGTTAAAAAATTGTATGATAATCATATGATCATATGTTAATCAATACAATAATATAAAATTGAAAATTGCATCCTATCATACTTCCAATATAAATCATATAATACCATAAAATACCGTACAAAAATTGTGAGATATGATATTGTAACGTATGATATGACATTGCATTGTGTTATACATTATTGTATTTGATCAAATAATACAATATCATAAAACACAATACAATATAGTATTATATGAAACAATATCACATTGAAACATGTGTTATCATATTGTTAATATAGTATGATATTTTATTGTATGATAGTGTATCATATTTGATAAATAATATGATAGTGTATTATAGTATTATATGATACAATATAATTTGATACAACATTGTATCATATCAAATGAAACAATATTATGGTATAAAATAAAATATTATATAATACAATTATATTATACATATTGTATCATATGATACAATAATATATATAACAACATCATAAAATACAATTTCATGTAATATGATAATAAATCATATAAAACTGTAAACAGATGACCTTGTTAAGTACTATGAAATAAACATGTAAGCTGTTTATGCAAACTGCGCAATTATTAAAATGTCAATAACTATATTGGAAAGTCCTTGGGAAATTATATTTTGGAAATTACTTGAGCAGCAGCATGATATCACATGTCCAGGTTTAGGACAGTAATGCTATATTTGTCATATTTACAGACTCGGTGGAGATCTGATTTTGTATAATTGTCACAAAGTACATGTTTTCTGTTAACCTTTTAACCTATACTCATGTTTTGTACTGATGCGGGAGATTGTAAGCCCGCATCCCCCGACGCTGTGATGGACAGTTTGACAGTTTTGATACTGAATTTAGAATTAAAATATTGTTTAGGAATTTGCTCACTAAAGCTACACTCATGACCAGCGCAGGTGGTCATGAGTAACCTAAACTGTCAGTCCCAGCCGAAAGGGTATATATATGCATGTCAATTGTTAGCAATTAAGACTTGCTTTGAGAACCGTTTAGAGATCAGCTTTGATACCACTATACGATCCGAATAAACTTGTGAAACTTTGATGAGAGTTGGACTTGGTCAGATAACTAGGTACAGACGGGAAGATTGCGGGAAACATCTTGCATCTGCTTACAAAACTTTAACCGTGCCTGTTGACGCAACTGTTAACAATCAATTTGTGGCAATATAAGAGTTTTTGTGTGTGCCTGCTACGGGCATGGAAAACTATATACAGCGATTTATTTACAAATTCGGTGTTTATAACTTCAAAATCAGTTGAACAGAGTGCAAAAAATTATAAATTTCAATGTCATATCTTGGATACGGTGTAACCAATTTCTATTTATGTTTACGGGGGGGGGGGGGGGGGGGTTCATTTTTCTATGGGGGTCATTTTTCTTCATGTTGAACATGAAGAAAAATAACCCCTGGGTCTTTTTTCTTCAGAAAAATCCAATTATTCTTCAGCTAGGGGGGTCATTATTCTACGTCGAAAAATGACCCCCGGTCATTATTCTACAGGGGTCATTATTCTTCATTACACCGGCCTGTAGAGCAATAATACCGTTAATGAACGATTTAAAGCATGACTGTATGCAAATGCCGGTGACGGGGTACCATTAAATTATACACACATGCATTATATTAAACAATGGTCCGGATTATGGATCAGAACAATATCAGGCATTTATTCAAATTTTATTTCATTTGAAAATAAAAAATATAAAAGAGCAATATACAGTTTTAATTCATATCACTGTGCCAAATAATGTTTTGAATTTAAAGCTCTTCAATCTTTTCATGTTTAAAATTCTCAGAACTGAAAAATTGAAATTTTCAATTTCTTGTTTCTTTACTTGACAGACTGGGAAAAAAGGTCATAAGGGGTGTTTAAACAACATATTGCATTATTGTGTAGCATTACCGAGCATCCAGACCTGAGGACGTATGTGTATATACAAGTACACGTGTGTCTGTCACCTCATTGTTCCCAATCTCGCTACCGTGTACTGCAAAATGTTAAGAAGGGCTGTATACAATAAATAGCTAATATATAATCGCTGACCGACCATTCAGATCTGAGGAAGTGTGTGTATATACATGTATACGTGTACACGTGTGTCTATCATCTCTTTTCTCGCTACCGTGAACTGCAAATTGTCAAGAAGGGCTGTATACAGTATATACCTATTATATAATCACTGACCGACCATTCAGATCTAAGGAAGTGTGTGTATATATACGTGTACACGTGTGTCTATCATCTCTTTTTCCCTATCTCGCTACCGTGAACTGCAAATTGTCAAAAAGGGCTGTGTACAGTAGCTATTGTATAATCACTGACCGACTGAAATAATGTCAACATCATCTCCTTTGAAAACTGTAGCTTCAATCAGCTGGTTGTTAATCATGTGTCTTCAAGTTTTTTGATCAATTGATCTGGAGTACTATAAAACATTGATGAATAAAAAATCAATTTGACAGCTCTACGTTAATATAAATAATAATAGAAAATTGGTTATGAAAGTTAATAAGGATTGCATGTTTTAATTCCCGGTTAAACTATTAGTAACATTTAATTAAAAGTCAATGCAATATCTCTCTCTCTCTCTCTCTCTCTCTCTCTCTCTCTCTCTCTCTCTCTCTCTCTCTGTATAAACTCCATAGGCTACATGTATAGAAAACACTAGTTCTACATTTACATTCATGTTGTGTATGTTCTGACCAGGGCTGCGGAATGATAAAGAATAGGTAATAAAAATTAGGATTGCATGTTTACTTATTAGGAAATTAATTCCCGGGTAAACTATATAATTAATGCATTTAATTCAAAGTTAATGCAAACTCTCTCTCTCTCTCAAATTCATTCTCTCTCTCTCTCTCTCATGACTAATCAGGTGTTTTTTTAAATATCTCAATATTCTATAAAACCTACTACATGTATAGAAAACACATTTACATTTTCTGACCCTTGCGGCAGATTTCTTTTCACTGGCAATTAATTAAATTATCTTTGATATCTTCCACTTTGCAGTAAAAAGAGATATGACAATTAGATTTTGGAAATTAATGAAATTGATTATGAGATTAAAACATCAGTTTAAATTCAATTCAAGAGTCCAAAAAGCCGGTCAGAAAAGTATTGAACAAACATACTAAAGTATTTCTTAGACAAACTTATATAAGCTATTGGAGCTTTATTTTGCTATTCACGGGAAATTAATTAAGGTATAACCAAGAACTTGGTTAGAAAAAAGAAGAAAGGTGTATTCTATCGTTACATAGCTGATTATAAATTCTATATTCTGACTGATTTATTGGTTTTAGTGCGCTCCTATATGTTTAGATATAATGTACAAAACCATGTGCCGCGCTTGATCTTAGTTTCTAGTGTGTTGTTTATTACCAAGAATCATATGATTCATAGGCTTAAGATATTCATAAGTAAAGTGTACATATATCTGTAGACAATTTTAAAAACTGAATAATTAACTGTACGTTGTATTTTTATGTCTGTTTTTCAAATATTAGGGAGTAGCGATGTTCACGAGCTCCAAAGGACCACATGCCCTGAGGGCTTGCCCACCTAAAATAAAACATAATTCCAGCCCTCCCGTGAGGTTTACCACCCGGTGAATCTCAAATCTTTAGTTGTTTGCATGATTTTTGAAGTATCAATAAATTATCAACTAAAACGTGTGATTTCTAAAATTACGATAACAGTGTGTCTTGTGATTCGGCGCTGTTGAGTGCATATATTGACTTATAGCTAAAAATATAACACATGATTTCAATAGTTGAATTAAGAAAATGATATTTAAAAAAACCCAGTCAAAAGCCGTACAGGGGATTGCAGGGGCATGCACAGGGGTATACAGTGGCTTACAGGGGCGTACAGGGGGTGACAGGGGCTTACAGTGGCACACAGGGGGATGTGTACAGGGGGCGCACAGGGGATGACAGGGTATACAGGGGCTCTGTACAGTGTACAGGAAATGTACAGGGGATGACAGTGAAAACACAGAGGGTGACAGGGGAGGACAGGGGATTTTCATGCGGACAGGGTTTTTTAGAGCAAGTAGTGTATGAACAGCAAGTTTTCTTTATACAAGATACGTGTCCTTCGTGTGTACAGGTTCATGTGTTACAGTCACCCCCTCCAAGTAACATTCAAGTAACAGAGGATCTAATCAACTAATAATGGTACTATTGTGTTGATATGATGATAGTGACTACACTCCTCCTCATCTAATTACTTGGTGGGGAACGAGCTTGGCATTGGGGCCTATATTTTACACTAGCCTGCAAACAATGAGTTTGAAATAATGCTTGCACGTCCGTCACTTAGAAGTTCACGTTACAAGCAGATCGCGCATGCCTAGTTCACGAACAAACCGTCTTTATCATCATAACTTCCCCATGTCCCACTGAAGGTAACCTATCTAATTTAATTCAGATAATATATACTATTTGGTATCAACCTGCGATATGCCAGTGATCATTATTTCCAGTATTGAAAATGACAAATTTAGAAGTTAAAAGTCAGGGCTGCTTCAGATGCCCCATTTTCCCTTTTGTTACAGAGTTCCTATCATTAAATATTCAAATGTGCAAAAAGAATAAAAAAGAAAAAAATTAATGATGTTTTTGAATATGAAAAAGAGGCTTAAACTTTTTCTACTTTTTTAAAAAAGGAGACGCATCTTTATAGCAAAGATACAGATAAAGTTTATTTCACCCAAAATTAAAAAAAAAAAATTGTTTCTCGTTCTAATTTCTTTCTTCCATTTTGTTCAAAAATTTGCAGTAGGAGCTTATTTTCTATCGGAACTTTGCACTTGTCTGTACAATTTTTTTTTAATCTTAAGAATATTCCAACTATATTGTCATCAATAATTCATTTAATGTTTATTTTATTATATAAGGTTACGCAATAGTCCATACTTCTTTCAAAGCTATTTCTTTCGCATTTTTATACAATTTTGCAAGATAATGTCAGACAAGATTATTGTTTATTTTTCATAACTACTCAAGTAAAAAAGTACCAAATTTTAACATAATATATTCACAGTTAACTTTAAATTATTCTATCTGATTTGATTTTTCAAGAATGTTAGCCTGTTATCCAACTTCATTTAACTTTATTTAAGTATTATCAAAGACCTTATATAAGTATATTTTCAACAACACAAGTGTTTATGAACTGATTTATTAAGTTGGCAGGTAATGTCCACAGTGGTCAAAAATTGTTACAACAATGGGGTAGCCGACAACATGGCATACCCCCTACATCAACATTTTATGCCCTCCCTGCTGGGAAAAGTAGCACGCTGGGTTGACCGCAATCGTGCTACGGACACAATTCAACACAAAATTTGATAATATATTTGTATTACATAATTTAGATTTTCTTTACTCAAATGTCTTATTAGTCCATATAATATATCTATATACATCAACATCAACCACAACAAACTCACTACATACTAAGATCAGTTGGATGGTTAAATTGAAGGTGACAATTACGCCTTCTCGACCACTGTGACGTAGCAGTAACCCAAAGGGAGCTGCTATCCAGGTCACCCTCATCGGACCATTTACCCAGCTATCTGCTGAAAAGAGAAAGCAAAAAACCAAACGGCAGCAAACTATTTCATAACCTTAACTGAATAAACTTAAGGTACATGCACTATGTCCTTAAAATTTGTAAAAAACAAAACATACCACAATACATGTAAAACAAAGGTTGGGTTGGGCGGGTATTTAGATATTTTAAAAATATTTTGGGCTCCTAAATTACCAACCTTTCTTTCCGCTGCTGTATGAAAAAAGGGGAGATAATTGGGAAATAAAGTGCCTAAATACCAAACCCTATGCGATCGGATAATAAAATCCCGGACGCATTATGTAGATATAAAATGAAGATGATTATTGCGGGGGAGAGCTTTGATAACGGCGCATATTACGAGACAAGCTCAAATATGCGCTATTATCAAAGACCTTATATAAGTATATTTTCAACAACACAAGTGTTTATGAACTGATTTATTAAGTTGGCTGGTAATGTCCACAGTGGTCAAAAAATTGTTACAACAATGGGGTAGCCGACAACATGGCATACCCCCTACATCAACATTTTATGCCCTCCCTGCTGGGAAAAGTAGCACGCTGGGTTGACCGCAATCGTGCTACGGACACAATTCAACACAAAATTTGATAATATATTTGTATTACATAATTTAGATTTTCTTTACTCAAATGTCTTATTAGTCCATATAATATATCTATATACATCAACATCAACCACAACAAACTCACTACATACTAAGATCAGTTGGATGGTTAAATTGAAGGTGACAATTACGCCACATGGGCACCTTTGGGCACCAAAGGTGCCCACCGCCACCTCGTGGGGGTAGGCAACTTCAATTTAACACCACTGTGGACATGTTTGTAAGGACCCTAGAATTTAATTCACTGGGAAAACCACTCCCTCCTTGTTTTTGACAAAATATTCCAATGCCCCCTGTAGGTTATTGAGATAAATGTCGTTCCCCAGACCCGACAGATGTACACCATCCCGGCTGTACAGTTGTTTAGGTTTTCCTAAAAACTGTGTATGCCTAAGAAGCCTCCCCCCACAACCTAGGATTTCTTTGGCTGCTGCCCTGTTGACCCTGTTTCGTGACTGCTCCATCGCCCTGACGTTTTTTGAGTAACGCCATGCTACCCTGGGCAGCAAGAACGACCAAACGAGTTTTGTGTTCGGGAAGACAGAAGCAAGTAAACGTAAATCCCACCTTACCCTATCTAACAACTTTTGGGTTTTTACTTGCCCTATGTCATTGGCACCACAATGGATAACTATAAAATTAGGTGGATTCTCAAACTGGGCCAACCATCTGAGCTTGCAGGCAAGATCAACAAATCGCAACCCCCCATAGCCCTGCCACCAAATGTCGATCCCTTTTGTCTGGAGTCCTAAGCCCTGTCCCCCTGGCCTGCTTAATGCTGCAATTCCTGCATTTCTTACAATGGAGGATCCCACTATCCAGACTGAACATCTTAGCCCTACAAAATTTATTTGGAACATGTAAGTGGAGACCTGATATAAGTTTGAAATGCACTTGACTTCCATCTCCCTGCAAGCTTTATTTCCTCATCTGATAAACCTTTCTCAGCTGCAGCAGTGGCTGCACCTATCCTAAAGGAATGGGTTGAATATAACTTACTATTATAACCCAACACTGCCAAAGCTTTACCCATTACTGCTGAAAACTGATACCTAGTAATTGGTTTGCCATCAAAATGACAATACAGTGGGCCTGATATTTTTGGACGAATTTGCATGTAATCAATCATACAATGCACTGGACATGTAATGCCTGCATGACTATTTAATACAATTGTTACCCCCTTGTTGAACTGATCAGTCTTGGAATGCCTTAACACTATTTGTAAATTCTTATCTTTAATCTTGACATCTTGAATCCCTAATATAACTTCTGAATTGTTACCTTTTGATAAAGTCAGTTCCCCAACTCTTAGAAATGCAAAAAATGTTAAGGTATAGGCACACGAAAACAAAATGGCTTCATACTTGTTATGGCATATGCTAGTCAGCACCCTAATCAGTTGAGCAAGCATGTGCTCAGTCAAGGGTAATCTACCGTCCACCCTATTTCTAAGACGCTTAAAACCCTGAAGGAGTTTTGCTACGATAAACCTATTTGAATTATCCATTAAACCTTCAATCTTGCATTTGTACCCAATAGCAGATATGTAAGCTCTTGCTGTTGCATCTGAATAGCCATTTAGGGACAGGTATGCTATAAAATTTACTAACTGATCAAGAGGAGGGGGCCAGGTAACTGACAACTGGGTTAGAACCCTAAACTTTTCAAATGCAGAAATTCCAGTGATGTATGTAGATGTGGTGTTAACTGCATTTGCTGCATTTAACAATCTAGTGGCCTCACTTCCAAGATCAAACTGTGAAACCTTGCTGGAATTGGATCCGGGTCTTTTCTGGCTACAAGAGCAAGGTTCCGAAAACGCCTCCACTGCTTACGAGAAATTGCATCTGCTATACTGTTATCTAGGCCAGCTATATGCTTAGCTTTAAATGTAATATTATATTTCATAACAAATAAAACCAGGTGCCTTAGCAAACACATAATTCTTCGTGACTTTGATGACTGTGAGTTCAGAATTGCAACTAAAGCCATATTATCTGTATGAAATTGCACCTTTTTCCCACTTAATGCCTCCCCCCAAACCATCACTGACAATACTATAGGCACTAGCTCTAGAAAAGTTATGTCTCTCATAATAGCCTGATTATTCCAACAACAAGGCCATTGATAATAAATCCATCTACCCCCAAAATAACATCCACATCCCAGTCCTGCTGAGCCAGCACTATCTGTAAACAACTGAAGAACCCTAGAACTAGTCCATTCCCTTTGGGGGAAATAAGCTTTTCCATTAAAATCATCCAAGAAACTTAGCCACATTGTCATATCCTGTTTAACAGCTGAATTGAGTCGAATATAAAAATCTGGATTTGAAATACCTATCATTGCATCATAAAACCTTCTGTTAAAAGCTCGGCCACCTCTGACTGCTTTGCTAAAGAAATTAAGCTTTCCTACCAACGATTCTAATGTACGAACTTTGACCTTTTTTCTAACAATGAGGGCTTCTAATAAACCTCTCAGCTCTAGAATTTTTTCCCTAGGTATCCTAATACACATTTGATCTGTGTCTATCTCTATACCTAAAAAAATTAAACAAGTGACTGGGCCTTGAGTTTTTTCAACTGCCAAAGGAATACCACATTCTGTGCAAATTGACTGAAATGAACTCATCAAATTATAGCAATTTCCTGAACCTTTACTTCCTGCAAAAATAAAATCGTCTAAATAATGCGACAAAGTATCTAAACCTGAATTTTCAACTGTAGCCCACTCTAAAAATGTTGAAAACTTTTCAAAAATGGCACAGGATAATGAACAGCCCATTGGCAAACATTTATCATAGTAATATTTTCCTTGAAATTTAAAACCCAACAGCTCAAAGTCCCCAGGATAAATTGGAAGTAACCTAAAAGCATTTTTAATATCAACTTTGCCCAGTTCTGCACCCTGTCCCAACTCTGCAATCATATCCACAACAGAATCAAAAGATGAATATTTTACTGAACATAATTGAGGATCTATAAATGCATTGATACCAAGAGAAGGAGGGTAAGACAGATGTGTGATCATCCTCCAGCCTCCACTTGATTTTGGTACTAAACCTATTGGGGAAATGTGCATATTTGGTAGTGGTGGATTAGAAAATGGACCCATAACCCGACCTGCATCAACTTCTTTGTTAATCTTTTCTTCTAATTGATCTTTGTGCTCATTTGCTGACACAAGATTTCTAGAAAAACTACCTAACCTTGGCCCCACATAATTTAATTTAAACCCCTTTGATAAACCCTCAAGTAATTCCTTAGCAGCTTCCCTTACTGGATAGTCTTGTAAAATTCTAGAGATTTTATCAACCCTAATTGGTGAATGCCCTAGGTCCCAAATTCCTGTACCCCGAGAATTGCTGAGCTGGTCTGGTGGTGGAGAATGATTGAGGTCCCGGTTGTCTAAACCTTTGAGGAGAGCCATATCCTGATGGGCGAGGCAGGCGTTGGCTGAAATTTGACACATGTCTACGTGGATGAGCCGACATTGGACAGTTCAACATAGAATGCTCGTGCCCACATTTTATACACACATGTGAATATGAACATGGATTTCTGATGCAAAACCCTTGAAAATTGAATGCATAGCACTTATTGACACCATAGAACCCTGAAACTGGAGAAGAATTGCTAGGGCCCACCATGTACATAACCCAAAGTTCCGAGTCTACTACTGCCCATGACTTGGATGGGTCCATTGCCATTTTAAGCCTAAATTGCTCGTCGTACTGCTTCCACCCCACTGATCTCCCTGCCCCTACCCTAATGTCATGCATGTATTTCAACAAATCTTGAGTTTTGTCACTGTGCACAGCAGTAAATATACTCACATAAACTAAAAATGCATCGGTCCACTTTTCAATTGTAACAATTTTTATGCTAGACTTTGACCTTGAACAAAGCTGACCATCATTGCCCATGACAAAAACCCTGTCACTTGCACTATCATCAGTGTTAGAATTTTTTAACAATGTAGCCAAATCAATGTATTTGCCCTGAATGATTCTCTGTCTAATTTGTGCGTTAACATTGTGACCCAGCGAAAACTGCACAGAGTTTAATTGGGGCGGAATGCAACCTTCAATACACGCAACTGTTGCGAGTGCATTACCTGGAATGGGTGCAGCATCCAAGCCACCAGGGGCTCCTGGGGCTGCGTCACCATGAAGTGTCACTGGTGCCATCATCTGCGGAACTTCTTCGGAGAGACTCTCTGCCTGTGCGGACGATGTTCCCACGTCGCGGGTTTTTTCAGTTCTCTTCCTCTTATTCTTTGGCCCCTTTGTCCCCTCAGTTTGACCTTTTTTAACCTTTGGCATGTTCGCTCAAAAAATATCCCAATTGTTTTAATTTAAACTTCAAATTAATTATTAAAACGATAAACTAATTCTTTTCACAGTTAAAATATAGAATAGGTACACATATCTAGACAAATGTCCTCGTGTTAAAGGGCTGGTCTAATGGCTAGCATCCATACCCATTTAAATCTATTCCAATCAATCTAAAATTATGTCATCGAGCGAAATAAAGTAACCGCTTTAGACTTCGATACTTGTTTGCATTGATGAACTGTTATAAATATAATAAATGCTCAAAACTATTTAGATATTTTAAAAATATTTTGGGCTCCTAAATTACCAACCTTTCTTTTTGCTGCTGTATGAAAAAAGGGGAGATAATTGGGAAATAAAGTGCCTAAATACCAAACCCTATGCGATCGGATAATAAAATCCCGGACGCATTATGTAGATATAAAATGAAGATGATTATTGCGGGGGAGAGCTTTGATAACGGCGCATATTACGAGACAAGCTCAAATATGCGCTATTATTGCACATTTTTCAATTTATTTCACTATTTTTTCTTGTATCTTTGTATATAATAATCAAACTTTTATTAATCTTAGTTTTTTCAATTATAGATTCAATTCAAGTAGCACTGACATATTTTATAGAAATACACTACTAGTTTTATGGATCCCTCTAACATCAATTTATTGTTAAAAAAAAATAAATAAGCTTGCTTATTTAAATGTTGAAAATAACGATTAGTGGCATATTACAGGTTGATACCAAATGGTATAAATTAAACGAATTAAAGTGTCTGGGTTACCTGCAGTAGGGCAATAGGAAGTTATGAGGAATAAAAATGATTGGTTGATAAATCTACTGCATACGCGGTATAAATGACAAATAAAGCTGTTGATATAACAAGGCAATCATTTTTATGCACTATATTATGAATTGTTAGATAGTATTCACCAACATATCTATCAAATGTAGGTAATATCATAATATTGAAATTAAATTGTTTTATTTTTTGTTTTTTCTTTGTTTGGGTTTTTTTCAATTATTGTCGAAAAAATATTTATCAGCACTTTATTGACAATTTCTTTACAACGCTTTTAACAAACTCAAACACAAATACTTGTATTAACTTCTTAGAAACATTAAACTACTAAACATAATTATAAAAATAATAATTCGCAAAATATGTATTTCGTATTACGCACCTCACCGCAGTAAAACAAACAATTACTAAACCTTTGGAGAAAGAATAAGACGTGTGTTAATTTTGACAATTAATCACTATTTCTTAAATGTTCCAGGGGAAAATACCCTAATGCAATATTTACATTTTCTTTGATATAGAGAGACGTATGTTGCCTTAGCACAATTATTAAGGAATGCAAATGATAAATTGATTTACAACTGTGCATTGATTCTAAAAGTGCACTGACAATGACTCCATCGACCATACAAAAAGTGTGAATGCATATCTTAGTGTCAACAACAAACTTCTAGCCCGATTATCGAGCTATTTGTGTAAAAAAAATATTTAGCCCTCTATAAAAACACCAACCATAGAACGATTCATTACCAGTCATACACAGTCTGTTAAAATGGAGAGAAAACTTCTTTTTGTTCTTCTGTTTGTTGCAAGTGCCGTTGTAAGTAGATAGATAGATAGATAGATAGATAGATAGATAGATAGATAGATAGATAGATATATATATATATATATATATATATATATATATATATATATATATATATATATATATATATATATATATATATATGCATTTTTGTATATCCCTTTTTACTGATTGGTTAGATTATTTATTTCTCAACATTGAGATATCAGATTTGCAATTTTTCTTTGATCTGTAGCACTTATTATAAATAAAAAATATTAATTTTTAGAATCCAAACGTTAAAGGCATAATAATTTATATGCATTTGATATATTCTAATTTGAGGTGCTTATTAAAGTGTAGATATGTACATTTTTGCATTTACGAACTATTCATTTTCATATTTTAAAGTCGTTAATGTTCATTGATTTAGTATTTCAAAATCAATATTGTTTGCTAATTATTTATCTATCGTACGATACTAGACAAACTATCTTTATAATTTCAATAATATAAAAGATGAAGCAAGCATGTCACAGATGCGCGAACTTCTTATTTATTGGACCGGAGTTACATGTAATCAATGATCGTTTAACACTCATTGTTTTAGGCAAGTGGTAACTATTCACCCGGACACCCCCGTCATCAACCTCCAGAATACCCTGCTATTTCACCACCAGATTACCTAACTTTTTCTCCACCAGAATACCCTGCTAATTCACCACAAGAATATCCTGCTAATTCACCACCAGAATACCCTGCTAATTCACCATCCGAATACCCTGCTAATTTACCACCAGATTACTCAACTTTTTCACCACCAGAATACCCTTCTAATTCACCACCAGAATACCCTTTTCGTTCACCACCAGGTAATGAACAAGCAGACGTAAAGTCATGGTATCAGCACAATTGTAATTTTATATAAGTGAAAAATAAGTTTAATAAATGTTTTTGTTTTTTTCTTCACAACAGTATGCAACTACAAAGGAGAGATCTATAACGTTGGTCAGAAGTTACCTGCTGGAGATGATTGTAACACGTGTACCTGTCGATCTGGAGGACAGATGTCTTGTACAAAGAAAACCTGCTGTAAGTACTTGCATATTGTTTTTAGTGTGAGATTTGGTCCATCAATGTGTTAGCATTAACTGCTATTAGATAGCGCTGCGTTTGGATGCAATTATTATTTTGAAAAATGTGTGACAAAGTTCGTCATGTTAAGTCGTGTTTATCATGCGACTCCAAAGAAAGATTTAGATACCAATCAGACGGACATTAATTACTTATAGATGAAACAATTGTTAAAATTTGTCTTAAACATGTCAAACCTCTTTGAAATGTAATTGTTTTTTTCTTTGTTAATGTTAATGTATGAACAAAAAAAAAATTCCAATCATATAGCGTAATGTATGCAATGCAATTTTAAAAATATGTGACCAGGCTAGCAAACTCAAATCGTGTTTTTAATGCGACAACAGAGAGAGGTATAAATACCAGTTAGTAAGATTGTTACTTATAGAAAAAAAACTCTTTTGAAACTTTCTCTTAAACATGTTAGAGCAGTGTGAAATGTGAGGTCTTTTTTACTAAATGTATCAACAGAAATATTTTATAGCACGGCGCCTGAATGATATACTTAAAAAAAAGGAATTATCAAGACATTTATACACTTTTAACACTAAAATGTCTGATTTTGTAGTCTGTTATGCCAAAGGACAAAAATATAAGGTTGGACAGAGCATTAAAAAAGGCAAGTGTACATGCAGATGTAATTACAATGGACGGATATCCTGCTCAAACAAGTACTGTCTAAAAGTTTAAAACAACGTCAAGTAAAACCACCGATTGTATCAGCATATACTCAAGTAAGTATTTATTCAATAATAAATGATAGGAATGATATTTCTTCTTTGAATTTATAAACAGTTGAATTTTGCCAAGACTTTCGTGTATATATATATATATATATATATATATATATATATATATATATATATATATATATATATATATATATATATATATATATATATATATATATAATATTCTCTTATCTTTTTTATGGGTTTCTTTTGTATCATATTTAACAATAATTTGATTATGTATTTGTTGTTGTTTTCTTTTAGTGATAAAAAGGGACTGCGTGCGATGTTCTCTCTTCATTCTTAAAGAATTTGTAATTGTTTAACCCTCCTAACTTTTGAAATAAACTGTTGCAGTTGTTGTATGCAAGGTTTTTTTGCGATTAAAATCAGTAGACATACGCTATACATTATGAATGTGTATAATAATGATGATATTGCTCGGATTATAAGGTACACTGTATATACTCGTATATTTTATGGTTTTCTAGGGACGTGTTGAAACATACTTTTCACTGACCTACTATTGACGACATATTATCAATCAAAAATTGCTATTTCCATACTTACGTCGACTCGATATATCCCAGAGAATTGAAAAAATAAAGGTTACCACTGAGTTTGCTTCATCTGTTTCATATTTGGATTTTTACTGGAAATAAACATTGATGGTACCTTACAACAAAACCTTATGATAAACGCGATGACCTCAATTTGTCTTAAGTCAACTTTTCTTACTTATGTAGCAATATTCCTTCACCACCTGCAATAAATGTACACATTACGTGTGTAAGCAATTTCTAATCAATTTGATTACTAATTTTCAGTCTTAGTTAAGCAAGCATTAGTTACTCAAAAATATAATCACAAATGTTTCCCGTTGAAAACCATTTATGTATTCCCGTAGTTGCTAAAATTTCCCTAAGTGATAAAACCGCAAATAGATTTTAAAAAAGTAAACAATTGTATTTGGTATTTCAAACATGCAGTCCTTTATATTAATTATTTGATTGCTTAAATTAAACGTTATTTTTTTTGAAATATTGTATTAAGCATTTTATATTTCAAATCTAAAAATCGCAAATTAGGTTTAGAATTTTTGTATGAAAAAGTAAAACATAAATGAACAAATATTGTTGCGGTAAGCACCTTGCGTTGTTGCGGTAAGCATCTTGCGTTGTTGTGGTAAGCATCTTGCGGTACATTTGAGCATGGCACTATTCAAAGTATCGATTCATCTTAAATATGTATTAAGACATGGATTGTTGATGTTACTGGTTGTTTTCTGAAACTATTTCTATAGGTTAACAATTGTTCATTATTTTTCAATTTTAACAAGTTACATAACATGACTTTCTATTTTAATATACTCCTTTTATATTTTACTATGCATTCAGGCACTTTTTATCAGTAATGACGACAATAAGGTGAACATTCCTTTTTTATTCGCATTTACAAGTCGAAAAATTAAAACAAAATTTGTCAAAAAAAAATAATAACCCCCCCC
Organism: Magallana hongkongensis; assembly: GCA_015776775.1. NCBI lineage: Eukaryota > Metazoa > Mollusca > Bivalvia > Ostreida > Ostreidae > Magallana > Magallana hongkongensis. The sequence goes on from CM027469.1 coordinate 21,893,156, forward strand.
CCCTTTTTATTTCTTAAAAGATGTAGTCTCATTACTGCAACGGTGTGTGCAAACAGACTTTCATAACGCGTAGGTGTGCATTTCTTCAATCTGTTTGCACACACCGCAGGTATGGGACCACATCTTTAAAATAAAGTTCACTGCTTATATTTACGTTTTTTAAGATTTATTCCCTTTCCGAAATTATGATTTAAAAAATTGCCTTATTTAATTAAAAAATGTGCAAATTTACGAAAAAGCTATTGGAATAGCCAAATTATGCTGACAAACATAGCGCACAGTGCTTTTAATTATTTTTTCAAACTTTAATTCGTTGAATTTACTTTTGATTTACTTTAGAATAATCATTCGAATTTTCTTAACTGTTAAAAAATATCTACATCAATGAAATATTAATCAGCGTACGTATAAATCCTGCTCGTTATCCAGTTTGAAGTAGCTAAGTAAGTCAGCCCATCTCTCTCTCTCTCTCTCTCTCTCTCTCTCTCTCTCTCTCTTACCTTGTATGCACTCACTCTGTTTCTCTCTTTCTATGTATCACTGTCTCAGTCACTGAGTCTCTCTCTCTCTCTCTCTCTCTCTCTCTCTCTCTCTCTCTCTCTCTCTCTCTCTCTCTCTCTCTCTCTCTGTAATCGGTATATGTTATTCTTTTTTACGTTCTGAACAGCACCACACTACATGTTTTTTTTATAAACTAAAGAACTTTTGACTTTTACTGTCACCCGAGTAACAGAGCGCCCATTGGAGCATTGTAATCATAATTGCTGCTAAGCGTACTTGCTTTAGCAATACAATTCATTGGAATTAAAAAAAACATATTTTAAATTTGGATCTTACCCCGAAATTGTATTCTTCAAAAAATAATTGTATTAACTCGTATTCCGTCTTTGTTGCACGTTTGTTTTAAACCTCTAGGGCTACACCGCAATTTTTTTATTTTTACAAATTATAGTTATATATGAATTCCCAGTACGAATTCGTGAACGCGGTGTACTTAGCTACATTAATTTCTTACTTCTCTCTTTCATTCGTTCGTTCATTCGTTCTCTCTTTTCTTTATTCCTTTTTTCTGTTTCTCTGTCAATTTTTTTACTTCTCTCTATCTCTTTCTTTCTGCCTCTAATCCATCTCTCTTTCTCTTTCTCTTTCTCTCTCTCTCTCTTTCTCTCTCTCTCTCTCTCTTAAAGCATTGCTACAAAACATTAGATAATCAAAGACAATATTCGACGCCACCTTTTGAGGATTTAAACCATTATCAAAATTTATTTATAAATTTATGTAACTTTCAGAGTAAGATAGAAAATCATATGCGTTAAAGAAAAAGTAATATGTAATAAGACTATGCTAAGCATGCAATCATTTGTATTTAACCAGTTTACTTAGACAATTGCTCTATGCTCATTGAAATACAGAGAGAGCAAATATATTTCACAAATAACAAAAGCGTTTACAAAAGTTATAGCATTTCAACAAGATATTAAATTGGTGAAAAGAAAATTAATGAAAAATAATATAATCTAATGATATTAAACCACTTTTAATATGAAGGGTGAATTTAGTTAATACTCTTAGAAAATCGAAAGTCTTGGTTATTATACCTGGTGGATTAACGTCATCGGAGATTTTGAAGGGCCGATCTCACGCTTTATTTGAAAAATAATAGCATTCCGTATTTAGATAAAGATTTAAAAACAACTCATAAATATTTGAGCAAGCGGCGCCGCTTTTACCGTATCATTTCAATCTATCAATTATAAGACAACAAATCAAAGGCATCTATTTTAAAACAAACCATTGAACGAAATAAAATAATCTCCGATTCTTCTCAGAGTTTGAAGCTGAATCCTATAACATTATTCCACCATATTTAGCTATGATTATTCATACATTCATTCTAATTGAGAGAGAGAGAGAGAGAGAGAGAGAGAGAGAGAGAGAGAGAGATTATGGTCTTGTCTTAAAAATTGTCAAGCATTTTATTTTTCAAATAAAGTCATCACTTGTAACAGTCCATACATTCTTTACGTCAATAGCCTTTTACATAAATTGTACAGTATTAAACTATTTTATATTCATATCAATTATAAATGTAACTCGTTCTACCATTAATTGTTTACTTGTAACTATTGGTCATTTATTTATTATCAGAGAAAATACTGTCAATTCTAAAGTGAAAAACTCAATTCCACAGCATTGATACAAAAGTGATGACAAAATTTAGCTGGATGGCAGAGGTGAAGATTACAATGCTTGAGTAAAAGCTGAGGTGTACAAACAAGTGTTATCCTAACACGATTCATTATGGTAAACTTCAACACTTCTTTGGTGCTACTATTTACTTGGCATGAACACTTTAATAACATTCAGCTTGAACTTAAATATTATCAATAGTTAATCAGGCGTTAAACCCATACATATAATAATCAGTAACATGACCCATACATATAATAATCAGTAACATGATAACTACATTTGAGATTAGATGCAGTAGTTAGGCTGTCTCGTTTGTTGAATATTGAAGTATGTTTTTTAATTTCATTTTCTTACTTTTCATTTTTTGTGACTTGACGGAACTACACAGTAGTTAAAAACTGCGTTCATAAAAATTATTTTTTTTAACTATGTGAAATGCTATTGAAAACTGACATATTTTTCCATCAGGAAAAAGATATGGCTTGGAGGGAAACATTTGGAAACAGGGGGTAGATGGGTGTTGGAATCAACCAATCATCTGTTCTCATACACTGGTTGGTCTAGATGGGTTTTGGAATCAACCAATCATCTGTTCTCATACACTGCTTGGTCTAGATGGGTGTTGGAATCAACCAATCATCTGTTCTCATACACAGGTTGGTCTAGATGGGTGTTGGAATCAACCAATCATCTGTTCTCATACACTGCTTGGTCTAGATGGGTGTTGGAATCAACCAAACATCTGTTTTCATACACTGGTTAGTCTAGATGGGTGTTGGAATCAACCAATCATCTGTTCTCATACACTGGTTGGTCTAGATGAGTGTTGGAATCAACCAAACATCTATTCTCATACACTGGTTGGTCTAGATGGGTGTTGGAATCAACCAATCATTTGTTCTCATACACTGGTTGGTCTAGATGGGTGTTGGAATCAACCAAACATCTGTTCTCATACACTGGTTGGTCTACGGCAGATGGACTGCAGGTTAATCTTAATAGCGAGGGCTAACTTCATATTTACCCCAATTTCAACTTTATATTGGACGACGGGGAGTGTAATGATGAACATTTTTACATTTGTGCACCGGATGTTTTGGAAAATTCTCAGAGTGATTTTTATGATTTCATTTCTTAATTTTATCTATGTTTTATTCTTTTTCTTATCAGTATATATTTATGAAATATGGCTATTCTTAAGATATATTTAAATTCACGTGCGAGTGTAAGCAATCTATCTTGTTTATCGCTTACATTTACTATAATGATGACTGTCTTTTTTGTTCGTCTAATTTGTACTGTATTTGTAGCTGTATGTTTAAAGATTATCAAAAACTGTCCATTTTTTGGATTTAAAAGTTTCGTCCTAATTTCTAGATATTTATTTATAGACAACAACTAACAAACTTTTGTAAATAATTCCTTCATATATCATAGATTATATTTGTTTCAATCTTGATCTTTCATTATGTTTACCAAATGTAAAAGCCATTAAACACCCTATCAAAAAGTTTCCGCTATGAGGCATTATTGAAAGAAATTGTATCTTGAATTTCATAAATCTGTAGGTATCTTTCATTTCCTAAATGTTTACATTAATTAAAGTATGTTTTTTGCAGTGGGAAATTAAATCCTGTTCTGTGTTATTATTTCTCCAACCATATTCATACGACGGTCAATAAAGAAACGAAGACCTTTGCTCTTGCTAATTTACTTAACACCATATTTTAATTAAATTTGTTGAACTTCATTCAAAACTACTTTGAATAAATTGAAATAAAAAAATAATACATTCCTTTATTTTCAAGAATTTTGTTTATGTAATCCAGCAAATACAAAGTCAAAATTTGTGTTATGTCAACAAAAACCACATAATATCGAAAGTATTATATATCTCTATGAATTGGGCAAAAATATTGAAACCTCAAATTAAGTATTTTCATAATAAGCTTCACACCACTTAATGCTAGGATAGATTTTTTGTTGAACAGAAATTGTTTATTTAACAGAGATAGTCCTTTTTAAAATGTTCTCTTTAAAAATGTTTACTTCGCCGGACATGACAACACATCGAGAAGTGCATGAATAAACAGTATGTGCAGACCCCGAAACGTACTACTACATCACACACTTTTCATTAAGCATATGTGATATTTCATCCGTTTGTCATTTGTTCTATGCACATTTGTCTTATCATTATTAGTTTCTGTTTTAAATATTTAAAAATCAAATGACATGTAGCATCTTAAATCGGTTATGTTCATATGATAAGAATTAAACTGCTTAAGGATTCAATTAAAGAAAACTGTTTGTTAACCATTTCTGAACAAACACATGCTACGACTTGTCCTAAAACAAGTAATTGAAATGCGAAGAGCTTAAAATGGCAAGAAAAGAAACAATAAAAATTGCAACTACATTTTAACTTTTAATTTTAATTAAGAAATTACCTTTCCTAACAATCTTTATTTTATTAAAAAATGTTAAACTTAATTTTAACAATTTGATATCCCGCTGCCTTTCGATATTTATCGATATTGTTTTTATTTTACAAACTAAAACAGGATTAATTGCATGGATTCATTCATTCAGTATTTTATGCATTTTCATATTAACAAGCTTTAGAAAGATATGTGATTATTGTAAATCGGGGGGGGGGGGGGGGGGGGGGGTTGCCAACAAGTTGTTAAACTTTTGGAAAACTTATTTTCATAATGTAATGCATATGCAAATTCAAAAGTCCTATTACAGTTGTATTCTACGAAATAGCATGCAATTATTAAAAAAGAGGTTAATCATTTTTCTCATTAAAATTTACTTTTATTGCTTGTATGTTAAAAAAAATCGTACTAATTGACTTTAAACTTAATTATTATGTTACAAGAAATGGTTCTAACTTATATTGTCCATTTTTTCGCATTTCACATTTGACACACGAACTTCACAGATTGTACAAATTACAGCAATTTCATCAGAGAATATATGTAAAGATATTTTTGATGTTTTTCATCTATATCTAATAGTTGTTTATCTATAACTTCAGTAAATAGCCCAATTTTCGCCATTATGAACGCAAAAATAAGTGTCGTCATTTTTTTTATATATATTGCCTTCGGAAGAATAGACTGCAGACTACAGAATTATACACATAAAATTCAAACATGGTATTTTCGAAATCATACGCTTGGTGTTTTCCAGTCAAAAAAAATTCAATGGATTGCTCATAAACATAAATTGATAAATATTATGGCATGATTTAACAGTATAAGTTCCTTTACAGAGAGCTGGACAATACCAATAATACTCAGTTTTTCATCTGCATAAACACGACGTAGTCTTTTGGAGAATTGTACAAAAACGTTGAAGTCCTACAGAGAGTTGCATGATGCTGATGTAGTCCTACAGAGAGCTGCATGATACAGATGTAGTCCTACAGAGAGTTGCATGATACTGATGTAGTCCTACAGAGAGTTGCATGATACTGATGTAGTCCTACAGAGAGTTGCATGATACTAATGTAGTCCTACAGAGGGTTGCATGATACTGATGTAGTCCTAAGGGAGTTGCATGATACCGATGTAAACCATTAGAGAGTTGCATGATGGTGATGTAGTCCTACAGAGAGTTGCATGATGCTGATGTAGTCCTACAGACAGTTGCATGATGGTGATGTAGTCCTACAGAGGGTTGCATGATGCTGATGTAGTCCTACAGAGAGTTTCATGATGGTGATGTAGTCCTGCAGAGAAATTCATGATACTGATTTAGTCCTACAGGGAGTCGCATGATACTGATGTAGTCCTACAGAGAGTTGCATTATACTGATGAAGTCCTACAGAGAGTCGCATGGTACTGATGTAATCCTACAGAGAGTCGCATGGTACTGATGTAGTCCTACAGAGAGTATCATGATGGTGATGTAGTCCTGCAGATAGTTGCATAATACTGATGTAGTCCTACAGAGAGTTGAAGGATGATGATGTAGTCCTACAGAGTGTTGCATGATACTGATGTAATCCTACAGAGAGTCGCATGATACTGATGTAGTCCTACAGAGTGTTGCATTATGGTGATTTAGTCCTACAGAGTTGCATGATGGTGATGTAGTCCTGCAGAGAGTTGCAGGATGGATATGTGGTCCTACAGAGAGTTGCATGATGGTGAAGTAGTCCTACAGAGAGTTGCATAATGCTGATGTAGTCCTACAGAGAGTTGCATAATGCTGTTGTAGTCTTACAGAGAGTATCATGATGGTGATGTAGTCCTGCAGAGAGTTGCAGGATGGATATGTAGTCCTACAGAGAGTTGCATGATACTGATGTAGTTCTACAGGGAGTTGCATGATAATGATGTAGTCCTACAGAGAGTTGCATGATACTAATGTAGTCCTACAGGGAGTTGCATGAAAGTGTTGTATGATACTGATGTAGTCCTACAGAGAGTTGCATGATACTGATGTAGTCCTAGAAGGAGTTGCATGATGGTGATGTAGTCCTACAGAGAGTTGCATAATGCTGATGTAGTCTTACAGAGAGTTGCATGATACCGATGTAGTCATACAGGGAGTTGCATGATACTGATGTAGTCCTACAGAGAGCTGCATGATGGATATGCAGTCTTACAAAGAGTCGCATGATGCTGATGTAGTCGTACAGACAGTTGCATGATAATGATGTAGTCTTACAGAGAGTTGCATGATGCTGATGTAGTCCTATAGTGAGTCGCATAATGCTAATGTAGTCCTACAGAGAGTTGCATGGTACTGATGTAGTCCTACAGATATTTGCATGATACTTATGTATTCTTACAAAGAATTGCATGACCACAATGTAGTCTTTCAAAAAGTTGCATGATACCGATGTAATCCTTTTATAGGTAATTGCATGATGATGATGTAGTCCTTACTGAATGGTGCTCTGTATTCCTTTAGGGAGCTGCATGATACCGATGTAATTCATCAGTGAATTGCATGATATTGATGTTTTCTTTTGGAAAAATGCATTTAACTGATGTTTTCTTTCAGCAGTTTGCACAAAAATGTGAATTTCATTTTAGAAACTATGAATAATCAAATAATTTAACGAACCAGATTTAATCAAATCTCATCCATTAATTTCAATCTTTTATTAAACAAGAACTTTGATTTCTTTTGTTCGATTTGTAATAACTTTTGCAGACAAACATCTAAAAATGAAGGAGGTCAAACGATCATATATCAATATTTTTTCATTTATTCTAGTAAATATAAGTAATCTATTACAAAGCAATGAAACACAGAACAGCACAATCAAATAAATACAAAGAACCACAGGTATTACCGGATAGGAGTATGCGACTGGTATTTTCTACTGAATGACCTTTCTGTACAAAAAGTTCATTACAACGAAGCTTTATACTTACTTCGAATCTTGACCACTGACGTTCTTTGAAAAATAAAGCAATTCAATGATATCAATATTGAATGATATATCTATTTAAAAAGCCCATTTAAAGTTTAAAAACCAAAAACGAATCGCACTTATGATAGCCCTGAATATAATTGAATTAGGTTAGGAATTCAATTCATTTTTTTTCCCTGAATCATTTCAAAGGCTTATGAAAAAATAAATTGAAAAGCAATTCCTGAGTTCCCATTAAACCGTATTTATTGAGTACAGCAAATACTTACACGATGAAACACAGTTACAATTACCTGTTAGAATGTGTCCTTTGAAAATTAAAATATATTCAACGAAAACTACATAATTCATTACTTAGCTGCGTTTTTTTCTTGTAACTATTAAAGACGTTAATAGCTTATAACAATTTTAGATATTACGTCACATTTGTTGAATAAAACTTCACATAAAAATAGTCTTAAGCATGTTTGTTTGGAAATTGAAATGCATTAGAGGAGTAATGCATACTGATTACTTTTTGTTTCTAAAATCTAATTATGAATGGATGACAATTAATGTCTAACTAGTCTTTTTAACATTTATAACTTGAAACAGCATATAAATTACAGAATAGACAATTGAAAGTTCTGCGTTTCTGCATTGAGTTAAAAGGATGCATCTGACACTTCAATAGTTTATATATCGAACAGGATAGCTTGAATCAACGCAAAATGCGCAACATATATCTTTGGATCGCTACAGCAGCACTAAATATGTTAGGCATTTTAACAATCAAATTGAGGAATGATATGTATTTTGAGGAACCTACCCTCGAAAATAAACGCGTGGTAAGTGGTTTTAGAAAAGAGAGCATGGCTTTTTCTCTAACATATTGCTCCGCTGTCTGCCTTCGATACGACTTTTGCGAATGTTTTGGGTTTAATCCCACGATCCAGGCATGCCGTATTCATGCTTCTTGTAGGCGAAATAGCACATTTGTCAACAATGCTGGTTGGAAATACTACAAACGAGGTATGTGCATAAGACTTTATTTTCATCGTCATTTACTCTGTTTTCCCATATATTCTAATACATTTACTGTTAATTAAGTTATACATCAGTAAAAATGAACTTAAGGTGGATAACTTTCTTTCTTTTTTCGATTGACTAACTAATTTAAAAATATCAAGAGGGACAATTAAGGCCTACGTTCTTTTATATTTTTGCAATCATACAATCATACAAACTTTGTATCTACTCAAAAACGCCATCAAAGCAATTGAGTAGATATGGAAGCTGGTGGACCTAGTTCTCGGTTTTAACATTGTTTATATGTACCGACTGATAAAACCCCGTACATTGTTACTTTCTGACAAGTTTGATATGTAACTCCCAACTCGTCTATCCATTTTTTCAGACCGGGAGCTACAGACCTGCAGCTTTATACTAATTAAATAAACTAAAAAAAATATTAATATTAGAAAGAAAAGGATTTCCGTGGCAAGTACACAGGTGGGCTAAGAAAGCATATGAACAATTTAGAACATTCTTGACTCTTTTATAAAAAAATCATTGTATTAAATAACTGTTTTAATTCAGACCGTAAGCTGAGTGTTATCTTTTTAAATAAATGGCATGGCTATACAATCGGGTATTACATTACTGTCTTATTGAATTATCACGTGATGACCATAATTATCTTAAGTATATTCCTTAAAATAAAATGAGATAGAACAAAACTACTACTAATAATTTGTGATTCCATAAATATGTATCTTTACATTGATGTATTAATCTTTGTCGAGTTTGAGCATGATTTTCTGTTTATTGTATATTTTATTTTAATTTAGCTGCAATTTGAATACGTTTAATAAGTTTATTATGTGAATTTTTATTTACGATTTAAGCTTCTATTAAATGATATTTTTTTTTAGCATGGACTAGATTCCAGCGCTCCGAATATTTAATTGGGCGCACCCAATACAAATGGTATGATGCTTTGGTGAGTGTTACGGTCTTTGTTTGGTTTTTGTTTGCAACCATTTCAAGTCTCTTAATAAAATATATACAAAATTGAACTTGATATTTTTATTGCTTCCTGCAGCATGAGTATAGTGAATTTTGTTTATGATTTTTGGTTTTTATATTTTATTAGTTGGATTGTAAGAGGAGAAGTGCTAAATTAGTTGAAATTGAATCTGATGCAGAAGACGATTTCATTAACTCCCTTGCTAAAGTGGAGTTGCCAGGTTAGTTTTCATTCATAAAAAAATAAAATTTTACCAATGTTTAGCTGTAGTGCTCTCTCTCTCTCTCTCTCTCTCTCTCTCTCTCTCTCTCTCTCTCTCTCTCTCTCTCATTTGACGGTTTATATGTTTTGACCATTACTACACTAGATTTGCATTCAAATATGTTGTTGGAAAGTATGAAAAAATCATGAAATCAGACTGAGAAACAACGAACTAGCATTCAAAATGTTGTTGACAAGCGTTTACTAGTCATAGTTTTTTTTTTAATTTGCATTGGCTCTGTGTTCAGATAATATTCACTGTCAAGTTTCAATTTAATATAAAACTGTAACACAATTACATCATGCATGAGCCAATTTGTAAAGTATATCTGTCTTTAATATATAAAAAAAAATATATCGCTACATTATCCAGTCTCTAGGTTTTGACTTGGGCAGTTTCAGATTATTAAATTGAACCCGTTTTAACCTATTTCTTATTGGTAAAAGGGTTGTTTTTAAACCGGTAAAGTATTTGCCTCAAATTTTTATCTAACTTTAATAAGTTTTTTTTTTTAAAGTAAAGCATCAACATCAAATATTCAAAAAAACATTACCAGAGAAACTCTTTCACTTAAATCTTGATATTAGTCATTACTGTCAAAAATATTTTCAACCATGGTGTCACTTAAATGGGCTAATTGACGCACTTTTGAAAACTAATGATTTTTACCTTAATAATTTGCCTTTGGGAGTATAAAACGCAGGTATTCTCAACTACGATTTTCACATATGTTTTTATTATATAGTTATTTACATCGTTAAAAATGGAACCTGAGTACGCATGCACTCGATGTTTTTGTCTAGTCGAAAAACATTTTGTTCCGTTACATTGATTTGTCACCATTAGACAATCTTCATGACATTGCTATGGTGAAAACCTTTTACAAACTTAATTTCAATCTAATTTAAACTTCAACCTTCATTTTTCAAACTCGATATAGAAATTTATTTTTGGAAGATGAGAAATGCATAAATCCGCATGGGGTCATTTTTAGCTAGTCAAATCATTTATACACCTGTTCTTCAATATCCACAATTACGTACAGAGAAATGGTAAAAAATGTCTTTAAAAATAGCAATAGTATGTACAAAAGTATACAGAAATTCTATCATTAAGAAAAGGGGAAAATTCATAAAATGTATGAAGACCCCTGGCGCGTTTTAATATTAAAGTTAGTTGAATCAATTGAAAAATATAAACCCGAGTTATTATGTGTGGCACAAAAAAGTGAGTTTTCAAAGCTAAGATCACATTCTCATTTCAAACATAATGGAATTCTTTATATAGATCAAATAAAAAAACACAATTAATGAATAAATAAGCAAGCGGATCTACCTTAAATTTATCATTTCAATCTATTAATATGACAACGAATCAGTGGCATCTATTTTAAAACGAACTGTCGAACGTAAGACGCAGCCCAATCGTTTATAGATTCTGAAGCTTAATTTAAGAGACAATCTTAGAATTATAGAAGCTAAAGACGCCGATCATATAGCGTTTTTATACTGTAATTAACTGTAATTGTTCATGCCCATTGAGAGAGAGAAAGAGAGATAAATCATGTTTAAGAAATTTCCAGTAATTTATTTCAAAGTAAAGAAAGTCATTAGCTGGAATGAACTCTTTGTAATAGGCATTATATTTAGTGAATGCATAGTGCACATCGTTGAGATTATTTCTACAAATTTATTAAACGATTTGCAATATACAATCCCATGTAGAATAGATAGTTTTCCATAAAATATATCTTATTCCCTTTTTTTAAGTTATAGTTTGGCATTGATATTGATTTAACAAGAGCGTGTCAAATCTATTCTACCCTATATATTTTTTAATGAAATTTCATGCATGATGTCTTGGTATGATCTATCAAATTTACGATTAATTGAAACATATTTTTACCATTCTATCATGTGCGGTTATACCTTAAAACTCTCAAATTATACTCTGCATTTCAAATTCCTACAATAACTTAAACTCCCCCTTTTTTGCGTGGTTATTGACACCGCTTGGGGTATACCGTGTAAATTATGTTTGATGATTTCCAGAAACAAAATCGGCAGTTTGTTGCTTGTAGATGCATTAATTATCGCGTAGTCGATGTTTATCTACCAATTATCTCATGAATATCAAAGTGGTGTATCTCATTAAGGTGCATCAATATTCACAAATGATAATTAATTTTTTTTTAACAAACTGTTGATCTGTAACCAGATAGCGCGTTCATGTTTGTTACAAAATATCAATAATATTCAAATCTACAAATTTGTTTTGAAGGTACTCGACCAACACTTTTCTGAAACAATAACGTAGGATTCAATTAAAAATTGAACCAATCTTACATGCGTGTACTTGTTTATAAAGGAATTATCATATAACTACGCCACTAATAATTGAGTGTTGCTATTTTGAATGAGATTGATAAATCAGAAAATAAACACAAGGTCTTTTAGGGAGCAAATATATCTAGGCTGTATTACGTATATTTTCTAATTATTTATATTAAAGGATATATGTTTCTGGTATCATGCAAACTAGAGTGTAAGGAAATGTTTGACCTACTTTTTTCTGTGGCAGGGTTGGGAGGGAGGGGTGGGGGTTTAAGGTGGGGGATGTACAAACAAGTTTGTTCTTTTAAAAACCACATCGCTTTGTTTGCACAACTAGTTTCTGCTTGAGAATTGTTGTCAAATCATAGCTCATGCAATACTTCGCATAAACTCTTTAAGTATATTCCGTTTCAACTGAAACGTTATCAATAGTTATTCGGGCGTCACAACAACACATAAACTTTCTCAGTAACATGCTAATTGCATTACATATTAGATGCAGCAGTGAAAAACAATTGCGTTTGTTGAATAATTCAAGATTAATTTTCGAATTTCATTTTCTAGAGAATGTTCCTGCTCCCAAAACACCACATAAAATGCACAAACGAAGAAAATATCTGCCTTTTATGTACAGTCTATAATAGAAGTAGTTTGAGGACAATAAATATTAAAAGGGGTGTCAGGCCATCTTGATCATATGTGATTTAAAAAAAATATATATAAACATTATTTAAACTTAGTTGTTTATACCAAATACTGAACTAAATAGTTGCTTAAAGAGAAAAAAGTAAGAAATTTGAGGTTTAACTTGTTGTTCAGTATGCAAACTGTGCATTTAGCTAAAGCAAAAAAACCTGATGCTCAAGAATTTCATGAAACCACAGTAACAGACATGAGAAGATATAATTGATATATTTCACGTTTATTGTTCTCTTAATTGGATAACAGGTTAATTCGCCCTGATTTTGTGTAGAGGAAATACACAAGAGAATAAATACTGTATTTATACATTATATTTTACATTATAGTTTTGCTTATGTAAAATAATATTAATAACTCTGAAATATCTGATGTATTTAATAACTAGGAGAAAGTGTATGGTTCGGCGGAAATGATCTGGTAACAGAGGGAACCTGGGTGTGGGCGTCAACCGATGAATTGTTTACATACAGTGCTTGGGCCACAGCAGATGGACAGCCAGACGATCTTAATGACGAGAACTGCCTTCATATTTACCCAACCTTTAACTTAAAATGGGTGGATGGTCAGTGTGATGATGAACATTTTTACATTTGCGAAAGGGAAGTTGCTTAAAATTGTCGGAGTATTTTTATTAATTTTGATTACTCAATGTATCTTTATATTTTGCTTGGATAATAATAACATGTGAATATTTGTGATTGATATATATATATATATATATATATATATATATATATATATATATATATATATATATATATATATATATATATATATATATATAAAGTGATATATTTAAAACCAAGTGCAACTTAAGCAATGTATTCGGTCTATCGTTGTCACTTATTTTATAAGTATTGTATTTCGTGTTCGTCTAGCTTGTATTGTATTCCTAGCTGTAAGTTTAAAGTCTATAAAATGTGTATAGGAGGTGAAAGGCCAATCTTAAAATGGACCTATATTCGTTATTTTTTTTATCATCAGATTATACAACGTATTCTCCGTAATGTAAGCAGTTTATGTAATTTTAATTAACATGACACATTCTGTAGCACATATTGTAATATTGATTCAAAGGTGTCTTCTAGCTCTAAAAAAATTTTGACGTCATATTTGATTTGGTAACGTTTTCCCAGTACTTTAAAGGAATTATGTAGAAAATAAAAAAAAACCTTGACATTCATATTAATTTGTGGGAAAAGTAATACGGATACCTATGGTCAAGTGCTTGTTATATTGTTTTTGGGTGTTTTGTTAAGACTTTAGACATTTTTAATATATTTCATTAGTCAACAATGGACAAAACTCCGAAACTCCGAGAATGTTCTTCTGTACGTTATTTTGTATGCTTAAGCATTGTGACCTCGATAAATAAATGGTACGTATTGTCGGGTAATGTATGATGGTAGTTGTCTTATAATAGATTACATTAATTTTAAATGATCTCGTTGTACTTTGCAGATCAAGCTTGAAAATTGACGCTACGGCTGTCAAGCAGTTACATGTCCAATGATTTCATCGATATTTTTTTTTACAGTTAGTGGGATATGGTTTGATACATTCGATGTATTTCATCGCCTTCAAGCAGAAAAAATGCAAGAAGATAGGCAATTGATGTTAATTGTATTCTGTACTGCGACTCGTAAAGAGCAGTAATAGATTGGTTGTTGAATGGATGGAGTAATGGATGGAGGGAGGCAATTAGATAGATAGATAGATAGATAGATAGATAGATAGATAGATAGATAGATAGATAGATAGATAGATAGATAGAAAACAAGTGTATTAGGATGACAGAGAATTAAACTCCGTAAAGGCCTTAAAAATATCAACGGTTTTATGAGAAAGTAACTTTTTTTATCAAATCAAAGAATAATCTTGGTGAAGAATATTTTTCAACTATATGTTGAAAATTGTTAAATGACATACATCTAGGTATTTGTATGTGCGATTTAAGACCTTGTACAATGACTTCGTAGGGCTAGGTATTCACAAGGTAATATTTATCTTATTTAGATTAGTGTAATCCATCCAGCGGTTTGCTATTTTAAAAATGCCCCAAAGATCTTATTATGCCATTGTGAATTGCAGTCCTAGTAACAGACAACCGTCCTTGTAGCATAAATGGAAACTTAAACAGACAGTTGCTGATACATGCGAGTTTAATACATACATGGAAAAACCGTCTAATTGTCGCCTAACCTCTATGAAAGACCTTGGATTCATTATTATTGCAGTATACGAACGCGTTTAATAACGGCGCAAATTCGTATCATTACAACAAAAATCAGCAGACTTGTGCTTGGTTTAAATGTATTTTGTTTTTTAAGCCTAATATAAAGTTCTAAAAAATATAACAGGCTAATCCGTTTGCTTCAACTATATAAAATTATTTGTACATTTATTTAATACGTTAGTGGAAATAATAAGGAAGAAAAACGTGTATCTGTTCGTGAATCAAGTGCATTTAAATCTTTTACGAAATGTATAGTTTTCATAATGATGTAAAAATGAGATAATAAGGCAAAGCTTGGGCCATATTGCACAACGTAAATCCAACCTGTCGAACACAAGAAAATATATCTTGCAGTCACGTGTCATGGTTAAACAATTAATGTGTGACATTTCAGTTTTGCCCCAAGATAATTTTCCAACTTCTAGATGCTGAATAACACGGGGTCTGTTAACTGGTGCGGTAGCGTTTCTGATATTGCAATGGACTTCCCCCATCCGTGGTTAGAAGGATACATCTGAATGTTTGTTGTTGTTTTTTCTGTTTATACAAACCAAGAGTATTTACAAACGTTTCTGATTGGTTGCAATGGACAGGCCAAGCCCCTCTGTTATGGGAGTTTGTCTCATTAGAATGGTTGCGCTTGCAGGTTATATTTGTTGATGATTTGAGATCATCAATAATAAACAAAGCATCATTCACTGATCAGTTTTTCTTTTATTCTATATACATTGAAAAAAATGTTTCTGTCACAGTGGCTGCCCCGCTGACCGCAATGTCTAACCTCCAGATATCAAAGGATGGCTATTGACAGAAACAATGTCAAGGGGTACCGGAATAGTCATACAAATATATTATTGAAGCAGAAATAGAAAGACTGGAGAAAGAGAGATAACTAAAACTTCTTTCAGTAGCCAATTTTATAAAGAAAGTACCATAAATTACAAACGGATTTAAAAAAGGCGTCAATTTATTGGCTCTATTTAAAGGCAGCATTATTAAGTAAATTATGAGCCCGAAATATGTAAATGTGTAAAAAAAAAAATAAGTTAATGAATAAATGATTGTTAATTTTTGATGTATTGATTGTTAAATATTTAAATGAACGCATAAATTTTAGCACTTAATAACAATAATTATTTGGAAATAGTCTCTGAATGTCAGAATAAATACATTATTATAGTTATTGGCAAATTGAGTATATGATTAATGATTACAAAGCATTGACCTTTTACACATTAGGATATCAACATTTTTTCATCGATGCAACATAAAAACCGTGTAATTAGATACATTAAAAAACACTGTTACAAGATACATGTTATTCTTTTGAGACAGGTGTTAAATGTTTTGTATATTTTTGTTTGTTATTGTCGCTCTCTGTAGAATTAAACAATATGACAACCGTGATACTGTCATTACAGCAAATAGAGTATACTATGAGCTGCATTTAAAATAATCATAATATTGACACTTTTATATTTTTTATGCAGACGAGCAGTCCAGATATACAGTGATTGTAACAGAGGAAGATGGGACATCTGTGTCACAAATATTCAATTTAATATTTATTAATATTATATATTAATGATATATAATTATTTATAATTAATATTATCATTATATTAATATTCAATCTGCAGACCAATTACACCTTTGTGTTCGTTGTCGTAGTCGGGTAAACGAAAACAAATCTCTAGACAATTGTTTGATAAATAATGGTCTAACAATAAGTATAAATCAAGGTACTGAGAGTATTGAAAGACGGGGTCTTGAAAGTTTGAATTTGTAATTGTACTTGATTTCTTAAAACATGCTTCAAAAATGATGAGTTTGAATTAATTGTTTCAATCTATGTTAATTCAGCTGTTTGCAATTGTCTGATACTTTGTACTTTGCCTAAATTTTACTCAATCCCGGCCTTCGTAATTGTAGAAAATTGACACAACGGTATTTTATGTAAAATAAGACCCCAAGGAAAATGTTTTTAAATCACTACTAACCGGGAAAATCACCAACATCAGCCTTATATTGGTAAAAATCCTCTTGTTCAACGGAACACAATGAAACTGTTTTGTGTACTAGAAAACTGTGCTTTATTTTCTCAGCACAGTTGCCTCTTATAAACTGTTTTTGAAGCGATAATTCTATAAGTGCTTAAGATCTTATCTAGTTTGAATATATTTTTTACTAATTTAAACAAGTGCATGCATAAAGGTTTAAAATGACAGATCTAAAATTGTTTTGATATTTGGATTATATCTTAACCATCATATACACATGTACATGTAAGTTGTTGACAAGAGAAATGACCCAAGCATAAAAAGAACGATCGCAAACCATTTCTTTTTATTATTATTTGAATTGAAAAAAAAAATATTTTTTTCGCATTACAAAAACATTGTCCCCAATACATGTTTGTTTATAACACAGTGAATGACTCGTTACGTGACTCAAAAAAAGAAACTACAATCTATTGAGGTAAATTCTTTAACATATTGGTGAAAATCCTCGTGTTTGGCAGGACACAATGAAATTGTTTGGTAACTTAAAACAGGGCTTCCTTTTCTCAGCACGGCTGCTTCTGATTATTGTCTCTGATAAACTGTTTTGGAAAAAAAGAAAATACAATGCTTTTTACGTGTTTTTCACATTGATTTGATTATTTGTTTGAATTATGTTTCCATAATCGGTCATTTTCTACTACACTCTCGGCCTTTGCAAGACTTTTGCTGCGTAAAGAAAATTATGTTAAACAAGGTTTTTACCCTCTCCTTTAGAAACATATTAAATGGGAATAATATTTTAATAATTTGCAAAAAATTAAAAAAAAAAATGTTTCATTATCTACACACTAAGCCGTTAAGTATGAAAAAAGATCGATCAAAAACAATGATGTTAATGTTAAAACACAATCATTTACTATCTCAGAAAAGACGTTTCCTTAACCCTAAGTTCTCCTCTGTTTAGTTGTAGTTGTATCCTACTTTATATTACACTGTACAGTACACACAGAATTAAAGCCATTGACATCGATGTGACGGACGTTAACTGTGTTTTGTGTTTGATTTTTGTTGGCGACATACAAAGCTTGATCTTATATTCACGATAAGTCTGATGATCCATTTTTCTGACTGAAAAAAAATATGTGTATGGAATACTTACTGTATATAACATATCAGCATCAATCTATCAATGCCCCCCCCCCCCCCCCCGTGGTACGTGTATTGTTAAAATACCTTTAAATCTCATTCATCTTATACTCTTTTAAAGAGTTTAAATTTTATACAAAACAATAACCGTTCGCGCTGAATAAAATGGCTTGCAAGATATGTATGAGGAATATAGAATAAAAATTATGTTATCGGCTTCACCTAGTAACAACACGTAATAATGTCATACTTTTAAGACAGCTATATATTTCAGTACTTGATATCAAGCGATGAAAATGATTTTAGGATTGCTATTAAAAGGGTCAGCCGTGTACAATTTCTCATTTTAATATAAATTGGCCTATGATATTTCAGGTAGTAGTCTAAGTATTCACAGAGAATGTTTTGACTTTCTCAGTTGAAACAGTCTTCAACAGTACGTTCAGTGGTGCAGTGTTTCACTGTATGTAAAGTTTAACTCTATGGAATAAATCAAATGATAAAAGCAGTTAATGATTAAAACAAAGTTTACAATAATTAGTAAGAACTGTATGTTTTGCTATATGTAAACATGTCCCCTAGGTTTTGTTTTTGTTTTTTTTGTTTGCGATATTCAACGCTTGATTTTTTTTTAATTCCCGGTGAGTCTTAGGACCCATCTCAATGCAGAACATCTGCTGATAAACATATATCTGTGTGTGGGGGATAATTGTTGTCATATTACATATTAGCATCAATCTATCAATGGCCGTGGTACGTGTATTGTTGAATTACCTTTAAATCCCCATTCATTATATACTCTTTTAGACTGTTTAAATTCCTACAAAACAATGAAGGTTCGCTCTGAATAAAACGGCCCGCAATATATGTATGAGGTATATTGAAGACAATAACATTATGTTCTCGGCTTTGTTAAGTAACAACACCTTATATAGTCATACCTTTTAAGACAGTTATATATATTTTAATACCTGATATCAAGCGATAGGAATTATTTTAAGAACGCTGTTCTAAAGGTAAGACATGTACGGTTTTTCTTATTTTGTAAAAAAAAGTTTATAATACTGCATATAATAATCTAGGCATTCACTCAGAGTGTATATTTTCTACTCAGTTGAAACAGTCTACCACAATTCAGTCCGTACTGTAGAAAAGTGATTCCCTATATGTAAACATGTTTCCTAAGTCTACATGCAACAATTCAGTCCGTACTGTAGAGTAGTGATTCCCTATATGTAAACATGTTGCCTATGTCTACAACAATTCAGTCCGTACTGTAGAATAGTGATTCCCTATATGTAAACATGTTGCCTATGTCTACAACAATTCAGTTCATACTGTAGAAAAGTGATTCCCTATATGTAAACATGTTCCCTATGTCTACAACAATTCAGTTCGTACTGTAAAAAATGTGATTCCCTATGTGTAAACATGTTCCCTATGTCTACAACAATTCAGTCCGTTCTGTAGAGAAGTGATTCCCTGTATGTAAACATGTTCCCTGTGTCTACAACAATTCAGTCCGTTCTGTAGAGTAGTGATTCCCTTGTTGTTAACATGTTCCTTATGTCTACAACAATTCAGTACGTACTGTAGAGTAGTGATTCCCTATATGTAAACATGTTCCTTATGTCTACAACAATTCAGTAGGTACTGTAGAGTAGTGATTCCCTATATGTAAACATGTTACCTATGTCTACAACAATTCAGTACGTACTGTAGAGTAGTGATTCCCTATATGTAAACATGTTACCTATGGAATTAAACATCTTACATCTTACATGATGAAATCAGTTAAAGTTTAAAAGAAAATTACGACTGTCTTGTTGGTGACAAAATTAGTTCTTGGTGTGTTGTACGAGAAATTTTTATCAATTATACAACTGCTTTTATCATTTATTTTTTTAAATCTCTTACTCTACATTTAAATGCATAGCAAATAAAAAGTCCAGGTTACCGGTAATGTACAACCCCTACAAGCTTATCTTTTAAAAAGATTGGTGAGCTAGCGCTGAAGCCATCATAAAACACAGAAGCAGATTTCTAAAACATTGGTTTAAATTTCTGAATCAATTAATTAACAATAGGAAAGAACAGCGATGAACTGGAATTGTACTGGAGTGAGGTGTCAATTTCGAATTGTGAATCTAGAGTGGGCTACACATCGGCAATGGCATAGCTCATTGATTGTGCCTTAATCATTATATATCTACTGTAATTTCATTTCCAACGTTAAAATTTTCAATAACCATTGGTACTGATTTGTAGCAATCGTATCTTCTCGGGCCTTTCCGGCAAGCTCGGAAAACATATCCGAAGCGAAGTTGTTTTCCGAGCTTGAAGGCTAGCCATTTATTATAATATTGAAAATAACTTTGCACTATAAGACCTAAGCTACTGTTACTTTTTGACATTTACAATAAAACACAAAACTTCATGTGAAGATGATACAACGAAATTCATGTGGTACAGTTAATCTACAGTAGTAAAGTATTCCCAGAATCCCCTATTATGGAGTCGAGCATGCGTATTCCAGTGAAAAAGACTAACGTAGTTCGCTAGCAATTAGCAGGTAATGCACATCCCTTAATGGCCGGAAATATACAGTCTCTATTGGCCGGTAATTTATAGTCCCTATTGGCCGGTAATGTACAGTCCCTATTGGTCGGTAATGTATAGCCCCTATTGGTCGGTAATGTACAGTCTCTATTGGCCGGTAATGTACAGTCCCTATTGGCTGGTAATGTATAGTCCCTATTGGTCGGTAATGTACATTACCTATTGGCCGGTAATGTACAGTCCCTATTGACTGGTAATGTACAGTCCCTATTGGCCGGTAATGTATTGTCTCTATTGGCCGGTAATGTACAGCCTCTATTGGCCGGTAATGTATAGCCTCTATTGGCCGATATTGTATTGTCTCTATTGGCTGGTAATGTACAGTCCCTATTGGCCGGTAATGTACAGTCTCTATTGGCCGATAATGTATTGTCTCTATTGGCTGGTAATGTACAGTCCCTATTGGCCGGTAATGTACAGTCTCTATTGGCCGATAATGTATTGTCTCTATTGGCCGGTAATGTACAGTCCCTATTGGCCGGTAATGTACAGTCTCTATTGGCCGATAATGTATTGTCTCTATTGGCCGGTAATGTACAGTCCCTATTGGCTGGTAATGTATAGTCTATATTGGCCGGTAATGTATTGTCTCTATTGGCCGGTAATGTACAGCCTCTATTGGCCGGTAATGTATAGTCTCTATTGACTGGTAATGTATAGTCTCTATTGGCCGGTAATGTACAGCCTCTATTGGCCGGTAATGTATAGCCTCTATTGGCCGGTAATGTACAGTCCCTATTGGCTGGTAATGTATAGTCTCTAATGGCCGGTAATGTATTGTCTCTATTGGCCGGTAATGTACAGCCTCTATTGGCCGGTAATGTATAGTCCCTATTGACTGGTAATGTATAGTCTCTATTGGCCGGTAATGTACAGTCCCTTTTGGCCGGTAATGTACAGTCTCTAATGGCTGGTAATGTACAGTCCCTATTGGCTGGTAATGTACAGTCCCTACCGGCCGGTAATAATATTGGAAATAGTTAATCCACGCTCATCTTCGATGCACTCGTTTGGGCAAAGAACAAATTGCGATGCATTGAAGTTATCATTGTTAAATGTCAATTAATGATATTAAAAACAAAGCACGTTGAATACTTTAAATTGTTGCGACAACTAATAAGATAAAGTCAATGACGTGTGTTTTTTAAACATAGAAATATCTAAATATTGTAATATAATCCTTTATTAATTGGTTTAAAACCCAAGCTCGTCGTCACAATATCGCAAAATCAGTTCAATAAAACAGCTTGTTACAAAGACAGCCCTTGTTACTATCACACAATCGTCCGTGTCGGTCAGCCATTGTTAATTGTCATTGTCAGAGAGATCGTAGACTTAGATTTGTTTGATTCTACCCATTGCACAGATTGATGTTAAAAGTCCTCTTCACTGTGACTCAATAATTAAATGTACGGGTTATAAAGTTTAACCAACATTGACACGTGACGATTCTTATGATAGTATGTGTATTCTAGAGAAGAACATTGGCGGCCTGGGACTCCCGTCGTTGTCCTTATGATAGTATGTGTATTCTAGAGCAGATCATTGGCGGCTTGGGACTCCCGTCGTTGTTCTCTGTCTATTCTATATTTGGTTCATTAACCCAAACGTAACGTGACCTGGTTCTGGCCCATTGATTATTGTTAACTTATTGGATAATGCCAGTTGTACCATAGCTTGGCGAGTTTTCTATTGTTAAAAGTGTGGGTTATATGTACATACCCCACACTTTTTTTTAACTCCGCCCACTATCTCTAGTGAAAACAACATCAACAAAGTTGTTTTAGCGCATCCATAATACTCCACAGTAAGAGGTTCCTCCAGATCAAATTGCCAAAAACTCAACACGGATAAATGACTCGACTAACTTTGTTCGTCGAATAAATCTCAATTTTAGCTCGAGACAAAACAATATCGGGAATGGCTTTGTCAGAAAGACTTTATTTTAATATTCCTCTCCATGTGACAAGTAGACGTGCGGACAAGTAGAGAAACGCGTGTTAAATAAACTAGAGGTATCCGTTTAAAGGTTTTATAGAAAGTCAATCACGTGATAGTAAAGTGTTTGAATAGAAAACTTGTTTTGTGAACAGAGTGGATAGCCGTAGCCAATCGAATTTGACATTAACCACTCACGGTTTCGCGACATACATTTCTCAAATAATTTTTTTTACTTATTGATTGATTTTGTTCAAATATATATGTACTTGATTTTTCAGCCACTTTTAAAAAACATACATTGATACAGAGTATCAAAAATAAGAATTTGAAAAACTAATAACCTTCATCAATTTAAATTTGATTTCAATTGTTTAAACAGAAGCATGTAGGGTTTGTACATATGAAATTGTGTTAAAAGATTTTATTCTTTGAAGCAAATATCAATACTATAGGTCGGAAAATGAATGAATATGAAATAAAAATATAACAATAAAATGTCGATCTATTCATTAAAACTATGAATTTTTTTTTAAAATGAAGAATAATTAATCTTTGTCGGGGATAGAAAGTCATTTTTGAAATTCACGAAGTACAATTACATATATAAAGACCAGCGCATTGGCACCGTTTTGTTTAGAGGCAAGTGCACTCCCGATATAACTATAATAATAAGATATAATGAATAATCGTAAACTATGGTACAAGTAACTTACCCCATATAATATTGTTGATTATGTACAGATAACCGATGGGCGTGGTCATAACGACACTCGGGAGCTCGCTCCCTCGTGTCTTTAAGACCACGCCCATCGGGTATCGGCACATAACCAACAATATTATATGGGGTAACTACTACGTAAATAAATGAAGCAGAAATATCGTAAAACTGTTCACAAGCAATGAAGAGACAATTAAACTATTTTTAGTAAGTTATAAGCCTCAGACTACCAATTCTGTCAAATATTTTACTGACGCGCCTCGGTCGGATATTACAATATCTATTTTTGGCCTATAACCATTACATAAAACTGTCCATATATATAGTTTCGTTATACACACAAACAAAAACCGGGTATTTTATAGCTTACTCAGATTTTTAACGTTTGTTTTCTTTTTTTTAACTTAGTCAATATTTATCATTAAAATTTAAATTTGTGCATGAATTAAACTGAAAAATTAATAAAGATGTTAGTAGGTAAGGACGTCCTAATTTAAGGTCGAGCTACATCTTATTATGTGTCCTCAGTTGACCTGGATGCACCAAACGTTTTTTTAAGAAATATTTTAGGAACACACTTACGAAAGTTTTGTGAACATGCCTGCTGAAACTTATCTGAAAGCATCCTTACGTAGCATAGATTCCATTTTACTTAAATCATGACACAAGGGGAGGATTGAAACACAAAAAAGGGGTGAGGTGAATTCTAAGTTTTGGTTTTTGTTCAAATATTTTAGGAAATCCGTTAGCGGGTTATGTTATTTTTTCTGCAACGATTGCTTCCTTCATAATGCCCTAATGAATCACAAAAGAAAACATTTCATTGTCTTTAAATAACAACGCCCAGTCCAAATTCGGAAGCGGCTAATTTAAAGTGTTTACGGCGACCTGGACTTCTATTTAAACAACTGATACACATTCTCCTGTTGTTCTGTGTTGCAGTGATCGGAAATTGATTAATGGTCGTGAATGTGTGGACTGAAAAAACAAAAAGTTCCAAATCAGTGAAAGCCTGTCAAGTATTTCTGCAAAGTCTAAAAGAATAATCAGAGATAAAAAAAAAAAAAAAAAAATTTAGAGAAACTTTACAGAAACTTCTTTATACAAATATCAAGGCATCGATTTTCCATCAGTAGGGACAATAGTTTAATTCCGCGGCTTGTTAATTCTCTTAAGGTAGTCCTATAGTTGGCACTAATTGAGCTCAATCATGGATAACCCAGTTTTAGATTAAGATATACATTCTAACAATACATATAAATAAGAAAAAGTATATGTTTACTTGCTAGTTGTTCAGGCACGAAGCATCGGGGGGGGGGGGGGGCTCCCCCCCCCCCCCCACTTTTTTGTGCAGCAAAGCTTTTTCTTAAATTTACATTTAAAAAAATTGAATAAGGATGGAGTTGCCCCCTACCCCCCCCCACCCACCCCCCGCCCCACTTTTATGGGATCATGTAAAAATGTGAATTGAAAGTAAGGAAATAATCGTGAAACTGAAGTTAAAGGTATACTACCACTACACCTAAAGTATACTACTTCGTTAAAAGTATACCCAAAGCCCCCTCCACACACCCCACCCCACAACAACTCCCCCCCCCCCCCCCACACACACAACAACCCCCCCCCCCCCCCAAGGTTTAGGATTTTCAGGATTTGGGAAAGTAACCTTTTTATTTTTTCCTTTTTTTTTTTTGCTTGTCAAGAATTTTTGGATGAGGCTACCCCCCCCCCCCCCCCCGACTTTCAAAAACGATGCTACGTGCCTATTTTTGGTTATAACCTCTCAGATATGGGTCTATATATATCCTCTCTGAACTATTTTTAAAATGATGAAATTTGCAAAATCTCTTGATTTTTTTCTAAAATCAATCCTTAATTGTTGGTAAATTAAAAAATAAATGCATGTTTAAAATCAAGTATTAACATTTCTTTAAACCGTATCGCATCAATATTGTTGCGCAAATTGTAAGTTTTTGTTTTTGTTATAATTATCTCAGTGTTGTGTTTGCCTTTTCGAAAAAATTGACACTCTGAGTTATCTCCCTTCTAACACAGATTGAAGTGTATATAAAGACCTTTTCGTGAATAATTTACAACAAGAATATACAAAGAAATGATGATCAGACACATCAAGGAACTTTAGGATATATTACTTAGCATTGTTTCTGAAAGTGGACGGGGCATGTGCAGATCCATAAAATATCCCCGAGAGGGGGGGGGGGGGGGGTCCTGCGGATATTTGAGTTAGCCGGGGGGGGGGGGGGTTGAGACATAATTCTGGCAATTTCTTTAGTTAATTTAAAGAAATTTGACTTTTGCAAGGGTTGGAGGGGGTTCGTACCCCTGACCCCCTCTAGATTAGCGCATGGGGGAGTGGCATACTTAACCATAATTTTAGAAAAATCAACTATCATATCTATTTCCAAGGTGGCTTACTATAGGAAGTGAAGGACATGTCTTGGTAGGCGCTGGCACGATAAGGGTCCTCCAAAGCTCAAAGTCAGGAACTGACCTAGATCTTTAAATGATGGCGTGATCATAATTCCAAAAATATCAATAAATATATGCACTTTATTCTACATAAGATGCAATGCAAGAAATAACGTATTGTCAGGGACACGTACACTTACATCTAGCAGGGTACAGCTGTTTGAACACTTAATGTCCATTTTACTTTTAAAAGAATTCCTTATGTAATACATTTCATGCGCGGGTCTACAGGTGGGGTTGTTGCGTATCTCCCCCCCCCCCCCCAAAAAAAAAACCTTATCAAATAAGTAAAGCAAAGCTACCCCCACCCCCTAAAAAGCCATTGGATCCCCCATCCGCTAAACAAAATACCCCCTCTCACATTTTTTCGCTTTTTGGACATACGCACAGTTATTTATCATCATATCTTTCGTAATTAAATAATTTACCTTTGATTTGAGAGACTTTTACAAGGTGTGGTAGTCCACCTTAAGGACTTTGTTTCTGTGTTGTAAACAGATTTCTCCTCGTCAATAACGAGCGCGGCCTTCGCTAAATATCCCTTCTGAAACAGTTCTTCAAATTCAGCCAACTTTTGGGACTTCGCCCCTCGTGCTTAAATTCAGATGCTGGTCCGGTCTCTGCCACATGCGCAGCACTGCTCACCGTAGTGGGTTTTTTTGGAAGTTTCTGAGTAAGCCCCGTTATGTTTTTATGATTAAACAACTCTGTTTTTCTATCGCTTTGTTTAGTAAGGAAGTAAAATAATGAAACTGCCCCATCGTTCGATAGTCCTATTTCACCGCATTCCATTCTATCTGCCATTTTACCTCATTTAAAACACATACAACGAGCGAGCTTAGAGTGCCACGCCACCGCATGGTCCTACTTTTTATATTACCTGATCACGTGACTCGAAACCTATTCGAGTTCATGTATGTATGAAAACTCATCACGCACATGTTTTCAAATACAGTTGAACGAATGGCAGAGGTTAATCGCCGTGTTTTCATGATAAAACATGCGAGGTGAAAGGTTGTGAATAATGCGTGGTGGGTGGATAGGTGTAGAGGGACTGATTATCATGACAACACATTAAACTTAGAGAGAGAGAGAGAGAGAGAGAGAGAGAGAGAGAGAGAGAGAGAGAGAGAGAGAGAGAGAGAGAGGGTTAGTTATGAAAATGCCAATAGCTGAAGAGATTGATAATTTGAGTTATCTCCCTTTTAATACCAAGTTATGACTTGTCCTGTAAATAATTTACAACAATTATTTTAGATGACATGATAATATAATACTCTAAATCAAATTGGTTATACTAGCTAGTGTTTTTCAAAGGTGATTATAATACAAGCTGAAATAATCTTTTTTTGCTTTATCTATACGATTGTTGTTTTTTTTTTATTTTTAATTTTCATAGAACAGCTAATGTCTATGGAAAATGTTGGATTTTAAAAATCGCGTTTTCTTTAGAGTCAAAAATGCTGTGTAATTTTTTTGTACAAGGTTCATTTCTTTTTATTTCGAAATATCAAGACCAATAAGAATAATAAGAACCGATTCTGAAAGTTAACAAAAAGCAATCTTACTTGGAAATATATAGAAAGTAATCAAGAATTAGCAGTAAGGAATAAAACGCATGTTAAAGGGCATTAGATGTAAACTTAAATGATGCTATTTCATTTTTTCTTTTTTATACATAACAAGAAACAAATTTCGATGATACTGAAGTCAATGTTTATGTGTGTTTGTTACAATGTACAATGTACAGCAATAAAAAAATTTTTAGAATCGCAAACATTTTTAAAACTTCAGATTACCGTATGCAACTGCATGCACTCTATAAACGACTATTATTTAATTTTTTTTGAATAGATAATCACTTGGCCGATATTTGTATTCATTGTTCATTGAGAGAGAGAGAGAGAGAGAGAGAGAGAGAGATACATGTATTCATTCGTTGTGTAACATCGATAATATGAAAATTAAATTTAGACACCATGTAAAAATCTTACTACTCACTGAGTATATGCTATATCTATCGGCACTGTACTATCGATTAGTGCCAAAAATGGACATACTTAAAGCTGAGGTCTTATTGAAAGTTACATGCAATCTTACATTTTGAGGAAAAAATGTGAATAATGCTTATGTTTAATTAATTATTTCAAAGATTATGGTTTATAAAAATCGCATCACAAAATACAACGGTGCGTGTGAACTTACTAAGCGATTTTAATGTGGTGTAGACACGTGTATTTATAAGTGTGTGTCAATTTAACTTATGAAATTCCGAAAGCATATTTTATAAACAATCTGTGGAAAGAATGGGCGAGCTTGAACAGATCTGGAAAGTCTAAAACAGGCATACATGGAAGGCGATGGCTTGATTAAATAGAAGTGAATAGGTTAAGCACGTGGGGTTTTTGTATTTTGTTGGTCTGTCGTATTTGATACACTTAATTAGGCGTGTACGGTTATATTTTTTTTTGAGCAACAAAGACGATAAATCCAGTGTTATTGGGAAACTTATCAACAAACTGTGTTTATGTCAAATGTTTTTGGAAAAGAGGGTAGAGAGCGTAGATATAAACAACTTTTAAAAGAACGAGGTAATTAACAGTCTGTATAATTCTCTCTCTTCTCTCTCTCTCTCTCTCTCTCTCTCTCTCTCTCTCTCTCTCTCTCTCTCTCTCTCAAATTTTATTCTTAAGTAAACATTTATGGAAGGAAATTAAGTATGATCGATGTAATATATATTCTGCTTTGGAACCTGGGTATTTATTTTACATTTTATAAAAATTAAGCTTGTTTATGTAAAATAATGATAGTACTTTAATTAATTAAAACACGCATGATAGAAGCTAAAAATTATGAGAGAGAGAGAGAGAGAAAAAGAGAGAGAGGGATAGAGAGATAGAAAAAGAATTTCATCAGTTATAGATGCAGACACATCTCCATACTTGCAGATGATGAAGGGCATAATATACATGTAAATAATGTGTTATATTTTGTTGAGAAATAATTGATCTGAATACACGTACAGTTTGTCTACATGTCAGGACTTCTTACATGAATTTCCGTGCTCTGTCTTCCTCTAGAGACGTAAATATTTCCTCCACCAGCTTTTGGAGCATACTCCAAAGAGTACTCAGCGGAAATTACGTGTTTTATTAGAAGATTGAATTAAAAATGCTCCCCAGTTTCGAACCCCCATACTTCACATTTGTATTAAGAGTCAGGGTTGATCTTGTACATGTGTTATCTCTCTCTCTCTCTCTCTCTCTCTCTCTCTCTTGCTTACGCATGCATTGTTGATAAGTAAGAAATACCACATAAGTGTGGGGGAGGGCAGGCCCCATCCACCCCCCTCCCCTAATCCGCCTCCGATCCTGAAGCCTGCAAACATTTCTTTGTTTTGAAAGTTTCCTAATTATAGGAAGTAAAGGACGTGTCTTGCGCTGACGATTTTTAAACGATGGCGTGGTTTTAGTTTAAAAAAAAAACTTTTTTAAAGCAGTGTAGTAAAGCTACCAAAAATAGACCTCATACCCCCCACCCCTTCCTCCGGGAGGAGGGTGGGGACAAACAAAATAACACACCTTAGGTTAAAAGTTGAAAATTATAATATCTTGGTGATTGCTGCTTATATATGTTTAATGTATATTAATAGCTTTGTTATGATTTATATGTTTAATGTATGCTGTTTCTTAAATAGATTGTGTCTATAATGCGAATAACATTTCTAGCTGTAATTCATAAAAAAAAGCCATTATGCCATTCGATTCTTACCGTATATATTTTGCTTTCATTGATTATTTTATTTTGTGCAAAAGTGCGTGTACCGAATGTCCTTGACATGTTGTTATGTGCTTGTGTTCAGTTCAACAAGTGCGATGTTTTGGCTGCTGAAATAAACACGATTTCCGGTGTCAGTCAGGATCAGACATTCTGTTATAAACAAACACACTTCATCGTGACTCAACAGGAACGCTACAGATAGCAGGATTGTCGTCCAAAAGATAATTCTAAAATTTTATTTCACAAACGCATAATGAAATTTAACATGAATTAATAAAACAAAGCACATACAGTGAAACTGACCAGTAAATTCACTTGAATTGTTCTGGCAAACATTTCTGCAAAATATGTAGAAATACAGGATTGCTTTAGAAGTCATCCGTGGTCTCAAATCAATCCCCCCCCCCGATCCCTCCACCCACCCCCTTACTTTAAAAAATGTTTACTTCGAGTACATACATGTATACGTTAAGTAGTATAAAGATGAAATAAAGTAATAATGAAAACTAAGTTGACCGATTAATACATTTAAAACTAAATATTCGAACAGCTTTTTTTCTATTTTTGAAAACCGGTAAATTCATTATCTGGGACCGAAACCATTTGGGGTCGAAATTGCTAGGTGGCGAAACGTGTAAGCATCGCTGTGACGTATGTCGAACAGACGATAGACCGATTTGGGAAGAGGAAAGGAAAGTTTATTTCTATCCGTTTAGATAATTGTTCCCCGTGAAAAAAAGGTTTGTCATATCATACTTTCTTCAATGTAGTCTACTTCTTCCATATATCATGCCAGTGACAATTTAGGTGAGATAAAACGCGATAGTTTTAAAAATCAACTATGTAAAATGGCTGACCCGAAAACAAACCTTCAAAATCGTGTCATTCATGTATATGTAAAGTGTTGAAGAAAAAACTGTTATAACTTAGTTTAGGTAAGGGAGGAGGGGGTAAGTTGTTTCAATCCAACAGCTCAATGTACCAGTCGTTTGTTCAGACACAGAACCCCCCCCCCCCCCTTTTTTTTTAAATGTTTACTTGGAGTATATACGTTAAATCCCCGAGTACCCAAACTCCGTCACCATAAGCAGAAAACCTCCCGCGTTTATCTGTAAATTATTTTTTGTGGTTTTTATCATTTGTTATCATTAAAAATAATCTGAAACAATATAATTTATAAAATTATTAGCAAAGATATTTTTATTTTTATTCAGATAAGCTCTCTGAATACGACGTTTATCACGCGTGCCTATTATATCTTATGAACCTAACTCCGTCACCCACATGCTCTGTGATATGGCAGGGAATGAAGACACATTAACAATTTAGTTAAAACTCAATTCGTATCTAGGCCAAGTTATAATAAGTAAAAGTGGTGCATACAATTTAAATTGTATTTAATTTCATCGAAATGAAATGATCGCCAGAATAAAAAATGGGTCCATGTAACAACAATCACAATGGCCTTTTCAGTATTTATGGATGCCGTTTGATTTATGTCCTTACATAATTCAAATATTTTATATCATTAATTAATATATTACTTATTATATTATTTATTTATTACATTTTTAGAAATGTAGCATATTCTAAATAGCGATATACCGGAGATATCTATACCCTGTATAAGGCAAAAGTATTGGCATGAGCGTTTTGACGTTATCATCAAGAGTAGTGCATAAAGGCTATTGCGGACTGAAAAAAATGTATTAATTACCTTAATCAAAAATGTATTCCATGTGAAATGTTTCATCTTGACCTCTCTAAAAATGGCTGACCACCGTAAATGGTCGAATGGGCCCGCATGTCAGAAATATCGATATTTTAGTGCACCCGTGAAAAAGTTTTTGCTGATTTCACACAATTAATGGTGCATAAAATGAACAAGGTTTAATTCTGTTATTTTTTGACACATTCTTTAATTTAACCCTTGCAAATTGTTGACAATTGATTAAAGGTTTTTGACATGTAAAAAATGACGTCTTAATCGTACTTGATTTCAAACGGCGAGGAGTTTCCCGAAAGTGACGGAGTTAGGGTAGTGACGGAGTTAGGGGGCTATGCGATATAAAGATGAAATTAATTAATAATGAAAACTAAGTTGACCAGTTGACCGATTAAAACATTAAAAAATAAATATTTGAATAGCTTTTTTTTTGGGGGGGGGGGTGGCATTTGTCTAAAAAAAGTAAGTAACACTTTGTTTTCCTGTTGAAAGACCAACATTTTATGAGAATACATTTATCAATGTCTTAAGGCCTAAAAAAAAAATATTAGGTTTGTTTCCGCTTTCAGGCTGAAAAAAATTGGGGTCGGTCGGTCGGCTTTTTTTTTTTTTAATCTTTTTTTTTTCCCTCTCCATCTGTTCAATTGTGCATATTAAACCATTTATCTATTAAACTGGGTAAGATAAAAAAACCCAAGTATTTGTTGTCATTATTTAAATGATGTGATGAACTTTT
This sequence comes from Magallana hongkongensis, assembly GCA_015776775.1. Classification (NCBI taxonomy): domain Eukaryota; kingdom Metazoa; phylum Mollusca; class Bivalvia; order Ostreida; family Ostreidae; genus Magallana; species Magallana hongkongensis. The sequence continues at coordinate 21,925,448 of CM027469.1, forward strand.
TCCCCGGCTGGTGGGAACATTTCTCGAGCTCAACTGGCACGACATGTGCTGCCATTTGTAAATAACAAACATCTACACAACACTGATGACATCTCAATAAGTTCTATAAGCGTTTTTACGACTTAAATTTGGAATACAATAAATTTTTAAATCGGATAAAAACGAAATTTTAACAAAAAACGGATAAAAACGGCGAGGAGTTTCCCATTTTGCACAAATTTGAGGATTTAGGTGTGAATTATAGTCTGTTCTTTACATGGGGTAAAGACACAACTGCATTTTATCCATGTTTTATAACCACATAATAAAAAGTTACATTCTGTATTTCATAGGTGAATTGTAAATAAGAACATACTGAAGATATGTGTCACATTTGAAAAACAGTATTTCAATCCAATCAGACAGAAGGCAAATCCTGTGTCGGCCCTCATTTCTATAACTAAGTTATGGTGATGTGTGTGTGGAGAGAGAGAGAGAGAGAGAGAGAGAGAGAGAGAGAGAGAGAGAGAGAGAGAGAGAGAATAAACATAGATTGAAGGTACATGTTTGAGAGTAAGCAGTAATTAATATAGTAAATGTAGATTTTTACGAGTTTGAGAAAAGGTTATAAAGCAATTAAGAAAAAAATCAGACACTGTTTACATGGTTTGTTCCCGTTTTGCACACATTTGAAAATTAGGTATCGAAAAAATGTGTGCGAAACGGGAATTTTACCAGGAGAGTTAATTGCTTAATTGCTATAGTCTATATCACAGTTCCAGTAAGGGCAATTGATAATAAAATAAATAAAACATATCTACTCGCAATTGATATTTACTTTTATTACATGTTACAATATAACTTGCATAAAAACACATTTTCATATAATTGACATCCATCTTCTTGAATTTAATTTCCGACTTCAATTTGGTCATGAACAATTTCATTAATTTATTTCAAACGATTGTATATGTAGTGCTTTTCTTTATCTTGCTGTCTATATGAAGTACATGTACATGTAACAAGCTTGAAGAGAAAATATATTTTAATGTTCAATTATTGCTTTTGCTGACATAAATGGAGGAAATGTGTTTGGTGAAAACGCTGCTAAATATTTTTCAGTTATGCTATGGCTTGAATAACTGAAGAAAATATACAAATTCTATGATGATAAATCGGCAATTTTTCATGCTTCAAAAACTGTAAAGATATTTTCACAAAATCTATCAAATGTAGACCTACATGTAATTTATGCATGGTCAACCTTCTTCAGTTTGAAGTTTATCGAATCCATATTAAAATTATTATTTTAGTCGGAATTTTTTGTGCTTCATGTATTTAGCTACTGATTTGAAAAACCAGAAAGTGACCCGCAATATATACTAAAGCGGTGGTGTCATAAGAACTACTGTCAAGTTGTAAAAAGAGACACGGAGTACCCCATTACTTTACGTGTAGTTTTCCCCTTCATCATTTAATTATACATCATATATATAATTATCCATTGAATCAGCTTCCAGTTGGCTTGGAACCAGAATTTTTCCTCAATATTCATTTCATTATATATTTAAGATAAATGGACAAAAATGTAAAAGTAAAATCATCTAATCATTATTTTTCTTATCAGGGAGCAGAAATTAAAGACTAAAAATATCATTATCTTTATTTTATCAAATGAAATAAATGCATGGTGAGTTATTAGAAATCAGACATAAAACACAACAAAATATCTATATTCTTTTTGCTAATTCATTGTAAGGCACTGATAAATGACATGATAATATAATACTCTAAATCAAATTGGTTATACTAGCTAGTGTTTTTCAAAGGTGATTATAATACAAGCTGAAATAATCTTTTTTTGCTTTATCTATACGATTGTTGTTTTTTTTTTATTTTTAATTTTCATAGAACAGCTAATGTCTATGGAAAATGTTGGATTTTAAAAATCGCGTTTTCTTTAGAGTCAAAAATGCTGTGTAATTTACTATAATTTTGTACAAGGTTCATTTCTTTTTATTTCGAAATATCAAGACCAATAAGAATAATAAGAACCGATTCTGAAAGTTAACAAAAAGCAATCTTACTTGGAAATATATAGAAAGTAATCAAGAATTAGCAGTAAGGAATAAAACGCATGTTAAAGGGCATTAGATGTAAACTTAAATGATGCTATTTCATTTTTTCTTTTTTATACATAACAAGAAACAAATTTCGATGATACTGAAGTCAATGTGTATGTGTGTTTGTTACAATGTACAATGTACAGCAATAAAAAATTTTTTAGAATCGCAAACATTTTTAAAACTTCAGATTACCGTATGCAACTGCATGCACTCTAAAAACGACTATTATTTAATTTTTTTTGAATAGATAATCACTTGGCCAATATCTGTATTCATTGTTCATTGAGAGAGAGAGAGAGAGAGAGATGTATTCATTCGTTGTGTAACATCGATAATATGAAAATTAAATTTAGACACCATGTAAAAATCTTACTACTCACTGAGTATATGCTATATCTATCGGCACTCTACTATCGATTAGTGCCAAAAATGGACATACTTAAAGCTGAGGTCTTATTGAAAGTTACATGCAATCTTACATTTTGAGGAAAAAATGTGAATAATGCTTATGTTTAATTAATTATTTCAAAGATTATGGTTTATAAAAATCGCAATGATCACAAAATACAACGGTGCGTGTATTTATAAGTGTGTGTCAATTTTACTTATGAAATTCCGAAAGCATATTTTATAAACAATCTGTGGAAAGAATGGGCGAGCTTGAACAGATCTGAAAAGTCTAAAACAGGCATACATGGAAGGCGATGGCTTGATTAAATAGAAGTGAAAAGGTTAAGCACGTGGGGTTTTTGTATGTTGTTGGTCTGTCGTATTTGATACACTTAATTAGGCGTGTACGGTTATATTTTTTTTTGAGCAACAAAGACGATAAATCCAGTGTTATTGGGAAACTTATCAACAAACTGTGTTTATGTCAAATGTTTTTGGAAAAGAGGGTAGAGAGCGTAGATATAAACAACTTTTAAAAGAACGAGGTAATTAACAGTCTGTATAATTCTCTCTCTTTCTCTCTCTCTCTCTCTCTCTCTCTCTCTCTCTCTCTCTCTCTCTCTCTCTCTCTCTCAAATTTTATTCTTAAGTAAACATTTATGGAAGGAAATTAAGTATGATCGATGTAATATATATTCTGCTTTGGAACCTGGGTATTTATTTTACATTTTATAAAAATTAAGCTTGTTTATGTAAACTAATGATAGTACTTTAATTAATTAAAACACGCATGATAAAAGCTAAAAATTATGAGAGAGAGAGAAAGAGAGAGAGAGAGAGAGAATTTCATCAGTTATAGATGCAGACACATCTCCATGCTCGCAGATGATAAAGGGCATAATATACATGTAAATAATGTGTTATATTTTGTTCAGAAATAATTGATCTGGATACACGTACAGTTTGTCTACATGTCAGGACTTTTTACATGAATTTCCGTGCTCTGTTTTCCTCTAGAGACGTAAGAATTCCCTCCACCAGCTTTTGGAGCATACTCCAAATAGTACTCATGCAGCGGAAATTATGTGTTTTATTAGAAGATTAAATTAAAAATGCTCCCCAGTTTCGAACCCCCATACTTCACATTTGTATTAAGAGTCAGGGTTGATCTTGTACATGTGGTTTCTCTCTCTCTCTCTCTCTCTCTCTCTCTCTCTCTCTCTTGCTTACGCATGCATTGTTGATAAGTAAGAAATACCACATAAGTGTGGGGGAGGGCAGGCCCCATCCACCCCCCTCCCCTAATCCGCCCCCGATCCTGAAGCCTGCAAACATTTCTTTGTTTTGAAGTTGCCTAATTATAGGAAGTAAAGGACGTGTCTTGCGCTGACGATTTTTAAACGATGGCGTGGTTTTAGTTTAAAAAAAAAACTTTTTTAAAGCAGTGTAGTAAAGCTACCAAAAATAGACCTCATACCCCCCACCCCTTCCTCCGGGAGGAGGGTGGGGACAAACAAAATAACACACCTTAGGTTAAAAGTTGAAAATTATAATATCTTGGTGATTGCTGCTTATATATGTTTAATGTATATTAATAGCTTTGTTATGATTTATATGTTTAATGTATGCTGTTTCTTAAATAGATTGTGTCTATAATGCGAATAACATTTCTAGCTGTAATTCATAAAAAAAAGCCATTATGCCATTCGATTCTTACCGTATATATTTTGCTTTCATTGATTATTTTATTTTGTGCAAAAGTGCGTGTACCGAATGTCCTTGACATGTTGTTATGTGCTTGTGTTCAGTTCAACAAGTGCGATGTTTTGGCTGCTGAAATAAACACGATTTCCGGTGTCAGTCAGGATCAGACATTCTGTTATAAACAAACACACTTCATCGTGACTCAACAGGAACGCTACAGATAGCAGGATTGTCGTCCAAAAGATAATTCTAAAATTTTATTTCACAAACGCATAATGAAATTTAACATGAATTAATAAAACAAAGCACATACAGTGAAACTGACCAGTAAATTCACTTGAATTGTTCTGGCAAACATTTCTGCAAAATATGTAGAAATACAGGATTGCTTTAGAAGTCATCCGTGGTCTCAAATCAATCCCCCCCCCGATCCCTCCACCCACCCCCTTACTTTAAAAAATGTTTACTTCGAGTACATACATGTATACGTTAAGTAGTATAAAGATGAAATAAAGTAATAATGAAAACTAAGTTGACCGATTAATACATTTAAAACTAAATATTCGAACAGCTTTTTTTCTATTTTTGAAAACCGGTAAATTCATTATCTGGGACCGAAACCATTTGGGGTCGAAATTGCTAGGTGGCGAAACGTGTAAGCATCGCTGTGACGTATGTCGAACAGACGATAGACCGAAAGGAAAGTTTATTTCTATCCGTTTAGATAATTGTTCCCCGTGAAAAAAAGGTTTGTCATATCATACTTTCTTCAATGTAGTCTACTTCTTCCATATATCATGCCAGTGACAATTTAGGTGAGATAAAACGCGATAGTTTTAAAAATCAACTATGTAAAATGGCTGACCCGAAAACAAACCTTCAAAATCGTGTCATTCATGTATATGTAAAGTGTTGAAGAAAAAACTGTTATAACTTAGTTTAGGTAAGGGAGGAGGGGGTAAGTTGTTTCAATCCAACAGCTCAATGTACCAGTCGTTTGTTCAGACACAGAACCCCCCCCCCCCCCCCCCCCCTTTTTTTTTAAATGTTTACTTGGAGTATATACGTTAAATCCCCGAGTACCCAAACTCCGTCACCATAAGCAGAAAACCTCCCGCGTTTATCTGTAAATTATTTTTTGTGGTTTTTATCATTTGTTATCATTAAAAATAATCTGAAACAATATAATTTATAAAATTATTAGCAAAGATATTTTTATTTTTATTCAGATAAGCTCTCTGAATACGACGTTTATCACGCGTGCCTATTATATCTTATGAACCTAACTCCGTCACCCACATGCTCTGTGATATGGCAGGGAATGAAGACACATTAACAATTTAGTTAAAACTCAATTCGTATCTAGGCCAAGTTATAATAAGTAAAAGTGGTGCATACAATTTAAATTGTATTTAATTTCATCGAAATGAAATGATCGCCAGAATAAAAAATGGGTCCATGTAACAACAATCACAATGGCCTTTTCAGTATTTATGGATGCCGTTTGATTTATGTCCTTACATAATTCAAATATTTTATATCATTAATTAATATATTACTTATTATATTATTTATTTATTACATTTTTAGAAATGTAGCATATTCTAAATAGCGATATACCGGAGATATCTATACCCTGTATAAGGCAAAAGTATTGGCATGAGCGTTTTGACGTTATCATCAAGAGTAGTGCATAAAGGCTATTGCGGACTGAAAAAAATGTATTAATTACCTTAATCAAAAATGTATTCCATGTGAAATGTTTCATCTTGACCTCTCTAAAAATGGCTGACCACCGTAAATGGTCGAATGGGCCCGCATGTCAGAAATATCGATATTTTAGTGCACCCGTGAAAAAGTTTTTGCTGATTTCACACAATTAATGGTGCATAAAATGAACAAGGTTTAATTCTGTTATTTTTTGACACATTCTTTAATTTAACCCTTGCAAATTGTTGACAATTGATTAAAGGTTTTTGACATGTAAAAAATGACGTCTTAATCGTACTTGATTTCAAACGGCGAGGAGTTTCCCGAAAGTGACGGAGTTAGGGTAGTGACGGAGTTAGGGGGCTATGCGATATAAAGATGAAATTAATTAATAATGAAAACTAAGTTGACCAGTTGACCGATTAAAACATTAAAAAATAAATATTTGAATAGCTTTTTTTTTGGGGGGGGGGGTGGCATTTGTCTAAAAAAAGTAAGTAACACTTTGTTTTCCTGTTGAAAGACCAACATTTTATGAGAATACATTTATCAATGTCTTAAGGCCTAAAAAAAAAATATTAGGTTTGTTTCCGCTTTCAGGCTGAAAAAAATTGGGGTCGGTCGGTCGGCTTTTTTTTTTTTAATCTTTTTTTTTTCCCTCTCCATCTGTTCAATTGTGCATATTAAACCATTTATCTATTAAACTGGGTAAGATAAAAAAACCCAAGTATTTGTTGTCATTATTTAAATGATGTGATGAACTTTTTCCCCGGCTGGTGGGAACATTTCTCGAGCTCAACTGGCACGACATGTGCTGCCATTTGTAAATAACAAACATCTACACAACACTGATGACATCTCAATAAGTTCTATAAGCGTTTTTTACGACTTAAATTTGGAATACAATAAATTTTTAAATCGGATAAAAACGAAATTTTAACAAAAACGGATAAAAAACGGCGAGGAGTTTCCCATTTTGCACAAATTTGAGGATTTAGGTGTGAATTATAGTCTGTTCTTTACATGGGGTAAAGACACAACTGCATTTTATCCATGTTTTATAACCACATAATAAAAAGTTACATTCTGTATTTCATAGGTGAATTGTAAATAAGAACATACTGAAGATATGTGTCACATTTGAAAAACAGTATTTCAATCCAATCAGACAGAAGGCAAATCCTGTGTCGGCCCTCATTTCTATAACTAAGTTATGGTGATGTGTGTGTGGAGAGAGAGAGAGAGAGAGAGAGAGAGAGAGAGAGAGAGAGAGAGAGAGAGAGAGAATAAACATAGATTGAAGGTACATGTTTGAGAGTAAGCAGTAATTAATATAGTAAATGTAGATTTTTACGAGTTTGAGAAAAGGTTATAAAGCAATTAAGAAAAAAATCAGACACTGTTTACATGGTTTGTTCCCGTTTTGCACACATTTGAAAATTAGGTATCGAAAAAATGTGTGCGAAACGGGAATTTACCAGGAGAGTTAATTGCTTAATTGCTATAGTCTATATCACAGTTCCAGTAAGGGCAATTGATAATAAAATAAATAAAACATATCTACTCGCAATTGATATTTACTTTTATTACATGTTACAATATAACTTGCATAAAAACACATTTTCATATAATTGACATCCATCTTCTTGAATTTAATTTCCGACTTCAATTTGGTCATGAACAATTTCATTAATTTATTTCAAAACGATTGTATATGTAGTGCTTTTCTTTATCTTGCTGTCTATATGAAGTACATGTACATGTAACAAGCTTGAAGAGAAAATATATTTTAATGTTCAATTATTGCTTTTGCTGACATAAATGGAGGAAATGTGTTTGGTGAAAACGCTGCTAAATATTTTCAGTTATGCTATGGCTTGAATAACTGAAGAAAATATACAAATTCTATGATGATAAATCGGCAATTTTTCATGCTTCAAAAACTGTAAAGATATTTCACAAAATCTATCAAATGTAGACCTACATGTAATTTATGCATGGTCAACCTTCTTCAGTTTGAAGTTTATCGAATCCATATTAAAATTATTATTTTAGTCGGAATTTTTTGTGCTATCAGGTATTTAGGCTACTGATTTGAAAAACCAGAAAGTGACCCGCAATATATACTAAAGCGGTGGTGTCATAAGAACTACTGTCAAGTTGTAAAAGAGACACGGAGTACCCCCATTACTTTACGTGTAGTTTTCCCCTTCATCATTTAATTATACATCATATATATAAGTATCCATTGAATCAGCTTCCAGTTGTGCTTGGAACCAGAATTTTTCCTCAATATTCATTTCATTATATATTTAAGATAAATGGACAAAAATGTAAAAGTAAAATCATCTAATCATTATTTTTCTTATCAGGGAGCAGAAATTAAAGACTAAAAATATCATTATCTTTATTTATCAAAATAA